>CM060446.1:37408835-38608835 GCA_030545235.1 Helianthus tuberosus
TTAATATCACAGAATAAAATTTAATGCAAACAATCACACAAACAGGTTGATCAAAAACGTCGAACATTGCGACTTTTACTCTTTTCATATATATATATATATATATATTACAACCTACAACTGGAATTTAAACACACTACTAGTTATGCATCCATATATATATATATATATATACACATACATATATTATTATTATGTTATTTCTCCAAAACTGCATTTCTCGCTCGTCGTATTTCCACACGAGCTTTTCTCCTATCTGTCTTATCCTCTCTCCTCTTTCTATCAATTCCTCACCATATGTGCGGAGTTCCTGTACATTCTCGTCACTCATGGGTGGTCGTGGTGCGGGTACTGGGTCAGGGTACTGAGGTATCGGTTCTCCATATGGGTACGGATTGTTTAATATCTCCTGAACATATTGATCGTTATCCCAATACGGATCTAAAGGATTAAGGTTGGTATATTGTGCTATGGGATTTGGTATTGGTTCTTCCTACGGATAAAGCTCCCTATAATCCCAAAGGTCATCTTCCCATGGATCATACGCTAGAGGATTAGGTGTTGGGATTCTAGGTATTTCGTTAGGGTCAAAGACTGGTATGGGAAATTGGTTTCCTAGGTTAGGTTCTATCTCCATTGGTTAGGTTGGAAATAGTGGCAAGGGTTGTGGTGCAAAAATTCGGTCAAGGTTTGGATCTGCGGTAGTGGTGCCTAGTATATGAAAGTTTGCCAATCGTCTATTAACTACTTGTTGTGTTTGGGCATTCACTTCCCTATTGGCTGCTGCTAATGCTCTTTGTTGCTGTAACTTTCTCATTCGCTTTCTCCTCTCGTGTGCTCCCCTACTAAACCATCCTCTCTTTTTCGAAGGGAATGGTTCCTCGGATTGTGCCTTAAATATGAAGATTTCTTCTTCAGTGTCAGTAGAATACCCCAAAGGAGTAGGCTGTGATGAAGTTCCTTCACTCTTGGGAGAACTATCTAGATGACGGTAGGCGTCAGACGTACCTTGCTCACTCATACAGTAAACTAACAGATTGTCAAATAACACAAAACAATAATGTACATATATACACATAGTCATATAGATTATTTCGGAACATAATTGATAAAATCTTGGTGTTAGCAGAACACTTATGTGGCTTAAATCAGTGGTTGTAGCTCTGATACAACTCTCTGTCGCAACCCCCGACCCCTACCCCGGGAGCGGGCGGCCGCGAGTTCAGATGGGTGGTATCGGTGTTTATTAATTTGGCAGCGGAAATTTACATCAGGACCGTAGTTAGGAAATAGTTTATCGGAGTAAAACACCACACTTTTTATAAATAATAAATACATGGGAAAAACCCAAGTTTCCATTATAATATGTTTATAGGGATAAACCCTAATTTATTGAAATAAAACTTCTTTCTTGTTTAGGTAACTTTTATAGCCACTTTTCTAAGCTTTCAGTGCTCTCCAGCTGGCTTCTATTTGGCTTTCACATTTTGTTACCTGGAACACGTTTAAAAAGTTTTATAAGCAAGAAATACTGGCGAGTGCATCCCAGTTTAATCAAAACAATATTTTATATCTTTATAGTATTGAGCGCGATTACAATGTTTATATCTACCCAATTACCACCCACGGTACCGTCAATCCTGACTTGTGGTCATGCTACTACTCACAGTGTAGTAACAAGTAATGTATACAAAACCCCAACATACCGACAGTAATTGTAGAATACATAGACTCAATCACTGCTATTATAATTTAAAATAATTAAGGTTTTGTTAAAACTGTTTGTTATAAAAAGAGAATGACTGACATTGCTATTTTAGATAACACTACTGCTTTTGGTGACTTCCTGGTTATAATCTAATAAAATTAAACAATGCACACGTGTTAGTAAGATAACCCAATTTACATTAGTCATGCCCCCGAGATAGAACTCCTACGACTTAGTCAGGCAGAGCCTTGACATGCGTTACGGAGCTCTAGATCAATCGGGCAGAGTAACTAATACGTAACCGGGGTTATAATACTTACAACGAGGCAGAGCGTCGCTTTTTAGGGGGTATTATACTCGAAATTTCGCACTATATGTGTTGAGAGAGAAAGAGATTTGAGCGGCTGTAAACTGTGCCACTGCTGCTCAATTTATAGCTGTTCTCGAAGTCTGTCGCGCCCCGCGACGCCCTTGTGCTCCGTCCTTCGCGGGCCGCGAGGACCCTAGGCTAGGGCCTAGGCTTGGCGACTCACCAGGTAAACTCGACACGGAGGGGGACACGTGGCGGCCTGAGGAGTCGCCTGGTGTCACTCCGTCGTGCCCCGCGACCGACCTAAGCCTCATCCATCGCGGGCCGCGAGGGATTATAATTATTTGTTTTATTTGTTTTTTATTAATATAAAGGTTATTCGGGTCCGTTTCTCACATACGGGGTGTATATTTGGACGTTTAGGGTGTTTTAAGGGTTTTAGGAGAGTTGTTATATAAGTCTACACAAAACGAATGGAAAGTAAAATCTAAAATCAATAAAGCAATAACAAAAAATAGTAAAGAAAATATTAAGAAGAAGAGTCACAATCGGATGAGAACCTTTGATACATTTTTTTAAAACTTGACTTTGTAGTAGATTAGTATACTGAAAAAATAGTAGTTCATGATTTTATACAGGCATAGCAAAATGAAGTTGTATTTTTAGAAATGTAAATATAATCAAGGAAGCTTTATATTTTGATTAACAATTTTGGTTTTAATTTTGAATACATTATATAGACATATTTCTTAATTAGTGTGTAATCGATTGTATGTGAATAAATGAAAGTATAGTTGGGAAATTGATAAAAAAACGGCCACAATCTAAATTTCAAAGATAAAAATGAGTTATAACATAAATAAAAAAATTATATAGGGAAAATATAATACTTTAACTAGAATTATACAAATGATATCAAAAACTAATTGAAATGAAAAGTTGTAAACGAAAATTAAAAAAAAATTATTGTAAATCTAAGCGAAAATTAAAAAGTTGGCGACTTTTAAATTTGAAAAATTTAAGTCAGCAACTATTTCCTTAAAACGTAAACTTCAAATTTTAAAATTCAAATTTGGTCAAAGCATAAGGTGTATAAGAAACATATGGTAGGAAACTAATGATATTAATTGAAGGGACCCATCATTTCCCGACAAAACGAAGCCTAAGATGCCCTAATATACTGACACGTGTCCCATACTTATTTTCATTTATTATAGCTAACTAGCGGTACAACCCGTGTGCAAACACGGGTGGTTTTTAGAAGCGAGTGTAAAACCCATGTAAAAACACGGGTACTCTTTAAAATCAATAATATGAAATAATTTATTAGTGTCACTTTTATGTAAATTATAATTCTTTACTAATCAAATGTTAGTGATAGCATTCAAGAAACAACATTAAAATCAATAATATAAACAATCACCCAATGAGTTGTATTTGGCAAAATTAACAAAACTAGTTAAATTTCCGCCCGCGCGTTGCGGCGGGGACCAAATGACTGCAAAACGCATGTCAGTAACGGCAAGCAGATACCGAATATCAAAACATAAATAAAAATGTCGTGAAAAGGATAGTCAATCCGTCCTAAAAAAACCGATTTTAAATAACCTAATATATAATAATAGGACCCACACGTCCTACACGTTGGAAATTCGGTTGTTTTCAATTCAGTTATTACGGTGCTAACGGCACCGAAAGTACCGATCCGGAAAATCATCGAAATTAGGTACCGACACCGAAAATGCTTGGTACAATACGGTATGGTATGGTATTTGAAGGTAAAAATCAATAAATATAGGTATGGTGCTAGACCGGTGTCGAACCGAAAGTAACGATTCAGAAAACGCCAAAAGGTGGGTACCAAATTGGTGCCGAAAATGATTTGGTATAGTAAATTTGGTACCGATACGATACCGGTTTGATTACTGGATTTGATATGATTTTCTCATCAATAATCTAAATATCCAAGTTAATTTTACATGCTACAATTCATTCATTACGTAAAAAGACAAAAAATAAAGTCAAATAAGTTGTTGTGTATATAAAACCTTATTCAAATGAAATACAGTTTACTTACTGTGTGTATGAAAAGTAATGTAAACTGTGCAATTACTTGCATTGCTACGTTGCTACAGGATTTTATGACGTACCAACCGGTACCGAAATACCGTTACCAAAATCCCCAAAAGTGGGTACCGGTACCGAATATACCTGGTACGGGACGGCTTGATACGGTCGGTACTGGTACGACACCGGTATTTGAGGGTAAAACCCGATGAATACCGGTGCCGAACGGATACCGAAAATACACTCAATTTGAAAAATTTGATACCGGTACCCGATACTATTCACTTCTCTTCTTAATATTGTTACTGTTCAAAACTACTGTTCAAAACACTCAAAATTTAATATAAAGGATAATGTTTAGGCACAATAAAAGAAGGTACATTTATTTAGTTATGCATCTAAGTGGAAACAAATAAAGATAGACAAAGAAGTTTCTGAAGTGGATTCTGGTTTTGGATCATGGACTCTACATTTGCTTGTCTCATCCTCAATCTTCGAAGCTTTTCCTCCATTATGTTCAATGCCTCCTGTGCTGTAGCTTTCATTTCGTACAAAGTGTAAATCTCAGGGACCATCCTTGTACTTTTGGAAACAGTCGGGGACCATCTGTGTACCTTTGGAAAGCACAGGGTTCATCTGTATACCTTACTCTAAACAATATGTTTATGGAATTATAGAAGACTATACCTGCAAGAACCGTCTTTCTTTGAGCCATTGTTTAACTGGCATCATCTTATCATTAGAATCTTTCCAATCGTTAGCTACAACCGTTGCCACTCTATTGGCTGTAACTTTTGCATGCGCTAGCTCTCTGTCTAGAGTCTTTTTTTCCTCCTATTGATAACTGACACCAAATCAGTTAGTTATAACGTTTGACCAAAGCATATCCCACTGGACCCATTTATAAGTAAACGGGTGAAATTTTCCACTAGCAGGAACATGAAGAAACTTTAATCAACTAAAGAATAGAAGTATCTATTTTACATTCATTTCTTGAACTTTCTGTTGATAGTCCCGAACAGCGTTTGCAGCTGCACCACCAGCAAGAACACCTTCTTCAAGCTCGCGTACAGTTTGTGTAAGCTTTTCCACCTCATCAACTTTTTGATGATGCATTTTATCCAATATTTGATTTTCCTCCTGAGAGAAAACATGGATTTACATTTCGAAAAAATATGAATCATCAAGTGAAGTCATTCATAAATTATTGCTGACGTGGCAAATTTCTATCTGCTTCATCAATTCATGATTCTTATTCTGGAGATCATCTACCATGGATGCCTTGACCAATGCAACTTGCACGGTCCTCTCGGCTTCAAGTAAAGCAGCCTCTTTTGACTTGGTCAAACAGTCTTAACACTTTTTTGTCATCCTGTAGCTTTGCAATCTGAAATCCAAAACAACATGAGAAGAACCACATGAAAGGCTGAAAGGAAAAGGAAAAAAAAGACATTCCATAGGGGTAACGGAACATATAGCTTCAGTAAATAATGTTCCAACTGCTGTCATCCCAGCTCAAACCATAACTCCGACACCTAAACTTGACTCTCTAAACGATGATACCTATAGCTGCCTTGTTTGATTTATCATTGTTGTGGTGCAAAAAGAATTTGATCAATCCAATTAACAATAGTTAATCTTAATATGTATGTATGTATGTATGTATGTATGTATGTATGTATGTATGTATGTATGTATGTATGTATGTATGTATGTATGTATGTATGTGTGTGACTGACTTACCATTAGATCCATTAGTTCCGACTGCAATCTGTTGCAATGAAACGCAAAAAACAAGATTAGTTCAGATCAAAAAAGTATATATATGATTTGAATCGATACAAGTCTTAAAATCGTCTGTTTTAACCCAACAGTGGTTTCAAACCACTGTTTAACCCAATAGTGGTTTCAAACCACTGTTTTAACCCAACAGTTGTTTTAACCACTGTTATCTCCACAAAACACTGTTTTAACCTAACAGTGGTTTCAAACCACCGTTTTAACCCAAAATTGGTTTGAAACATCTGTTTCAATCCATCTGTTGACCAAAGTCAACAGATGTATCAACCACTGTTTTATTTTCTAACATCTGTTCACAACAAACAGAGGTTTCAAAACATAAAACATACCTTTGACAAATTTGTTAATACAAACTTTTAATTACCATAACAAAATAGATTCAAAATGTATAATTAACCTATAAAACCCTTTCATATGCTAATTAATATATTATAACTACCTTTGTGCAGCAGGAATAACCCTTGTACATCATAAAATATTAGAATGGTAGCGTTAACATGCACAAATCAAAAAGAGCAAACAATATCTTTTCAGTTCAACCAGTACTGTTTGATGCACTTAATCATATTCATCTTAGTCAAATTCAAGTCATATACAAAAACTCTAACCAGTTTTGACTCATCTAAAAATTTATGGTAACGTAATGAACTCTCGTCTATCCTACTACAAGAAGAATACAAATGTTTCAAAAATATGTTGAATCACTGATTCACTTATTGGTTAAAAGAAACAAAGCATGACTTTCAAGTCTTCTAAATAGTTCAGTCTGCTATACGATTCTTGTATGGTTCCTGTAAAGTTATTTGCAGAAGCAAGGCTGCATGAAAAAAATGATAAATAATTTATTTTAAAAATGAACAAAAGATGAATCAAGTTTTTGGAGCAAGGTCAAGTAATCATACAATCTTCTCACGTGGGACAAACGGCCAAGATTTCGAGGAAGTGGTCCTCCAAGCAAATTGTCTTCTATGACTCTGTTGTACAGGCAAATTGCTTTCTTTTGTGTGTAGGATTATGTGCTCACAGTCTTTAATAATTTCAGTGCCAGTGTTGTCTCCGACGACAACACTGTTAATCTCGGCCTTTGGGATACTGCAGGTCAGGAGGATTATAACAGACTCAGGCCACTCAGTTACAGAGGTGCAAATGTCTTTTTAATGGCTTTTTTCTCTCACTAGCAGACCCAGCTATGAAAACATCTCCAAGAAGGTATTCATTTTCACTAATCAACTACATATCTTCTCATTCATTCGGTGGATCTCAGAGCTACCGCACTATGCCCCAACTATCCCCATTGTGCTGGTTGGACCAAATTTGGTAACATCATTTCTTTCAACAATTTCATACAAACATAAAATACAATTTGATTCCTAACCATTTTTTGTCTTTGAAATACAAGGAAAAAAATGATTACCTCACCTCATGGTAGATTAACTCTTATTCATACATTTACTCGCTTTCTTCTCATTTTTTAAATGAAGTATTAATATGTAAAAAGAAATCGTGTTTTATTTCTCAACGTGCAAACAACTTGTTTAACATCCCTTGGAATATAATTTTAGTCTTAAAGTTTAATTTGTACATGTCCGGTATATGATGTTATTAAGTTGTTTGGATGTAAGTTATATTACAAATAACCATTAGTTTTGCTTTTGAAATCTCTTAGATCTTCATGAAGACAAACAATACCTGAGTGATCATCCAAATGTTACACCGATCACAACTTCTCAGCTAAGTCGTTAAGAAATTCACTTCACCCCTTTGGTTTCTAAAATCCACAACACATTCTCGTAGAATTTGCATAAAATATGATGTATAAGACAAACTGCTACCTATAGTTTTTGAAAACGGCAAACGAAACTAACCAGGTTGGGTGGGTCAGCCAGAACGGTCAGTTTTAGCGGCTTGACCCACCTTTTTTTTGTTTAAATTGTTGGTTTGTACTAAATATTTGGAAATAGTAAAGATGATTTTTGAATATAACACGTACAAATTATACCATGTTTAAAGGTTTCAAGAATCGTTCAGTTAATAATGGTTGAAAAAACAAATTTATGCAGGGGTGAAGAACTGAAGAAGACTATAGGTGCAGCAGTTTACATTGAGTGTAGCTCCAAGACTCAATAGGTTTGAAATTATTATGATTAAATTGATCTACATATTTTTATTAAATTATTATGATTAAATTGATCTACATAATATTAAAAAAAGAGTAAAAAATGTATAACCGGATTCAAGAAACCATAAACAATACCAAAATTAATATACGGGCTCAATGGGCTGTCATATCCAATTCCAAAGCCTAAGCGCAGTCTCAATCTGGAAGGGAGAAGTCGAAGGCGATTTCTTTATGACAGATAGATTTAAAACTCATAATAGATGGTTGTTATATGGTTAAGGGATTAAATTTCAAGGATTTAAAACTCACCAATGAACTATAGTTAAATCGATGTAATCAATATTCAGATGCTTTAAGCTATTATCCAAACTTTCTTTAATGTTGTGAGCATCAACCCTCACAACTTCTGCATTATCTCTTAAGTCAGAAGATCTACTGAATAACCATCCACTTTAGTGGCCCATATGATCTGCATTATGCCAGGAGAATAGTTTGGAAAGTTTAAGCAAAAGCAGAGGAATAACATAATTAGAGAAAATTATTGAACAAAATATGAATTAAATTAATAAAAAATATCCATAATTCAAACCTTTTTCATTTCTTCATTTCCTCCAGTCATTTTCACATGGGTATGATTGAGATTCCAGAATCACAATCCTTCAACTGAAAAAGATCTCAAATTTAATTAGAAAAAATCAAGAAAAATTGGGGAATTTAATCAAACTAACATCAAATTTCAAATTATGATTAAACGGAAACTAAAAAAACCAAAACTCTTTATGTAGATTTAATACAAACGATAAACCAACATACCAGAATCAAGATGAAATTGATGAAGATGAAATCGGCCTTTACCCTTTTTTTTCTTTATCATGTTTACCACTCATATCTCCTCTACATGTCGAATATCTCTTACTGACTTCTCAACAGATCTCGAATTCTGAGATGGTGAACTCGGTATCATTTAAGCAAAGGGGGGCATTTAAGCAAACACCTGGAGTGCATAACACATTTCCTTTCTGTCATCAGAACTATGCCAACGTCTAAATACAGAAATTAACCCACTATGCAGCAAAAAAAATCACCTAACCTGATAATATATCGCACCAAGGAGAAGCAGATTATCCAATCTCATAGGATTCCTATCATAAACAACCTTACTATGATCTAACGCCTATCTAAAATCTCCAGATTTATAACTCTGATAAGCCACAGACATCAACATCTCTTCCGTAGCTGTAACAAACAAATAATCAACTATATTCAATATACTTCATTGTCATACACTGATTCCACTTCTAACTTATTGATACATTTAGTTAATCATTCCAGTCTTTATTCAATGAAGATGCTACACATAAATATGAACAAGTTATTATTAATGGTATTTATTTCGATAACAAAACCTTAATATTTATAATGATATCAAAATTGACAACCAATATTCAAATATCCTTGGAGAATCAGAAATGAACATGGTAATAAACAGAAGACTCACGATTCATGAATGTCGCCCGAAAGCTCATTTCATGCTAAAATAAGTTTTAAGTGTTTGCATTATGCAATATGCATGTCTAATCATCATAGTCTTCTTGGAAACAAACACATACACATGTGAAAACAAAAACATACACAGGATGTAAACGACTCAACTTGAGATTCTGCTTGGAAACTTTTAGCTTGTGACGACGAGTTCTTGAATATCTTGCTCGACTTTTGACAATAATGGAGGCCGTTCACTGCAAATAAACAATCAAAACCCCCAAAAAATTAGGTGAAAACAAACACATACACAGGATGCTAAATGCTATATGAATCTCTTAGTTCAATTCAAAACCTCAAAAAAACACATACAACTTTATAAACCCTATCTCTCTAGTGTAAGTTCACTGTAATTATGTGATAACAATCATTAATGAAAATTCAAAACCAACAAATCAATTTGAAATCTGTTTATTCATTCGTTAGGTCATACATACCTTATTTGTTTCGATTGGCATGACTCATCCTTTACTGCGAGTGAATCAAAAGTCAAAAATAAGAAAACATGGGGCAGAGTTCAAAGAAGAAGAAGAAGCGTGCCAGAACAGGGGTTAATAACAGATAAACGAAATCAATTCAATGGATTCGCTTGCTTCCTTTCTGATGCCTACATCTCAATTCAATCATCATACAAACATTAGAACGATTTGATAATGAAACAATAAGACGTTAACAACAGATAAACGAAAGGTGATTGAGATGGAATCTACCATTGGATGCTGTTGAAGACGATCGATTGACAAAAAGAAGGCGGTACAACTCGGATTTCTTGTTTGATGCTGTTGAAAGTGTTGATTATGAACTTTTTCTGGTGTGATCTGGATTTGAGAGAGCGAAAGTGAATTTTAGAGAGAGAGTTAAGAGTTGATAAAGCATAGAGAAACAGATATTACCCTTTTTATACGTCTGTTGTTTAAATTTTGAATCTGAAGCCATGTTTAAATTTTGAAACTGGAGCCAAAATTTTGAATGGGCAGTGGTTTGATGCAAAGGTTTGAATTTATAACAGATGTTTAGAGGTTTGGAGGTGCAGTGGTTTGAAAAGGTGAATGTAGGAGGGGCAGTGGTTTGAAAAGGTGAATGTGGGCCATCTTTGAATTTTAAAGTCTTTTAATATTAAGGTTTATGATGTAAAAATGACATAAGAAAAGGCTTGTTGGACAGCCTCTCCAGCTGACACATCAGCTTTTCTTATGTCATTAAGATTTCTCCTTTTATAGAAAGTATAGATAAATTAGTTTTTTTGCATTGTTATATTTTTTTAACGGCTAAGAATCTCAATTGTAAACTCATCTTGCTTGAGGCTATGTACAAGGTAGTAATGAAAATGGGCTGGGTATCGGTAATCTAAAACCCGTACCTGGTTGTGATTATTTGTCTCTTACCCGGACCGTTACTCGTCGGGTATTAGTTAGGTAATTACCCATTGGGTATACCCACGCGTCTTGGGTATACCCGTTAATTTGTTAAAAATACCATTGAGACTACTGTGTTCATTGTTTACTCTAATGTATTTATATAATTTACTTTTTTAATAACTACAATAAAGCAAATATGACCAATAACATAGATATATAAATACATATTAAAATGCATATTTGAAACATAGATCTACATAATTAACTAATTAAGGCACTACTACTATGGAACACATAATGTCAGTTTATGTATTTTGCATTTAATCAAACACCGAGACATGAAAAATAGTAGCATTAATCAGGACGCAAGTAATCGTCCTAACAACTTGAAATGTATTTAGAAAATCCCTAAACTAAACACATATTTAATCTACATAGAAACAACATAACTAAACATAAAATCTTGTATGTGATTGTAAAATTTGAAGATAAACAACAGGGCAAAATCTATGAATAATGAACAAGTGTATGTGCTAAAGTTTATATAAATGGAAAACTAAATTAAAATTAATATATTTTTCGGGTGTTATTCGGGTAAACAGACCGGGTATCGCGCGGGTTTCACTAAATCTCATACCCGTTCCCGTACCTGAATTTTTCTTATATTTTAATTCCCATACCCGGCCCATATCCGTCGGGCTTTGGGTATACCCGACCCATATGTTTCGGGTATACCCGTCGGGCTCGGGCTTTTTTTGCCAAGGTTGACTCCTCAACCTCCATGAGACCGTGCCCCCGATCCGCGAGAACCCCATGGAATCCATACCCCCCCCCCCCCCGTCAGGTTTGAACTCGGGATTAAAGCCCTGATTCGCCACTTCATCCAGATGTCCCTCGAAAATTGCCTAAACAGGAATCGGACCTGCGTCTCCACTAATGAGTGCATCCCTTTTGACTACTGAACCAACATCTCGGGACTTTTGGCATGGTTATTGACTCATCGTTGTACAATTTTGATTAAAACTAGAATTAAGATCCACGTGTTGCGACAGGGGTATAACCGTGCCAAATAGCACCAATCCCACACCACCGTCAGCGACCACCAACAATGAATCGATCGAAAAACTGCACGTTGCGACGAACCTGTCAAACTGGAAAAATAGACGTAAAAACACTGAACTACACATGTAGTTGCATCATGCTAACTTGCAATTTTCTAAACGAAACGTAAAATTGTTGGACCACACACAAATGTTTAGCCATTTTAACTCGCAAATTTAATAAGGAAATGTAAAACGAAAATTTGCGAAAGATAAAAAGTATAGAAGACCAAAGTTGAAAGTAAAAAAGTTGTAATGTTAAATTGCAAGTAATGAAAAGTTTTGAATTAAATTAAAAAAAAACAATATTTTGTGGGGTTAAAATTGAAAAAGATGAAAAACTTATAAGTTAAAAGTAAAAAATCATTTTTGAAGAAAATCCCCGAAACATAAGGTATAACACCCTTATACACAAAAATATTGATAATTAATGGAATATAAATGTAAATGTGAATGTGAATGTAAATTTTGATTCTAGTTTGTTTTTCTAGTAAGATTTTGAACAAATTGTCATTCTAGTTTGTTTTTCTAATAACATTTTGTACATCTTATAAACAGTAATAGCTAGTTTTTTTTTAAAGTGTGAATTATTCACGAATGTTAAGAGGTCTAATATACGTTGAGCACAAGTCCAATATGAATTGTTTTAAGTTTTAACAACAAACTAAGAGGTTCATGCTTCAACCTTAGGCGAGACAAAAAGGATAAACTATTAATAATAACTTTTCAACGTTTTAAACTGGAAGCAAACTGTTGCATGATTAGAAGTTAAAACTACAACAACCCGCTAGAAGCAAACTGTTGCATGATTAGTTTGAGCTATAGATTTTTCAACTCTCTAATTAACTTAATTTTATTATATACTTAAGGGTATAACCAACACTTATCATCGCTTAAAAACACTTAGATTTTATGCAATTGAGCAAATTCAATGAACCCAAAAATACATGAACACACACGAAAATGTAGTTCTTGAAACAAAAATAATCCGGTCCACCTAAATTAATTGAACAAATGTATAAATGAACAAGGAATTATTGACTATTGCTAAAAAGAATTATTCAAAAACAATTTTATGCATATCATATATCCAGTCGAGTATAGATTTTATAGGTCTGCTTTTCTCTAAACCATAAATAAAATCAAGTAGTCCGGTTTGAACATTTATAAGCCACCAAACGTACAAATCAAATCATCCTATATAGTGTCTCCATATATATAGTTTTCGATAAGAGCAAGATTGATCCAAACGTTTTAAAAAAGATCTCTGAACGTAGTTTTTAAAAGACTTAGTTTTGTTATTTAGAAAGTGGTAGCGACGCAGCTTGTTACCCGTTTATGTAAATTCGTCTTATATATTAGATATATATTGGACACATCTGTATAATAAAAAGAAGCAATGTAATAGGTGGAATGGGTTGCTAAAAAAAATCAAAATCTTAGATGAATAAATAAGCTAACTAGAAAATGGTTATTAAGAAAACGTGTTTCATTTTTTTTATGGATTTGATACAATTTAAATTTTGTTTTTTTAACAACCAAATGAAACAAATTTATTAAACCACACAACAAAGTCAAATTACATCCCAAAAGCAAAACCAAATTGTCACAATAAAAAAAATAATAATTTGTTTATAATAAAAATAATAATATTCACGAATATCGAGAGAGCACGGGTGGCAGTGGGTGTCAGATTAGAGGAGGGCATTGACTCCATTCTTGTCCATTTCGAAGTCTGAAGGGGTCGGTCAGAATCAGTATTCCTCAGTTTGGCCTTTCCCATTCAAACTTCCATAAAGCTGTGTCAAACGAATCGAACGAACACAAAAAAGACCTTATTTACGTTTGTTTGTTAAAAAAATTATGTGTTTACGAATCGTTCATGAGCACTTATCGAATGATATTTTATGTTCGTGTCTGTTTGTTTGTTAAGGAAATGAACTTGTTCGTGTTCGTTTGTGTTTGTTTGTTAATTTTAGGCAACGAACCAAAATGAACGTTGACAAACACAAAGGAGCACAAACTAATGTTCATGAACACAAATGGAAACAAACGAACACAAACAACCGTTCATTAACATAATAGATATAATACACTGACACTTATTAGATATTTAACTTGTCGAATTTTAAAGTATTTAAATAGATATAAAAACTGAAAACACTAATGAATCCCCTCCCCCCCCCCCCCCCCCGCGTTTCTTTTAATCTCAGATCTATGAATATATATATATATATATATATAATTTAAAGAGTTACTTGCCAACAGTTTTAACCAGCGTGCCAAACGAATCGAACGAACACAAAAAAGACCTTATTTACGTTTGTTTGTTAAAAAAATTATGTGTTTACGAATCGTTCATGAGCACTTATCGAATGATATTTTATGTTCGTGTCTGTTTGTTTGTTAAGGAAATGAACTTGTTCGTGTTCGTTTGTGTTTGTTTGTTAATTTTAGGCAACGAACCAAAATGAACGTTGACAAACACAAAGGAGCACAAACTAATGTTCATGAACACAAATGGAAACAAACGAACACAAACAACCGTTCATTAACATAATAGATATAATACACTGACACTTATTAGATATTTAACTTGTCGAATTTTAAAGTATTTAAATAGATATAAAAACTGAAAACACTAATGAATTATCGAACACAAACAAACACGTTACCGAACGTTCGCGAACATAAACGAACGAACACGACCTCTGTTCATGTTTGTTCATTTAATTAAACGAACGAAATTTCTTGTTCGTGTTCATTTATTTAATAAATGAACGGACACAAACGAACTTCTCGCTGAACGTTTACGAATTATTCGCCGAACGTTTACGAATTATTCGCCGAACGTTTGGTTCGTTTGCAGCGCTGGTTTTAACTTTTAATTTTGATATCAGATTGTCTTTAATTTTTGAAGTGGATTAGTGTATTCTTGAACAAAATCAGTAGATATATTCAGGTGATATTTTGTTTGTAAATGATAATGATAAAATCATCACTATTTAATTTAGTGATTTTTCTGTCATGTTACACCACATGTGAATAAGAGTTACACCACATAGGATAAATCTAATGAATATCTAGTTGGTGTTTTCTTTTGGGCGGACTTTTTCTTAAGTTTACCGGTTTTGCATTGGATCAAATATAGGGTAAGTACGCATTAATTATTTAGATTGGACTTTTTCAAGTGAGCAGGAATCATATATTAGATTTTCTAATATATACTAGTTTAGTGGTTTCAAGTGAGCAGGAATCATATATTTAGATTGGACTTTTTCTAATATATACTAGTTTATAAAAGTGGTGTGGTTTCAAATTGTTATAAGTGCAAGGATAGGTGGTATTTAGACCAGAGGTGCAAACAAGTCGAGCTAAGTTTACTAGGCTCGGACTCAAGCTTGTTTAATTTATGAGAGTTTGAGCTCATTAAACTTATACTTCTTTTATAAAATTTGAGTTTGGCTCATGAGCAGTTTTCAAGGTTGGCTCAGTTTGTTTATTATTTACTAATTAATTTAAAATTATTTTTTTATAAATTTATATATATATATATAGTTATTTAATCCTTATTTTATAAATATTAATTCTTATTATTGTTATTATTATTATATAGATATATGTAATATATAAATTAAAATTACATAAAAAATAGGCTTGTTTAAGGTCTCGATCCGGCTTAAGCTCGATAAGTGAAGCTCTGACTCGTTTATAAATAAGTTTGCTTTTAGGCATGGGCTCAAACTCAAGCTCGTTTAAGCTTGCCTTGTTTCGAGCTTTTATATTTTAGCCCCAAATTGGACGAGGTAGTATTCCCTAACTCACTTGTTGTTGATCCGCTTTGACCTTTCGCTCCTTTATGTTCTTTTCTTTGTTTCATTTTCGTATCTCTCAAAATCAGGAAGTACTTCCAGATTTCATCCATTTTCTCCACTCACCTGCCACCTTAGCACCTTTTCTCTCTCGATTAGGGGTAAGCAGCAAACTGAAATAATTGAACCGTAACCCAAAATAACCAAATCAAACAAAAACCGTCGGTTTGGTTTTCAGATTTGTAATAACTGCAAATTTTGGTTCGGTTTTCGGATAACCATTTTCAATAACCGAACCGAACTGATAAGTTATAATAGTAGGCGAAATCCATATATATATATATATATATATATATTTATGTTTAAGTTGTGTAAGTGTTTAACCCATACTACTAAGAATTATTGATTTCATTCTTGATTGTGAAATATTTATAATAAGATTATTAACATGTTTATTTATCAATGAAACGATTTATCCACTTTTACAAGAAATAACAAAATCTAACATATAAATTAAATGATCTTCAAAGTACTATAACAGAAAACGTTTTAATAAAAACTTTAGAGAAACATTAAAATAGCTTAAAGACTATGTTTATCTGAACAATATTAATTAAAAAGACTAAATATATTAACTTAAATGTAAACATTTAATAAAGATTCTTAAACTTTGAATTATAATTTTTATTTTTGAATCTTACGTAATTTGTTTCAAAAATCGAACTGAACCATTGCTAAAACATAAATAACCGAAAAAACCGAAACCGAACGGTTTTCAAAAACCGAAAACCGAACTTTCAGTTTTGGTTTTAGTGTTACCCAAAAACTAAACCGAATTGAACCGTGCTTGATCCCCTATCTCTTAACTCGCTTCGTTCACTTTCACAGTGAACAAAAATGTAGATTTAGAATAAACGGAGCGTGTATTAGTCAGACGATGAAAAGTATAAAGATGATTAAATGACCGTGATCACATCGCTGTCTATGCATGCATGATGCATGATATATCTGTTTCAAACAATGAGGCCAAACAGAAAAAGATTCATGAAAGTGAGGCATAAATGACGGTCAGTCAAAGTTGAGGATGACAAATCAATTTAAAAATGGTTCATGTGTTGTTCAGCTATAATGAATATGCCTTCGATTACATATATCTATTATATGTTTGACCAAAATTATTGTTTTTAACGTCAAATTTGAATCACTGACAGACCATTAGAGTATTATTGTGTCACTAATGAAACCACCTGATCATATTCATCTCCACTAGGCTATAATGCCTATACACCAATTTAGGAGGAAACCTAATAAATCTGAGAAAACCCCCTTGTGAGTAGGGGTGCAAACGACTCACGAGCTACTCGAAAAAAAAGCTCGAAACGAGCCGAGCCTTATCGAGCTCGAGCCGAGCTTGAGCCTAAAATAAAGCTCGTTTGTTTATCGAGCCCGAGCTCGAGCCTCGCATGTGAAGCTCGTTAGGCTCGTCGAGCCTTATCGAGCCTTAGTATAAACGAGCCGAGTCAAGCCGGGCTTATTTAAACTTATTTACAAGCCGAACTTGAACATAAAAATAAGCTTATTTAGTAAACGAGCCCGAGCTTCACTTATCGAGATCGCGAACCTAAAAAGTCTATTATTTATATTATTTTTATTTAATATATCAATTAGTAGATATTAAACCAGCCGAGCCCGAGCCAAGCTCGAGCTTGAGAAAATACCAACGACCCGAGCTCTCATAAGTTAATCGAGCTCGAGCTCGGGCTCGGCTCGGCTCGTTTGCACCCCTACTTTTGAGAATCGAACCAAAGATCTACTTGTCTCTAAACTTTATCTCACCCTCAAAATGTCATTAGGCTATAATGCCATAGGCTTTTTTATATTTTCTTTACAAATTTATATTGCACAAGGGAACACAGGGAGTAAGGGTTAAGTTGGGCGGGCACCCCTATTTGCAACTTACACACCATCATTGGTGGTGGGGGTAGAAGCTAGCGGGTTGGGGTTGGGTCGTGTATTGCGATGCATCAAACCAAGGTCTTGGTTGCGTTCTTATGCTACGGGACAAGGTTATCGCTTACGCGTCAAGGCAACTCAAAATCCATGAGAAAAATTAAACCATACACGATCTTGAACTTGTTGCAGTTGTTTTTGCTTGAAGATATGACGACACTACCTTTATGGTACTAAGGTGCTGTTTGTTTTTGAAGAGGTAAAAGGTCTGCAGTCTGCGGACCACATCTGCAGGCATCTTGTAGGATCGATGATTCGTCCAAACGAGTCAATCATAGTCAGATCTAGTTTCTAAAAAGGCGGAATCAGACTAGAAACCGTCAATCAGTGTTAGAACAGGAGTAGAAGAGTAGAAAGTCACTTTAAACATGTTCTTCATTGATTTTAGACGTTTTGGTACAGAGAGAATCGGACAGCAGTTCGGTACAAAATTCTCCAGAAAGTTACAAATGAAGAACACTACTAGCCTATTTATAGGCTTCCCAGATCGCACGGAATATATCATCCAAACTGTACGAACTGACATCACCACCTCGTGCGACCTGGCTCAAAACATATAAACTTTAAACACAAACGACACGACATAGACTGATGACGCAGGCGATAGACATTATGCATCAACAAACTCCCCCTTGGATATTGCCGCAGTCTTCAGTCAGCCGGTCTTCAAAAACATTCTTCACAAAGACTTGAAAAATTCTTCCCTTTGCTTTGGCTTTTTCAATAACGCTTTCCTGAGCTGTTCATTCTCTTTAGCAGCTCTCTTTTCTTCCTCAGCTAGCTTTTGCAAACATGTAGCTCTAGCAATCCTGTCTTTCTCTTCACGCTCTTCTCTTTCCTTCTCTGCTTTCAAAAACTCTTCTTTTTCAATCTCTCTCCAACTTGATATCCACATATTCTCAGAGTTTATACCCTTCTGAAAACATACTGTAACTACCTTCTGAAACTGCAGAGCTTGTTATCTATCTTCTGCCTTGTATCCAATCTTGTTCACAAACAGACATTCAATATCCTTTGCAGAGCAATTAACTATCCACAATGGATCATACAGGTGAATATTTCTGACTTCATTCCCAACTCTGTACACAATCACTGCTTCGGTCGACATGCAACTATAAACCCAGCATACAAACCCTTCATGAAAATTTTGTTCCATCTTTGGCAATGGAATATTCTTCATAACCCTGGGCTTCTTGATTTTCAGAATTGTTTCCACAATACCTGTAACAGGATCCTTCTTCTTGACTTTCTTAGGATAATGTGGCTTCCAGTGACGAAATTCTTTGAAGGCTTCAAGTTTCATCATGCCCCACGTTGGCATATCATGAACTCTGACTGGATATGATAATGTTCTAACTTGGGACAACTCTTCAACATCCCACCAAGGTAGAGACATTATATCTTGAATATATTGGAAATATTGAACACCAAATTCTCTTCTAATAGCATAAGCGTTGACTTGTGGCAAGTAACCCCAGCTTATGATATCACCCAGAGAAACATCTCTATCCCTTCTGTAATACTGTAGTGGTCTTTTGTATTTTCTTTCTGTATCCTTCCTGAACCACTTCTTTCGTTCTTCACATTGTTCTTCTTTAGACATTTCTCTAAAACTTTTACTCTTAACACTTTCAGCAACTTTTCTTCTTAGCTCATCCTCATTCGCTTGACTGAATAACTCGGCAAGAGTTGGAAAGCTAGAAGTATCAACATTAACATTCTCAGACTGATCATCATCACTCCAGTCTTCTACTTCCACTTTATCATAATTATCAGCTTCTTCAACATACTTGTACTGATATGCAGGTTGATGATTGATATCAAATTCGTTCAACTCTTCTTCAAAATCAAAGTTAAACTCACCTTCTTCAACATCCATCATCTTAATGATCTCAGCTCTAGTGTAAGTATGCAAGAGCTCACCTTCTTCTACATCATGTTCAAGACATCAAACCTGCACCCTGATCAACATTCTCATCAACATTTTCAGAATCACCATGCTCCCCCTCTCCTCCTGCATTTTCTGGTTCTTCGTTTGCATCATCATGAAGATACACATCAATATTCTCTTCTTGTGATGCTTCAGTTATTTTTATACCAGAGTTACCTTGATCAGCATCAGCATTTCCATCATCATCATCATCATCACTATGAACAGAATATACTTCATCTGCATCATCTTTCAGATTATCATCTTCATCTTCTTCATCATCTTCGATATTAATCATACCAGAAACTGAAGTTAATGGACAAGGATCTGGAATAGACGATTCTGGAACTTTCTCAATCATAACAATTTCCCTTTCAGTCAGTTAAACAACATCTTTAACTAGAACACTTTTACCCTTATCTTTCATTTCAGCTTTACGTCTAGCTCTAACTTCCGCAAGTTCTATCTCTTCAAACCTTTGTTCAATCGGCTTACCAATCAAATCTTCCAACACTTTCTTTAACATATACTCTTCATGTTCCTTTCTAGCATTCTTGGCTTCTAACTCTTGATTTTTCAACTTGAAGTACTCATTCTGCTCATCCCTTCGAGACTTTTCTTCTTCCAAGTCAGCTATTCGAACTTTCAGAATATCTATGTCGACTTGATCAGCTTCAATCTTTTTCAACAAAGATGAATTCTCAAATTCAACAGACTTGACACGTTCCTCTAACTTCTTTTTCTCACTTAATATCTCATCCACCTTCTTTTGCAACTTCTTCACAAGATCATCATTCACAAAGCTAAAATCATCAAGCTGTTCAAGAACTGTACTCTCTGGAATATGTGGAAAATTTTCAAAACCAGACGATCCAGGAGTAGTATGAACTGGTGGTTGAGTGGTTGGTGGTGTTTGTTGGATGTGTGGTGAAGTTATTTGTGGTTGTTCATGAATGGGTAATGAAATATGATGTTGTGGTGGTGATTGTGGTGATTGTAAAGGTTCAGGTGATGGTTGTTGTGATGGTGGTGATATTGGTTTAGATTGTAGTTCTTGTGGTGGATTTAGTTTCAGCTTGAATTTTAACTTTCGCGCTGCTGGAGTTCCGACACGTTTTCTTGATGTTGATTTCTTTCTACCTCCTGAAGATGGTAATTTCACAACCTGAACATTCTCTGGTGGAACATATGTTTCATCATCATCATCCGAACTCCTCTTTCTCTTCTTTTGTTTCTCTCTATCTTTTGGATCATAATTTTCTTTGATCCAACGTTCAACTTCAACATCAATATCAACTTTCTGAACCAGATGAACTCTCCTCTTCATTATCAACTACTATCTTACTAGCTGATTTCCCAGCTTCTGCAGTATTATCAATATCTTTCAACAACTGCTCAGTTTCAGGAGTTAATTGTTCTTGATCTTTTTCAACATTAGCTTCTGTCTCATCTATTTCTGGTTCATCAACCAGCATTGTCTCAACTGCTTTCTTTTTACGTTTCTTCTGTGGTTGAGAAGATGATCCTTCTTCAGCTTGGACTTTCGGTGTAGGATCTCTCTTTCCACCTTTTTTCTTCTTTTCTTTTTCTACTTTTGTATACCAATCATTTCGAGTTTCACAAAAATCTTCTAACTTCTTTAATTCATCAGTTGCACTCTGTTCTTTCATTTCAGCATCATTCCTCCACTTTAAATGATTTACTGGATCTGGATCCTCATACTTATCACTTTTGATGAATCCGAAAAACTCTGTCTTCTTTGGTTCAGGCCAATGCTTTGTATACTTGGATAATCGGATTAACGTTTCATTATCCATGTGATGCAACATCATCAGATCATTTTGTTCATCTTTTTCCAGATTTGGATATGCATGATCCAGCATCATCTGCACAAACCTTGGATACACCCAACTTTTACTACCAGAAGTAATATTATCTTTCATGTAGTGAAAAACAATTCTTGAAAAGTTGTATTTCTTGTTTAGTACCAACTCTGTCACCATACACATTTGATAATCTTTCATAACATCGTATCCACCTTTCCTGTGACTTAATGTGTGAATCACTGAGCGAATAAAGAATTTGTACGGCTTCATAAAACATGCTTTCAAATAATTTGCTTTATTCAACGGGCCGTTATAACCCATTCTAAGCGTACATCCTTTGACCATCCTTTCTGGAAACCCTGTTGGCGAATTATCATCATCTGAAAACTCTAATACTTCTCGTACAAGCTGTTCTGTGATTATGATTTCTTTATCTTCACCATCTATACTAACACTAGAATTAATAACATCATTCACTTCATTATAACTAGCATTCTTCCAAAAATGATGAACATGAGATTTGAATACTTTGTGTTGATCCGTTAAAGCTTTCTGAATTGGTAAACGTCTCATGAATGGCAAAATCTCCTTAAACACACTCATCTTTGGTAGTGTTTCATCGTAAACACAGCAAATATTGTGCGATGGATCAAACAACACATTCGATGCCTGAAAAATAAACAAAAACACACAAGTTAAACAATTTGAACAATTTTCAAGACAACACTAATATTCACACGATCTGGCTTCATGCTATGTGGCCAGTTCATGCTACCTCGTGCCAAACTGATCATGCTTTTCAAACGGTCTGGTGTATGAACATTCTGACCAACTCATACGATCTGGTGGTCAAACGAACTGACCAACCCAAACGACCTGATCATTTTCAAACGATGTGGAAACTTCAAACGATCTGACCATCTCGTGCGATCTGGTCAAAAAAATCAGCAACATCGTTTGAACTGCTTCACCTCGTTTGAATATTCATGTATGAACAGTGAAATTTGCAGGTTTTTAAAACTTGTTTTTATTATGAAATTGATACATTAGATCTGTTCTACAACACAATCCGAGCATATTGATGTGATTTTTATTCAATTTAATCCATTTTATAAGCCTAGATCTAAGTTAAAACATCATGTTCGTTTGAGTTCGTACAAGTTCAAGTGATTTGGTTCAAATTAAACAATAATCTCTACCTTTCCCATGATATAAGTCGTGCCAACCAACTTATACAAGGATTCCGAACACAAATTCACAAGATTAAGGCTTGAAATCTAAGAAATTACTCAAATCGCTTGAAGGTGTGTGTGATGCGGTGTGGGAGCTGAAATGATTTCACGCGATCTGGTCTCTCCTTTATATAGAGGATGCCAGGTCGTGCGAACTGAATGATGAAACGATCTGGGGTGTTCGTGCGACCTGGCCATTATTTGAAACGGTTTGGCCAGCTAGTACGAGTTGGCACCTCGTGTGAAAACCTTATTTTTTCAAATTTTCAAATTTTAATTTTTTTTAACTTTTTACCAACACACTCAGTTAACCACATCCAATTTAATGACCCTGGTCGACTTTTTAGCCTGCCAAATCCAAATTAATGACTTTGGTCGACCAAATTATGATCTCGCTGACAATTTTGAAACATTTTAAGTTCAAATTAATGAACTTTTAAGCATTTTGAGCAATTACCAACACTTTTCTCAGACTTTTCTTATCCTACCCAAATGATCCAACTTGTTTAGCACTGTTGGACTTTGATCATCAGATCCCCAACGTCTGTTGTCGAAAATAAGATGAAATGACAAATCTTTTTGAATTTTTCAACTTTTTGGCTAAACAAACAGAAAATCTTTTGGATTTGAAGAAACTGGAAACTGTACAAACATATTTACAGACATCTTTTTGTGAGTTTGTGTAAGAGGATCATATCAGTTTGTTGAGACTTATCACTAACACCGTTGATCTTGATTTAACTTTAAGTCTTTAAACAAATTCACTTCTGATTGTCAGTATTGTTGTCCACTTAAACTTCTACACAAGTTTCAATTGATTCAAGATACGAATTAGTGTTTTAAGGACTTAACTTATTCGCGTGTACCACCTCAGAATATACTCCCGTATCCAGACTTCTATATTCAGTCTTACAGGTGAGTGCACACTAATGATATCTGTAAGGGTTAAATGCGAGGCCATGAGAGCTCAGGCTAGAACTTCCGTTCAATCAGAGAGATGATGGCTTGACTTTAGGTGGGTCCCCCTTGGGGATCTTCTTTTCAACAGCACATGATTAGCATTTTTCAATGTTTCATCATTTTTTATGCTGAGGGTGAGCTTTAAGAATTAAGCAGTGCGGAGTATTATACGAGGACTAGGCTATTGCTCCCGCAAAATCAGAAGTCCCGGTATAATACCCCAGATATCATCACGTACAAAGACCTAGTATGTCAGAAATAGAGAGCCTTTCAAACAAGATTTCGGGGGTTACCCATATATCCGAGAGATGTTCCCCACGAGATAAGCAAGTATTCGTTATGTTTATATCTAGAACTCAATCTACTAATCGTGTGAAGTCTACTGGCACATCATTAGTGAGACTTGTTTAAAAACATTTTGACTTTCCATTTCTTTAGCATGTTGTGATAGTCCACTAATGTACTATCATTTTCTTTTTCTTTTTTCACAAATCTCTTTTTGTCTTTTTCAATGTTTTTGTATTTATGAAATTTTATCATGTTTTTGTATTTTCTATAAACTTTCTCCCCCTAAAATCAAAAACATATTTTTGTGTTTTTGGTTTTATCAAAAGCAGTAAAGAAACTGTACAGAAAACACGACAACTAGACGCAGATCACTTTTGATTGCCGTCCGCCTCGGCCACACACTCTACCACCCTCCCAGAAAACAAATTCTTTAACCCGTTCAATTTTAAAAGATAATTAAATCTTGTTTTATCAAAGGGTTTAGTGTAAAAATCAGCTCTCTAATCATCGGTGTGAATATAATCAATTCGAATCAATTTTTTCTCGTAGCAATCACGAATAAAATGATGTCGAATCTCAATATGTTTTGTTTTTGAGTGTTGAACTAGATTTTTAGTGATATTAATGGCTGCCTCGTTCTCCAAAAAAATTGGTGTGTCTAAGAATTGCAAACCATAGTCCCTCATTTGCTGTTGAATCCAGAGAATCTGGGAACAACAACTGGAAGCCGAAACGTATTTGGCCTCACAAGTCGAGAGAGCGACTGTGGTCTGTTTCTTACACTGCCAGGTGATTAGCCGAGTTCCGAAGAACTGGCAACCAGCAGTGGTGGACTTGGCATTCAACTTACAGGACCCGAAGTCAGAGTCAGAATATCCAGTTAGAGAGAAGTCACCGGATCAGGGATACCACAAGCCGGTGCTTAGGCAACCTTTGAGATACCGTAAGATCCTCTTCACTATCATCATGTGTGATGCTCTGGGACTTGACTGGTACCGGGCGCAGAGGCAGGTTGGATACATGATGTCTAGTCGTGATGCAGTCAGATACATTAGCGATCCTACGATTGACCGATAAAGCGTTTCATCTACTTTCTCACCATTTTCATCCGGACATATGCCATGATTCGTAGCCAGGGGGTTGATATGGGAGATGATTCGGACATATTGAATTTGTCCAACACATCATTCACATACTTGGTCTGGTGTATGAAGATTCCATCGGGCAGTTGCTCAACTTGAAGTTCGAGGAAGAACTTCATCTCCCCCATTGAACTCATTTCAAACTTCTGCTTCATGACCTTCTCAAACTCTTTACAGAACTCATCATTCGTTGATCCGAAAATTATATCATCAACATATATTTGCACAATCAGGAGATGTCCTGCAACCTCTTTAGTGAACAGGGTACTATCGACAGTCCCTCTGGTGAACCCGTTGGTCAGCAGATGCTGGGAAGGCGTCTCGTACCAGGCTCTCGGGGCCTGGTGTAATCCGTATAACGCCTTGTCGAGTAGATACTCCTTGTCTTTGTGTACAAGATCGGTAAAACCTGGTGGTTGACCGCCGTACACTTCTTCTTTAATCTTTCCGTAGAGAAATGCAGATTTGACATCCAGTTGGTAGACCTTGAACCCCTTCCATGACGCGAATGCCAAGAAGATTCTGATTGCCTCAAGTCGAGCAACGGGAGCATATACTTCAGTAAAGTCAATCCCTTCTTGCTGACTAAATCCTTGGACTACCAACCGTGCTTTGTTCCTTACTATAACCCCTCTATCATCTCTCTTACATTTGAAGACCCACTTGGTCTTGATCAACTTCTGATCTTCCGGGAGATCAACCAACCGCCACACTCCAAGCTTTTCAAACTGTTGTAACTCTTCTTGCATTGCATTTACCCAACTCTCTTTGGTCAATGCTTCTTTGTATGTTTTCGGCTCTACCTGCGAGATAAAACATTTTAATGAGAAGTCTACTTGTAAAGGAGCTACAGATGAGTAAAAACATGTAAGCCCTTTGTTTATTTGTTCGTGGGTTTTCACGCCGCTTTGAAGGTCACCAATGATTTGCTCCGACGGATGGTAAGATAACGTTCTTGGCATGACCGTATCCGTTACGCTCACTTCCGATTGCAAATTTGTTATATTCTGATCATCCGTGCGATCAATAGCATTTGAAGTCGCAATATTTGGTTCCTCGTCATAAATCGGATCGGTTTCCGATTCTGATTCGTCAGATTGGTCAAATATTGGAGCTGTTTCTTCTGGGGGGTACATGTGCAGTTCCACTAGGACCAGCCTCATGATCATTTGAACCCACGTCAGGCGAAGAAACCACCAACGGTCTCGGCACTTGTTCTTGTGAAAGAGACTGCTGTTGTTGGTATAAGAACACCACTTCCTCCTTATTCGGCTCTGTCGGTAAATGGAATGACTCCCAAAGATTATCGTAATAAAAAAGCAACCTGTTTCCGGGAAGTTGATTCGGAGCGGTAAACCGTTGACAGTCAACGTGTTGAACTTGTATGATCTTTCCTAAGCTCGGAACAAAAACTCTCTTCAACGGACTAGCATATCCTACAAAAAAACCTTCATTAGCTTTCGAACTAAATTTACCGTCTGGATCAATGAATGTGCATGGTGATCCGAATAGTTCTAAATATTTCAGATTCAGTTTGTAAAGATGAAGCAATTCAAAACAAGTTTTCTTGTACTTCTTCACCGTAAGAACCCGATTGAGCGTGTAACATGCCGTGGCGACCGCTTCACTCCAAAAATATACCGGTAATTTTGAATCTGCTAACATGGTACGAGCCGTTTCGATCAACGTACGATTTTTCCTTTCTGCGACACCATTTTGTTGAGGAGTATACGGTGCGCTGAACTCATGAAGAATTCCCTTATCGTTGCAGAATTCGAGCATACGGTTGTTGTTGAATTCCGTGCCATTGTCGCTTCGAATACATCTAATCGGCAGTTTGTAAACATTCTCCATCTTTTTGAATAACTTCATCAAAGAATCAAATGTTTCCACTTTTCTTTCTAGAAACAACACCCAGGAGAATCTTGTAAAGTCATCAGTAACAACTAAACAATATAGATCTCCACTTATGCTTTTCACATTTACCGGTCCGAAAAGATCCATATGGAGTCTTTCGAGTGGGAATCTGATGGAGTTCAAGAGCTTTTTCGGGTGCGATTTCTTCGTCTGCTTCCCTTTCTTACATTCAATACAGTCATTGTTAAGATGGAAGCTTTTCAAATTAACATCGTCTACAAGATCATTATGAACTAAAAAGTTCATCTTTCTCAGGTGAATATGGCCCATTTTACGATGCCACATGATGGATTCTTTCTCAGTCGCCTTCGTCTTACTCACAAAGCATTGTGCCTTTTTATCTATTGTTGTTGCAACGCTCGTGTCTAGTACATAAAGATCGTTTGCACAAGGAGCGTGCATCAACACCATTTCTTCGGGTATTTTAAACCCTGGTTTTAGAATCAGACATTCATCTTTTGTAAAATGAACAGTAAATGACTTATCACAAATCTGAGAGATGCTCAGCAGATTGTTTTCTAACTCAGCAATGTAGTTCACTTTATCGAATGTTACGACCTCGTTAGTAAGTATTCCTTCTCCAACAATTCTTCCACCTTGAGTTCCAGCAAACCCGACATAACCTCCATTGATTGATTTGACGTCGTATAGCAGTGCTAACATCCCTGTCATGTGCCGTGAGGCGCCGCTATCCATTATCCATTTAGAAATGATAGACCTTGGAAGCCCCTACACACATCAAAAGACATTTACTTAAATAATAATACCCAAGATTTTTCAACATTTGGTATACTACCAAAGACAATATCATGAGCTACTATGTCAACTTTTGGAATGTTAAAAACAACATTTGGAACATCAGATTCTGGTTTTGATTTTAGAGCTCCTTCCTTGATAGGTGGAAATTCTTCAATCAACTTGTCTAACTCAAACTCAATTTTCTCATCAGTGGTTACAAAGATTTTCGGTTCAGATTTTAAAACTTCTTCCATTTTCTTTTCCTCAAAAGAATGTTTAGGTTTCTCCACCCATGATTGACTTTGGGAAGTCTTTGTTTTAGAATAAACCTTTGAAGTCTTTTGTGATTTTTAAGATTCACCAATTTCAAAAGTTGATTTTGGTTTACCTCTGACTTCAATGATTCACCGCGTTTAAGAATACGCACGGGGGATACCATAGGTGATTTTCCCTTAACATCCTTTGAAATTTTTGGTTTTTGTTTATGGAAAACTGGTTTTATTATCTTTTTGACACATTGTTTGGCCATGTGACCGATTTCATTGCATCGATAACATATTCTTTTGTCATATTCAACAAAAGTGGATCTGTTGGCCTCGTCTCTTATCTTTTTGGCCGCAATAAAATCGTCAATTGCTTGCTTACTAAAGATATAATCCTTTTCGATTTCTGAATTATTACCAACCACAAACACTTCACTCAATTTTTCTTTTGGCTTAACATCTTTCTTAGCCATTTTCGTCTCAAAACCAACTCCTTTCTTTTTGTAATTATTACCATGTCTCTTGTTATTACCATTGTTACCCACCCATTCTGTTTTCTTTCCCGGGTTGTTTACCAGTTGTTGTTTAACAAAATATTTTTTCGGTTTTGATAGAAACTAATTGTTGTTAACTTCTGAGATATCAATTTCCACAAGTTTAAAAACTTTTTCAACCTTTTCCAGGTTCGCATTCTGAATCGGGTACTCAAAATCAGTATACAGTTTGTCAGTTCCGGTCATCGTATAAACCACAATGATCGAATCGTCATCCAGAACTTTATCTGACTTTGGGATAAACTTATCAAGAAAGTTTTCGTCATCTTCAGATTCTGAACTGGAATTCTCAAAATGAGTTTAACCGTTTCGAAATCAGTATTATCACTCTCTTCATCCAACACTTGGTCTACAACTGTTTTAACCAGTTTTGACTCGTTGTCGGTGTCAGACGGAGAGAATGTAACATCTATGTTTTCCGGTAACTCATTCTCTTCTGTTCTCAGTTTGAGATTCAATGCCTCTTCCACCCCGTCTGAATATTTCTAAGTATAATGATTCCACATTGGGGGTGGAACATTTTTGAAAGCTGGTTTAACTTCAGTTTGTTGAGGAACGATCTGATCAATCACATATGAAGATGAAAGATAACTGATCAACTTTTTATCGACTCTTTCTGTCTCAATACGCATCAGTTCAAGTTTCTTCTTTAGAGATGCGATTGTGTCCAAATGGATGTTAATCGACATTTGCTTGTCCATGACCGTAGCTTTGAGCAAATTAACAATTTTATCATTTTCTTTACTCTCAGTGATAATCATTTTAATTGATCGTGACAGAGTGTCATAAGCTTCTTTAACATCATTAAAATCAAATTTTAATTTGTCGTTAAACTTTTTCAACTCTTGAAACTGTTTGTCTTTATCAAGAAAATCCATGCACGGTTTCAAACAGCTTTCGCATGGCTTTTCAAGAATTGGATCAACTTTTTCAAAAACATTTTCTTGTTTATCATTTTTACTTTCCGATTTACCAAACTCTCCGGACTCAGACTCAGATTTCTCTTCGGATTCGGACTTCACATTTTCTGATTTGTCATCAGACTCGGACTTCTCTCCTGACTCATATGTATCACAATTCTCGATAATTGACTCCTTTTCAACAGACACTGACTCTTGAGTTGCATCTTTGGTCTCATTGTTATCAGAAGGTGTTTTAGTTTGTTTTACCTCTTGCAGCTTGACCATAAGAGCTTTGTCTGCTATTTATTTTAAAGTCTCTTCATTCATTCCCTTTGAGACATCATTGATCTCTTGAACCGGAGTTTGTTCAACTTTGTACTGTGGGCAAAAACCCGTAGTCGGTTCACTAAAGAAGCCTGCAAAAGAATCAAGCACATTAGCTGGCATTATAGATTTAAATGCATTAGTAATAACCTCCTGTTCAGACTGATAATAGTAGACCGCTGCTGCCACCTCTTCTAGATCTGTAAAACTTTCTTCATTCACCACTTCACTAACTTCTTCGTCTTCATGAACACATTCCTTGATTTCCGGTTCTGACTCTTCAATAATTTCAGCCATCATTGCAAGACCACCTCCTGGAACATACTTATCCCAACTGAAGCCTTCTGGAATCTTTTCGTCATCTTGATTCACTAAAAGAGCTTTTTCTGTTTGTTTGGATTGACTGTTCTCGATTTGAGGTCGTGAAATGAATGGTTGTTGACTGTTTTTATGATAGATGGCCTGTCGGTAATAATCGTTGGCGAATGGATTCTGGTGGTTATTAACTTCTCTGTTCGGACATTCGCGTTTGAAGTGCCCCTTCTCTTTAGACTTGAAGCAAGTCACCTTCATTTTGTCAAATCCAAGTTTAGAATCAGGACCTGCAAGACTACTTCTTCCGGTAATTTCCATGAACCTTTGAGCTCTTCTCACAATGCTCGCCATACCCCATTTTATGTCGATGAGTTCTAGTTCCTCTGGATCAATTTGATCGTAATCTTCTTTAGTCATGTCTGGGTTACTAATTCGTCCGGCTACTAGACTCTCGTAAGACTCAAGTACAGAAGCTAGAAGTGCTATATGCTGCTTTGCGGCTGTCTCAGTAAAATCTTGACCGTTTTTTATATTAACTGCGATATTGCACTGTATCCCATGACTATAACTCTGATTGTTCGATCGTGAAGAACTTTGAGGAGAAACCTGTTCTTGTAAACTCTGAACTTTAGGATTCGGTTCGTAATTTGGAAATGGTGAAAAGTTGTTGTTAGGCATGCTTTGAGATACTCCTGATGAAGAATCTGCATTGAATGTCGTTTGAATCTTTGGGCTTGGAGCAGATGTGGCAGATGAGTTTCCTTTGTAATAAAGCTGAACATCTTGCTTTACGTTTGCAGATTTCATTTTCCTCATCTTCCGAAGTTCAAGCTCATGAGCTTCAATTCTCTCGATAAACGTACTCAAATTGAAACCCACGTATTCCAAATTGTTCTTCAAAACCAATAAGAACGTACGCCACTCTTCTTGTGGTAGTGCGTCAGCCAACTTATCAACCCACTCTTCGTCTGATTTGTCTATATTCAAACGTTTCATCTCCACTACCAAGTGACAGTACCTCTCAATCAACTATTTCGTTGATTCTCCACTGATAGCAGTAAATATGTCGAATTCTTTTTTCAGTAGCGCCTTTTTGCTTTTGATCATTGCAGCACTCCCAAGAAATTTGATTTTAAGAGAGTTCCAAATAGATTGCGCGTCACCCTGATGCTGTAACAGTACCAAAATGTCTTCCTTAATTGCCTGTTGCAATATACTGACCATCTTCTTCTCGGCTTTAAAGTTTTCTTGTTCAGCCAGAGTTAACATGTTAAGTGTTTTCGGAAGACCAGCATCATTCGTAGGAACTCTTTTCAACTTTCATCCAGCATTCGAGGTGATTCGCCTGAACCCACATGCGAAATCTATCCTGCCACCCCGAATAATCTTCAATGTTGAGCAGTTTCGGTGGTTTTTGCATGGTTCCTAGCTCGTTCTCCATATTCACATTCTGGGCTATACTTGCTGGAGTTTGAGCAGTCATACCTCCTCCGAAAAACGCATTGTAAAACTCTTGATTGTCCATTTTTATACTTTGAAAAATGTTTCGAAAATTTTTTAAGTTTTGAAAAATTACAATTTCAAGCGACCAGGACTTTCAAACGATCTGGACTTTCAGACGACCTGGACCTTTCAAACGAACTGAATGTTTCAAATGAACTGGACTGTTTCAAACGACCTGGACTATTTCAAACGACCTGGACTATCCAAACCGTGCGAGGTGAGAAAAAAAATTTCAGTTCATGCGATCTGAACACTTTCACACGATTTGACCACTCAAGTCGTGCGGTATGATCACACAGTTTGATATTTTCAAACGACCTGGTCCAATTCGTGCGATCTGGACAAGAATTTCATACGGTTTGACATAAACTCAAATGATCTGATCAATTTCACACGATTTGGACATCATTTTCATACTATTTGGACAGATTCACCTCGTTTGAAGACTTAGTTTATCAAAATTTCAAGTTTTTGACATTTTTGGATAAGTTTTAAGGTGATTTATGGTCTGTATCTTTGTATGATTGTTCAAAATGATGTTTTACACACAATATCTAAAATTCAGTCCATTTTATCCGTGAATTAGTCTGAAAATCCAAGAAAGAGTAGAAGTATATGGTTCTAAACCGTTCAAAACACTGATATTAACAGATTTGACTCATTCTGAGCTCTGATACCACTTGTAGGATCGATGATTCATCCAAACAAGTCAATCAGAGTCAGATCTAGTTTCTAGAAAGGCGGAATCAGACTAGAAACCGTCAATCAGTGTTAGAAAAGGAGTAGAAGAGTAGAAAGTCACTTTAAACATGTTCTTCATTGATTTTAGACGTTTTGGTACAGAGAGAATCGGAAAGCAGTTCGGTACAAAATTCTCCAGAAAGTTACAAATGAAGAACACTACTAGCCTATTTATAGGCTTCCCAGATCGCACAGAATATATCATCCAGACCGTACGAACTGACATCACCAGCTCGTGCGACCTGACCATTCAGGTCGTGCGACCTGGCTCAAAACATATAAACTTTAAACACAAACGACACGACATAGACTGATGACGCAGGCGATAGACATTATGCATCAACACATCTGCAGAAGAAGAGGTGGACCAAAGGTCTACAGTCTGTAAGGAGAAGAGTGTTTGTTTTTTTACTTATACAAAAACCTCTTCTCACAAGACACACACACCCACAACACACAACACGCAACATTCCTCTCTCTCTCTCTGCCTTCATCCCTGCTACCATTGTTGCAAGATCCAACCTCCGGCGACCATCTCCCGCTGCTGACGTTGAGCCGCTGCCATGAACCTCGAACCAGCTGCTACTCTTTCTCTCTCTCTCCTCGGTCCCCTTCTCTTCCATCGTCTCTCTCTCTCGTCTCTATGTCCCATCGCCGCCGCCACCAGACAGTGGTGGTGGTCGGCCGTTTTGTTGAACAAGGGAGGAGGTGGGTGTGGTAAGGCTGTCGTTCAGGATATCGGAGAAGATATCAGAGAAGGGAGGAGAATAGGGGTTTGTTTGGGTGTGTGTAGTGGTAGCCGGAGATGGTCGCCGGAGGTCGGTTCTTGGTCGCTGGAAACTCGATTGGACAGGAGAGGGAGAGGTTTCAGGTGACCGTGATGTGGTGGATCTGGGTGGTGGAGGTTAAAGAGGAGAGAAGAAATTTGAAGAGGTTTGAAGACATGGGTATAAGTCTGCTTGGTGAAGAGGTGAGGCAGAGGTAAAAGGTCTGCAGATCTTCAAGAAAACAAACAAGCTGTATGACCCTTATGTCTGCGCGCGTCTGCGCGACGCAGACATATGTGCTCAGAAGAGCTTTTACCCAAAAAACAAACACCACCTAAGTGTGTGGTCTTCACCGACCATAAGAGCCTTCAGCACATCTTCAATCAAAAGGAACTCAACATGCGTCAACGTCGCTGGGTAGAATTGTTAAACGACTATGACTACGAGATTCGCTACCATCCAGGTAAAGCGAATATCGTGCCCGACGCTCTTAGTCGTAAAACTCATGTCAAGAGTGTTCGTTGCTTTCAACTCATAGACGATCTTCGAAACCGCATTCGAGAAGCTCAATACTCATCTGTTAACGAGGGTAACCTCTATAACGAGATGAAATGCGGTGCTGAAGAAAGTCTTGTAGCCAAGTCCGATGGTATTCTACACTATCTCAATCGCGTATAGGTTCCTAATCGTGTTAATCTTCGTGAACTCTTAATGAAGGAGGCACACAAGTCTCAATATTCTATTCATCCTAGTACTGACAAGATGTACCACGATATGCGTTCGTCTTATTAGTGGCCTGGCATGAAGAAAGATATCGCCACTTCGTTTCCAAGTGTCTCACTTGTTCAAAAGTGAAAGCTGAACATCAACGTCCCTCTGGTTTACTCGAACAACCAGAAATTTCTATCTGGAAATGGGAGAGTATTGCAATGGACTTTATCACTAAGCTTCCTCGTATATCCTCTCGTCATGACAGTATTTAGGTAATCATTGACCGATTGACCAAGTCTGCTCACTTTCTCCCCATTCGTGAAGATTACAAAGTCGAGAAATTGGCTCGTATCTTCACAGATGAAGTCATCTGTCGTCATGGTATCCCCATTGACATCATCTCAGACAGTGATGGTCGTTGCACCTCTCGTCTTTGGCAAACGTTTCAATCCACTCTTGGTACTCATCTTAATCTTAGTACGGCTTTTCATCCTCAATTCGATGGTCAAACCGAGCGCACTATCTAAACTCTAGAGGATATGCTTTGTTCATGCATAATCGATTTTGGTGGCAACTGGGATATTCACTTGCCTTTGATTGAATTCTCGTGCAGCAACAGTTACCACGCGAGTATTCAAATGGCACCTTTCGAGGTATTGTATGGTCGTAAGTGTTGTTCACCTATTTTTTGGCATGAAATAGGAGAAGCTCAAATCACCGATCCCAAGCTTATACAAGAGATGACGGACAAGATCCTACAGATTCGAGACAACTTGCTTAAAGCCAGGAGCCGACAAAAAAGTTATGCCGATAAGCGACGCAAGCCTCAGGAATTCAACGTTGGTGACTTTGTACTTCTCAAGGTATCCCCTTGAAAGGGTGTAGTTCGATTTGATAAGAAAGAAAAACTCGCTCCTCGCTACGTAGGTCCTTTCAAGATTCTCGAAAGGATTGGCAAGGTATCTTATCGACTGGACCTACCTTAAGAGCTCAACAATGTCTACCCAACGTTTCATGTCTCAAACTTGAAGAAATGTTTAGCTGAAGAAGGACTTCAAGTCCCACTTGAAGATCTTCAAATCAACGAGACTCTGCGCTTCATGGAGAAACCTGTCGAGATCATGGACCGAGGAGTCAAGCAATTGAGGTGCAATCGAATTCCCATAGTTAAGGTACGATTGGAAGGAAAACGTGGCGCTGAGTTTACGTGGGAACTCGAAAGTGAAATGAAGACTAGGTATTCGCACCTGTTCGTTACACCTTCCTCTTGGATAAATTTCGGGACGAAATTTCATAAAGGAGGGGAGACTGTAACACCTCGCTTTTTGTAACTTTCTTTATTTAGAAGGTTGTTTGTATTTTCTAGTTTTGGGAACTTGTATTCTCTTTATATTCGTCTTTCATTTCCAAGCATTGTAATCCGAGGCTTGAAACATATTTAACTCGATCTTTTTATACATCTTGTTATACATAATTCATGAATACTTGTTATACATTCATAATTCATTATACGTGCATACTTGATACAATTATACGTAAATCCATACTTGTTTATATATGCAAAATTCATTTATACATTCATTTATTCATACATCACACTTATGCATTGCACTTACATGTTTAAAACACTTAAATCGACAAAACACGCGAAAACAACAAACTTGCATCTTCGTGCATAAGGGATTAAGCCTTTCGTGCGAAGGGCTCCCCTTCCGCACGAAAGGACCCCATTCGCCCGAAATCCCAGTCATCCCAAACTCCCCTAACCCTATAAATACGCACCTCCATCCTTATTTCTCAACTTGCACAACTCCGAAATTCTCTCTTAATATCTGAAATCGCACACTTGCTACTATCTACTTCCAGAACCATCCTAAGTGAGTTTTCAACTCACTAACACATTAATTTCACCTAAATTCTTCTACTTTTTACTACCTTTCTCCATTTCTTTGATCTTAACATTTGGTTTCTCAGATTTGCCTTGGTAATCTGACAATAACACTCAAATATATTGAGGACCAAGTTAAAGACTGAAGATTTTCTTTCAAACTTTTTATAAAATAAACCTTCTGTTATTGAACTTGGCCAAATTAGGACTCACCAAGCTCACAAGCTAAGTTCATTGCTGTGGGTTAGTGTCATGGTCGATTCCAACCAAGAAGGTGAATAATTCAAACAAAACCAAACTGTTTTCGCCTCGAAATAGAGCCTCTTGCACGAATGGCCAGACCATTCGAATGAAAGGAGTCACCTTCGTGCGACTGGACCACCCATTTGTCACACCCCCAAAGTACCACATATGGAAACCCCGCTAGGCGTGTGACGTACCAATAACGAGCCACTAATCATGTTGAACTCATAACAAGTTTTCAAATGAAATTGCCAATTATTAATGAAATGTACCAACAATAAGTTTAATAAAAATCCAACAAGTTCAGCGGAAGCGATAAATAAATCATAATTTAAATGTTTCGAAGAAAATGTGTAATATCAATAATTCCATCCCATGTATCCAATAAGTACGACCCATGACCACTCCAGCCACTCCAGATAGCAAGTTCCAAATCCAAGAAATCTAACGACCTGCGAGCATGCAACAAGTGTATCAGACAACGCTGGTGTGTTCATAGTTTTACGAAGATGTTAGTTACCAAGTGTTTAGTTCAGTTCAGTTCATTGAATACAATGTTGATAATAACTCAAGTACCGTACAAGATGGCTACCAGATTGTTTTGCCCGTCCCCACTGCCCCCTATCTAAGCAATGGTCATGATTTAAGGTCATTAGTTCACGCCCGTCCTCTCAGGTACGGTGTGAGGTTGCCAACCCTAATAGCGCTATCAACTAATACCCCGTTACCTCTCAGGTAACTATTCGGTATAAGATGGGACTTAAAATGATAGGAAGAGTGTATTATCTAACATTCTCGTTTTACCCAAAAGATTTATCCCTCTCAGGGATACCCATGTGACTGTCCCACCCACCGGGACGCATGCTCAGGAGAAATGAACTCACCTTTGGTTTGCTTGGTAAGATTAGTTACTTGTTTACCGTTGGACACCCAAATCCTAATATGGTTCCAATGACAGTCAGTTTGGTTTACACATAAATCACATATTCTTTGTACAAATTCCAAAAGTAGTAAGCAAATATGGCACATATCATCACACATGTTATAGCAAGAGTTCGGGCCATAAGTATATCCACATCACAAGTTCGTATTTCCCAACGTCACATATTAACAGTTTGGTGTACACCCACGCAAACATGCAAGCTCACATAATACACAACAAGCATTTGGGTTACAATCAGTTTCATATCACATGTTTATTAAACCACAAACATTTGGCAGCCTATTACGGTGCTCATGGTAATTGTGCGGCCCAGTTGATGTTGGACAGCCCAACCGCATCCTGATCCGTTACGCAGCCCGGCCCAACCAGAAGTGTGTTACTCAACAAGTGTGTGTTTGTGGGTGGCCCATTAACGTATCTCGACCCAACAAAGTATACGGCCAGATCCCAACTATGAAACCAGTTAGGCTTGTGGCCCAGTGTTTAAGGTGCGGCCCAAGGACATACGCAGCCCAATAATCCTCCAACCTTACCCGATCTCATCAAGTACTTGCTATGGTTTTCTATGTTCCCTTAACCAACGTTTTTAACATTAATAAGATCTAACACTAGCAATTCAGCAATCAATCGGACCAAGTAGCATACACATTCTTAAGTCTTACAATCCTTAGTTTAACATCGAATCAAGTCACAACATCAGTTCCACATTAAAGCATGCATGATCAGATCACTCATGTTAAACTCAAACGACCCTAACCAACATCTAGTGATTAATATATGAACATTAGTCTAGCCGATTACAACATGTTAATGAATCATTCATGTCCAAATAGTATGCAAGCAATACCCTAACTCATGTCCTAATTCTACGCATTCACCATGACCAGAAACAATCAAAGAAAATCACAATAACATACTAACCGATAACTAGGCTAAGGGAGAAGGAGAGGCTTCGGGTGATGATGATCTGGGGACTGCCTTCGTTCGCAAGAGGGGAGAAAGAACTTGGGTTTCCTTGTTTTCCCAAAACACAAGACCCGTACCCCTATATCTTCGTGCATGCGACCCATAAAGGGTTATCCTCATGTGATTCGGGCCTTTTGAGTGTGGGCCGAGATGTTCTTTAAAGGTGATTGCGGCCCACTAATTAATAACCCAATAACATTTACATACAACATATCCAATAGCGTTTACATTCAACAAGTTTCATTTACAAGTTTAACATAAGAGGAAGCGTTGGGGAGGAATAATGAGAAATTAGAATCATGAAACGAAACGACACTAACCTTGAAAGTTCGGGTTGTCACATCATCCCCAACTTGAAAGAAATTTCGTCCCGAAATTTGACAAGTAAGCACAGAGAAATGAAGTGATAAATCAATATTGTTGCAGATTTTCCTTAGGTGCCACATCATCCCCAACTTGAAGTGGAATTTCGTCCCGAAATTCACCAGTTGCACCAGAATTAGATTGGTCACCAGGAAAAAGTTGAGGATACTTGAGTTTCATTTGATCCTCGTGCTCCCACGTGAACTCCGGTCCACGCCTTGAGTTCCAACGAACCCTCACGATCGGGATTCGACTATGCTTACGAACCTTGACCTCCCGGTCCATAATCTCGATAGGCTCTTCGACAAATTGCAGCTTGTCGTCAATCTTGAGCTCTTGAAACGGCACAACTAGTGTTTCATCAGACAAACACTTCTTTAGTTGCGAAACATGGAATACATCAATAACATTACCCAACTCAGCAGGTAACTCTAGCTTGTAAGCCACTTTACCGATCCGCTCCAGGATTTTAAATGGCCCAACATAACACGGATTAAGCTTTTTGCACTTCCCAAAGCGTACAACAACCTTCCACAGTGAAACTTTCAACATAACACGATCGCCTACCGCGAACTCCAACGGTTTCCTACGCTTGTCAGCGTAGCTTTTCTGACGGTCACGCGCTGCCGCCATACGGTTTCTGATCTGGACAATCTTTTTTGAAGTTTCAAGTACAAGTTCAGGACCTGTGATCTGGCTGTCACCCACCTCAGCCCAACAGAGAGGAGAACGGCACTTTCGTCCGTACAATGCTTCAAACGGGGCTGCCTGGATGCTAGTATGGTAGCTGTTGTTGTATGAGAACTCAATCAATGGCAAATGTTTCTCCCATCCTTTCCCAAAATCAATCACACATGCCCGCAGCATGTCTTCAAGTGTCTGCATGGTTCGCTCGGTCTGACCATCTGATGCGCGTGTGGTGTTCTATATTTTTATGTATATTTTTTAGCCCTTTTTACACGTTTGTCAAGTTTTAAATTTATAAAACACGATATTTTACTAACACCAAACACACATGTGGGCAAGTGCACCCATCGTGAGCGTAGTATAGTGTTGGTAAGATACCGAGGTCGTCATAGGACACAAGAGATTTTAGTACTGGTTTATCCTCAATGTCTAATCAAATCAAAAGTTTTTTAAACAAGAAAAATAAAACTAACTAAAATGCTGAAAAATAAAATAAAAATAAAAACAGACAGACAAGATGAATCACTTGGATCCGACTCGTGTTTAGTGTAACCTTTGATTATTTCCGCACTTTTGCACTTTTTAAGAGATTATCTTAGTTATTGTAGTAGGCCCCTCTTCTGAAGGTGACATTACCCTCAACCCAGTAGTTTGAGTTAGCAAGGATACAAACCTAAAGGGTTGGATTATTGAATGATAATTAATTAAGTTATTAATGCATATTGTGGTAGGCCCCTCTTCTGGAGGTGACGTTACCCTCGGCTAAGTAGTCTAAGTCAGCAGGGATACAGTCCTAAGTAGCCGGGTTAAAGTTTTAATAGTAGTTTACATATGAGGGGATCAAGGAGTTCGGACCCCTGCCATCCAATACCAGTGGGTATTGAAGGAGGTCCTACTAAAGTTGACCCAGGTCCTTGCAGGATCTATACACTGAACAAGGCAAGACTCTTACCAAACCGTTCCCTTAACCCCCGACCAGGTAGCCAACATACCTCCATATAGACCGTGGAGATATGAATGGTGAAAATCTTTTATTTTATATAGACAGTAAAATAATGCCAAGAGACCACGGACAAACGATAAGGAAGACTCCCCTTCAACATAAGAAACTAGTTATTAAAGTCATTAATACATAACCAAATAAAAAGTGCGAAAAGATTAAAAATAAAAAGTATTACACTAGACACTTGTCTTCACCAAGTGATGTAAGAGACTTAGGCAAACATGGCCTTTGATTGTCAAGAACTCTTATGATCAATCTTGGATCCCGAGACTACTCACAAACTCGATGATGGATGATGGTGGTGGATGTGGGTTGCGATGGTGGTGGTGGGTGGGTGAAGTGTGAGAGAGGTGGTTTGCCAATGGATGGTTTGCAAATGAGCCAAGCACCCCTATTTATAGCCTGTACAGAAGCCCGGACACAGCCCCGTATCCATTGGGCACGGCCCCGTGTCCACCTGTCTTCTCTTTCTTCATTAATTGCAGTTTGTCTGCATTAGTTGACCATGCCCCCGTGTCCGCTGGGCACGACCCCGTGTGTAGAAGCGTATCTGTACTATCAAGATTTCCTTAGATTCTGCGAATCTTAGAGTTGACCACGGCCCCGTGTCCGCTGGGCACGCCCCCGTGGTGGGTGATAGAAGCTTCTACAGCTTTGTCTTTTCTGCAGACACTTGGGCACGCCCCCGGGCTCATTGAGCACGGGGCGTGTTCAGCCTTCTGTTCTCTTGTTTTGCTTGGGAAGATGCTGTCGAGGGGTCGGGCATGCCACGTTTACCCCTTTTCTTGTATTTATGTTAGATTTAGCTGCCTTTTTTGCTTCTTTTGTTCATTTGAGCTCATTTAATCCTGAAAATACAAAAGGAAGCCAAAAACACACTTTTTCCATCATTAGTACTAAAAAAGGGTTAGTTTAATGCCACATTTGATGTAATTTATATTTTGCATTTTGCACACATCAAATACCCCCACACTTGAATCTTTGCTTGTCCTCAAGCAAAACTCTCTATAATGTGGCTTTACACTCCCAAATGGAATGGGTAGAAGAGAAGGTTTTGGGCTTGTCATGGAGTGTCGGGATTTCCAAGATTCTTTATTATTTTTATTTATTTACAATCCTATTCGTCATGATTTATTTAAAACATTACATAACATAAATTACTTATTAGGGCATAACATGCCTCTTTAAAATTCCATTTATATACAAGTTCACATACCTCACGGGGGATCACTCAACACTCGACCAAAGGTGTATTTTTGTGAAAACTCTCGAGAGCGGCATGGAACTTACTTCTACCATAAGCTTGCCAAGCAATCAATCCTCCTCCTTTTTAACTATATACCTTTGTAAATATCAAGAGGACTTTGGGGGAAGGGTTAGGCTTGGGTTAAAGGTAGGTGGTTGGGTTAGTGGTTAGTAGAAAAGGGCGAAAGGCGTAAAAAGCATCGGTTTTCGTAAGACATTTTATTTTTGTAACTTTTTATTTTGATGAAGCAATTCTTCAAACAAAGTTCTTTTTGATAAACTTGTTTGTTTATTTCTTTTGGCTTCATCATCATTTTTTTTTTGAAGAAGTCATAAGAAAAACCGAGCTTTGTTACTAAAATAAAGGGCTTAAAATGAAAAAGGGTTTTGGTGGGTAAAAGGGTGTTTGATTTGGGTTAAGAAATGAAAAGGTTTAGGCTCAAAGGGGTTAACTAGGGGGATTTTGGGTAGGTGGTAAAAAAAAAAGAAAAATAATGGTGTAGAAATAAAAAGGGTTAGTCATAATGCCTCCATCATTTACTTACTCGGGTTTAAGTTGGTAAGGACCGGGAATGTATCGTCGTGGCAAGTTCTAGAGTCGTAAGAACCAAGCGGCTATTCACACAAGAAACGAAAAATGAGCATTTAGTTTAAAGATGTGTATTTGTATGCTCAATAAAGGCTCAAAACTCACTTTTTGTGGGAATGAGTTTTTATGTGATCAAGTATATATAATCAAATTTTAACTAGATTTATCATGCCGTTTCATAATTTTCTTATGTTGGTTCTTTTTATCACGACGCTATCGGTTGTAAATTTGTAAAAATATAACCTTTTTAGAATTTGAAATTCCCAAATTAAACCTAGACAAGTAAAAAAAATGAAAAAAATTTGAAAAAATTTAGGGTGTTTAGCGGTTCCAATAGAGTTTTGTGTAAGGCTTGTAATTAGGACTTGCAAAATTCAAGGTTTTAGCATCCCCCCACACTTAAATTGCACATTGTCCTCAATGTGTCCCAAAAATAAGTTTTTAGGTTGATTGAATGTGTAAAAAGATATGAAAAAGCAAAATTTTATGTTACTGGGCGTCTGGACACGGCCTCGTGGTGTCCGGGCACGGCCCTTGTTCAGATCGTCAGTAACAGAAAAGAAAAGAAAGTAAAGTAACAAAAGGCTGGACACGGGGGCGTGTTCAGTGAGCACGCCCCGTGTCCAGGTACCTGAACTGGGCATTTTTCTGCAGATGGTTGAGCACGGGGAATGTTGGCTGAGCACGGCCCCGTGTTGAACTTGCTGTAATGAAGAAAAATCGGCGGGAGGCTCTGTTTTTGTGCATGGGGTGCTGGTGCAAGTTTCCCTTGGTATCCTTCACCATCCCGAGTGTATTTTATTCCATTACATCATCATCCAAACACCAAATTAATTAAAATCATCATTCTTTCAAATAGAGACAGTTACATAATATTCCTAAAACAAAATTCTAGATAAATAGGTCAAAAGAGACACAAGGAGTCTAAACCAAGAAGTTCTAGCCTAAAGATTATTCTATTAGCAAAATTTTCGAAAAGATAATTCTCTCGGTTGGATGTGGCTCGAAGAACTTCATCCTCCGGAAATGGGTTCCTCATACATCGGTGAGCCATTCCTCTATCTCCCTTGGGAGAAGAAAGGTGGGCGCATTTGCGTCAGTTTGAGGGGGTGCAATCTCCAACGGGACTTCTTGCAAATCTTCAAGAGGAGGCTCCGCGGGGATGTCATCCCACCTGGTGGGATTATTGACTCCAAGTGCTAGGTTCCAATCCTCTTGAGGGAGGATTGGCTCCATGGGAGGTGTCACAAGAATGTTCAACCTCTGGTGCAAGAGATTGATTTCTTAAAAACTGTTTTCCAACCCCACCATAAGATAATTTATACGGTCTACGAGGACCTCCTCTACCGAAGTCATCACATCAAGAGCTTCACATAATGCCATCACGTAGCGTACGAGAGTTGCTTCAATCAAAGACCTCCTTTCCCTCCGACTGTTTCTGGAATGTGCAGAAGAAGTTCCATTGTTTTAGCTCGACATTCTACGAAAATAAACTGAAAAAAAGTTCATTTTAATGAAACAGTAGCCTCGGACACGGCGGCCCCGTGTTCACCTTTCTGCAGATTTTTGGAACAAGTAATCTTGGAGTTTTAAATTATTTTTCCAACTTAGGAAGCGTTTTTTAGCAGAAATAACTTAAAACAATGTTGTAACACTTATTTATAACAAGATTCCTTGAACAAAAACCTAATAAATATCATAATAAAGCTTGGAATCATGGTGATCACAAGCTCTAATGGAGGTGTTGAGGTGAAAAATGAAGAAGAAGGGAATAGACAAGAGAGGAAAGGACAAGATGGTTGTTGAGAACCTTCTTTTAGAAAATACCTAGGATGGTATGTCTGAAGATCCCACCAAATCTCTGTCCCTGGAATGGTCCAAATGTGTAGGATTCTTGGCTGCATTTATAGAAAACGACAGCACGCTGAACACGGCCCCGTGTTGGCTGGACACGGCCCCGTGTGCAGACGAAGCCCTAACACATTTTTTCCGTATTCTGACAAAAAGTCAGAAAGGAATCTTTTGGTGGACATGGGGGCGTGTTGACCTGGACACGGCCCCGTGTCGAGAGGTTGTTTATGAAGTTTCGTCTATTCCTAAGGAATTCATCCGGATCGGGTGGTTCCTTACTGGATGGAACAACCCCAAAGTGCCTGAGATACCTTAATTGCTCTAGACTAAGACGAGAACGCAAGAGGTTGTCGGTGAGGGTGATTCCTATGCTAAATGTAGGTGGACAAGTCCAACCCTTTCCCGGGCTCTTGTTAAAGAAGGTGTATGCCGAATCGCTCAGGTCTATGTATGCACTGAACGAAGTCGATGGGGAGTCCTTCACGGCACAATCGACACAGGGACGACTATCGCTCAAGTCTTCGCTAGAGTTAGAGGTGATTTCGGGAACAACGAAGTTGTTTTTATTCGAATGCGATCCCAATAATTCTTCTTGGGTATCTTCTTGAGGTGAATTTATGAAATCCATTTCAAGTTCCTTTACCCAATTAAGAATTAAATCCTCCATTTGAAATAATTCGTCAAGAAGCATTTCTCCTAGAAGATTCAATTAGGAGCATTCGAGGGAGAGATGTGGATTATTTTTACTTTCGCCCCTCTTAAGGCTACAGGAAAACAATGGGTCTATATAATGGGGCTTATAATTTAGAAAATAACATTCTAAATCTTTATGAGGGCCACCACATATTTGACACCACGTACCATAAGAGTGCCGAAAGTAAAAAATATCAGTATCACTCATGTTTGTGTTAGAAATTACCAACCGTCGGGATCTTACGGTTCTGTTTTCAGTAACTGAAACTTGGGCACGGGGCGTGTTGAGTGGGCACTGCCCCATGTTCAGCTTACTGTCTGACTTAAAACAGGATTGCCAGTACCAAAGATTGGGCACGGGGGCGTGTTCAGCGGGCACGCCCCGTGCTGAGTTCTGCAGAAGCTAGAAAAATTAAGAAAAATCCTAAAAAAACAGAAAAATAAGAAAAAACGATTAGGCCGTTGATTCCTAACTTTCTTAAAATCCTTGTGTCTCCGGCAACGGCGTCAAAAACTTGATGCGCGTGTGGTGTTCTATATTTTTATGTATATTTTTAGCCCTTTTTACACGTTAGTCAAGTTTTAAATTTATAAAACACGATATTTTACTAACACCAAACACACATGTGGGCAAGTGCACCCATCGTGAGCGTAGTATAGTGTTGGTAAGATACCGAGGTCGTCCAAGGACACAAGAGCTTTTAGTACCGGTTTATCCTCAACGTCTAATCAAATCAAAAGTTTAGAAAAAGGTTTTTAAACAAGAAAAATAAAACTAACTAAAATGCTGAAAAATAAAATAAAAATAAAAAAAGATAGACAAGATGAATCACTTGGATCCGACTCGTGTTTAGTGTAACCTTTGATTATTTCCGCACTTTTGCACTTTTTAAGAGATTATCTTAGTTATTGTAGTAGGCCCCTCTTCTGAAGGTGACGTTACCCTCAACCCAGTAGTTTGAGTCAGCAAGGATACTGTCACACCCCGACTCGCAGCGGAAGAAAAAAATGTGGGATGCAACAGATACCTCTGGTATATGCACATTGTTTATAAAGATACTACACTTTATTAATTACAAAATGTTGATTACATACTACATCTATGTTACAACTGCGTGTTCCCATGAACCACATAAGTCTTCTAAGTCGCATGCGTCTATCACAATATTTGCCAATAAACACGTCTTGAACCACAGACACGGATCACATCAGCCTCAAGTTACCTGAAATGCATGTTAGTTTTAAAAGGGGTCAGCTAAACGTTGCTGGTGAGTTCCACTGGTTTGGTTGTTTCGTTTCAAAATGTATCAACATGTTTAATTGCACATATTACGGTTCATAGATGGAATTACACGAGTGTCACAAGTGAAACCTAGACTGTTTTAATCGTACCGTGTTACACAGACACGTACTCGCACCACCTGTATCTCATTAAGTTCAATGCCCTCGGGTAGTTATGTCTAACAACATAACCTGGTCGGACGCGTGCAGTTGCCTGGCTGCCGGTCGCACATGTCCGGCGGCAACTGGGTTTGTCAGACCAATAGTACTATCCACTGCCCACGGCTTTCATTACTCACTTGTATCGGGGCTAATATCGTGTGTTAGATAATTCACATCATACGATTTGAGCAATTAACACAGTTTGTAACATGCAATTCACCCCAGAAAACAGGAAAACAGTTTAAAAGTGGGGGAAGGGAACTCACTGTGCAAATAGTAGTCTCGGCTAAAGAGTGTTTAATCAACGAAATCAGCTTTAATAGCACACATGCAAGTAAGGACTCAAATCAGTATCAAAGTCGGTAATGGTTATAACTTGGATTTGGTCAGGAGTTTTCACCCTGGATTGAGTCTATACGATACTGGTATGGTGATGGAGGTCAGGGTAGTATTAATTTTCAGTTTGGCTTCCGGGCACCGGTTTGCGTGCCAGGCAATGTCAGTAGTTTAACATGTTCGGACAATGGTACGGGAATACCAATAGTGCCAACACGTTGTTATTTAAGAATGATTAATTTTTCATTAAGGGAGTTTAGGTGTTTGGGGAGTCCAGGTTGCCCAATTTGAGTTTCTGTTTCCACCGTCGGGGATTTTCCCGAACTGGTATTGGACACACCCCAAGTGTCCACTCCGCCCTGGAATCTTCCAAAATATTCCCCGTGTTCCAATTACAGTATTTGTCGGGTTGGGTCAGTTCCCAGTTCCGGCAGGTTCGTTACACGGTAAACTGCCGAAATTGATTTAAATAACTCATTTTTAATCTCAAAAATTCCCATTTTATCTATAATTTGAATAAAATTCTGAAAATTTTTATATAACTCAGTAAAAATCTGTAGAATATGGGAACAATTTTTGGGAATTTATTTTGGCATTTTACTTGTCTAAATAAATTATTTATAAAACCATTTTTAACCCCATAATTAAAATTAATTACCATCATTGATCCAAAAATTCCCAAAACATTCCTGCACATCCCTTATGTTTCCAGAAACATCTCCAAAAATTTAGGATTTTTCCGATTTTGTTTCGGTGCGTTTCCGGCTACCGAAAATTCACAAAAACGCGGATTTTTAACCCAAATCAAAACTCAACCAATGGACTCCGAATTTTCCCAGAACATTCCTTATATATTCCTTAGTGTCTCTGTAAGGCTATAGGGTGTGGTCATGACCCTCATGACCACCATGACCCTCCATGTTAGTGCCATGTAACTCATCTTTAATCCACCATCCAAAACCACTACCCTAAGGGTATGGTCATGACCCAAACCATTAGCCCCTTATTTATTATCTTTGTCTAAACAAAAAGGAAATGATTTGTTGAAAAATGGAAAGGAGGACCATGGTTGCCATGGTTTAATCTATGCAAACCATGGTGGATCAATCAAGGGGGTGGTGTAGCCTTTCATTCATGTTCCTAGGTGGTAAATCATGTCCCAACCTTGATCCCCACACCCTATAGCCTAATATTTGGTGATTTATTGAATCCTTTTGGTATTTTTTCCATAATTATATTTGTAAAACAGTAACAATTTCACCAAAAATCATAGAAAATTCCAAAAATTCTAAAATTTTACGTGGACCTTCCTGACACTACCCTTCATCACCACATCAAATTTCAACTCAATCCAAGTATCACGGACCAATTTATAGTCTAAACAATATTCTTCCTATGCTAGTTTCAAGTTTCGGGTGATATACCTAGCGATTCCTTCGATTCCGAGCGTTCCTTGTGAGTTCAGAAGTATGTGTGGGATATATTCAGTACCTATACATCAAGTACAATCCAAATATACTAGAACTTAGATCAATCAAGCTTTAATTCATTGTTTTTTGGTTAATCGAATAGTTAGGCGATTTTTGTCGAATAAGTGTTGATTAGGGTATCAACCCCCAAAGATTTGTAACCATGGCTGCTATATAACACCAGGGAATTCATATGGTGTTCATATTCAGCACCTAAACTTGTTTAAAACTCCAAAAATCATGGATTAAAATTGGTGTTCATGGCCTAAACCATGTTTAATCAAGAAACCATGCTTAAAACCTTATGAATTCAAGTTAATACCTTTGATTTGAGTTGGTTTCTTGAAAAATCAGCTGGTGTTCTTGAGAGAGACCAGAATTTAGAAAGGATTTTGGTGTAAAAATGAAAGGAAAAAATGAAAAGAAATTATATATAATTAGGGGGATGCGGTTTGGGTGTAGGTCCCACAAGGGACACCTCGTGCTCCGTAAAACGCGCTAAAAGATGATGTTTATCTTTCGTTGAGTAGCTAGGTTCGTTTACAGGTCCCGCCCACGTTCTCGATTTGCGTAACGGACTCCGTTTCGCGCGTAATTAGTGTCAAAAGACTCGGTTTTAAAAATCATGCATAACCGTCTTGAAATCCGAACCCAGTTACGTTTTAATCATAAAAGACTCATATTAGAGTGGTTTAAGTGTTTTTAAGCTTGATCGATCGTTCCTTGCACGTTTGATTGCCTTATGTTTTGCCTAAAACGAAGGCGTTTCCCTAACCGAGCAGCTGCTTCGATTTGCGTGCCCGATTTCTGACTGGCTTCAAACCTTATGTCACAGTCTATTGCACAAAATTAAGATGTTCCTGGAACTCGAAATTTTAATTAATGCTACCGATAACCAAATAATCGATGCCAAAGGTTTAGTGCGCTGTTAAACGGAAAGCTCCGGTTTAACACGTGTTTAAGGTCTAAGGACACCAACTTCGCGCTGTTGGCCCTTATTAGTGTCATGTCAGTCATAACGTGTTCTCAGATTCCTCCGAGACATAGCAGATATCATTTAATCAAGCATATAAGTCACACATGTTTTTAGGGTTTTCGCACAATTAAAGTGTTAAGTGGGCTTTAGGGTTTTGGACCGTGTAGGGTGTACCTGGTTTCATCATGGTTGTCACAGATACAATCCTAAAGGGTTGGATTATTGAAAGATAATTAATTAAGTTATTAATGCAAATTGTGGTAGGCCCCTCTTCTGGAGGTGACGTTACCCTCGGCTAAGTAGTCTGAGTCAGCAGGGATACAGTCCTAAGTAGCCGGGTTAAAATTTTAATAGTAGTTTACATATGAGGGGATCAAGAAGTTCGGACCCCCACCATCCAATACCAGTGGGTATTGAAGGAGGTCCTACTAAAGTTGACCCAGGTCCTTGCAGGATCTATACACTGAACAAGGCAAGACTCTTACCAAACCGTTCCCTTAACCCCCGACCAGGTAGCCAACATACCTCCATATAGACCGTGGAGATATGAATGGTGAAAATCTTTTATTTTATATAGACAGTAAAATAATGCCAAGACACCACGGACAAACGATAAGGAAGACTCGCCTTCAACATAAGAAACTAGTTATTAAAGTCATTAATACATAACCAAATAAAAAGTGCGAAAAGATTAAAAATAAAAAGTATTACACTAGATAGTTGTCTTCACCAAGTGATGTAAGAGACATAGGCAAACATGGCCTTTGATTGTCAAGAACTCTTACGATCAATCTTGGATCCCGAGACTACTCACACACTCTATGATGGATGATGGTGGTGGATCTGGGTTGTGATGGCGGTGGTGGGTGGGTGAAGTGTGAGAGAGGTGGTTTACCAAGGGATGGTGTGCAAATGAGCCAAGCACCCCTATTTATAGCCTGTACAGAAGCCCGGACACGGCCCCGTGTCCACCTGTCTTCTCTTTCTTCATTAATTGCAGTTTGTCTGCATTAGTTGACCACGCCCCCGTGTCCACTGGGCACGACCCCGTGTGCAGAAGCGTATCTGTACTATCAAGATTTCCTCAGATTCTGCGAATCTTAGAGTTGACCACGGACCCGTGTCCGCTAGGCACGCCCCCGTGGTGGGTGATAGAAGCTTCTATAGCTTTGTCTTTTCTACAGACACTTGGGCACGCCCCTGTGCTCATTGAGCACGGGGCGTGTTCAGCCTTCTGTTCTCTTGTTTTGCTTGGGAAGATGCTGTCGAGGGGTCGGGCATGCCACGTTTATCCCTTTTCTTGTATTTATGTTAGATTTATTGTTCATTTGAGCTCATTTAATCCTGAAAATACAAAAGGAAGACAAAAACACACTTTTTCCAACATTAGTACTAAAAAAGTGTTAGTTTAATGCCACATTTGATGTAATTTATATGTTGCATTTTGCACACATCACCATCCGTCTGTGGGTGATAAGCAGTACTCATATCGAGACGTGAACCGAATGACTTATGCATCGACTGCCATAAATCGGATATGAAACGCGGGTCTCGATCTGAGATAATGGAAGTTGGCACCTCGTGCCTAGAAACCACTTCCTTAAGATAAACCGCTGCAAGCTGTGAGAACTTATCCGTTTCCTTGATTGCTAGAAAATGTGCTGACTTCGTGAGACGGTCAACGATCACCCAAATAGTATCGTTCCCGCTTTGAGTTATTGGCAAACCGGTGACGAGGTCCATAGCAATCTGCTCCCATTTCCACGTAGGTATCTCTGGTTGCACAAGTCAAACACTTACTCAGATATGTCGCTATGTGAGCTTTCATCTTTGGCCACCAATACATGACTTTCAGATCCTGATACATTTTATCCGAACCCGGGTGAACAGAATATCGAGACTTGTGCGCTTCGTCCATCACAAGCTCTCTAAGATTACCATACAACGGAACCCATATTCGCCCCATGAAGTAGAGAATACCATCAGATCTCTCTACCAGTAACTTTTCCATGCCCCGCAAATACTCAGCTTTATAGTTTTCTTCTTTCAATGCTTCGGTCTGAGCGGAACGAATCTGATCAGGTAAGCTAGAGTGAATAGTAACTACAGAGCGCGAACACGCTTAGGCTTCGTCTCCTTTCGGCTAAGTGCATCAGCTACAACGTTAGCTTTACCCTGGTGATACTTGATGGCACATTCGTAGTCGTTCAAAAGTTCTATCCAACGACGTTGTCGCATATTCAATTCCTTCTGATCGAAGATGTGCTGGAGGCTTCTGTGATCGGTGTAGATAGTGCATTTGGTACCGTACAGATAATGCCTCCAAATCTTCAGCGCGAAAATCACAGCCCCTAACTCCAAGTCGTGAGTCGTATAGTTCTTCTCACGAACCTTCAGCTATTGAGAAGCATAAGCTATTACCTTTTCGCGTTGCATCAGCACGCAACCGAGACCCTGGATAGAAGCATCACAATATTCCACAAAATCCTCGGTACCTTCAGGTAGAGATAAGATCGGTGCACTGCAAAGCTTTTGCTTCAAGAGTTGGAACGCGTCTTCTTGCTTCGTTCCCCAAGAGTAAACAACGTTCTTCTGTGTTAATGAGGTGAGAGGTTGAGCGATCTTTGAGAAGTCCTTGATAAACCGGCGATAGTATCCAGCGAGACCAAGAAATTGTCGCACCTCCGAAGGCTTCTTTGGTGCCGCCCAATTCCTAATAGCATTGATCTTAGCAAGATCCACGTGTATCCCCATTTCGTTAACAATGTGACCAAGAAAGTGTACTTCCCGAATCCAGAAATCACACTTAGAGAACTTCGCGTAGAGTTGCTCCTTCCGCAGGAGCTCCAAGGTGAGACGTAAGTGTCGCTCGTGGTCTTCCTTGCTCTTGGAGTAGATAATAACAAAATCGTCGAGATGCGGTTTGCACACGCGGTTCATGAGATCCATGAAAACCGCTGGTGCATTAGTCAACCCAAATGGCATAACCAAAAACTCGTAGTGGCCATACCGCGTTCGAAAAGCCGTTCTGGGAACATCCTCCTCTCGGACTCGCACCTGGTGATAGCCCGATCTTAAGTCGATCTTCGAATAAAAGCTTGACCCTTGCAACTGGTCAAACAGATCGTTGATACGTGGAAAAGGGTAACGGTTCTTGACAGTCACCTTGTTGAGTTCACGATAATCTATACACATACGGAAGGACCCATCCTTCTTCTTCACAAGCAGAACTGGGGCTCCCCAAGGCGAAGAACTGGGTCGAATAAAACCTCTGTCCAACAGCTCTTGGAGTTGATTTGACAACTCCTGCAACTCTCCTAGCGCAAGACGGTAAGGAGCACGAGCAATTGGGGCTGCTCCTGGCGTGAGATCAATCTGAAATTCCACTTGACGATGTGGAGGTAAACCAGGAAGCTCTTCAGGGAACACATCAGGAAACTCACGAACAACTGGAAGGTCTTCAATCCTTCTCTCATCAGGTTGAGAATCAGTAACAAGAGCTAAAATAGCGGGGTAGCCCTTACGCAGACACTTCTGAGCCTTCATAGCTGAGATAATACCAACCATTGCACCACTACGATGACCTTGAACCGACAAAGATTCTCCGCTAGGGAGAGGAATACGCACAATCTTCTCTTTACAGAGAATTTCTGCCTGATGCTTAGACAACCAATCATGCCAACGACCACATCAAAACTTCCAAGAGTAACGGGGAGTAGGTCAATGTCAAACAATTGACCCATAAGATCGAGTTTACACCCAACGAGGATATGTGAAGCTTTAATAGATTTACCATCAGCTAGTTCTACTACATGTTTGGTTACAAGAGGTATAGGACTCAACCCTAACTGACGATTGAACCCCAAAGATACATAACTCCAATCGGCGCCAGAGTCGAATAAAACAGAAGCAAATAGATTGTTCACTGAATACGTACCGGTCACCACATTGCCATCATTCCAAGCTTCCCCAGCACCAGTAGTAAACATCATCCCACGTGCACCGTTCCCACCATTGTTCCCATTGTTGTTATTCCCAGTGTTGTTATTATTATTCCCCACATTCTGATTCAACTGAGGGCAATCCCGCCTGAAATGACCCTCATCACCACACTGAAAACAACCCTTACGATTACCCTGATTCTGCTAAGGTTGCTGCTTATCCTGTTGCTGTGGCTGCTGTTGCTGTGGGGGTTACTGCTACTGCTGTTTTGGGAGTGGAGCCCTGCAATCTCTAGCCATGTGACCCACTTTGTTGCACCTGTGACAGACTCGGGTACACGACCCACGATGATGAAAGTTACACTTGTTACACTTTGGCTGCTTCCCAGCATAAGAACCCTGATTTGAATTGCTGCTCTGGTTCTGATTAACCGAAGACGACTGACTAAAGTTGCGGTTGCTACCGGTGTCTGGCTTCTTTTGTGACTGTGTCAAATTGGACGCTTTGTCCACATCACTCCATTTGCGCTTGCTGTCAGTAGCAGGAATAGTAGTAGTAGCAGTAGTAGCAGAAACACGCGGTGGTAGTGAGCCACGCTCCACCTCCTGATCCGTGATCTTGTGGGCTAGACGAACGATTCGAGGCAGGTCGTCAAGATTTGCAGTAGTGACCAAACTCTTGACTGATGGTGCTAACCCCTTGATGTACAATTCGATCCTGCGCGGTGGTGGTCGTGATAAGTTAGGACACATATTCGCGAGCTCATGTGACCTTTTCGTATACGCTTCAATCTCAAACCCTTCCATCTTCAAATTGTAGTACTCGTTCTCAAGCTTCTGAATCTCATCACGAGGATAGTACTCCTCTCGCATCAACTCCTTGAAATCATCCCAAGTAGTTGCATTAGCCATTTCAATGCCCAACATTTGCACCTGGGCATTCCACCAAGTTAAGGCACCATCCTCCAACATGCCTGCAGCATACTTCACCCGGTCCCCCACGGGACAGTTACACATAGCAAAGACCGATTCTGCCTTCTCAAACCAACACAGGAGTCCCACAGCTCCCTCAGTCCCACTGAACGACTGTGGCTTACAGTCCATGAACGTCTTAAACGTGCAAACAGGCGGATTGTTTTGATTCGCAGGTTGACCTAAAAACGAAAGAGAGTACAACACACGGTTAAAATTTGGGTACGCAACACAGGGATAAGGAATAATTGGCACATATCGTACCAGCCTGATAAGCCGCTAGGGCTTCAGCCACACGAGTATTGATCAAATCGGTCAATTCAGCCTGGGTCATAGCAATGTTGCCACGTCCACCATTACGTCCACTCATGATTCTATATAAAAGAAGGGAAAAAGGTTAAGGTTCAGACTTGAGTGGAAGTCAAACATCAAGATGACTCCTATAGACTACCAAGTTTACATCAGATAACAGAGCAGAACCCCTTTCACACTCGTTAAGCATCACTGGGACTCACATGCACCCCACATTATTATTATGTGTGCACCCATAATGATAATGCAATTTGCATGTTCATCTCAGGTCCTCCCAACTCCTGCTAAAAGGTTCCTCAAATTTAAGTAACGACACAAAAGACATCACAAAACATGGGCCATGAAAGTCTAGAGGAATATCGTGTTGTGACTCTATCATCCACAAAACATAGGCAAGTAACACATGGATTCAGTCTGTAGTACTAAGTGTGCATTCGCATGTAATGTCATACAAAAGTGTACTCTAGATATGCTATGCGATAAGTAAGCGAGATACGAACCTTACAATCTGGAGCTGAGTGTCATGGTCGATTTCTGAACTGTTCGGTTATAGTCTGGTTTTCTAAAACGTTTTAAAACCAAGTTCACTATAACCAATGGCTCTGATACCAAACTGTCACACCCCCAAAGTACCACCTATGGAAACCGCGTTAGGCGTGTGACGTACCAATAACGAGCCACTAATCATGTTGAACTCATAATAAGTTTTCAAATGAAATTGCCAATTATTAATGAAATGTACCAACAATAAGTTTAATAAAAATCCAACAAGTTCAGCGGAAGCGATAAATAAATCATAGTTTAAATGTTTCGAAGCAAATGTGTAATATCAGTAATTCCATCCCATGTATCCAATCAGTACGACCCATGACCACTCCAGCCACTCCAGACAGCAAGTTCAAAATCAAAGAAATCTAACGACCTGCGAGCATGCAACAAGTGTATCAGACAACGCTGGTGAGTTCATAGTTTTACGAAAACGTTAGTTACCAAGTGTTTGGTTTAGTTCATTGAATATAATGTTGATAATAACTCAAGTATCGTACAAGATGGCTACCAGATTGTTTTTCCCGTCCCCACTGCCCCCTATCTAAGCAATGGTCATGATTTAAGGTCATTAGTTCACACCCGTCCTCTCAGGTACGGTGTGGGGTTGCCAAGCCTAATAGCGCTATCAACTAATACCCCGGTACCTCTCAGGTAACTATTCGGTATAAGATGGGACTTAAAATGATAGGAAGATTGTATTATCTAACATTCCCGTTTTACCCAAAAGATTTATCCCTCTCAGGGATACCCATGTGACTATCCCACCCACCGGGACGCATGCTCAGGATAAATGAACTCACCTTTGGTTTGCTCGGTAAGATTAATTACTTGTTTATCGTTGGACACCCAAATACTAATATGGTTCCAATGACAGTCAGTTTCGTTTACACATAAATCACATATTCTTTGTACAAATTCCACAAGTAGTAAGCAAATATGGCACATATCATCACTCATGTTATAACTAGTGTTCGGGCCATATGTATATCCACATCACAAGTTCATATTTCCCAACGTCACATATTAACAGTTCGGTGTACACCCACGCAAACATGCAAGCTCACATAATACACAACAAGCATTTGGGTCACAATCAGTTTCGTATCACATGTTTATTAAACCACAAACATTTGGCAGCCTATTACGGTGCTCATGGTAATTGTGCGGCCCAGTTGATGTTGGGCCCAACTAAGTAAGGTGCGACCCCATTGATTTCAGGCCCAACCGTATCCTGATCCGTTACGCAGCCCGACCCAACCAGAAGTGTGTTACTCAATAAGTTTATGTGTGGGGGTGGCCCATTAACGTATCTCGACCCAACAAAGTATACGGCCAGATCCCAACTGTGAAACCAGTTGGGCTTGTGGCCCAGTGTTTAAGGTGCGGCCCAAGGACATACGCAGCCCAGTAATCCTCCAACCTTACCCGATCTCATCAAGTACTTGCTATCGTTTTCTATGTTCCCTTAACCAACGTTTTTAACATTAATAAGATCTAACACTAGCAATCCAGCAATCAATCGGACCAAGTAGCATACACATTCTTAAGTCTTACAATCCTTAGTTTAACATCTAATCAAGTCACAACATCAGTTCCACATTAAAGTATGCATGATCAGATCACTCATGTTAAACTCATACGACCCTAACCAACATCTAATGATTAATATATGAACATTAGTCTAGCCGATTACAACATGTTAATGAATCATTCATGTCCAAATAGTTTGCAAGAAATACCCTAACTCAAGTCCTAATTCTACGCATGCACCATGACTAGAAACAATCAAAGAAAATCACAATAACATACTAACCGATAACTAGGCTAAGGGAGAAGGAGAGGCTTCGGGTGATGATGATCTGGGGACTGCCTTCGTTCGCAAGAGGGGAGAAAGAACTAGGGTTTCCTTATTTTCCCAAAACACAAGACCCGTACCCCTATATCTATGTGCATGCGACCCATAAAGGGTTTTCCTCATGTGATTCGGGCCTTATGAGTGTGGGCCGAGATGTTCTTTAAAGGTGATTGCGGCCCACTAATTAATAACCCAATAACATTTATATACAACATACCCAATAGCGTTTACATTCAACAAGTTTTGTTTACAAGTTTAACATAAGAGGAAGCATTGGGGAGGAATAATGAGAAATTAGAATCATGAAACGAAACGACACTAACCTTGAAAGTTCGGGTTGTCACATCATCCCCAACTTGAAAGAAATTTCGTCCCGAAATTTGACAAGTAAGCACAAAGAAGTGAAGTGATAAATCAAGATTGCTGCAGATTTTCCTCAGGTGCCACACCATTCGTACGAAAGGTACTCTTTCATCCCTGTTCCGGCATTTTCCAAGTGTTGTATGTTATTTTGATCCCTATTCTCAATATAGACGATTCGGAAATAATAGAGTGTGAACCATGGGAGCCTTGGCTTCCAATCTAGTTCTACCACCTCACTTAAACTTGCGAAACGAACACCCAAACAATCTCCTAGACCTAAAATAAGTTAACCCCGTCCAGCCTCAAACACTTGGTTCATACCTTCCATGTTGAGACGACACACCTTGGTTGTTCTTGTTCGGTTGCTTGGATTATTTAAATTCTGTCTTTTACATTTTGTATTTATGACTAACCAGTTTGATTAACTTAGTTAACAAATTTGTGCTTTGGTGAACTTACAATGAGGTTATCACCTCCATACATGACTTCTGTGATCTATATGACTATAGGACTGATAATACACCATAGTGTAACTAAATAACTTAACTGGACTCACAAACATAGCCGATTAATGCTTAAAAGATTTAAAACGAAGTTCGGTTCGTACCAAACAGGTCCCATTCGCACGAAGGGTAACCCTTTTCGCGCGAATGGAGCCCACTCATGCGAGCTGTGCAGTTGCCTGAACAGTTTGTGTTATTTCGGTTTTCGTTTATTTCGATTCCTCGTTCCTTGTTACTGATTCTGATGGGCAAATCTGGACGCGTAAAACAACAGAAACTCAGTGTTGTGACAAGTGCCTAAACGGGATATATTTTCTGTTTTAATCCTTTTTTCATACTATATACTTAGGTACTTTAATTCCAAATCCAAAATCCTCTGTTCAACTCCAACACTCACACCTTCGTTTACCCACCTGCAGGTTAAACTTGGTGTTCCAAGCGCTCTCGTCATCAACTCTCCTACTTGCGGGATTAACTAAAGAAGATTAGCAAAACTATGAGTATACTCGAATGCCCTTTTTCTGTTTTACACTTTGGGTGCAATATGTTTACTTATAAACCTAGACAGTTACACTTAGACTTTTATGCAAACACACAAATAATCCAATACATGTATGCTAATACGTTATACTTGATTCGTGTTTCTAGAGCATTCTTATGTGATAAACTTGTCATTAACTTCGTACGAGCATCCCCTTAACATGTATAGCACTATAGGAGTAACACACCACCCATAGTCTTGTGGTCATGTTAAGTCTTTAATACATGCGGTAATCAGAGGATTGACTTGAATATTCGCATGCCAGTTTTACGTTAATCTTGATAACTAAGTTTTCCATGTGGATTCGTTTAAATCATTTTATACTCATGCTATGTATCAAACTTGTATACTCGCCAATACATTTTGTATTGAACCATATTTTAAACATGTTGCAGGTTGATGATGTTGAGGATGATGAAATCTAGTAGGGATACCTTAGATACCCATTTTGAAATGCTACATAGGTTGTTGTACTTGATGAATTATGTTATATCGTTTTGAACAATGTTGTACTTGTTTCCTGTAACGTTGTTGTAATTTTTGAAACAATTGTTGTATTTGATTTCCCATTTATTGTACTTGACAATTTGTTATCAATGAAAGAAATCAATTTTGAATTAAATATTGTCACAATAGTGTTATGAAGTCTCGAGAAATCTCGTTCGTCTCACTCTGATGTTTCCTCCATCGATTGGGTGTGACAGATTGGTATCAGAGCCATAACTATAGGGAATTAGATAGCATTGTCATGTTCGACCTAGTCTATAGTAAGTACCAAACTTTGACCATTCTTGATTCTTGCTTAACATGTTATTCTTCCTACTTTGCTTCTTTCTAATTCTTTTGTCTTAATTATACAACGTGTCTTTCCTAAGACCTTTTACACAAATACACTTGAAGACACTCATATTGTACAAACGAGACGACTTCACCAAAATAGGCGTGAAACCCATAATTTGGTGAACGACTCTCAATCCGCTTATTTGATTTTTGCACGAAATTATACCATCAAGTTAGGAGTGAAATCCTCACCTTGATAGAAAATTTTCCAATTCTAAACTCTAGTGGACCCTCGTCAATGTGTCGGAATTAACTTTCTTGACCCGACGAGTACCAACCACACTTAGGGTACGATGTTGTCAAGTTAGGGGTGAAACCCGAATCTTGTTAACTAGTCCCATTCCTCGATTTTCAATCCCACCAAAATTTCGATTTTTCAATCGATTAGGGACGTGTAGTATCTGGAAGGGTAAAATACCGTTAATCGCTTCTCGACGAGAGTATTTTACCTATAGGCTAAAACACATTTCCCTAATTTGAAAGGATCTTCAATTCACTTTGGAATAGTCTTAGTTACGTTCCATGACATTCCATATTTTACGTTACCTCTCTCTTTTGTTATCTCAATTTTATGTGTTTTAATACGTGTCACCTCGTTCATTTCGAAATCGATGCACAAGTCGCACGTCTCTCACAATCAAAAAACATTAATGATTCTTGTGAACAAACTAAATTTATACTCCTTTATGCATTCATACGTGTTTATGCTTTTTGAATACTTGTTATGCTCGTACAAACTATGTGAATTCATACGTGTTATGTGATACTTATAAGCTCATACGTGCAACAAACGTGATTTTATTATAAACATATTATGATCAAGTCTCATCTTCCCCTCTATTTTTCGATTTTCTAGATGTCTTCCAGTCATCTTTCCAACTCAACCAAAGGATCCAAGGCTAGCAAAAGTAAGAAAATGCTCGCATTCAAGGCCAAACAGATGGCTCAGGTGATACCCGATATCGTAAGCAAGGTTACTGCCACTAATACCCCCAACTCACCGGTCGATTCTAAGGTCGACCAACCCAAGCCAGCCTCGTTCAACTACAAGCACTTTGCTGCTTGTGACCCTAAGGCATTCATTGGCACTGAAGGTGTCACCAAGATGCTTGAATGGTTCGATAGCATCGAGGTAACCTTCATCAACAGTGAGTGTCTCGAACACCTCAAAACCCGAAGCGCAACCGATGTCTTCCAATCGAGAGCCCTTGATTGGTGGACAAATGAGCACAACATCCGAACCAATGAAGGAGCCTATGCCCTCCCTTGGCCCGAGGTTAGGGAAATGATGATGACAGAATTCTGTCCTCCCCACGAGCAGCAGAAGATCGAGGAAGAATTTTGGAATCTTAAACATGTAGGTGACGATAACCTTGGTTACACCACCTATTTCAAGCAACTAAGCATCATTGTACCCCACCCAGTCCTCGAACCTGAGCGTGCGATTAGGAAATACCTCCAAGGTCTTCCCGTCACAATTCGCGATGTTATTCAAGCCACGAGCCCCGACACTATCGAGCTAGTTTATCGCCTAGCCGCAAGCATCAACGACAATAGCGTAAGGGATAAACAAACCTCAAACCCCACGAAAACCAAGTCCGTTCACCAAGCTACCACCGATACCACCACTGAACCTACACCAACCAAGCCACCCAAGAACAATAACAAAGGCAAAAAGCGGAAGGCTTCGAGCCAAAACTATGCGGTAGTCACTTCGCCAAACCCTCAACCACTCCAACAAGTTGCGCCAACCCATCCCGATCCTACCAAGAAAGCATACACTGGGACTCATCCCAAGTGTAATACATGTTTATACCATCTCCCTGCTCATACACCATGCCGCCTATGCACGAATTGCAATAGGTTTGGGCATTTTGCCAACCAATGTCGAAGTGGCCCAAAGCCACTAGTTAACCAAAACCAAATCATTGTTGTAGCCCAAAACCCCGCACCAAACCAAACCCAACCTCAAGCAGCCACAGGTCGAGCCTACTTCAAGTGCGGTGATCTAAATCATCTCGCCAACGTCTGCCCGCAACGTAACAACAACAACATCAACACCAGCAGCAGCAACAGCCTTAACAAGCGCGTGGACGAGCTTTCGTGATAACAGCAACGTAAGCTCATAATGCCAACGACGTCATCAACGGTACGTTTATCGTTAACAATGTTTATTCTTCGTGTTTATTTGATACTGGCACGGACAAAAGTTTTATATCCGTTGAATTCGAACCTTTGCTAAAGTGTAGACGATCTAAGTTGCCTAAATCATTCGCGGTCGAAGTCGCTAACGGTAAGTCCATCTCTGTCGATTCTGTTCTTCTTAAGTGTTCATTAAATGTTAACGATCATAAATTTCCGATTGACCTCATACTTATGCAATCGTGCTGAAGTCGTTTGTTCTGAGAAATTTATTCGTCTTCTTCTTACAAATGTTGATTCTCTACATATTTATGGCGAGAAACCTTCTAAAGGCCTCAAGCTTATGTCATGTACTCAAGCGAACAAATACTTGCTCAAGGGTTCCTTCGCCTTTCTTGACCACGTCGTGGAAAAGAAGGATAAGGGTCCAAGTGTGAGTGAGGTTCCTGTCATTTGCGATTTTCCCGACGTCTTCCCTGAGGATCTACCAGGTCCTCCTCCTCCTCGTTCTGTTGGCTTTCGTATCGATTTAGTGCTTGGCGCTACGCCTGTTGCTAAGTCTCCTTATCGTCTAGCACCCTCGGAAATGCAAGAGCTATCCAGCCAGCTTCAAGAACTTCTTGATAAAGGCATTATACGCCCTAGTACTTCTCATTGGGGCGCTCCTGTCCTTTTAATCAAAAACAAAGATGGATCCTTTCGGATGTGTATTGACTATCGGGAGCTCAACAATCTTACAGTAAAAAACCGATATCCTCTTCCTCGCATCGACGATCTCTTCGATCAACTTCAAGGTGCGACGTGTTTCTCCAAGATCGATCTCCGTTCTGGTTTGACTAAGTCAAAAACCGAGTCCTCGAAGAAGATATACCCAAAACTGCTTTCCGTACACGTATGGTCATTGCGAGTTCGCGGCCATGCCCTTTGGTTTGACTAATACACCTGCGGTCTTTATGGACTTGATGAACCGTGTGTGCAAGCCTTATCTCGACCGTTTCGTGATCGTCTTCATCGGCGATATCCTCATCTACTCCAAGACACAAGAAGAGCACGAGCGACACTTGCGCTTTATCCTTCAGCTTTTGCGTACTGAACAACTTTACGCCAAATTCTCCAAGTGTGAATTTTGGTTGAAAGAAGTTCAATTCCTTGGTCATGTCCTCAACGAACTCGGTATTCACGTTGACCCTGCGAAAATCAAAGCGGTGAAGAATTGGATTGCTCCTAAGTCTCCGTCTGAGATTCGTTCATTCCTTGGTCTAGCTGGTTACTATCGTCGCTTCAAGAACCAAAGTTTGGTGAAGCCGAAAAAGATCGTTTCAAAGAGAAACTTTCAAAAATTTTTGATGTTTATGTAACAAAATATGGTACAACCTCGTCACACATTCATGAGTCAATGAGAAATGTCGTTTTTGGCGAAGGTTCAAGTATGGAAGATCAAGATGTGTATGTTTTTAACCAATTGTATGATAAGTCGAGTCAAATTCAACGTGGTAACACTAGTAGTAGCGAACTCGGTCGGTATGGTGAGTCGAACTTTCTACAGATGACGACTTCACAAGAATTTAAAAATTTTGATTTGTTGGGTTGGTGGAAAAGTAAGGAAGATCAATTTCCGATCTTAGCCACAATGGGCCGAGATTTACTAATGGTCCAAGCTTCCACGGTAACTTCGAAAATTGATTTTTCTATTAGTGGTAGGGTGATATCGATATGGAGGACTCGACTAACACCAAAGGCGGTTGAGATGTCGATTTGCTTGAAAGATTACTTGGATGCAGCGGAGAGATGTCAATACATACGCTCGCTCGAGGGAGAATTGGATTACGAAGGCGAAGTGTACGAGGACGAGGTCGAAGCCGAATTGACAACCACAATGACCGACGAAGAAGCCGCATACGATGACTTCCTACGCAATAGTTCAAGTTCGGGTTTGGGCGAAAAAGATTAAACGAGGCTTATCAAGATATATTAGTATTGTAGTTCCACGGATATATATATATATATATATATATATATTAGTGGACGTTCTTACGGATTAATAGTTTAAGTTTACGTATTTTCTTTTATTATGTTTAATGGTCGTCTTTCATTTCTTTATGTAAAACCGGTTTGTTCAACTTTGAATGATGTTATATTTCGTTTGTTATATTTCAAAAAATATGTTTTTTTTTCAGCAAATTGGTATAAAAACTGCATTATGCAGTAAAAACAGCAAAAAAAAAAAAAAACAGTAAACATAACAACATTTTTGTAGCTCTGGAAAAATGGTTTTTAACCAGCTTTTTTTACTGGCTTTTTTTTTCGGTTTTGGAACCGGTTAATCCCAACCTGGTTTGAAACCGGTGATGATCGGTTAGTAAATGACGTATTTAGCTAATTGTTTGCCTAGGTTGAGCCAAACCATCTAACTATGTTATGTTGATACAATCCAATTAACACGACACTAACATATTTTTACTTGATTCTATTTCAAGTAAAACTTAGTACGGTTTTTTAGTTGTACGTTACAATTTTTTTTTTTAATTTCATATAGACAAACACACATTTGGAGTTATGGTTTCATTACAATTGATTAAAGTAGATGCTTTGCATCTTTTATTAGAAAACTTTTTAAACTTATATGAAATGACTCAATAATCAATATAAAGTGTTTTTGAGCTTATTTGTTTAAAAGTGTGTTTTTAAAATAACAGATGTCATCCTATTGATTAAAAAACAAACAAACACCCTCTACAAGATTCACTTTTGGAAAAAACATAATCTAATTAGGTTCCATGATATATAGGATATTAAAATTTAGAGTAAACTGCCATTTTGGTCCCTGAGGTTTGGAGAGTTTTGCCACTTTAGTCCAAATTTCCAACTTGTTGCCATTTTGGTCCCTGTGGTTTCTTTTTGTTGCCATTTTGGTCCAAATTTTAAATTTGACCAGATTTTTCAACTTAAAACCTGGTTTTTTTTGTCTTTATCCTCAAGGGCATTTTGGTCCTTTTAGGTTTATTATAACCTAATATTGATTAACACCATTAATATATAAACTCCACCATCACTGAAGATCCATCTTCTCAAACAATCACCACCAAAATAAACCTCCATCTTCTCAAACAATCACCCCCACCACTGAAGATCCACCACCGTCGCCCTCACCGCCTCCACCATCACCGCCGCCATGCCCGACACCCTCACCTCCTCCACCTTCACCTCCTCCTGAATCGGATTTATTGTTCTTGTGAATCACCTCCGTCAATCACCACCACCATTGAAGATCACCACCACCGTCGCCCTCACCGCCTCCACCATCACCGCCGCCACCCCCGACACCCTCACCTCCTCCACCTCCTCCTGAATCGGATTTATTGTTCTTATGAATCACCTTCGTCAGTCACCACCACCACTGAAGATCCACCTCAGCTGCGCCGCCGCCTTCATCTCCAAAACCACCTTAGCTACGCCGCCGCCTTCATCTCCGTCGTCGATCTGACGGAACCCCTTCATCTCCGCGGTTTCTTCACTGCTCGCCGATTTGATTGTCGGAGATTTTGAAGCCATAGGGTTAGGACAATTTGCTTTGGCGATGGAATTTTGTGGCTGCTTTGAGTTATGTGAGGGTTTTTTTAGGGTTTTGGGTTTGGGAGGGTTGGCGGCAGTAGGATGGTGGTGTTGGCGGCAGTGGGATGGTGGTGGTGGGGATGATGCGGTGGTGGTGGTGGGGTGGTGGTGGTGGTGGTGGTGCTTCTTGTTGTTGTTCTGGCAGTGGCATTATTGTTGTTCTGGCAGTGGCATTATTATTTATTAAATTTGAGTTATAATAAATCTAAATGACCAAAATATCCCTGAGGATAAAGACAAAATAGGGGTTTTAAGTTGGAGAATCTGGCAAAATTTGAAATTTGGACCAAAATGACAAAAAAATAAAACCACAGGGCCCTAGATGCAAAAAGTTTGAGATTTGGACTAAAGTGGCAAAACTGTCCAAACCTCAGGAACCAAAATGGCAGTTTACTCTAAAATTTAAGTAGGAATACTACTTTACAGATAGTACGGCCGTTGCCATCAACTAAAGCCGGTCTTTGGTGAGTGCACGTGCGGTCATGTGGTCCCCCATTTATAATTATCATCTTGTTTGCTTCCTAGTTCCTCACCTTTCATATTTTCATATTTATCCTAATTATAACATATAATAATAGTAATATTTGTAATAATAATATTATTATTATTTTAGGATGATCATTTCTTCCATCATTAGATTTATGGGCTAGTTATTAAATAGCATAACTCAGGATTTGATTTGATGTTCTACAATTGTCAATTTCAAACTTAACCTTTATTTAGATTAATATATACAAATTAGTGCACAGCTTATTGATTCTAAATACAAAAGATATAAGCTAATGGTTTAGATATTATAGTCACAATTAGTTTGTGGATAGATAAGTCCGAAATGAGTATAAGATGAAAAGGCCCGTGGCTTTATAGTCTATTGGCATCTTAGGGGTGGGATAATACTTTGGAACAAATTGGTCCTGTGTTTGATTCTAACACAAGAGGGGTTTTTTTCCATATTTATTGGGTTTCCTCCTGAATTGGTGTATAGACATTATCCCTAGTGGAGATGGATATGATCAGGTGGTTCTGGTGGTGGCACGATGATACTCCAGTGGTCCATCAGTGATCCAAATTTGCCGTTAAAAAAAAGTACAAGATGAAAAGAAAATGAGAAGAAAAAACGCATTCCTCACTAAATAACTATTTTATGTTAATTTTAGATGTAGTGACATATTTGATATATATAAAGTATAACCGAACACATTAAAACATTTTAGAAAACTATAATCTGTTTGTAAATTTTATTGTTTTTACAAAGGGTTATCTTTGACAATATGGTAATACACAATGTTTTTTAATCAGTTTTTGTAATTATACCTTTTTACCTTATATTGGTAGTAATACTTTTTACTTAACGAGTTATTTAATAATGATGCCGATAGGATGGTAACAACATTTAAAACATGATGCGAAAATAATCAGGTTTGACTTTACCAATATGACTCATTTGATAAACAAGTTATATTTTATGTTGACCAGTCAAACACATTTAGCAAATGTGTTGTGTGTGGGTTATATTAAAATCGATTGGGTTAACCCGTCAAACCATTTATAATTAGAACTAAAAAAACAATCTAAAAATATACAAATTACGTGACCAACTTGTCAACCCGTTTATTATCCGTTTAACTCGTTTATAGCGATATTAAAACTCCTTAATAAATGTGCCCGCCCAATTTACGCTCATGTACAATATGTCAACTCCTTTAGATAAACAAACTTGGAATGAATTACATGGTGAATTCCAAAATGGTGTGGGATATGGTGTAATGTGGATGTCAAGGGGAAGATGAGGCAAAGCATAATTCTGACCACTCCTTTGGATGGCTATGGATCTTTAGAAATGATCGGTATATACAGGATGTTAAAGAAGCCATCGGAAAAAAAAGTTATGGAGGAGCTCAAAGCAAAACTCTATGTGTGGGTAAAAAATAGAACAAAACTTAATATTTTTGGAGTGACATAACTCGTGTAATTTTGAAATTATATTTGTAAGATGTTTGGATGTTTTCAAGCGTCTTGCTAATGAGTTTCATGTGTTCCATAAAAAACAATTTTTCATTTTAAGAAAAAAAAATTATATTTCCTAGAGAGTGATGAGAATCTAAGTCTCATTGTAACGTAATTTAGAAGTAATTGTAGATGTATATTAGTTTGCTGTTAAAAAATAATTACAAAAGATAATAGCTAATTAAAAATCGGACTAAAACCTAAGCAAATTAATAGATGTATATTAGTTTGCGTTAAAAAAATAATTACAAAAGATAATAGCTAATTAAAAATCGGATAGTTTACCGTTAAAAAATAATTACAATAGATAATAGCTAATTAAAAATTGGAATATAACTCGAGCAAATTAAAAATAGACTTAACCCCAATGTTTTAAAAACCGGTTTTTAGATCACACCGGGTTAGGTTTAGAAATGGTTCAACCGGGTTGTACCGGGCGGTTAATCAGGTTGACTGATTAACCCTATAAATCCATAGAATACAATTTCAACTCAAGAAGTAATCCAAAACTACATCATTCCATAATAAAAAAAAATATTTTAAAAGTTAATTCATAATAAAAAAAATAATTCAAAAATTCATTATTGATACCTTTTGAGCACTAGATTTTACTAAGAAGGTAAATCGTCACCTTTTTGGACCCACAAAAGATTAAAAGTCCAAATTTTAACCTTTGACACAGTACCCGGTATACCGATTTAAACCGTCATAACCCATTTACCGGTGGTACAACTTCTTTGTCGTTCCCTCAGTTTACCGGTATGATTCGTACCGGCCAAACTTCTGGTATCCGGTTTAACCGGTTCAACTGGTCCATATAAACCGATTTTTAAAACATTGCTTAAACTCATATACAATAACCTAACTTGGCATGTGTCCGGCTATTCGCTATTATATAACCTATAAAAAGGCTATGTCGGTGGCCTTTGTTTTTTTTAATATTTTTTTTTGTCTTTTTGCTACCAATTTTGAGTTTTCTTTTTTTTTTTTTCTTATTTTACGTTTTCGGCCTTTATGCTTTGTGTGTTGTTTCTTAAATACCAACTTCTTTTGCAATTTACAGTTTTCATCAACTTTTTAACTTTACGTTTTACTCCTTGCACTAATTTTTTGTAGTTTTGTTTTTTTACGTATTTTTCCCATCTCTTGTAATGTACGTTTTTGACCCTTATGCTTTGTTTTTTGTTTATTAAATACCAAGTTCTTTTGTAATTTACAGTTTTCGTCAACGTTTAAATTTTACGCTTTTACCCCTTGCACAATATTTTTCTTTCTTTTTTGTTTACGTGTCGCTATAAACTTAAGTTGATTAGCATTCACACTGACAACCTTTTTACTCTGTAAATACTTTTCTAATCGAGTCTTCCACTTGATGTAAGACATGTGTCGACATACTTTTGTATCGGATCAAAAATCGGGTCGCCCCGCCGCGAAGCGCGGGTGTAACACCCTAGTTTAAATTAAAACATGAACAATAAAGCAAAACTTTAGTTGCTGCATTAAATAAAATGAGAGTAGCCATCAAATGGACCAAATGTGTAATCTATTTATCCATATTTTCCTAGCATATATTATAAAATGTTGTCATGACATCAGTTTAACGGCAATATGTATATCCAATCAAAATAATTTATACTTATTAACAAAAATATATATAATTAAGCAAACCAACTTGGCCTTTTATTGATAGATTTTTCTTCACTCAAAAAAAAAAATAAATAAATAAATAAAAAGAAAGAAAGAAAGAAAGATAAGAACTTGAGATGGAAGTAGGACAGGCCAGTCACATGGTGCCCAAGTGAAGTTTGTAGGCCTAAGGGCCCAAACACAGCATGGCTTTTTCTATGTTAATGGACTATCATATATTTTCATTATTTATTATCTTTGATAGATAGATATTCATCATCATGTTATTACCACAATGATAATCATTGTTATCATCATCACAATTTTATGATCAAAATATCATCATCACATCAAAATCATTATCATAATATTGTCATCCATCAAAGCAATCATCATAACCGGTGTCGTGCTCAAAGATGCTCCAAGATCGAGAATTAGATACGACTCCGAAAACAAGCATGATCGCAAGAATATACTTGTATCGTCGGTTTCACCATGTTAAGCAAAACACAAAACTTTCTTTTAAGGTAATACAATTAGAAATCAATTGGTACAAAAGTCATTTACTAATTTAATGTTGGTTTCTCCCTCTATCCATACATCACCAAGTTATTGGGCCTTAACTTATATATTCGTGTCACACAATTTGCAATGGTTTAACGAGTCAGATGTTTTTTATTATTTTTATACTCCAGTTATAATTTTAATAAACTATCAACCATTAAGCATTAAAAATCACTAAACATGGAAATTGGAAAGATCGTTATGCTTAATATGCCTACTTTTAATCATGAACACTAAGAGCTACATTTACCATATTTCTCTAACTTCATTTAGGATGCCCAAATAAATGAGTACACACACATATAAAGACAACATGCGAAACATAAAGAGAGAATTACACAGATAAAGATGACACTGAATTGCAATTGTTTTACGAGTCAAAAAGTTTTATTGTTATTATACTTCAGTTGTGATTTTAATTAGAGTAGAGTTAATTTCCGTTTTGCTTACTATGGTTTGGTCATCTTAACGGTTTTACCTAAATCCTTTAACAAGAAGGGTATTTAAGTAATTTTACTTGTAATAAAAAGGGTATTTAAGTAATTTTAAGCATAAGTATTTTTTAATTTATTTTAATATTAAAAATAAAAGTTTAATTATTTATTTATTATATATATACATATAGAGAGAGAGATGCATCAAACTTGGGTTATTTTCTCTCTCACCACCAACACCGGTTGACGCCACCAACCTTCACCACCCACCACCTCACCACTATCAGCCACCACCTCTCCACCACCCGATATCACCGCCTCACCACCACCTGACATCACCACCATCAGGGTATAAGGAGTGGTTAAACACTTTCAATAGGTAAACTTTCAAATCGACCAATCAAACAGTGTCATGTCACTTTACCTATTATGTTTACCTATTTTGCTAAAAAACGTTGGCGGTGGTTAGACATTTTGGAATATGTAAACTATTTTTTTATTTATTATTTTTTAAACTAGTATATTTAATATTTAAACATGTATTTTAACATAATAAATGTGGAATAAATTAAGAATAACATTACATTAAATTAAAAACATTAAAATTACATTAAATTGAAATAAATTGAAATAAATTACTAGTCTTTGATGTAACCTTTTGCAACGGCGTAAAGCCCTTCCTACCTCGCGCATCGAGGGCCTCTTGAAACCACGAGTTGTTCGCTTCCACGTCGCTCACAATTTTTAGAAACAAACGTTTCGACATACAGAACTTATGCCGAAAAATATCTTCATTGTATTTTGGGTCTTCGACAAAATAATACGCCATGAGTGTCTCATGCCCCACCTCACATTGACGTTCAATATATCTCTTTCGGTTAGATGTGCCCGTGTCTTGAAGTTCGGCTTATTCGATGAGATTTTGGAAAAAAAGAATGCTACTATCGGATGAATCGTCGCTACTATCGGGTGGAAAAAACAACGGGAGTTCATCCGCCATTTTGTTTTGGAATGATTGGGTAAATGTTTGGTATTTTTTGGTTTGGTTGGGGTATAAATTTGAATGTATTTGGGTATGAATTATGTTGGGTATTTATAGTTTAATTTTAAAAAGAAAATATAACTTTTTTTTATTTAAACGGCTATATAGCCGCTAGTCATCACCCCAACGGTCTTATTCTCCATTTTGTCGATCGGTATGAGGTCACCGATGAACCCAGTTTACTGCGCGGCAAAGGGGGTTGGCGGCGGTGTTCCCAAGCGGCAAACCCAGTTTACCGCACCTCTTTGCCGACCACATCGTATACCCTCAGTCACAACTTCACCCACCACCCGACATCATCATCACCATAAGCAGAGCCGGCCCATTGGGCTTATGAACCTAGATCCAGGCCTAGGGCCACCAAATTTGAAGGGCCACCAGTTTTCTAACTGATTTTCTTTATATTAGGGCCATTTTAGCAGATTAGGCCCAAATAGCTAATCATAAACCTAATAACCCAAGCGTATATCTCATCTGTGGACTGTGAACAATGAAAGCACGGGTGCAGAAGCCAAAGCGGCGCTATCGACTATCATCATATCGATCAGAGCACGTGCAGGGGAATCGAGCAATGAGCAATCAAAGTGTCCAGGCGATAATCATGGCATCAGGAGCGACTCTGCATCATCGCACAGGGTAAGTAACATTTAACAGGAACAAGAACACAATTTCGAACCATTATCCATATTCTAAAGCCTTTAATATTTGATATGCGCTCTGTGTCTCTGCAACAGGAACATGAACACAATTTCGAACTTGGAAGTTGGAACAGGAACACACTGAAACCATTTGTGATTTGTCGAACTTGTATATCCTCGCTGAAACCATTTGTGATTTGGCACTCAGACTCTTTTTGTGGCTCCCACTCAGGTTAGATATTCACACCCTCATTTGTTGAATAGGGAACTAGGGTGTATTTGTTTATTAGAATCTCTTGTTTAGGGATTATATGCTTATTTCATTATTTGTTGATTTTAAGTTGTTAAATTAGGGCTAATTTGCGGATTTCAGTTTGTTATTTAATCTCTTAAATAGATTTATATTTTAACAATGTCACATCGAATCCGAACTTTTGAATCTGGTTATGCAAAAAGACAAAAAAAAAAACGAAAACAAGACGCGTTGATTGAATCACAAAAGGGAGCACTTCTAAATATGTTGAAAATGATACTTTTGCAAAAGGGCCACCACTTCGTTATGCAAGAAGACAAAAAAAAAACGAAAACAAGACGCTTTAATTAACTACGCCAATTATAAACTTTTTAGTTTATAATTGCCGGTCCCAAGCCCGGATAAAGGATGAGGGTTTTGTTACTAAATATGTTGAAAATGATATGTGACAACTCGTAATTTAGAACCTCTAGTAATGCTTTAATGTAACTTGTCTGGATTATATGTGATTGTGTGATGCATCGATTAAATGAAATGTTATGTTTGGATTATGTGAATGAATGTATGTGTATATATATATATATATATATATATATATATATATATATATATATATATATATGACTCGGATCGCACAACACAACCCGATCGCACAAGCCCTCTTGGGCACATCACTCTCGGCCCACACCCTTTGAATCCGAAACCAATGGGCAGCCCATGATGGGTTCGGCCACTCACCTATTTAAGCTAAGACATACCCATTAGTGGGGGTTTGTTCTCTCATTAGTTGCAAACACTTAACACACACCAAACCCTAGTTCTCTCCTCTCATCTCTCTCTTGTTCGACGACAATCCTCATAGCCGAAGCCCCCATCTCGATCAACCTAGTTCTTTGACTTTCCGGTTAGTGTTTTAGTTATTAATTGTATGTTACTTGATGATTGTAATCTACATGTTTTCACATAATGATTATGAGAATGATATATGATTGCTTATGATTGTAAAATCACTAAGGTTGTTCATGTAGATCGACTCACTTGTGTAGGGTGTTTAGACTGATTTAGTGTTGATGATTATGTAACTGATAATCTAGAACCGAATGAATGATAACCGATTGTGATATGTTAATCATTGAATGAATTGTGGGGATTGTTATGTTAGTATGCATGCTAGTAATCAAAGAACATGAACCGTGTTATTATAGCTTATTATTATAAATTGTTGCTATCCTTGAACATGATTAGGGTTTATAGGGATTAACGGATGAAAACCTTGATTTGATCGAATAAAGGATTGATTGGAAACTGTTGATTGTGTTAATCGATTGATTTTAAATATGGAAACTGTTAATCGCACAAGCCTTTGGATCGCACAAGACAGTGCCGATCGCACAAGGCTTGGGCCACACACAAATTACTTGAACTGTATATCATTGGGCTTTAAAGCCCAAACCTCAGTCGCACAAGGTACTTGCAATCGCACAAGTCCAGCCGGACCGCACAAGACCAATATCTGTTTCATGTTGGGATGTGTATTTATTGTTGGGCTTATTTATTTAAACTGGGCCGGGTGTATGTTGGATCGCACAACATGTTGTGGATCGCACAAGGTTGTGCTGAACGCACAACATGTTGGGCCGAGTTATGTTTGGGCTTCATGTGTATGCTAAACAGTTATCGTTTAACGTGTTCCTTGGGTATGCCTTGATCGTTATGTGCTAGTAACCTGTTAGTTCTGTGTAAACTTATGTGCACTACTTGAACCTAGACTTGACTTGTATGGTAACCATGTTAGGACGTGGTTGACTACTAGGAGCTCAATCGACTCTTACTTATCTACCGAGCTAACCCAAGGTGAGTTCACACTTCTCTACAAAGCATGGGATTCCCAGGGGTTGGGAATGGGTTAAGGAATAGGGATTCCTCGTTCTGTTGGGATGTGTTCAGGAATGTGAATTCCTCGTCCTGTTGAGACGGATTTAGATTTACTAGACTAGAATTCTATCAACGAAGTCCCTCCTTTTGTATCGACTTAATCGCCGAGGCCAATGGCGAACAGGTCATTAGTTAAATAGCGCTATTAGGTTTAACAAACCTCACACCGTGCCGCAGAGGACGGGCGTAGACTAATGGACTATGGCACGTCGGTGATGATAGAAACCGACGCTAGGGCACATAAACATGACAAACGTTAGTAGTCGATATGGTAACGAGTCTGGTACTTTAAAACATGGGGTAGCCCCCACGGCCGAAGTGTCGGGCTGGATAGCCAAAGATTGAGAACATGGGGTAGCCCCCATGGCTGGAATGGTCCAAGTGAAAATGGATTAACAAATGAACGTTTTCGAAACTATGGGGTAACCCCCACGGCTAGATAGCCGGTTAAGAATAAACTATGTTTTTGGGAACAACTCTAAATTGGACAACCAACTGTGAACTCGCTCAACTTTGTTGTTGACTCGTTACTACATGCTTTGCAGGTCACTAGGTTTAGCAGGAGCTTGCATGGGGAAGAGTCGTTGTGGAGCATGGACATTGAGTGTTCATGATAAACTTAAATACTCTGATTTTATGATTTGGGTTTTGAACTATTTGCTTCCGCTGATAACTTAGACTTATTAAATTGTTTTTGGACACCAATTATATTGTGTGGTTGAACTTTTAATTACTTTTCTATATTGTTCAATATGATTGGTGGTTCGATCCTGGTCATGTCACGCCTCCATGCGGTGATACTCCGCGTGTGGATTTTGGGGGTGTGACAGATTTGTATCAGAGCCATTGGTTATAGTGAACTCGGTTTTAAAAAGGGAAAAAGCTTTTTGACAAAACCAGACTATAACCTGTACAGTGCTCGGCGATCCACAACGTCACTTCGCTCCACGTGCAAGACTCAACACAATAGGTGATATGGTTTGTAATGGTATCGTTTGCCTGTTAGTTTAAGTAGTGCATTAATCATGAGATACTTCGTTAGTGTAACAATGGTTGCTTGAACCTTGCGTGCTTGCTCTTTTCTGTCACTCCACACTTACGCATTTTTGTGACGCCTTTCTTACTTGTGTTTCCATCGATGTGAAGATCATGAGTGGACGCCTGAATTTGACTCAAGCCCAGCTGACGGCTCTAATCAATGAACGAGTTGCTGAGGCACTCGCAGCTGTCCCTGCAGGAGGTATAACCTGCCATTTCGACCTATCCTAGGATGTTTAGATCCTACTCTCACGAACCAACCCTCGTGCTTAATCTTGTCTTTTCTTTCTCGCGCAACAGGCCAACATGCTCAGCCTCCTGTGTACACCTTCAAAACTTTCATGGACTGTAGACCTAGTACCTTCAGCGGTACAGAAGGAGCTGTAGGTCTCCTCCACTGGTTTGAGAAGCTCGAATCTGTCTTCGAGATGTGTGAATGCCCTGAGGCTCGTAGGGTAAAGTTTGCTACTGGAACACTCGAAGGTGCTGCGTTAACCTGGTGGAAGGCACAGGTTCAACTGTAAGGGCTGGCGGTTGCTAACGCCACCCCATGGAACGGTTTTAAAGAACTAATCAAAGAAGAGTACTGCAGTCGTGACGACATTCACAAGTTGGAGGTAGAGTTCTTCAACTTAAAGATGACGGGGTCAGAAATTGAAGCGTACACGAAAAGATCGAACGAGTTGGCTATCTTGTGTCCTACTATGGTAGACCCTCCCATCAAACGTATCGAACTGTACCTTAAGGGTTTGGTGCCAGAAATTCAAAGTCACGTGACCTCAGCTAATCTTGGCACCATTCAGCAAATCATCAAGTTGGCTCACCATCTCACTGATCAGGTTGTGGAGCAGAACAGGTTACCAAAGCGTATTAGTGCTACTACTTCTGATACTCCCAGCGACAACAAGCGTAAATGGGATGGAACTTCAAGCAAAGGTTCAACTTCTGTTCAATCTCAGTCACAGTAGCGAAGGACTGAGGACTATAGGAGCCCCAGTCAACAGTCTTCTGGAAGTCAAGGGCAGGGTGGATACAAGGGGAATCACCCCAAATGTAATCGCTGTAACTTGCACCATAGCGGACCATGTAGTAGAGACAGCTGTCATCGGTGCAACAAGTCGGGTCACATTGCAAGAGATTGTAGGAGTCAGCTTCCCATGAATCAGAATCGGAAACAACAGCGAGCCCCACCAAACCAACGCTAGCAGCAGCAACAACAGCAAGGTAACAACAAAGGGTGTTTTCAATGTGGTGCTGAAGGCCACTTCAAGAAAGACTATCCCCAGCTAAACCAGAATCAGAACAACAACAATAATAACAACCAGGGGAATGGAAACAACGGGGGTAACAACAGCAATGGTGCCAGGGGTCGTGTTTTTGTGATTGGACAAGGTGATGCAAGGAACGTCCCAACGTCGTGATGGGTAAGTTCCTACTGGACGACTTTTATGTTACTATTTTATTTGATTCGGGTGCCGATACTAGCTACGTGTCCTTAAAAGTTAGTCAAATGCTTAAGCGTACCCCAACACTTTTGAACACCAAGCACACTGAAGAGCTAGCTAATGGTAAGAGTTTAGAGGCCACACACGTAGTCAAGGGTTGTAATCTTGTTCTTGCTGGTCAGACCTTCTCTATCGGCCTCATTCCTATCGTTCTGGGTAGTTTCGACGTTGTCATTGGGATGGATTGGTTATCCCAACACCAAGCAGAGATTCTTTGCAACGAGAAGATTGTCCGTATTCCCCGTTCAGGTGATGAACCTCTCGTGATTTGTGGCGACAAGAGTGGTGCGGTCGTGAGCATCATCTCTTTTCTTAAGGCCCAGAAGTGTTTGCGGAAGGGCCACACTTCTATTCTAGCTCTCGTTACTGATACCTCGACGAAGGAGAAGAAGATAGAAGATTTTCCGATTGTGCGCGACTTTCCTGAGGTATTCCCTGAGGAATTACCTGGTCTTCCGCCCCACCGTCAGGTTGAATTCCAAATTGAGTTAACACCTGGATCAGCGCCCATAGCTCGAGCACCTTATCGTTTAGCCCCATCAGAACTAGAAGAGCTGTCTACGCAACTACAAGAGCTCTTGGATAAAGGTTTTATTCATCCTAGCTCTTCGCCCTGGGGAGCTCCAGTGCTATTCGTGAAGAAGAAAGACGGTACCTTCAGAATGTGTATTGACTACCGTGAACTCAACAAAGTGACTATGAAGAATCGATATCCCCTTCCACGTATTGATGACCTATTCGACCAGCTGCAAGGGTCAAGCTTCTATTCAAAGATTGATCTGAGATCGGGATACCACCAGCTGAGAGTCCGAGAAGAGGACGTCTCCAAAACAGCCTTTAGAACTCGTTATGGACACTACGAGTTTTTGGTCATGCCTTTTGGGCTGACAAACGCACCTGTGGTCTTCATGGACCTTATGAACCGAGTGTGTAAACCTTACTTGGATAAGTTCGTTATAGTTTTCATCGACGACATCCTGATCTATTCTAAGAGTCAGGAGGAACACGAGCAGCATCTACGACTTATTTTAGAACTCCTTCGAACAGAACAGCTTTATGCTAAGTTTTCGAAATGTGACTTCTGGCTTCGCGAAGTCCATTTCCTAGGCCACGTGGTAAACAAGGATGGGATTCATGTTGATCCATCCAAAGTCGACTCGATCAAGAACTGGCCTGCACCCCGTACACCAACAGAAATCCCCCAATTCTTGGGTCTGGCAGGTTATTGCAGAAGGTTTATCAAGGATTTCTCCAAAATTGCGCAACCTCTCACTTTGCTAACTCAGAAGGGTGTCACCTATCGTTGGGGTGATGCACAGGAAACTGCGTTTCAACACTTAAAGGATAGACTGTGTAGCGCACCTATCCTCTCATTGCCTGAAGGCACAGACGATTTTGTGGTTTATTGCGACGCATCCATTTAAGGACTTGGTTGTGTGTTGATGCAACGTGACAAGGTCATTGCTTACGCGTCACGTCAACTCAAAATTCACGAAAGGAACTACACTACGCATGACTTGGAGTTAGGAGCAGTTGTTTTTGCTCTTAAGATATGGAGACATTACCTGTACGGTACCAAGTGCACCATTTACACCGATCACAGGAGTCTCGAGCATATCTTCAAGCAAAAGGAGTTGAACATGCGACAACGTCGACGGGTCGAACTCTTGAATGATTACGAATGCGCGATCAAATACCATCCGGGCAAAGCCAATGTGGTGGCCGACGCCCTCAGTCGAAAGTAAACAAAACCTAAGCGAGTACGCGCGTTACAACTTACCATCCAATCGAGCCTTCCTACTCAGATACGGTATGCTCAGCTAGAAGCTTTGAAAGCAGAGAACATCGGGGCGGAGTCCCTGCGAGGATCTAAGAAACGGTTAGAACAAAAGGAAGACGGCGCATACTACGTAACGGGGCGCATTTGGGTCCCACTTTATGGAAACTTACGCGAACTTGTGATGGATGAAGCACACAAGTCTCGTTACTCAGTATATCCTGGTTCGGATAAGATGTACCACGATCTCAAAACTACATAATGGTGGCCTAGCATGAAAGCTCACATAGCAACCTACGTCAGTAAATGTTTGACTTGTGCGAGAGTCAAACTCGAGTACCAGAAACCATCAGGCCTACTTCAACAACCAGAGATACCAAAATGGAAATGGGAGCAAATTTCCATGGATTTCGTTATTGGCCTACCTAGATCTCAACGCGGAAATGACACTATTTGGGTGATCGTGGATCGACTCACAAAGTCTGCACACTTTTTGTCTATCAAAGAAACAGACAAGTTCTCTACTTTAGCAGACGTTTACTTGAAGGAAGTGGTTTCGAGGCACGGGGTGCCAACCTCTATCATATCTGATCGTGGTGCGCATTTTACTTCTGAACTGTGGCAAGCAATGCACAAGTCTTTTGGCTCTCGATTAGATATGAGCACAGCATATCACCCGCAAACGGATGGGCAGTCTGAACGCACCATCCAAACCCTTGAAGACATGCTTAGGGCATGTGTAATCGATTTTGGCAATAGCTGGGAAAAGCATCTCCCATTAGTGGAGTTCTCGTATAATAACAGTTACCACACCAGTATCCAGGCTGCTCCGTTTGAGGCATTGTACGGACGTAAATGCCGATCACCTCTTTGCTGGGCAGAGGTTGGTGATAGCCAGATTACTGGGCCAGAACTTGTGGTAGACACAACAGAAAGGATTGCTCAAATATGACAACGAATGGCGGCAGCTCGTGACCGTCAGAAAAGCTACGCTGATAAGCGCAGGAAACCACTCGAGTTCCAGGTTGGGGATCGAGTGCTACTCAAAGTCTCACCATGGAAAGGTGTTGTTCGTTTTGGAAAACGAGGCAAACTTAACCCGCGATACGTTGGACCATTCGACATCAGAGAGAAAATAGGAAAGGTGGCCTACAAACTAAACTTGCCAGCAGAACTCAATGGAGTTCACAACGTTTTCCATTTGTCGAATCTGAAGAAGTGTCTGTCAGGTGAGACCCTCATAGTTCCTTTGAAGGAACTCACTATCGACGATCAGGTGCGATTCATCGAGGAACCAGTAGAAATTACTGACCGAGATGTTAAGGTTCTCAAACGTACCAGAATACCTCTTGTTCGAGTTCGTTGGAACTCCCGTCGTGGCCCAGAGTTCACCAGGGAACGCGAAGACCAAATGATGCACAAGTATCCCCAGATGTTCGCGAACAATGAAACCACTACTGAGGCTGAAGCTACTGCGGAATTTCGGGACGAAATTCCAAACCAACGGGGGAAGGATGTGACACCCCAGGAAAACCATGCAACTTAACTAGCTTCCTCAGTGAGTACGTGCTAAATTTCGGGACGAAATTTCTTTCAACTTGGGGATAATGTGACAACTCGTAATTTAGAACCTCTAGTAATGCTTTGATGTAACTTGTCTGGATTATATGTGATTGTGTGATGCATCGATTAAATGAAATGTTATGTTTGGATTATGTGAATGAATGTATGTATATATATATATATATATATATATATGACTCGGATCGCACAACACAACCCGATCGCACAAGCCCTCTTGGGCACATCACTCTCAGCCCACACCCTTTGAATCCGAAACCAATGGGCAGCCCATGATGGGTTCGGCCACTCACCTATTTAAGCTAAGACATACCCATTAGTGGGGGTTTATTCTCTCATTAGTTGCAAACACTTAACACACACCAAACCCTAGTTCTCTCCTCTCCTCTCGTCTCTCTCTCTTGTTCGACGGCAATCCTCATAGCCGAAGCCCCCATCTCGATCAACCTAGTTCTTTGACTTTCCGGTTAGTGTTTTAATTATTAATTGTATGTTACTTGATGATTGTAATCTACATATTTTCACATAAAGATTTAAAGAATGATATATGATTGCTTATGATTGTAAAATCACTAAGGTTGTTCATGTAGCTCGACTCACTTGTGTAGGGTGTTTAGACTGATTTAGTGTTGATGATTATGTAACTGATAATCTAGAACCGAATGAATGATAACCGATTGTGATATGTTAATCATTGAATGAATTGTGGGGATTGTTATGTTAGTATGCATGCTAGTAATCAAAGAACATGAACCGTGTTATTATAGCTTATTATTATAAATTGTTGCTATGCCTTGAACATGATTAGGGTTCATAGGGATTAACGGATGAAAACCTTGATTTGATCGAATAAAGGATTGATTGGAAACTGTTGATTGTGTTAATCGATTGATTTTAAATATGGAAACTGTTGGAATTGATTTGCAAGATAAATGTGTAACTGATATGCATGAAATTCGGATATCATAACCAATCGCACAAGATCAGAACACACAAGCTCTGATCGCACAAGTTGTTAAATCGCAAAAGCCCTTGGATCGCACAAGGGCTAGTCGCACAAGATTTAGTACAACCATTTAAGCACAATACAACTATGTTATGCATGATCACACAAGCCTTTGGATAGCACAAGACAGTGCCGATCGCACAAGGCTTGGGCCACACACAAATTACTTGAACTGTATATCATTGGGCTTTAAAGCCCAAACCTCAGTCGCACAAGGTACTTGCAATCGCACAAGTCCAGCCGGACCGCACAAGACAAATATCTGTTTCATGTTGGGATGTGTATTTATTGTTGGGCTTATTTATTTAAACTGGGCCGGGTGTATGTTGGATCGCACAATATGTTGTGGATCGCACAATATGTTGTGGATCGCACAATATGTTGTGGATCGCACAAGGTTGTGCTGAACGCACAACATGTTGGGCCGAGTTATGTTTGGGCTTCATGTCTATGCTAAACAGTTATCGTTTAACGTGTTCCTTGGGTATGCCTTGATCGTTATGTGCTAGTAACCTGTTAGTTCTGTGTAAACTTATGTGCACTACTTGAACCTAGACCTGACTTGTATGGTAACCATGTTAGGACGTGGTTGACCACTAGGAGCTCAATCGACCCTTACTTATCTGCCGAGCTAACCCAAGGTGAGTTCACACTTCTCTACAAAGCATGGGATTCCCAGGGGTTGGGAATGGGTTAAGGAATAGGGATTCCTCGTCCTGTTGGGATGTGTTCAGGAATGTGAATTCCTCGTCCTGTTGAGACGGATTTAGATTTACTAGACTAGAATTCTATCAACGAAGTCCCTCCTTTTGTATCGACTTAATCGCCGAGGCCAATGGCGAACGGGTCATTAGTTAAATAGCGCTATTAGGTTTAACAAACCTCACACCGTGCCGGAGAGGACGGGCGTGGACTAATGGACTATGGCACGTCGGTGATGATAGACACCGACGCTAGGGCACATAAACATGACGAACGTTAGTAGTCGATATGGTAACGAGTCTGGTAGTTTAAAACATGGGGTAGCCCCCACGGCCGAAGTGCCGGGCTGGATAGCCAAAGATTGAGAACATGGGGTAGCCCCCATGGCTGGAATGGTCCAAGTGAAAATGGATTAACAAATGAACGTTTTCGAAACTATGGGGTAACCCCCACGGCTAGATAGCCGGTTAAGAATAAACTATGTTTTTGGGAACAACTCTAAAATGGACAACCAACTGTGAACTCGCTCAACTTTGTTGTTGACTCGTTACTACATGCTTTGCAGGTCACTAGGTTTAGCAGGAGCTTGCATAGGGAAGAGTCGTTGTGGAGCATGGACATTGAGTGTTCATGATAAACTTAAATACTCTGATTTTATGATTTGGGTTTTGAACTATTTGCTTCCGCTGATAACTTAGACTTATTAAATTGTTTTTGGACACCAATTATATTGTGTGGTTGAACTTTTAATTACTTTTCTATATTGTTCAATATGATTGGTGGTTCGATCCTGGTCATGTCACGCCCCTCTTTTGAAGGTGACGTTACCCTCAACCCAGTAGTTTGAGTCAGCAAGGATACAATCCTAAAGGGTTGGATTATTGAAAGATAATTAATTAAGTTATTAATGCATATTGTGGTAGGCCCTCTTTTGAAGGTGACGTTACCCTCGGCTAAGTAGTTTGAGTCAGCAGGGATACAATCCTAAATAGCCGGGTTAAAGTTTTAATAGTAGTTTACATATGAGGGGATCAAGGAGTTCGGACCCCCGCCATCCAATACCGGTGGGTATTGAAGGAGATCCTACTAAAGTTGACCCAGGTCCTTGCAGGATCTATACACTGAACAAGGCAAGACTCTTACTAAACCGTTCCCTTAACCCCCGACCAGGTAGCCATCTTCTCTTTCTTCATTAAATGCAGTTTGTCTGCATTAGTTGACCACGCCCCCGTGTCCGCTGGGCACGACCCCGTGTGCAGAAGCGGATCTGTACTATCAAGATTTGCCTAGATTCTGCGAATCTTTGCGTTGACCACGGCCCCGTGTCCGTTGGGCACACCCCCGTGGTGGGTGATAGAAGCTTCTACAGCTTTGTCTTTTCTGCAGAAACTTGGGCACGCCCCCGTGTTCAGTGAGCACGGGGCGTGTTCAGCCTTCTGTTCTCTTGTTTTTGCTTGGGGAGATGTTGTCGAGGGGTCGGGCATGCCACGTTTATTCATTTTCTTGTATTATTGTTAGATTTAGCTGCATTTTTTTCTTTTTTTGTTCATTTAAGCTCATTTAACCCTGAAAATACAAAAGGAAGACAAAAGCACACTTTTTCCAACGTTAGTACTAAAAAGGGTTAGTTTTATGCCTCATTTGATGTAATTTATATGTTGCATTTTGCACACATCAAATACCCCCACACTTGAATCTTTGCTTGTCCTCAAGCAAAACTCTTTATTTTGTGGCTTACACACCCAAATGGAATGGGTAGAAGGAAAGGTTTTGGGCTTGTCATAGAGTTTCGGGATTCCAAGATTCTTTATTAGGTTTTATTTTTATTTTATTTACAATCCTATTCGTCATGATTTATTTAAAACATTACATAAGAGAAATTATTAATTTGGGCGTAACATGCCTTTTTAAAATTCCATTTATATACAAGTTCACATACCTCACGGGGGATTACTCAACACTCGGCCGAAGATGTATTTTTGTGAAAAACTCGAGAGCGGCATGCAACTTACTTCTACCATATGCTTGCCAAGCAATCAATCCTCCTCCTTTTTAACTATACACCTTTGTAAATATCAAGAGGACTTTGGGGAAGGGTTAGGCTTGGGTTAAAGGTAGGTGGTTGGGTTAGTGGTTAGTAGAAAAGGACGAAAGGCGTAAAAAACGTCGGTTTTCGTTACTTTTTATTTTAATAACTTTTTATTTCAATGAAGCATTTATTCAAACAAGCCTTATTTTGAGCTTTGTTTGTTTATTGTTAACTTCATTTTTTTTTCAAGAAAGTCACAAGAAAACCGAGCTTAGTTACTAAAAGAAAGGGTTTAAAATGAAAAAGGTTATTGGTGGGTATAAGAGTGTTTATTTTGGGTTAAGAAATGAAAAGGTTTAGGCTCAAAGGGGTTAACTAGGGGGATTTTGGGTAGGTGGTAAAAAAAAAGAAAAAAAAATAATGGTGTTGAAATAAAAAGGGGTTAGTCCTAATGCCTCCATCATTTGCTTACTTGGGTTTAAGTTGGTAAGGACCGGGAATGTATCGTCGTGGCAAGTTCTAGAGTTGTAAGAAACCAAGCGGCTATTCACACAAGAAACGAAAAATGAGCATTTAGTTTAAAGATGTGTATTTATATGCTCAATAAAGGCTCAAAACTCACTTTTTGTAGGAATGGGTTTTTATGTGATCAAGTATATATAATCAAATTTTAACTAGATTTGTTATGCCTTTTTATAATTTTCTTATGTTGGTTCTTTTTATCACGACACTATCGGTTGTAAATTTGTAAAAGTATAACCTTTTTAGAACTTGTTATTCCCAAATTAAACCAAGACAAGTAAAAAAATAAAAAATAAAAGTTTTTGAAAAAATTTGGGGTGTTTAGCGGTTCCAATAGAGTTTTGTGTAAGGCTTGTAATTAGGACTTGCAAAATTCAAGGTTTTAGCGTCCCCCCCCCCCCCCCCCACACTTAAATTACACATTGTCCTCAATGTGTCCCAAAATAAGTTTTTAGGTTGATTGAATGTGTAAAGGTGTGTTTAAAAACAAATTTTTATGTTACTGGGCATCTGGACACGGCCCCGTGTTGGGTGAACACGACCCCGTGTACAGAGTGCCAATAACGAGAACTTACAGAAGGTGGACACGGGGGCGTGTCGGGTGAACACGACCCCGTGTCTGGCGAAAGTCTGTATAAATAAACAAACAGCAGGTCTGGGGCAATGGGCACGGGGGCGTGTTGGTTGAACACGACCCCGTGTGGACAAACTGCAAAGGTGCAAAACAGGTTTCTGGCTTCGTTTTGTTGTCCCGGCTTTAGTAGCACTAATGTTTAGTGCTCTAAGCCTCGTATATACCTGTTTAACTAATAAAAACCACACCAATCATAGCAAACATCCTAATTTACCAATGTTAACCATCCAAACCATAAGAAAAAGGAAATGCAGAAATAAAAAGAGTTAAAGAAAGTAAATTGTTCAACAAGCGGCACGCAGGCCGGAAATTGTTCATGAGAATAAGGGGGTTAACCTGTGGGCCTCCAACCAGCCGATCCTACCTCCACTCCTCCTGCTCAGTCCATGTCCTCGTCTTCATCATCACCGTCTCCTCCGTGCCCCGCCATGTACTTCCGGATGTTTCCAACGTCATCATGTATGTCGGAGATGTTTCTCTCGATTGCTCCGACCCGGGCGTACGTGTTGCTGGCCATGTTATAGGTGTTCCTGGTGTACATGAGGTTTTCCTGCAATAAATCATGTAAACTTTGAAAGTTTGGAAAACCGCCCCCTTGAGAAGAGGACTGGCCCGGATCACCCTAGGGCCGGTAGTGGTACTGAGGAGGAGGACGGATATGTGGAGCATGTAAGACGAGTGCTTCCTGTGGGTTCCATGCATGGCCTTGAACTCTTTGAAAACTGATTGTCCCATCTTCCGCGTCGTAAATCAAGTTCATGGAGCGGCAAATGACAATGTCCACTCTCCCCGACCATGGTCCTTTGCGGAAGGAACTTGGCATGTTCACGAAGTTTTTGAAGAGGCGGTGAATCCACTCTCCAAAGAAGATAGGAGTCGGGGGAGTAGCAAGCTGGTTCCAATGCATGTTTCAGAGCAAGAGGTATGGAACATCAAGGTTGAACCGGTTGTGGATGCAGTGAAGGACTAGTAGATCCCGCAAACCTACAACACCACTGCTGTCGTGCCGTTGGCTAAGAGAGTAAGTGAGGACCCTGTGGATGTAACAGTAAAGAGGGTCTCTCAACTGAGTACTCTTAGTTCGGCTCGGATTGTAGTTGCCATCTCCAATTTGAGCCCAAGCAGCTTGGCGGTCATCATCCTTGATCTCGCGTAGACCGCCGGTGTTTTCCTCATCCCCAGCATCTTCTTCCGAATACAACCCTACCAGATCCCCAAACTGAGCAATTGAGATCCGGTATGTGGTTCCTCCATAGCGAAACTCCAACCCTTTATTGTCAAACGGCTCAGCTCTTGTGTTGAAAGCGAAGGTGTTGTAGAACTCCATGATGTGCTCGATGTTGTTGAATCGATCCAGTTGGTTCACAGCTTCAAGAGTGTTTGTGCATGCTTGTCTGGGGTTCTCTTCGGGCCTAGACCTTAACACTTCATAACGACCTTGGGCCGCCAATAAGCTAGCATTGAACCGAGTGAATTTCTTGGCCATCTGAAAGAAAACAACAAACAATTAGTGCTAAACATTTGAAAATTTTTGAAGAAAACTGAAAACAGTCGGCTGAACACGGCCCCGTGTTCAGCGGACACGCCCCGAGTTCACCAGATTTCGGCTGGACACGCCCCGTGCTCAGCGAGCACGACCCCGTGTCCAGGCGTCTGTTTCCCAAAAATCCCATTTTTCGACCCGGTCCCGAAAACTTGAAAATTTTTGGTCCAGTAGGGGTGGTTTTCCCCGAAAATGAAACCCCAAGTGCCGTTTTTCTCAAAACAGACCGTTTACCCCTTCAATTTTATCTTTTTCGGTTAAAAAACAAGGGTTTGGGGCTTTTGTGAGAAATCGGCCAAATCTACAAACAATACAAGTTGGTTTACTTTCTATAACGTGAATCTAAACTAATGCTAACAGATTTATGCAAAAATTTAAGGTTCGATCCGGTTGAAGTTCAAGAACCCTAGATTTTTCCCCAAATTTTTGGTGTTTTAACTACATGCAAATGCTTAATCTAACTACTAATGATGATAGAATCATACCTTGATGTTGTTAGAAGTAGAGGAGACGTCGGAATCTTGCAGAAAAATCGCCTGAACCAGAGAGTTTTCGGAGAAACGGGGCGTGTGGAATGAAGAAACTGTTTGGAAAAAGGGGTTTTATCCCGACAGTTGCGCGGACACGGCCCCGTGGGCGGGTAAATTTAAAAAAAAAATTTAAGTGTTCGTGTGAGTGCCCTGTTTTCCCAAAACTTGGTTTAGAGAAATCTTACCGATTAAGATGTTTTCCCGATTGTTCGTAACTTACCAGGTATGATGTTGATGCTTGAACCTTTGTTTCATTCCTCGACCGTTTGAAGTGAGATTTCTTCCTCATCATCCTCAATGAATCCTTGATAGAGCTTCAGCCGTTGGCCATTGACTTTGAATGGAATTCCATTCCGAGATTTAATTTCTACTTTCGTGCGGTACTTGCGGCACCATGATGTCCTCCATACGGACCTTTATGACAATGGCGGAGAATCCTCCTTGCTTCACTACCATGTACGCATCGTCGGATGAGTTGGTCGGCACACATTTTGAAAAGATAAGGGTCTTCCCAAAAGTAATGCTTTACATCAGCAAAGAATTTTTTTCTTTGATGATGTGGCCAACCTTTTGCGACTATACCGCTAGCTAAATAGTTAGCATAGTCGGCGTACCATGGCTCTTCTCGGTATTCCACCATTTCCAGGGACTTCATTGAGAATTTTTCGTTGATTTGCTCATCCCTGGTTGCCTCCAAAGCTGGGTCTTCTAAGCGTGAAAGATGATCTGATGCGGTGTTTTCTGCTCCTCTTTTGTCTTTTATTTCAATGTCAAATTCTTGGAGGAGTAGAATCCACCGAATCAAACGCGGCTTAGCATCCTGTTTTTTGAAGAGGTATCGAATGGCTGCATGATCTGTATAGACTATTGTTTTAGAAAGAACAAGATAAGAACGAAATTTATCAAAAGCAAATACCACGGCTAGTAACTCTTTTTCTGTTGTTGTGTAATTTTATTGTGCATCGTTAAGTGTTTTACTAGCATAATCAATTGGGTGAAAATGCTTATCTTTTCTTTGTCCCAAGACTGCTCCAACTACAAAGTCACTTGCATCACACATGATTTCAAAAGGTAATTTCCAATCAGGCGCTATCATGAAAGGTGCATTGACTAGCATTTCCTTGAGGGTTAGAAATGCTTGATTGCAATCCTTGTCAAAGATGAAAGGAGCATCTTTTTCAAGTAATTTTGTTAGAGGCCTCGAGATTTTAGAAAAGTCCTTGATAAATCGTCTATAAAATCCGGCATGCCCTAGGAAACTTCTGATAGCTCTAACGGAGGATGGGGGTGGTAATCGAGAAATAGTGTCTATTTTGGCTCGATCTACCTCCATTCCCTCGCTCGAGATCTTGTGACCGAGTACTATTCCCTCCGTTACCATGAAATGACATTTTTCCCAGTTAAGGGCGAGGTTAGTTTCCACACATCGGGATAGCATTCGCTCAAGATTATCGAGGCATTGGTCGTATGAATCTCCAAAGATAGAAAAGTCGTCCATGAAGACTTCCATTGTCTTTTCTATCATGTCATGGAAGATGGCCACCATGCAACGTTGAAAAGTTGCGGGGGCATTACATAGACCAAAGGGCATGCATTGATAAGCAAAAGTTTCGTAGGGACATGTAAATATTGTCTTTTCTTGGTCTTCGGGTGCTATCGGGATTTGAAAGTAACCTGAAAAACCATCTAAGAAACAGTAAAATTTATGACCGGATAATCTTTCCAACATTTGATCAATAAAAGGCAAAGGAAAGTGATCTTTCCTTGTTGCCTCATTTAATCGACGATAATCTATACACACCCTCCATCCTGTGACGGTTCTCGTTGGTATTAATTCATTCTTTTCATTAGTTATTACCGTCATACCTCCTTTCTTTGGAACTACTTGGATGGGACTTACCCACGGACTATCGAAGATAGGGTAAATAAGTCCGGCGTCAAGTAATTTAATGACTTCGTTTTTTACCACTTCTTGGACATTTGGATTTACTCTACGTTGTGGTTGTATTACCGATTTGTAGTCATCGTTCATTAAACTTTTGTGCGTGCACATGGAAGGACTTATGCCTTTAATATCTACAGGCTTCCAAGCGATCGCATTTTTGTGTTTTTTCAAAAGTTAAATTAATTTTTCTTTTTCTACACTAGTTAATTTTGACAAAATAATTACAGGTGATTTACCATCTTTGTCGAGAAAAGCATATTCCAAACCTTTTGGGAGTTCTTTGAGCTCAAGAGGTGGGTCTTTAGGAGACTCCTTATTTGGTTGCTCATTTCGATCAAGAACCACAAAAGTTTGTTCTATGGCGACCTCTTCTTCAACAAAGTGGTCAATTTCTTCTCTTGTATCGGGTGGTTCATCTTCATCTTCAATTAGGGGGTCATTATTGCCGAATGGATATTTCATTGAACGCTCAAGATCGACACTCTTTTTAAATGCCACTAATTGAATAGATAAATTGTTGTGCTTCCGGTTTTTCAAAGCTTCGTGGGTTTTTACAAAGGGTCGTCCCAACACTAGAGGAGCGTCATCAAGGATGACAAAGTCGGTTGGGATTACCATTTGATTTTTTTGAACCAAGACATCCTCAACTACACCGATTGATTTTATTACTTTCCGATTGGATAGAAAAATGGGTATTTGAAGTGGAGAAAAATCACCAATACTTAATTTTTCAAAAATATAGTTTGGCATTATATTAACACAAAGATCTTTATCGATTGTGATATTACTAATAAAGGAATTTTGAAAAAAACATGGAACCGGTGTAATGTTAATTTCAAATTGATCTTCTTTTATTAGCGAAGTTTGATCATTAGTTAACTTAATGCTTACCGTTTCGTCAATTTTAGTGTTAGCGTTTAACTCTTTTAAAAACTTAGCATGAGTGGGAACTAAACAATGATTCTCGAAAGAAGGCGACAAGAGATTAATTTCTTCAAATTAGACTCTTTTTGAAATTTAACGTTATCGGACTCACCTTTTTCGTTGGTTAACTCATGTGTTGGTTTTTCACTTATTTGTTCTTCCATTTTTAAATTTTCAACTATCTCTTTTTTATTTAATTCTTCTTTTGCGCGGGACTCCTCTTCCCTTGCACGAGATTCTTTTATGCATCGTTCTATAGTTTTAATTTTTTCTATTATCCTATCGGCTATGTCGGTGATAGAGTAAGGATCGGGATCCTCAAAGCTTGAATCCGGATGTTCGATCCTTTGTTCCTCATAATACTCATAGGAAGTAGATGGTTCACACCATTGTTCTTCATTGTAAGTATATGATGGATAAGGGTCGTAATCTTGTTCTTCATAACACTCATATGAGATGGGTTGTTCACGCCATGCTTCCTCATAATAAGTATATGAAGGTGGTGGCTCATATCTTGGTTCCTCAAAGTATGAGTATGAAGGCTCATACCTTGGTTCTTCAAAATATGAGTATGAGGGAGGAGGTTCATACCTTTGGTCTTCATAGGATGTGTATGAAGTTGATGGCTCGTACCTGGGCTCCTCATAGTAGGTGTATGAAGTGGATGGTTGAAATAAATCACAATATTGAACCGAGTGCGGGTCACCACAATTGGTGCAATAGTCTTCCTTATAATCATCCTCCTCATAGGTGTAGTTGTAACCTCCTGAGTATTGATCCATAAGAATCACTCAGCAGATCACAACAGAGTCTCGAGACCAGAAAACGAAAATAAAAACGGAAACAGAGACCGGACACGACACCGTGTTCAGTGAGCACGGCCCCGTGTACAGAATCTATATCTGGACGTTTTAATTAAGGTTACTGGTTTCGTTGAGCACGGGGCGTGTTCAATGAGCACGACCCCGTGTTCAGGCTACTATTAATGAAAAAACTAACTAAAATGCAGAAAACATTGCGCGCGTTTTAAAAAGGTTTTGAAAAACTGATTAGGCCGTCGATTTTAAGCTTTCTTACAATCCTTGTGTCCCCGGCAACGGCGCCAAAAACTTGATGTGCGTAAGTGTGTATAGTTTTTAATGTATATTTTAAGCCCTTTTTAACACTTTTAGCCAAGTTTTAAATTTATAAAACACGATATTTACTAACACTAAACACACATATGGGCAAGTGCACCCATCGTGAGCGTAGTATAGTGTTGGTAAGTTACCGAGGCCGTCCAAGGACACAAGAGCTTTTAGTACCGGTTTATCCTCAACGTATAATCAAATCAAAATTTTAGAAAAAAGGTTTTAAACAAGAAAAATAAAACTAACTAAAAATGCTGAAAAATAAAAATAAAAGTAAAAACAGATAGACAAGATGAATCACTTGGATCCGACTCGTATTTAGTGTAACCCTTGATTATTTCCGCACTTTTGCACTTTTTAAGAGATTATCTTAGTTATTGTAGTAGGCCCCTCTTTTGAAGGTGACGTTACCCTCAACCCAGTAGTTTGAGTCAGCAAGGATACAATCCTAAAGGGTTGGATTATTGAAAGATAATTAATTAAGTTATTAATGCATATTGTGGTAGGCCCCTCTTTTGAATGTGACGTTACCCTCGGCTAAGTAGTTTGAGTCAGCAGGGATACAATCCTAAATAGTCGGGTTAAAGTTTTAATAGTAGTTTACATATGAGGGGATCAAGGAGTTCGGACCCCCGCCATCCAATACCGGTGGGTATTGAAGGAGATCCTACTAAAGTTGACCCAGGTCCTTGCAGGATCTATACACAGAACAAGGCAAGACTCTTACTAAACCGTTCCCTTAACCCCCGACCAGGTAGCCAACATATCTCCATATAGACCGTGGAGATATGAATGGTGAAAATATTTTATTTTATATAGACAGTAAAATAATGCCAAGACACCACGGACAAACGATAAGGAAGACTCACCTTCAACATAAGAAACTAGTTATTAAAGTCATTAATACATAACCAAATAAAAAGTGCGAAAAGATTAAAAATAAAAAAGTATTACACTAAACACTTGTCTTCACCAAGTGATGTAAGAGACTTAGGCAAACATGGCCTTTGATTGTCAAGAAATCTTACGATCAATCTTGGATCCCGAGACTACTCACACACTCTATGATGGATGATGGATGATGGTGATGGTGATGGAAGTGGGTTGTGATGGTGGTAGTGGGTGGGTAAAGTGTGAGAGATTTGGTTTGCCAAGGGATGGTTTGCAAGTGAGCCAAGCACCCCTATTTATAGCCCGGACACGGCCCCGTGTCCACACATCTTCTCTTTCTTCATTAAATGCAGTTTGTCTGCATTAGTTGACCACGCCCCCGTGTCCGCTGGGCACGACCCCGTGTGCAGAAGCGTATCTGTACTATCAAGATTTGCCTAGATTCTGCGAATCTTTGCGTTGACCACGGCCCCGTGTCCGCTGGGCACGCCCCGTGGTGGGTGATAGAAGCTTCTACAGCTTTGTCTTTTCTGCAGAAACTTGGGCACGCCCCCGTGTTCAGTGAGCACGGGGCGTGTTCTGCCTTCTGTTCTCTTGTTTTTGCTTGGGGAGATGCTGTCGAAGGGTCGGTCATGCCACGTTTATTTCTTTTCTTGTATTATTGTTAGATTTAGCTGCATTTTTACTTCTTTTGTTCATTTAAGCTCATTTAACCCTGATGAAAATACAAAAGGAAGACAAAAGCACACTTTTTCCAACATTAGTACTAAAAAATGGTTAGTTTTATGCCTCATTTGATATAATTTATATGTTTCATTTTGCACACATCATTCGCCCTCAGTTATAATTACATTTTTCCAATCGTTTTAGTTTTTTAGCAAAACTATGAAGGTTTTTTTGTTTTAATTGGTTTACTCGATCAAATTTTTTTCGTGTCAAGGAGCTGCCTAACACTCGCTCATTAGTTCTGAAAAATTAAAGTTTTGCCCTGAGCCCAAAATTACGTTCTTATCATCGTTTTTTTTCCTACCAAAATTATACTACTCTTTTTTTAATTGATTGAGAATTACTCGGATATCGCCCCGCAACGCGGGCGGGGCATCAACTAGTTATATACATTATATACATATTAAAAACTAAACTGATTGAACAGTAAAATGAACAGTGGGTAGTTTAGTAACTTTACATTCTCACACATATCTGACACGTGGTTATACATCACGCCCTCCACCGCTCCAACTGGTTCAAAGTCCAGATTAAAGAGAGAACAGCCATAGAACGTGAGAGAGAGAGAGAGGAGCGGCGGTGATGACGGAACGACCATTGTCTCCCGCCGGGCAATTGTCTTGGCCTTCGGTCGGACGCGTGAAACGATGGTAGAAGGCGGCGGTAGACGAGGGTTAAGCTTGATATAATGTTATCGGTGGTAGATGAAGTCGATAATGACGGCTGTGGGTTCTATGGTCCCGTCTTCGATTCAGATCAACAGCCGAAACCCTAGGGTTCCGGTGAACGTGAATGTAGCAACGACGAGGTAAGATATTTCTAGGTCTTAAAGTTGTGATTAGCAAAACCTAGGTTCAGATTAGAGTTTTTTATTTCGTTTATGTTTTTTCCTCTTCACCGTCTCCTTTTTATTCAGGCAACCCCGGCTGATCCGACGGCGACAAAGCAAGAAGCGAAAGTTGTCAAAATTTTGTCTTCATTCGAGGTATGGTTCTGTTTCACTAATTTCATCTAGATTTGTTATATATTTGTTCGATTTCATGTATGTCTCCATGAAGAGAAGGAGAAAAATGTACACCCCGCTATCGTGGTTGTTACAATCCGAATTGTTAAATGTAGAAGGATTCAGGTGTAGAATTCTTCCGTTCAGAGAAAAGATTCATTTTAGTGATCACAATGTGTGATTTTTCTGCAAATGTCGGATCATATTAGTGTTGTTCCTCATTCACAGATTTATTTATACCAGCAAAAGCAATAACATTTTGTAGTTTGTACTTTCGCTCTTACTATTGCGATTAACGGGGTGTTTGGGATGGCATTTGCAAACCGATCATTCTTACTATTGCGTTTTTAAAAGCTCGCGTAGTCACTTTCGAGTGTTTGAACGGGGGCATTTGTGTTTGCAAACCCTTTATCTGATTATCGTGTATACAAATTGCGGATAAACACTTTTAAGTGGCTATATATATTTTTTATTATCTGAATTACTACAGGTATAAATAATTAGTATGATCTTGTAGCTCGGTTATTTAAGTTGGTTATGTATTACATTGAAATGAAAAAATGGGTTACTTGCTATTCAAAAAATTATAGATATTTCTATTTTTTTAAGTTTATGATTTTGACAACTTTGTGGGCATAATTTACCTTGCTTATAGTTTTAATAAATCTGTAGATGAGTCAATTAGTTCAGTTATATGATTAGTTACAGTTTAGAAGAAAATTATGTTTCTATAACAGTATAGCACATGTCTTGGCGGTGTGCATGTCTGCTAACTTCATTGTGGTAAGCCGTCGCAAAGATGCTTGAATTGATAACGGGTTAAAAGTTTTGATGCTAAGTCTTTGTATTGGTTTTATTGAAGGGTCGGTGCCGGTTTTAACGGAGAATCCGCGGGCAGTTACTTCATGGAAGACTCATTATCAAAGATCTGAAATCGCGAGACCTTGGTGCAGGCTTCTTGCTAAGACTTCACTGGTTAGTATAAATTCGGGTTTTTGTTTTACGGTTTTTCTTGGTTTTGGTCGTTTTCCTACTACTTAGCATGGTTTTACGACCCCCGCACCCGCAACGCGGGGGTTAATAAGTATAAAGCATCGAGACGCTACATGAATATGATAACTGCAACATCATTCTTTTAATTGTAATTTTAATCATTAAGGATATTTTAGTAAAAGAAAATATTATTAAAAAGATTAGCTTCGCTCCATAACAACCATCAACATGCATAGTTAACAGTTACATAGTTGCATATTCTTATGATTATTTGAGTTAACCTGTAACTTTGACATATGAACACATACAAAATTAGTTTATGTTTTTCCGTATACATTTTCAATTTTTAATTGTAGAATTTTTATCGAATGACTAGATTATATGCATGCATTGTTTCTTGCAGAACCAAAGCATCAGTGGCGGATCTAGAAAATCCGCATAGGGGTAACGCTTCAATAAAAAGAGGTAACGAAATTGAAAAAAAACATCATATTTTTCCAAAATTTACACTAACGTCGGAGCGTCACCGAAGCGTCAAGGGGCAACGGAGGTTACCCCTTCTATCACTCTAGGTCCGCCCCTGCAAAGCATGACTGCTTACACACCAACCTTTTTAATCGAGTCAAACAAGAATGCAAATGTTGTGGTTAAGGATGTAAGCGCGGTTCTTTGCAGTATCAGGCTCAATGAGGTACTGGGTAATATACTAATATTTCATGCCACCCGTTTAGGGATTCACATCACATTAAGCAGAAACATTTCACATGAATTTTAGGATTGTTTTTTGCAGTATGAATACTTATTGTTTGTCGACATGTTCAGTGCGAAGGCAGTTCTATAGCGATGCTTGAAAGCAAAGGAAGCAAGGGATACGTTTATGTTAACGGGAGGGTTATAAAAAAAGGCTACATGTTGCGTTTTAAGATCAGGAGATGAAGTCCTTTTTGGCTCTTTAGGAAATCATGCTTATGTATCCTTCTTTTAGCATAAATATTTTGTTTAAGGCATTATTTGTTACTTCCGTTTCAAGATTTTTCACAATTTCTCTCTGTTAATTCCACTTTCATATTTATAACTAAACTAATTAAATACACCAGGAATGATTCGGTTTAGCGTGATCGTGTTATGAGTAGTAATATAAAATGTACGTATTATCACAACCAAGAACAGTTTGGTTGAGCGCGCCGCAACGCGGCGCTGTGTACTAAACTAGTTATTTTTATAGATTACCTACTATTCATATACTAGGAACCATTTTTTTTGTTCTTAGTTATACAACAAAAAATAATGTATATTGAACACAACCCCGTTACAGTAACATTATATTTAGAGTTAACTTTCGTTTTGCTCCATGTGGTTTGGTTATTTTAATGGTTTCGCTCCAATAGTTTAAAAATAACCATTTTCCTCCCTGATCTTTCGAGTTTGTCGCCAGTTTGCTCCCTGGCTCTAACTCAGTTAAAACGTTCAATTAAAAGTAGGGGTATTTCAGTAGTTTACTCCTTGGCTCTAATTCAATTAAAACGTTTAGTTAAAAGTCGCGGTAGTCGTGGTCGGCATGTGGTAGTTGCAGGTGGTGGTGGATGGTTGTGGATGGTGGTAGGGCTGTAAACGAGCCGAGTCGAGCCGAGCTAGACCCAGCTCGAGCTCGGCTCGAACTCGATTCGAGCTGGCTCGGCTCGAGCTCGAATTTCAAATCGAGCTGAGATTTGAGGCTCGAGCTCGACTCGATTAGAATTCGAGCTAGCTTGGCTCGGCTTGATCTAGCTCGAACTAACAAAAAACCGCACAATTTTCTACTTAAAAACCCTTAAAAATGAATTTTTTCATAGACTAAAGGCCATAATTGCCATTTAATTTAACCATGTGGCTAAATATGCAAGTATAAATAGTTAATTCACTTTGTACATTATCTTTACCTTCTTTTATAGGGGAAATATTCCCTTAGTTTTTGTTTTCTAAGCGATGTGGGACAAAAAAATGAAGGATGTAAACCTTATCGAGCCAGCTCGCGAGCTCACGAGCCGAGCCAGACCAGACCAAGCTCGAGCTCGGCTCGTTTACAAACCGAGCCGAGCCGAGCTGGCTCGTTAAAAACCGAGCCAATTTCGAGCCGAGCTTTCTTCGAGCTTTTTTCGAGCGAGTTTCGAGCGAGCTGCGAGCCACGAGTTTTTTGAACACCCCTAGATGGTGGTGGCCGGTAGAAAGAGTGGTTAGAAATATGGGGGATCAGAAAAAAAAATTACTTATATACATGTAAATAAACAAGTTATAGGGTTATTTAGGTGAAAAGACTTACATGACCTTGCTTTTATCTATAAAATTACCAAAATACCCTTGTAGTTAATGGATTTTTTGGATGGGGTCAGAAGAACTTGAATCCATAGCGAATTGAGACAAAGTGTACATTTAACCAGAAGAAAAAAGGCTATTTTATTTTTTCTACGTATTAGTACTTCAAAATTAACATAATATAAATACCAATATATGTAAAACAATTACTTTGTAAGTATGGTAGTAGAAATCGTTAGTCGGCCGGTGGGGTGAGAAGTAGCGACTAATCGAGGATTAATCGGAATTAAATGAAATTAATCGGGATTAATTGTGATCAATCAACCATTAATCAAGATTAATCGGTGATTAATCGGCGCCTAATCAGATTATTTCAACCATGACTTAAACTATAAATCCTGATTCTTATTTCTTTTTTTTTTTTAATTTGTGGTGTAAAGTACCAATCAATTTAAATTACGATACTGTAACTCATAAAAATAAGTAACTCTAATAGTTAAACTTGCTAGCTAGTCCATCACATCAATCAGAACACAACACATTAGCTAAACGTGTCCGTCAGTTCAACTCTTCAACTCAAAACTAACCTGACTACACCAAAAACCAAAATCCGCAAATTCCATGTTAGTTCATGTTTGTTGAAAAGCCTAATCCTTACAAAATAATATTGTAACAAATATCAATAAGCTATAAACAAAAGAGTTGTTTTGCAAATCAATCATGGTAAACTATTTAAAAATTATAGTTCAGTCTCTAAGTAAGAGGATTAGTTGTATGGGCTTACCTACTCATAACCCCACTATAAAACTCTCATCGTTAACCTACCAAAAACTTAAAAAAACGTCACATATTCTAATATTCCGCCACAAAACATTCAAACCAACCACCCCCCACAATGAAAAAACTCTACAACCACACCAAAGGCAGAAGAATCCACCCATCACCACCACCACAACCGTCGTCTTCCACCACCCCTAACCACCACCTGTCCCTCCTCCCTTTAACCATCGCTACCCTAGCCACCGCTCTTTCACCGGAAGATCAACAAGTCTTGGCCTATCTTCTCTCAATCTCCACCGGACCAAAACCCACCAACAACTCCGGCAGACACGGTGATCACCCACCACACTTCAACTGCAACTGTTTTACATGTTATACTAGCTTCTGGGCTCGTTGGGATGCTTCACCTAATCAGAAAGTTATTCATGAGATAATTGAGGTTTATGAGGATGGATTGGTTGTTGGGAACAAGAAGAATGGGAAGAGTAAGAAGGGGAGAAGAAGTAATAAGGGTTTTTGTTCTTCTGGTGTTGTGCACGCGCCGGTGAGTGGTGAAAGGGTGACGCACGCGCCGCCGGAAGATGTGGAGAAGGGTATTTGTGACGGAGGTGAAGTGGATATGGAGTCGTCGCAAAAAGGTTCTGTGAGAAAGATTGTGAACTTTGTTGGAGAAAGGATTTGGGGTGTTTGGGGTGTTTGATTTTTGTAACATGTTTTGTAATAATTGTGATCAACAACAAGGTTAATCACTTGTTATGTGTAAATTTTAAGAAAAGTTTAGTGAAATGTTTGATAAGAATTGGTGTTTTAAGGATTTTGTTTTATTTTAGTTTTATCATTTAAAGTTTTGCAAAATTTATTTAAATTGAATTACAAGGCTTCTAAATATCATATATGTTCAAATTAAACTCAAAATTATAATTTTAATATACAACATAACTCTACATTTTTTTAGTTTTTGTTATGTGTAGGAAAACTGATGAAAGAAACATCAAAAACTTTAGTTATTCAAGTGCTTAAGAGTTAAGTTTAAAACTATATAATCTTATAAGTAAATTTAAGATTATGATAAGACGTTATTTATGGTCCGATTTTTTTAAATATATAGAATTTATGCTTCCGACTGGTATAAAAATATAAAAATGGTTAAGGTGATGCACTAATTGAAAATTTGATATCTTTGAGACGACTTTCTTAACAACTCCCGTCTATTATTGGTAATGATTGTGACATAATTTATGTTTTAAGTTAGAACCGGTTTAGACAGTTGGACAAGATTAATGGGAAAAAGAAATTCTAAATGTATCAGTACCTTTTTAACGGCAAAATTTGGATCACTGACAGATCCCTAGAGTGTCATCGTGTCAACAGCATAACCACCCGATCATATCCATCTCCACTAGACAATAATGCATATACACCAATTCAGTAGGATATCCGTAACCACCCGATCATATCCATCTCCACTACACAATAATGCATATACACTAATTCAGCAGGAAATCCAATAAATCTGGAAAAAAAAACCCTTATAGGAATCGAACTCAGAACCTAATGGTCCCTAAGCTTTATCATACCTCCAAGATGCCACTAGGTTATAATGTCACGGGCTTAAATGTACCAATAATTAAAAACTTCTGTTATAAAAATGATTTAAAATCTTGATTGGGTAGGCGATCCGATTAAATTGGAAACCGAAAACAATATGGAGATCGGTAACTGATGACGGCATAAAAGAAGGTAATACATGTATTTCAAAGTTTGGTTTATTAGGCGTGCGAGAAATGATAAGGTTTTTAATAACAAACACACTTCTACTTACAAATTATCCGAGATAAATACAAGTGCTATAGATAAAAATTATGACCAAATTCTTCTGATGAAGAAACTGATGTAATTTAATATTCTATATGATTTGAGTTGTAGTGTATACTTTGGTTTAATCCCACTCTAGCATGAGCATCTCGCTAAGCAATTTTATAAATTAATTTCTTTGGTTCAAACTAAGAAGCTAAAAACCGGATGGATAAACCTACTAGTTTTAGTTTTAAGTAAAAAAAAATAATAAATAAAAAAGAAAAAAAAAACCCATAAAAATTTTACATGTTAGACTAGAGTGAACCGTTGAAGCTAGGGGTGTTCATGAGCCGAATCGAACCGAACGGAGGTCTGCTCGTGTTCGGTTCGGTTTGAAACCGAGCGGAAATCTTATGCTCGTGCTCGGTTCGGTTTAGAACCGAGCCGATCGGTTCGGTTCGCTTTTGCTCAATTTTATTTAGCATTCCTACACAGCCATTCATTCACCAAAATTCACCAACTTATATGTCTCACACACACTTTAACAATTTAACAAAATACAAACATAAAAAGTCCCACAAAAATAAACACAAAATGTCATCCAAATGTTTAATGTTTAAGAACATCTAAAATGCAAAATAACTTAAAAAACACGCGTTGAAGTCTTCCACACATCTTCAATCAAAAATTGAATTCAAAACATAAAATTTGATACAGTAACATCAATTCAAACCCATAAAACACCCCTCTTTTTTTTTTAACTGAAGAGTTGAGAGAGATTAGGGTTTTTTTTTTAACTGAAGATATGAAGATATGAGGATTCTAGGGGCTGGATATGTTACATGTTTATTATATTTAATAATATATATAATAATAAAAATAAATTCGATCGAAACCGAACGAGCGACGAGCGAGCGTACCTATGCTCGTGCTCGGTTCGTTTTTAAACCGAACCGAGCTGCTTGGCTCGGTTTTAACCGACCAAGGAATCGAACGAGCAAATTTCCGAGCTTTTTCGAACGATCGTCGAACGATCTTCGAGCGCCGAGCACTTTGGACACCCCTAGTTGAAGCCACCAGTTTTAAATATTTTAATGACATCTTTGGTTTCAAAAAAGGTGCCAACCTTGTCGGAAATTATTATTTACCTCGAATACCAACAAGTAGGGCTGTAAACGAACCGAACGAACACGAACAAGCCCTTGTTCATGTTCGTTCATTAAGGAAATAAATGTGTTCACGAACGGTTCATGAACACTTACCGAACGAGATTTTATGTTCGTGTTCGTTCATTAAGGAAATGAGCGTGTTCGCGAACGGTTCACGAACTCAAACGAACACAAATAAATTTGGCGAACGCGGCAAAGGATAAAGATAGATGGCCCAGAGAGAAGGACTCGAACTTGAATCCCTTATTGTGGAACGGAGGTCGATCGTATTCGCTGATGTAAATAATGAGAAATGAAAGAGAAATGATGCATAAACAAGGTGAAAGTGGGTTTTCTAGTTTCATTGTTAGGGTAATAAAATAAATAAAAGTTTAATAATATAAAAAGTATAAATAAAATATAAGAAAGTACAAAGATCTTCAATTAAAACACAAACATACAAACATAAACGAACGCAAATCAACGAATGTTCACAAACACCTTACCAAACGTTCACGAACACAATCGAACGAACGAGACCTCCGTTCGTGTTCGTTCATTTATCTAATCGAACGAAATTTCTTGTTCATGTTCGTTCGTTTATTAAACGAACGAACATAAACGAACTTCCCGCCGAACGGTTCACGAACTGTTCGCTGAACGTTCGGTTCGTTTACAGCCCTACCAACAAGACTTTGATTTTTCATTTACTGCTTCCATGTTCAAACTTCAAATCAATTCCAAATTCTCCATCTCTTTAATGCATTTTTTTAATTTTTTTTAACGTCAAGGAACGACGTGCCAATTACCGTGATACCGGGCGCTGTGGCTAAGGTCGACTACTCGGCCGCCGTCACCCTATGGCTCTCCCAGATGCGCGGAAACCCGACATACACCCGCCCAAAGGCACGACAGTGTAATAATCGGTAAAACCTCGTCTCTCATCCAAGACGAACCGGTGCCACCCGTATTCGCCATTCACCTGGATGCCACAGAAAATAATAGAGATAGTGGGAGTCGAACATGAGTCACAAGTAACACCAACCAAGTGTTTCCCCAACTACTCCATTACTATCTGATTTGCGCATATTTTTTAATAACTTAAAGAAATGTATTTCAAAATCGATGGTATTTACTGAGCTACACCAACCAACATCCAAATTGCATTATTCATGCCTTAGTTTATTAGGAAAAACCTATCATTAAGTATCAAAATCACTTCCAACAAGGGAAAACAAGATTGAAGATTCTATAAAAACGCAACTCAGCCATTTTACTACTAATATACGGTTATAACTTGACGTAAACAGACCAGTTATTTAACAAGCTATCAATTTGGTTTAGTCCAAAACGCATTCTAACCAAATTGTTCTTAGTTGAAATGACTCGTTTAGAAGAAAAAAAGTATCAAAATGAATTCACCCACTATATATATAGATATATATATATATGGCAGGGTTCATGTTAGAACCACCTTTATTGCGAGAACTGTGAGACCTAATATGAACACAACAAAATAAACTCATTACACCATCCAAAATCTAAAAAAACTAAAAAAAAACCTAACCCCCACCCCCCAATTGGATTTGAATCCCCTCATTTCTTTAACCGAAAATAACCGAACCGAAGATATACCCAACCCGACCCGAACCCAAGTACCTAGGTATTTAGATCGGTTCCAATTTTTCATATAAAATCAGGTCGGGTCGGTTCTTTTCATGGTGAAACTCGACTTGGACCTATGGACCGGAACCGACCCTATATTTAGGGTAGTGAATCGGTTCTGTATTTTATGTTTGATCGGTTCTCGAGTCGGGTCGGGTAATGGTCGGGTTTTTCCTTTTGCTCACCCCTAACTCATTCTTTCCTCAAACACGATCAAGCCCTATACAAGAAAAAATCTCAAACTACCACAGGTACAATCATTTTAGCTATGACTCAGTGGTAGAGGCTTTTGTCTCTTAAGGAGAAGACTAGGGTTCAATTCCTGGTATTGAGTAGATTACGATTAAAAAAAACAGCGGGTATGTACCTGAGGCAATGCCCACTAGGGATGAGCTCGGTACCGAAAATCCCAAAAAGTAGGTACCGGTACCGAATATACCCGGTACGGTAACGGTATTTGAGGGTAAAAACGGGTAAATACCGGTACCGAAAATGTTAAAAGTCGGTACCGAATTGGTACCGAAAATGTACCCAGTTCGGTAAATTCGGTACCAGTACCGGTACCATTTGCTCATCCCTAGTAGTGCCCACACGTGCTCAACATCTTGAAGATTTTATTCTCTTTGTGTACATACATATGATAATTATTGCACACTCCTAAGGATTCAGACTTATGATTAACCTTGATTTAATCAAACTTTTTCAATATATTTCAATTGATTTCCTTTTCTTTTATAATAAAAAAGTACATATTAGCAACAAATAAACTCAAAACACAAAAACATGAACAAGAGGTTCATACACTAATTAAATCATTTAGTGTCAATGCATTCTCAATGACGCTTGAAGAAGGCCATAAGAGGTTCATACACAGCCTGTCTAGCATTTGAGCCCATAACAAAATCAGCATGAGCATAACCTTTTATGAATTGAACCACAATCTTGTCTTGATCATGATGTTTAAGTGTTCTTAACAAATGATTCACATCATTGACATCTGCAAGGGAATCTGCACCGCCATGGCTGAGGAAAAGTGGAACGTTCTTTGGTATGTTTTCTATGTTGTAAGCTGGCGGTGTGGGCTGCCCGTAGCGCTTTCTGTTTTGGCCCGCATCGTTATAGTCATACATTCGGATCGTTCCATCTCTTATCACTGTAATATTTTCCAAAAATAAAGATCCATTAGACACTTAGATCCATTTGAATCATTAAACAGATTTATAACATAAAGCTTACTTTGAGCTATATGAATCATGTTTTTTGTTGAGCTCGGTTGAGGCTCGTGGTCTAGAAAAACATCAACTATTGAAGGCTTCAAGCAACAGTTTTTGCCTAAACCAGACAAAACTTTGAGTTTTAGTCCTACAATCTTACTGTTTTATAAACCAAAAACAATGCTTATAAGTCGCAATACCTGTAAATGAATTCAACAAGTTGGTACAGTCAACGCCTGGTTGCGCACAGATTTTCTTGAGAAACTTGGTCACGGCGTCCCTGATCACATAAACAAAGGCGCATATGAATAAACAAGAAAAAGGTGCGCAAAAAGCGTAACAACTCACAACATGTTACCCTTTTGGATTGAACTCGTGAAGGCCCAACCACTTCAAAGTCTGTTACAATAAAAAAAAAACAGTTAGATTTTCATACAAGATTATTAAAATGTGACCAATTGTAGAAGATTATAAATATTTACTTCAGCAATGAAGTTTTCAGCAGCGTTTCTGCCTAACGGGGATGTGATCTCGCCCACATAAGCAACAGGACTAAGCAAACCCGCAGACCTTAGCATACTAACAAGCTCCCCTTTCGAAAATGCAGCCATTGCAATCAAAGTTCCCTACACAAATACGCAAAAATGGTCAAATCTTAACTTGTTGAAGTCATATGTAATCAGACAACATTTTAAAGGGTTGAACCCGCACCAACGAATGTCCAACATAATGGAGTTTCTGGCCCGTTTGACCATGAACATATTGAAATGTAGCTGGAAGATCATTTGCTGCTAACTCATCCCATGTCCAGTCCCAATATGCCTACAAATTAACAGAAAAGTGTTTAGTGTAGGATTCCCAACATGGGATAATGTAAGGAAAAGACAAAATTGACCTCATCTTCAGGCTTTAGATATGCATGACCGCGACTATATTTGGTTCCTCGTGAACTAACGATCCACACATCGAACTCATTATCAGCCAACACTAAAGCCAGTGATTGGTCTGGTGGGCTCAACAACCATGTTATACCATCCTGGTTCATTGGAAACATTTAACGTAAGTTTGAAGACTTTATGGTTGTTGCTTTGATTAATAATGATTTCCTTTATATTTTATGTTATCTAGATTACTATATTGTGCACGTAAAAAAATGTTTTTGGGGTTGGGGGAGCAGCCTCTCTATTCTGGAGAATAGAGGAAAAGTTTGTCTTCATCCCACCCTCCCCAGACCCTACAATAGCTATTTGCTACGATTGAGATTTTACTGTGTACGTTTGTTTGTTAAGGGAATTTTGAATAATAAACTAGACATTAACACATGAGTCTAGTTCACTAACCATTAGGAGACCATGTTGCAAAAGAACGGGGACTCGATTGCCCCTCTTGCCACCCGCGCGTCCTAATGGTATTCTTTGTAAGCTTAGCACAAAACCATCTTTTGTTCTCACTTTATGTTCTTCACAAGGGTAGCCATGTGGCACCACCATTGACTGGCAGATACCGTCGGCATTAGAAGCAGCAACTGCAGTTGTTTCATTCGAAGAGAAGCGCGGTTGGCTAGCAAAAGCTGATGGGCAAAACAGAACTAAAACATATGTAATTAGAAAAAATATACTGTTGGCCATCTTAGATGGTTTTCTTGCATGTGATTAAAGTAGAACAATCTTGCATATTATTATAGAGAGAGAAGATCAATACGAACAAATTTGAGTATATATGAATATAAAAGATTAAAAAGACAAATAGATTATCTTGACCTCTATGATTGTATGCAATCAAATGATTCTAACTACTGCTAGAATAATTTTTCGGATGCATCAATGTTCTTGTTTCTAGCATTATGGACAATGGTTATGATTTTTGCATAGAATGATCAAAAGATGACACAAATTGGCGGAACTTTCACCTTTGTCTTGCATATTTAACTTTTAAGAAACCTCTGAAAGCATGGAGCCAAAAGTTGGGATGATATTAAGGCCAAAAATGCTTTGTTTCATCATGTTGTTGTTTTAAAATCATTTAAAAATGTGTCAACATTATCTAAATATTTGAATTTTGCTTAAGATAACCTCAAAGGACTATTATTCATGTCTCTTTCTTGGACAGCATGATTTAAGAGATTTCAGCTAGGGCTGCAAATGAACCGAACGAACACGAACAAGACCTTGTTCGTGTTCGTTTGTTAAGAAATATATGTGTTCGCGAACCGTTCACGAACACTTATCGAACGAAATTTTATGTTCGTGTTCGTTTGTTAAGGAAATGAACTTGTTCGTGTTCGTTTGTTAATTTTAGGCAACGAACAAAAACGGGCGTTGATGAACACAAATGAGCACAAACTAATGTTCATGAACACAAATGGAAACAAACAAACACAAACAATCGTTCATGAACAAAATATATATTACACTGACACTTATTAGATATTTAATTTGTCAGAATTTTGAATGTATTTAAATAAATATAAACACTAAAAATACTAATAAACTATCGAACACAAACAAACACGTTACCGAACGTTCACGAACATAAACGAACGAACACGACCTCTGTTCATGTTTGTTCATTTAACTAAACGAACGAAATTTCTTGTTCGTGTTCGTTTGTTTAATAAACGAACGAACACAAACGAACTTCCCGCCGAACGGTTCAGGAACTGTTCGCCGAACGTTTGGTTCGTTTGCAGCCCTAATTTCAGCAAGTTGTTCACTCTTACAATTACATATATCTTTCACCAAATAATAACCAAATTTCATAATTGTTTAATACAAATTAAAACTAAGAAAAAATATCACTAAAAAAGTAATTAAGATTATCAAAAATATTTATAAAAATATTTCACAGGATTGAAAGACCTTGTGAAAATTGAGTAACTTATAGAGATTCTAAGACAGTGTGGGCTCATTTCTTTAGGTCTCTTTGGTGAAACAGCTTGGGCTCATTTTCTTCACTTTTGGCCCATTAACTATAGATTTACAAATCAATTTATGATAATTTGATTTTCTTATCGGATCAAAATCTTGGTTTTCTTCAAGAACTTTAAACATGATCCCATACGTCTTCTGATACAAGTCCTGTATGTTTGGGTTTACAAGTCGGGTTTGAATGCGTTTATCATCCCTATAGATGGGTTGGTAGACTTTTCTATATTTTTAAAATTTTATTTTGTTTTTCTTTCTTATATAAAAGATTTAGTAGTTATTTAATTATAAACTTAACTAATAATCTTTTTTAATGTTAGTGAGAAATAACAAACTTTGTATAACTAGGCCTATAAATGAACTGTATGAACATGAACAAGAGTATGTTCATGTTCGTTCATTAAATTTAACCAAACACGAACAAAACAATGAGCAATTAAACAAACAAATATTCTTGTCCATACTCGGCTATTCGTTCATTAAGAAAATGAACATGATCGTGTTCGTTTATGTTCATTCTTTAACATTCTAAACCAATTGTTCACAAAAATATACGACACAAACAAACATAAAATGATCGAACATAAATGAATAAATATAAACGACCTTTTGCATTAGAAAATATAAAACATAAACTTGTATGAACATACATAGGGTTATTTTCATGAGAAAACCTTTAAAAATGAAAACTGTTAAAATGGTTCTCTCATTATATATATATATAAACGGGATCAGGAGAAAACGTCCTAAAGTGTGAGAACGGATCCTGGTTGAACACGTGGCGCGCGATATAATTAGGGCGGAGGGCTTTTTTGTCTGTTTATCTTCCTTTTTTCCCAATTCGTGTGTCACAACACTGCTTCATTTTTTGCATCTAAGGTTTTTTTGGCGTTTAGCTAGATTCAATGACTACCTGACGTTTTACTGGTCTTTTTTTAGATTTGTCTCGTTGAATTAATCGTTTTTGTGTCACATAGGTAATATTTAGGCGTTTATAGTGTTCCCAAATTCATTAAAATTAATTAATAATTCTAACATCTTGGCGTCCATGGTGTTACCAAATTCATTATATACCTTTAATAATTCAAACTTTACATTTTTTTGGCGTTTTGTAGATTTTACCAGTTGAATTAATACCATATATTATAAAGGTAAATTTTTTGGCGTTCATGACGTTCTTAATAATTCAATACATTACAATAAGACGAAATCAAAACAAATTAATAGTCTTCTGTGTATGGGATTACATTAGAGATGTATCACTTTCTTCAGATTCATCATCATCATGTTGTGCATTGGCGTATAATGCCATTATCTCGTCTCGTCTTTGCTGAAGCCTATACTTAAATATCATGACAACCCTGGATCTTGCATCGTTCGAAGGTGCTAAATCACAGAGTTGTTCAAGAAGATGCAGTCTCTCTGTCTTCAGCATTTTGTCCATCGGCAATGAATATTCCACCCCTTATTGATAAGTCACTTTAACCGTTCTTGCTTGTTCATCCAAACCCCAACTGCTAACTGTTGGTAGACCAGTATCGTCAATGTCATCATCATCATCATCTTCATCTGCTGGAAATTTTCTCTTCAATCTTCTTATTACCTTTCGAGTCCTTTCACAATCTTCGGCCATTGGAACCCCAAGGGCCAGAATATCCCTCTGAACGGCTTCATTCATACTAAGTACGGCCTTGATTGTCTTGACCTTCACCCTTCTCCTGTCATAGAACTTTAGGACGAAACATCTCTCCGAGCTCTCAAACCTCCATGCAACAACCGGAGCCATTTTTTTAAGTTGTGTGGCGTTTTAGACAATGTGTGGCGTGTTAGAGAATACGTGGAGTGTTAAGTTTTGTTTACATGTTCTACTTATATAATGACTTTTTTCCGCCATGTAGAATGCAGTCCTATAACGTGACAGGTAATTATGACGTTTTTGAAAAGATAAATAGATTCAAGTACCCATGGAGTGGCTTTTAATATAATAAATGTTAGTAATAAAGTTTCCTTCATTTTAGTTTTACTATTTGTAGTTACTGTTTGTTTAGCTTCATCTGTTAAGGCTATAACACGTCCCATCTTTTAGATTTTCGCGTTTTGTATTATCAATGGATTTTAGACAAGATGGCACATTGTTCCATTATTGTTGTAGAGTTTTGGCGGTTGTGGTATCTTGGCATTTTACAAGCATTTTTCTAAAGAAATAATGTATTTTTTATAGCAGAAAATTAGATTACAAACCACAGAAAAAAAAATTGAAGCGAAAAAAAATAAACTAAAAATCATAGTCGAATTTCTCTTCCAAATCTTCACTGTCATCAGTTTCTTTCTTCTTTGAAACTACAAGAACTGTCACAAATATATAGCGTTTTGGTTTTGGTGTGATTTATTGTTGTTCGTTTGTTGAAGTGGCTTTGTGGATGTTGGGGACATAGATTGATGCCGTGTAAGTGGGTTTTTTGCTTGGTCTTCATCTTTATCTTCATCCCACTCTTCAGTGTCATCGATCTCTTCTCCTCATCCAAGCCTTCTTCAAGAACAAAGAACAGAAAATAACATATGACTGTCATCAGTCTTTTTTTCTTGAAGATTTGTCCATCTCATACAGTAAAATCTTACTGAGTTACTCCCCTCACCTAACAATCCATTCAGTGAAACTTCACGCAGAACAATACTGAATATCCAAGAAAGGATCTTTGCCATCTTTGATTTTTTAACTTTTTTGGTGTTTTACAGTGAGTTGTATTAATGAACCATGGCGCTTGTATTTTTGGTGTGATTAATGGAAGATGCTGAGAGGTTTCTTTTTATAGGATGTCTTTGGCGCCTAGTTTAGGCGGGATATTATTATAATAAATGCAATTAATAAAGTATCCGTTGTTTCAGGAGGTATTGTTTGTAATTACTGTTTTGCTCAGCTTTATCTGTTAAGTCTGTAACACGTCCCATCTTTCAAGTTTGGCGTTTTATTTTTAATGGCGTTTTTTGTAGGCCAAGATGATAAAATCATTATGTAAAACACAGAAACAACTACGCGGAAAAAATATTTTTTATTATTTGGCGTTTTGTATTTAGGTGGTGTTTTATATTTAATGGTGTTTTTATGTAAGAAATTATGTTTTACCTTTTTTACCCATAATGAAGCACGTTCCAAGTAATAAAATTGATGTTATTTACAAAAACGCCACCGCACCAATCTAGTTCATAGATTGTTTTGATCTGACGGTCCATAAGCGTTCTCAATGTTCTCACACTTTTCACCGTTTTCCCTAAATCCTGACCCTATATGTGTGTGTGTGTGTGTGTGTGTGTGTGTGTGTGTGTGTGTGTGTGTGTGAAGTATAGAAAGAAAACTCACATGAGTTGAAAAACCCAAGAAAACCCTATGTAACATTTTATTTTTTTTTTCTAAAAAAAACTAGGAATGTAACATACATATATTTGAACATTTTTATATAAAAAATATAAAAAGCGCCGACTAGTTTTTTTTAATGTTCAAAATCTGTATGTTACATTTTTTTGGACATATATATTATATAACATGGAATTTTTAACATTTTTTTTAAAACTACTCGGCGCTTTTTAATTTTTTTTTTTTTTTTGCAAAAATGTTCAAGTATATGTATATTAAATTCCCTTTTTTTAGAAAAAAAATAAAAATGTTACATAGGGTTTTTATAAGGGTTTCTTAAGTTTTTTCAACTCAAGTGGGTTTTCATTTTATCATCCGCTATATATATATATATATAGAGAGAGAGAGAGAGAGAACTTTTGCATTAATGTTAATAAACCAACATAAACTTATATTCATGAACGTTCAAAACACATGTTCATATTCATTCATTTAATTAAATAAACAAAAAAAATATTTATGTACATTCATTTATTAAATAAACGGATATAAACAAACCTCGCCAAACGGTTTACTCAACGCTCGTTTTTTTTTTTTTTTGAACGGTAAATTTAGATTACTGGCGGATCACTGAGTATTATTGTGTCACCAGCGGAACCAACTGATCATATCCATCTCCACCAGGCAATAATATATATACACCAATTCATGAGGGAACCAATAAATCTAGGAAAATCCCCTTGTGGGAATCGAACCTAGGATCTTATGGTCCCTAAGCCTTATCACACCCCTAAAATGCCACTAGACAATAATGTCAGGGGCTCAACCTTCGGTTTATGTAGAGATGTGTATACAACCTGGTAAACAATGTAGAGTGTAGAGTGGATTTAATTTTGTAAATATAAGCACCAAAACTACATTAATTCTTACAATCTTTAAAACACAACGTAGAGTGGATTTATTTTTGTAAATATAAGGCCTCCTGGTATACTTTAACGCTCATAGGCGTTAATCCTAGTTGGCATCTGTTAATGTCCGTCATACCGCTCCTTGGGGGTGTTAAGGGGCATAAAAAGGCTCATGTGTTAAGGAGTTAACTAGGAGAGAGAGAGGGAATCAAACATTGGGAAATTTGCACACACACATGTTATATAGATATATATATATATATATAGAGAGAGAGAGAGAAAGAAAGTGTAAAATACAATATCCCTAACGTACAATACGTACGATATTGTGAAATCACACGTTATAAAAAAGCATGTTGGAAATCGCATGTTGGTTTTTTTGCAGCAATTTCGCATGTTGGTTTTTTTGCAGCAATTTTGCATGTTGGTAAATATGATGAAATCGCATGTTGATATATAAAGCAATTTCGCATGTTGGTTTTTCAGCACAAATCGCATGTTCAAAAGTGAATTCGCACCAGATCGGACGGCTGAGATGATCGAGTACATATTGTACGATAAGAGCTATTGTACGTTAACCTAGCCCTATATATATATATGTGTGTGTGTGTGTGTGTGTGTGTGTGTATGTGTATATGTATATGTATGTATTTTAATTAATTTAAGGGACGTTAATGAGTGGTTAAACCATTTCCTTGGTGTGAGGTGAAGTGAAAGAGGGTAAAGTAGATGATGTAGCGCCCACGTGTAGTTAAAGAGCGTGAAAGTATACTTCATGGCCTAAGCACCAAAACCACATTAATTCTTACCATCTTTAAAACACAATGTAGTGTGTAGAGTGAATTTAATTTTGTAAATATAAGCACCAAAACCACATTAGTACTTACCATCTTTAAAACACAATGTAGAGTGTAGATTGGATTTAGGCTAGACGGTGTGGGGCTCGTCCCACCCCCGTCGAGGCCCGTCGCCGGTGGCCAGACCATTCCCCCCCCCCCCCCCCCCCGCCCTGGCTTCATCCTGAACGTCGCCCTCCCGACGTTGGAGACGACCACTACAAGACAAATTACACCGCTTCCAAATTAAACCCTAATTTTAAACCTGGCTTCCAAAAAGTCTTCGCTAGAGGTCAAACTGGTCTCAATCGAGCAGCTTTGTGTTGTTTCAAAGCGGGATTTTGAGCTTCGTAAAAGTCTTCGCCGGAGGTCAAACGGGTCTCAATCGAGCAGCTTTGTGTTGTTCCAAAAAGCTTCGCCAGAGGTCAAACGGAGTCTGGAGCTGTGGCGGCGAAGGATTTTGTTCAGTTGGTTGAGAAAGCTGATAAGGTGGATGATGAATTTGAGTTTTGTTGAACTTTGAAATTGTTGTTGAATTTGAGTTTGGATTATGATAAAGTGGGTTTGGTGGGTTTGATGATGATAGTGTGGTTGATGTGTTATGGAATGGGGAGTCTACGGATTGTGTTTTTTTATGAGTAAATTGCTAATAAATGTTAAAAAAAAAGGTAGATAAATTTAAAAAAAAAAAAAGTTAAGATAGTGGGGTAGGATCATTCTCCATTTACAGTGTTTCTACCTTGGAGAGGCATCCTCCAAGGACTATGATGTGACGTCTACGTAACGAATCATCCTCCAAGAATGGAGGATCACCATACCTTAGTTTTGTAAATATAAGCACCAAAACCACATTAATTCTAACCATCTTTAAAACCAATTAATATAAGCACCAAAGCCACATTAAATCCAATTAGAATAATACAATTTTCACCCTCAAAGTATGCAGATTGCCACAATCCAGCCCCAACCCTCTAAACATTTCCGAATAACCCCCTCAAGATACTCAACTTACCATTTTCATCCTCCCAAAATCTCAAAATATGTCAAGAACCTCCGTAATCAAACGGCTACAAATCGGACACGCCTCTTTCTTCAACCACATTGCTCTACAACACACTCTACAGTAAGTATGCCCACACGGGATCAACGCCGCCCCTTTACACCTATCACTACACACACAACACAACTCACCCACCACTCCGCCGCCGTGTTCCGCCGCCCGATCATCCATCTCAAACAACCTCAATATTGTTTTCAACGGTTTCACCATCATCGTCTCCTCTGTGGGCCCCACGTTCAGTTGCCGACGGTCCGCCGCCAATGCGGTTGCAAGGGTTACAGTAACCGGTGGAGACTGATCACCGGTGGTCATTAACGGTTGTTCTCCGGTGTCGAGAACCCATTTGGAAGACCCGCAACAGCCAAAAATGTGTTGTTTGAGGTTGTTCCATAACCGCATGTTGATGGCCTTCATTTTTATTGAATGGTTTAAGCTCGAAACTAAAGACGATAGATCAGTATGCGTGAATGATTATAGAGACTGAAGCATGCAGCATTGAAATTGATCATATAGATTGAAGCATGCATTGTGTATATGTGAATGATCCACGTTTAGTCATTCTAGTGTGTGTGTGTGTCAGTGTCTGTGATTTTGCAGGTGTAAGTTTAGAAGAGAAAATGGAGATAGTGGAGTGTGAATGATAGCTGGAGCTATTGAATTTCGATAAAAAAAAAAGTTGAATATTTTAAGATGCTGAGTGAGTGGGGTTATGTTATCAGGGATTTTCAATTTTCTTTTGTTGGACCAGTTTGACGAAAATTTTGAGTTGAATCGTTAACTGAGTTTTTGTGGAATGACTAATCAAACCAATCGAGTTGGGTGGATTGGTCAGATAGTCCGGTTTGACGGGTAGTGACGCAATTTATTAGGCCATGGATAGTCATAAATCCCTTTTGTGTACGTTATGCGACACGTGGCATGCCACATCATACAGGGGCTTTATGGGTCTATGGGGTATGGGGCTTGGGTTGGGGCGTGAGTTGGGGGAAAACGCCCAAGCCACCACCCCGGGTGGGCTTGGGTTGGGGCGTGGCCCTTGGGGCTTGGGTTTCAAGCCGGGCAGGGGAACTAAGCTGACATGGCGGGCTGTGAATGGTCAATTCAAACTAGCCGTTGGGGGCATGTTTTAAAAAAAAAAAAAATTCCTTTATAAATACCTTACCATATTTAACATTTTTCTCACACAATATCAAACACATAAAACAAAATATTGCCATGAGTTCTTCAAGTTATAGTGAATCGTCATCATCATCTGACGATGGTGCGGAAATATTTCTACAAACGATCGCGACGGTGGTGAAAGCTATCGTGGAAGACGAAGACGATGAGGAAGAGACTCAACAACCTAAACGGAGGAGAAGGTACATCGCTCGTGAACGGCACACCGCTAACAATTTGTTGGTAAGCGATTACTTCTCAGCGGAACCTAAGTATGATGAGAAAATGTTTAGGCGTCGTTTTCGTATGAGTAGAAACTTATTTTTAAGGATATCTAGAAATCTTGAGGAGAAGTATGTTTATTTCCAACAAAAACCCGATGTAACCGGGCAATTAGGATTTAGTACGTGGCAAAAGGTCACGGCCCCACTTAGGCAGTTAGCGTACGGCAATAGTTCCGACATTATGGATGGCTATTTAAAAATGTCTGCACGTGTAGCTAAAGAAAGTCTTCACAACTTTTGTGCGTGTATTCTAGAACTTTATAGGAAAAGATATTTGAGAAAGCCCTCCTTCAGTGACATGCAACAAATATTGGAACATCACGCAGATTATCATGGGCTACCCGGGATGCTAGGTAGTTTAGATTGTATGAAATGGGTTTGGGAACTTTGTCCTACCCAATGGCAAGGCGCTCACACTATTGGATTTTACGGGATGTCAGCCATCATGCTTGAAGCGGTTGCGTCCCAAGATCTTTGGATATGGCATGCGTTCTTCGGTATGCCAGGTTCACATAATGATATTACCATCATAAACCACTCACCCCTTTTCAATGATCGGGTAAATGGTATAGGACCCAACATGTCACACCCAGACTTTTGCGGAAGCGTGATTATGGTGTGACTTTCTTAATATCATTGCATTCAATCATAACATCAACTATATGATAAAACCATAGGTTTGTCATCCATTAAATAAGTTTAAAACATAACAACATTGTTTCAAAACGTATACTTCAAATTCAAGTTTTACAAACCGTACAAATTGTTCATGAGTTCATTAGGGACTTGTCAAAAGATATTGAATAACGCCAAGGTTTGGAAGACGTGTCTCGTCCAGGAATAAGACACACTGACCAAACTCAAAGACCATGGATGACATCTTTATTCTTAACGCAGCATAAAATCTCCCAACGCCTGCCAGATCCACTTACTAATTCCCTGAAATACATGTAGTTTGAAAACATCAACAAAAGTTGAGCAAGTTCATGTGTTTGTTTGTGTGTATGAGTAAGCCTTTGAAATCATTGTAAGCATGTATGTAAGTTTACAAGTCCCGGTATGAAAGCAACAAGGAAAAGATCACCAATGGTTTGCAAGGCCACTGATATGTGTGAAGTGATGCAGGAAGACTCAAACCTAGCAGATTTCGTCAGTAAGACATAGTCACCACATGGTCCACTCAACGGACTCAGGGGTGGGGCTCGCTACACCCAAATAGATCTATCACTCATGTCCCTCGGTCCTACAACGAGGATTAATGGCCTCTAGTATCCGCCTACCCAATTCACATGATCTATGGTTCTTTCCTAGGCTAACCATACCAATTGTATTTGTATGTAATCCTTTGTAACATGTATTTCACCCCCGAAGTAAATAAACAAAACAGTTTAAAGAAAATGGGGACATGAACTCACAGTTTTGCGTTCCTTGTATCCGATGTAACTCAAAGCTTCCTCTAGAACGCACGACTACCTACATGCGTACTACGGTCCGTTAGACGAGCGGGTCGTGCCTTCTCTTAGTATTGATTAGTGCTTTTGAGTTACGTTTCTGATATTATTCCAAGTTATAATTACTTGTTAAAATAATTAAATTGTATTTATTAAATTTCGGAATAATTGTTAAACAATATTTTGTAACGATACTTCTCAAGTATTTATATCCGTATTTCCTTCCCAAGGATAGGGGTATCTCATACATGTATATCCGTATTCTTGTATTGGTATATCTTGCCATGTGTTGGCGTCGTATTCCAGTGTGTACGTATTTTCTTAATAAATACCCAATATCTATTTTCAAAACAATATATTTTCAAGTCCCACTTAGAAAATATATATAAACTTATTTTTATCCAAAATAATGTATTTCAAGGAAATATATCTTTTTCCCAAAAATATTATATTTCTTAGTAATTCCAAGAAAATATATTTTTACTTCCCAAAATAATATATTTTCTTCTTGTCGAAAACATGATATAACTTGGTAATAATACTAAAAATCATATTTTCATTTCTTTTATATCCAAAATAGTATTTACCAAGAATATGCTCATAAATGTATTTTCCGGAATATTTGGTAAGTTACATTTCTTTTTCGGTTCACAATATTATGTGTGTAACTTGTGTATTTATTCCTTGAGACATTTGGTAATATTTTGGATTGTAATATCTTGGTATTTGTTAAGTTATATTTTTATTTACAAAAATTAACCTCCAATATAATATAACTATCACACAAAGTATACAAGTAATCACACACATGTGTCTTCTAAATATAAATCTTTTTAAATACATATTTAGTTATTTTTATTTACAAAAATCAACCTCCAATATTTGTATTTTTGTAACAAAAATTATGGCAAAGTTTATATCGAAAACTCATGGTCAAAATACACTTGTAAATATTCGTTTGTAAATATTTTTCTAAGTATTTATATTTTTAGAAAATTTTGCCATAGTTTCCCCTAAAAATGGAGGTGTCCATGCTTTTAAAGCATATCATTTTCTTTTTAAAAATCATTACAAACAATCAACAATCAATCTACACTCACCAAGTGCTAGAACAAAGCTATCTACATAATAATCATGAACTTGAACTCTCATAAAAACTTGTAGTAACTTGGTAGTGTGTTTAGTAGACTTAGTTACCTCTTTAAAATGTGTTTATTTCTTTAAAAATCTCATTCTTGGAAGGTTTAGCTGTTTACAACTTGTAAACAGATTTTACAAAAACGTTTCTTTGTGAAATCTTCTTGTTTCTCAAGTGTTTCTACACTTGTTTTATCACCAAAAATAGTGTATGTTTAAGTAAGAACCAAGATCTACTAAACCTCATATTTCAAGCTTGGTTCCTTTGGAAAACCATTCATATATTTTTTATCTATATGATTATTAACTCACTTTGATTATTATTTTTCAAGAAAACACTATATTCTTTCAAGTTCATGTCTTTCATGAGGATGATTTATAAGTCTCTAACATTTTCATCCTCTCATCTTGCTAGATTATGTTTTTAATCATGATCTAGCAAGAACATGTAATGATCTACATCATTTACACAAACAATCATTCATCAAATATCACAACAACACTAAACAACATGATTCCTTTAAGTTTTCTTATAATTTCAAGCTTATGTTCATGTTTCAACTTCTTGTTTCTTAGTGTTCTTTATGATAATCATCTTGTAACATCTTTTAACCAACTAAATGAGATGTAAAATGGTGTGTAGAAGATCTTACTACTAGCTCAAGGCTAGGGATGATCAAGTGTAGAAAACAAGTGGATAAAAGCAAATGATGAAGGTCCTTCAACTTCCGAAAACTCCAAGCTTCCTAACTTAGCTTCTTACACCTTTGAGTATATGTGGAATTGTATGAGGATGAAAGAATGATAATGATGGTGGTGTGGTTAGTTACGGCCGTGAGCATGGAGGGAGGGGAGAAGAAAGATGATGTTGGTGATAAGTGGTGAGAATGAAGATGAATGTTATGTTGGTTACTTATATTACCTTCCAACACATCTTTATCTAATGGTCACAATGTTCATAAAAGGGAGACATAATCTTGTTTAATATCCAAATAAGATCAACAAGTGGGACCACATGGATTCGCCAACTAGGTGGGGGGGGGGGGGTAGAAGACTAGGCTTTAACTACTAGTTGGTTCATGGTTAGAATTCAAATGTTAGTTAGTGTTTTTAGTTACTAGATATTTCTATATGATGTGTTATGATGTTCGGGTATCATAACTAGCTCAGAAATGTTAAGACAATGCTTCTAGTGTAATTTTGATGTTTCGGGTAGTGTCCGGTTGTTCGATTAGATACCGGTTCGTTAAAGTGTCAAACTATACCGTTTAGTGTTCTTTATGCACCCTTTTGTGACACTTTTAATTCCCGATACTTAGGAAAGCATTCAGGACCATTTAGTCATATTTTTGCATGATACAAGAGTGTTAAATAGCTGAATTTTACTGAATTATGCTGATTTCAGCATTTTAATTGAGTTTTAGGCACTTTCCGGCACTTAAACTATCACTTAGAAAAGCAGTTTTGTGGTCCTTACTTCCCTACACTCCATACTAGTGTAGTACTTAGTCTCTGGCTCACACTGTGTCTCAAAACAACGTCTGTCTTTGTACTGAACCCCGTCAGCATTTTTCTGTCTTATCCGTTAACTGTGCTACCTGTGCTTTGTGCATCATGTATGTCAATATGGGTTGCATATAATGATGATGTGACATTATGAAATATGTGATGCACATGTAAGTATGATGCAGTAATCAGAAAGCAATTCAAGTCATAAATTGTAAATCGGCACGGTCATTAAGCACTAATCATCATTTAATAATTGTACGGATGCATGTAAATTTGACGGTTGTCACATTCTCCCCCTGTTAAGAAAATTTCGTCTTCAAAATTTGTACTACCTTAACTTCTTAGGGTTACATTATGCGTGTTTGTATATGGATAATACTGAGGTGGGTAATCACGAAACCGAATCAAATCTTATTCACATCAGGTGTATCCAAGAATGTATTTCAACAACAAGAGCCCAAAGGTTAAAATGTATGTGCTCTAGCATTTGACGCCAAAGGACACGAGATGTATAGCTGTATAATCTAGCGTAACTCAGGTAATAGCGGTGTAACAAAGGTGTTTTGACCAATGGATCCTCAAACAATCGGTCACAATATGCAAACGAGTTTTCACAGACCATAGCACCCGCTAAACGAACTCAAAATCAACAACTTGAATATGAAAATAATTTTTCAACTTTCGGATAAATAACTGGTAATGATTGGGGTGTTGACATTTTTGAATTACGAAAATACACCGAATGAAATACAAGCGAATCTGGTGTATCATTTTCTTAATTCGTAGTCGCATTAGGATTGTTTAAATGACAAGCCAAACAAAAGTATGTGTAGTTTTGCGTGAGACGGTTGACCATGATTAGCACAAGCTACAAGTTAGTATCGACATCACAAGGTGTCGTAATGACATAATTCAATAATAGTGGTGACTGAACAAGTTCACCGTGTTTGAAATCAAATGAAAGTGTACTGAGACAATCTGAAGATTTGATTTACACAATGTCATAGAGTTTTCAATTGAATACGGTACACCAAAGAACTATTGTTTCATATTGAAGATGGAAAGCAATAAACACTGCAAGGTATTCAATTTGTAACGAAAGAATCGTTAGGAGGTACATCGTGCTATGAAATGAATCTATGTACCATTGCCTTATCACACAACTTGTGTTGAGACCGCTTTAATCGTGATAAACAAGACGGATTTTAGAGCAAGCAAATGAATAAACAATTAAATCCGTGTATGAAGTGAGTATCCAAATCAGCGCAAGCTTCAATTTTGTGAAAGTATCACCGTAAGGTATCAAAACCAACAAACGATTTAGTGGAGTCGTAGACCAACCAAGTCTACTACGACTCGAAACGAAGGACTCATTGCAAAAATATTTGAATATGATGCTCTCAATACATCATATGACGTCTTAAATTGAATATGCGAAATGGATAAGTTCAAGCAATTGAACTTGGTTTCAGCGTAACCCGACAATAAACGTATGTATCAGCAAGGGAATCTCGGCACGGTTACAAAGATAAATCATGAATGTAACTTGAAATAAAAGAAGTTTCAAGAAAGTGTGTTGACTTGGTAGCAAAAGAGTCAACAATTACAATAACGTAGGTTATTCGAATCATAAACCAATAGTTCGCTTTAGCAAAATAATATTTGAACTTCAATGAAGCGTTTATTCGAAATGAAACCGCATGCGTAGCAAAAGGTGCATGCGTAACATATAAGTTTCCAAGTAATGAAACAATGAGTATCTGCTAAAATGAAGAAATGACCAAGTATTCGAAGCAATGTGTGTTCGCTCTCAGCGAAGAACATTAACGCGATGCAACTACCATTAAGGGGAGTAGAGATGCAAATATCTACTCGCTAGAAGCAAAAGTGAAGATTTCAACAAAGGAATTATAAGTACTTTCTGTTTGGTTAACTGAAATAGCATATATGTCAGGATAATGGGGGTTTGCTTGAGTTAACAGGTGTGGTTCCCATATGACAACCTTTACGAGTTTTGACCTGGGTCCCCAAAGGCCATAAGTATATGTTTTCTAAGTTCACAAAGTTTCTTATTCCATGTAAAATTGTTTTGTGCATCGTGTAGGAAACAAAAATTTTTTGTACGTTTAAAACAAGTTATTGTCCCACAATTTCCCCGGTATACTTTCTTCCTGAATTCGCAGCTAATGACACTCGATCATCGATCAGTCGTGTAATCGCAGTTGGATCCTCACAGTTAGTTAAGTAAGAAATTCGTTAATCCTTAGCAAGAGTTATCGACTCTTGTTGGTTAGCTCATTTGGCTCCTGGCAGTTTGATGTTCGTACGAAAGCTATCGTCCTTCTTCTTGATGAGCAAAGTTGGGGTTACTCAAAGCGGGAAATTTGGTCTGTTAACTTCCTTCTCTATCAACTACTGAAGTTACACTGACAATCCTTGCATCTCTGAAGGTGTAAGTCACTAAGGTGCATTAACTACAGGCGCGGCGCCTGGAATCAAATCGGTGCGAAATTCGACTTGTCGTTGAGGATATAATTCTGGCAAGTCTCCAGGGAAGGCTTCAGGATATTCCCTTATCGCAGGGATATCTTCGAGTTTAGATTCTTCGGCTTCCTTGTCCACGACATGAGCCAAGAAAACAACACATCCTATTCGCAACAACTTTCGTGCCTTCAGGCAATTGGTAATTTGTAGAGGCGTATCCTGCTTCATGAGTCGTGACCGTTTCTTCGTTCGCCATCGGGATGCGGATATCAATCTCTGCTCAATTTTTCGACAACCAATCCATCCTAATTACCTCGTCGAAGCTTCCCAACTCAGCTGGCAGTAGATCAAGCGTAAACTCACGCTCTCCGGGTTCTATCTTGCCGTTTCCAAATACTTCGTTGGCTTCCACTAGCTTCCACTAGCTTCCCATTAGCTAGTTCTATCGAGCACGGGTTATCTAACTTACTTGCTACTAAACCAAGTATACTCTCAAACTCTAGAGATGCGAAGCTAAAATTTGCAACAATATCTAGCAGCGTAGATGCATAATGTTAACTAGTATGGGACGTACCGATGTCCACGTGTCTCCCTTGCTTCGGTGTTGAGCTTTCATCCTTGTGCCTGATTGTTTTTAGGGCAATATTTTCTGAAATGCTTTTTGCTTCCACAGTTAAAACAACCTCGTGCCCGTTTCTGTTTGTCACTCGTTCTGCCTTGCTAATTGTCATTGTCGTTATCGTTGTTTCCTCCGTGATTCTCGCTACCATCTTGGCCTCCATTTCTACATTCAGTATCTTGCCTACAAGTTTCCGTGGGATGCCCTCTCTTGCCACAGTTACCACATTTTCCATATTTACATCACCCGACATGATAACGTAGACAATTATCGCACTTAGGTAGGATACCCATGTAGTCTTTTCCTTTTTTGGCCTTCTTCTTGTTACTCGCCCGAGTAACCTTCTTGAAGTTTGCGAGCTTTCTCTTGTTATCTCCAGATGACTCTACATGTGTCTCCTTTTTCTCTTCCGAAGTGGAAAATTTCCCTAGTCTAACCGCTTCTTCAGTGAGCGCTACGCTTATGTAGATAGCCTCGGTGATTGTTGGAGGTTTAGATGTTGTCACCAGGCTTAGAATCTGAGGTGCCAATCCCCCGATGAAGCGTTTGATCTTCCTAGATTCTGGTTCCACCAAACGCGAAGCAACTTGTGATAAGTCGTGGAATCTCTGCACATACTCAGTTATCTTTGGACCTTCCATTTTCAAGTTCCACAGTTCAGTCTCCAACTTCTGGACTTCTGCCCTAGAGCAATATCTTTTACGCATTAGTTCTTTCAGTTCGTCCCACGTCAAAGCAGACGCAGCAGTCTTACCCATTGTCTGGACCTGAAGGTTCCACCATGACAGAGCCCCATCTACAAATAGTCCAGCCATGTACGTGACCTGATGTTCACGGGCGCATTTACTTAATCGCAAAACATAATCCGTCTTCTCAACCCAACGCACAAAAGCTAAGACACCCCCAGTGCCAACGAATTCTCGAGGTTTGTGGTTCAAGAATTGCTCGTAGGTGCAGCCGTTGGGTGGGTTATTTCCTGGGGTACCTCCACCGCGTTCGGAGCGAAGGGCCTCGTGCTGTGCAATGGCCCGTGAGACGCGCTCTTGTAATTCTGCCTCTGTCGTCAGCAGAGGATTGTTGGTATCGGTGTTCCTTTGAATCGACATCTTCCTAGAAGAAGATCGGTTAGGTCAGGTCTTATTAAGGACACGAGCACACAAGCCTCTACTTAACGAATAAGACCTAAAAGGTGTATTTACATACGTATATAAGCAATCATATAACGTCACCATTATAGTACAACTTGTAGATGGGAACATATATAACGAGAACATAACAAGCAAGCACGTAGCATTACAATTGTAGCACACATATTTAGATTAACAACGTGCTTAGTGAGGGCATGGCGACTGAGTTTTCATTAGTCATTGTCCACAAAGTATTGTTACAGGTTTAATGGGGAATATGATGATTGGGCTCCCATTACTTTCCGTCCATAATCACAGTGTTTACAATGTGTATCACATCAAACAGGACACAGGGTCACCCTACCCTTGCCCAATAAGACTGTCAGTGTATCAAAATCACGTGGTCAAAAGTAGTCTTTAAAAAGTCTCCACAATCTCGGTTTATCATTAGTAGTGTCTTTACCCAAAAGTAATGCAATCCGCATAATCCAGAAACCAACTATACTGATGACTGAGATGGAGGAGGAAAGAAAAGCAAACTGCTAACATGAGCGAGCTCCTCCTCGAGCTTGTATATAGGTCAAAGTAATTAACTGATCTGACAGTAAAGAAACGAGCATCAAAAACCTGGGAAAGGTGTAATAGCATTAGGTGAGAGTGCAAAAGGAATCTTTGATAAATGTGGAGGATCAAAGTATACTGGTAATAGACAGGGTGGAGGACGTGGTGTCAGCTCAAGCTCCAAAACTCTGCGACTCATATCTTCAAACTGTAGCTGATGTTACAGGAGCAACTCATCCCGCGTGTAGCCTCCATAATGTAAGGGTCTAATATCAGCATAGTGTATGATAGGAACCATCGAAATGGCTCGTCCAGCGGTGTAGAGGTGATAGTAGCAAACGGTGCGGCCTGTGAGGTCGGGGAAAATGCTGCTGTAGCAAAAGGATCATCATGCGGGTGCTGACCTGGAGTACCTTTCCGGGGTGCGGGTATATCCTGAAAGAGAGCGATAGGCATGCCGGTGCAATGGACGTCAGTCTCCATAGGATCAATATCAGCGGGTGCAAGTGCGGGAGCGAACATCTCAACCAAAAAGGAGATCATCAGGTGCAGGTACTGGGTCAGGTATAAGGGGTGCAATGTCTGGTAAACAAAAAGAAACATGGTCAGGATCAAGAATCGGCTCAAGATCAATAAGTGCAATACCATGCTATCCCAAAAGGAATCAAGAGCTGGCTCAGGAGCAGGCTCTGGGTCGCGTGAATGTGTGGGATCTCGAGCAGGTGATAGTGCAGCAGTCATAGCGGTGTCGTCGTCTGAGTCGTAGTAGAAAGCTGTGATCCGGCCGTCTGTAAGGTTGCAAATGTTATAGACTCAAAGGGGTCTGAAATCGAGTGTATACTAGGATCAGAGGATAACTTGATAATAGGGGTCTCAAGAACTGAAATTAGTAACAACGTTCTCGTCTAACTTTCCATCATCATGGGCGTTACCAGGAGGACCATCAATAAACATGTCAACGTCACCATCAACTACTCGTCGAGTAGCCCACCTTCGGAAGGAATGTCCACGGGAGACGCATCATCGAGGATCGGGGCCATGGTGTGCTCACTATCGGGATGACCAGTGATGAGGTGGTCATGGACTGAAACTAGGATGATAAAAGATCCTCGTCAAGGAAGCCATCAGCAAGGGTAAATCATCACCAAAGTCTGGTAGCGCGAACGGTTGAAAGTCGTCCTCGCCCTTGGTCAGCATGTCAGGGTCACTCTCAGTGTCTGACGTAAACATCTCCGGCGCAGGTGCATCTCATTATTTGTGGCGGTGGCCATAGGGTTATTAATGTCTGATAACTCGCTTTCTAAATAAAGTGACATGTGTGACGGTACATAATAGTCATAGCATGTATATCCATAGTAATCGCTAACAATTAGTGTATGCAAACAAAGGTAACTTATCATGTAATCATGTATTTACATTATTCTTCATGAAACTTTCTATCCTTCCTAGTTTCCCAGACTAACCACCCGGTCTCCCAGACTAAACCAACCAGTCTCCCAGACTAAACCACTCAGCCTCTCAGACTGAACCACCTAGTCTCTCAGACTAAAACACCCAGTCTCTAAGACTGAACCACCCAGTCTCTCAGACTGAACTCCCCAGTTTCCCAAACTGTCCCAACTAGTCTCTCAGACTAACTACCTAGTCTCTCAGACTGAACTACCCAGTCTCTCAGACTGAACCTCCCAGTTTCTCAGACTGAACCTCCCAGTTTCTCAAACTGAACTACCCAGTCTCTCAGACTGGCCTTCCCAGTCTCTCAGACTGCCCCAGCTAGTCTCTCATACTAACTTCCCAGTCTCTCAGACTGAATTACCCAGTCTCTCAGACTGAACTATAAACGAATTCTTTGAAATGTCATTTGTATCTTTTCTTGTACAAATGTTTGTTTCCTGGATCTGGGCGTTTCGTGTATGCAATGAAAACATGTTCGTAAAAACGTTTTCGTGAGAGCCCTAATAATTGTAGTCTAGACTCGAGAAAGAATCCTAGTTCGCTACAATCGAAGCTCTGATACCAAGCTGTCACACCCTGACTTTTGCGGAAGCGTGATTATGGTGTGACTTTCTTAATATCATTGCATTCAATCATAACATCAACTATATGATAAAACCATAGGTTTGTCATCCATTAAATAAGTTTAAAACATAACAACATTGTTTCAAAACGTATACTTCAAATTCAAGTTTTACAAACCGTACAAATTGTTCATGAGTTCATTAGGGACTTGTCAAAATATATTGAATAACGCCAAGGTTTGGAAGACGTGTCTCGTCCAGGAATAAGACACACTGACCAAACTCAAAGACCATGGATGACATCTTTATTCTTAACGCAGCATAAAATCTCCCAACGCCCGCCAAATCCACTTACTAATTCCCTGAAATACATGTAGTTTGAAAACATCAACAAAAGTTGAGCGAGTTCATGTGTTTGTTTGTGTGTATGAGTAAGCCTTTGAAATCATTGTAAGTATGTATGTAAGTTTACAAGTCCCGGTATGAAAGCAACAAGGAAAAGATCACCAATGGTTTGCAAGGCCACTGATATGTGTGAAGTGATGCAGGAAGACTCAAACCTAGCAGATTTCGTCAGTAAGACATAGTCACCACATGGTCCACTCAACGGACTCAGGGGTAGGGCTCGCTACACCCAAATAGATCTATCACTCATGTCCCTCGGTCCTACAACGAGGATTAATGGCCTCAAGTATCCGCCTACCCAATTCACATGATCTATGGTTCTTTCCTAGGCTAACCATACCAATTGTATTTGTATGTAATCCTTTTGTAACATGTATTTCACCCCCGAAGTAAATAAACAAAACAGTTTAAAGAAAAGGGGGACATGAACTCACAGTTTTGCGTTCCTTGTATCCGATGTAACTCAAAGCTTCCTCTAGAACGCACGACTACCTACATGCGTACTACGGTCCGTTAGACGGGTGGGTCGTGCCTTCTCTAAGTATTGATTAGTGCTTTTGAGTTACGTTTCTGATATTATTCCAAGTTATAATTACTTGATAAAATAATTAAATAATATTTATTAAATTTCGGAATAATTGTTAAACAATATTTTGTGACAATACTTCTCAAGTATTTATATCCATCTTTCCTTCCCAATGATAGGGGTATCTCATACATGTATATCCGTATTCTTGTATTGGTATATCTTGCCATGTGTTGGCGTCGTATTCCAGTGTGTACGTATTTTCTTAATAAATACCCAATATCTATTTTCAAAACAATATATTTTCAAGTCCCACTTAGAAAATATATATAAACTTATTTTTATCCAAAATAATGTATTTCAAGGAAATATATATTTTTCCCAAAAATATTATATTTCTTAGTAATTCCAAGAAAATATATTTTTACTTCCCAAAATAATATATTTTCTTCTTGTCGAAAACATGATATAACTTGGTAATAATACTAAAAATCATATTTTCATTTCTTTTGTATCCAAAATAGTATTTACCAAGAATATGCTCATAAATGTATTTTCCGGAATATTTGGTAAGTTGCATTTCTTGTTCGGTTCACAATATTATGTGTGTAACTTGTGTATTTATTCCTTGAGACATTTGGTAATATTTTGGATTGTAATATCTTGGTATTTGTTAAGTTATATTTTTATTTACAAAAATTAACCTCTAATATAATATAACTATCACACAAAGTATACAAGTAATCACACACATGTGTCTTCTAAATATATATCTTTTTAAATACATATTTAGTTATTTTTATTTACAAAAATCAACCTCCAATATTTGTATTTTTGTAACAAAAATTATGGCAAAGTTTATATCGAAAACTCATGGTCAAAATACACTTGTAAATATTCGTTTGTAAATATTTTTCTAAGTATTTATATTTTTAGAAAATTTTGCCATAGTTTCCCCTAAAAATGGAGGTGTCCATGCTTTTAAAGCATATCATTTTCTTTTTAAAAATCATTACAAACAATCAACAATCAATCTACACTCACCAAGTGCTAGAACAAAGCTATCTACATAATAATCATGAACTTGAACTCTCATAAAAACTTGTAGTAACTTGGTAGTGTGTTTAGTAGACTTAGTTACCCCTTTAAAGTGTGTTTATTTCTTTAAAAATCTCATTCTTGGAAGGTTTAGGTGTTTACAACTTGTAAACATATTTTACAAAAACGTTTCTTTGTGAAATCTTCTTGTTTCTCAAGTGTTTCTACACTTGTTTTATCACCAAAAATAGTGTATGTTTAAGTAAGAACCAAGATCTACTAAAACTCATATTTCAAGCTTGGTTCTTTTGGAAAACCATTCATAAATTTTTGATCTATATGATTATTAACTCACTTTGATTATTATTTTTCAAGAAAACACTATATTCTTTCAAGTTCATGTCTTTCATGAGGATGATTTATAAGTCTCTAACATTTTCATCATCTCATCTTGCTAGATTATGTTTTTAATCATGATCTAGCAAGATCATGTAATGATCTACATCATTTACACAAACAATCATTCATCAAATATCACAACAACACTAAACAACATGATTCCTTTAAGTTTTCTTATAATTTCAAGCTTATGTTCATGTTTCAACTTCTTGTTTCTTAGTGTTCTTTATGATAACCATCTTGTAACATCTTTTAACCAACTAAATGAGATGTAAAATGGTGTATAGAAGATCTTACTACTAGCTCAAGGCTAGGGATGATCAAATGTAGAAAACAAGTGGATAAAAGCAAATGATGAAGGTCCTTCAACTTCCGAAAGCTCCAAGCTTCCTAACTTAGCTTCTTACACCTTTGAATATATGTGGAATTGTATGAGGATGAAAGAATGATAGTGATGGTGGTGTGGTTAGTTACGGCCATGAGCATGGAGGGATGGGAGAAGAAAGATGATATTGGTGATAAGTGGTGAGAATGAAGATGAATGTTATGTTGGTTACTTATATTACCTTCCAACACATTTTTATCTAATGGTCACAATGTTCATAAAGGGGAGACATAATCTTGTTTAATATCCAAATAAGATCAACAAGTGGGACCACATGGATTCGCCAACTAGGTGGGGGGGGGGGGGGGTAGAAGACTAGGCTTTAACTACTAGTTGGTTCATGGTTAGAATTCAAATGTTAGTTAGTGTTTTTAGTTACTAGATATTTCTATATGATGTGTTATGATGTTCGGGTATCATAACTAGCTCAGAAATGTTAAGACAATGCTTCTAGTGTAATTTTGATGTTTCGGGTAGTGTCCGGTTGTTCGGTTAGATACCGGTTCGTTAAAGTGTCAAACTATACCGTTTAGTGTTCTTTATGCAACCTTTTGTGACACTTTTAATTCCCGATACTCAGGAAAACATTCAGGACCATTTAGTCATATTTTTGCATGATACAAGAGTGATAAATAGCTAAATTTTGCTGAATTATGATTATTTCAGCATTTTAATTGAGTTTTAGGCACTTTCCGGCACTTAAACTATCACTTAGAAAAGCAGTTTTGTGGTCCTTACTTCCCTACACACCATACTAGTGTAGTACTAGTCTCTGGCTCCCACTGTGTCTCAAAACAACGTCTGTCTTTGTACTGAACCCCGTCAGCATTTTTCTGTCTTATCCGTTAACTGTGCTAATTGTGCTTTGTGCATCATGTATGTCAATATGGGTTGCATGTAATGATGATGTGACATTATGAAATATGTGATGCATATGTAAGTATGATGCAGTAATCAGAAAGCAATTCAAGTCATAAATTGTAAATCGGCACAGTCATTAAGCACTAATCATCATTTAATAATTGTACGGATGCATGCAAATTTGATAGTTGTCACACAACAGAACTTTCTTTGTAAACAGGGTTGAGTACGTGTATGGGTACTACCTAGTTGATGGGATTTACCAAGAGTGGGGGGTTTTCGTAAAATCATTCACAAGACACGGTACCACAGATCCAAAGAGATTAAAGTTTAACATGGTCCAGATGGCTGCACGTAAAGACGTCAAGCGAGCATTCGGTGTTTTGAAAAAAAAAGGTGGCGAATATTGGCAATGCCTTGTCGACTATGGGACAAAGATCAGATTGGAAACGTGATGTACGCATGTATCATTCTTCATAACATGATTTTGGAGGATGAAGGTAGAGCGGTCGTTACCTACTATGATGACGATGACCCCCAACTAGGTAACGTAACAGACGAAGATAAAGCGGCAAATGAATTTTTGATAAAGTCAAGGGATATACGTCACAACCTTCGATCTGATTTGGTAGATCATGTTTCAACGATTCCTGGGTTCGAAACCGACGAAGAATGATAGTTTTTTATTTTGATAATTATTTTATATGTTTATTTTAATAATTATTTTGTATGTTTATGTAGTTTTTAATGGTTTTATATATATATATATATATATATATATAGGATTAGGTTCAAACGTGAACAATTTCTCCAGCGTGAACTGATCTTGGCCCTTGATTTTTTTGATCTTGAGATTTTAAGTTAATGGCATGATGGTAATTATTTGGTTATTTGTTACTAATTAATTAAGAGAACAAGGGTATTTGTGTAATTTCCATATTAATTTGATTGCATAAATCACGTTTATATCCACATTTTAGGTTTCAAATCCCACACATATCTTTCTCTCTCACAAATCAAGATCAAAATCGCCGACAAGCAGAGGAGAACATCCGGTCCGCCGACAATCAGCGATCTGCATAAATCCGGTCCGACCACCGTCGCTGGTTTCGCACACTTCCGCCTTTGACCACCCTCTTCGCACTCCGACGCCGGCTCCGATCACGAACAGCAGCAGGTACAGCCTGGTTAGATTCAGTTATTTGTATTCAGTTTTTCTAATTCTTTCATTATGCTGGTCTGCATCTCTTTGATCCCTGCATCGTATACGAGTTTTTGGTTGTGCTGGGGTTTTGTGGATCTGATTTGATGAATATCGTTTTGTTTTTGTGTTGATGTTATATTAGGTTTTCTTTTTGTTGATTTGTAGCATATCTGGTTTGATTGTTTTTTTTTTTTTTGCGGCAATTTGAGTGATTACTTATTTAGGTATTGATGTTGGTGTGTGTAGGAGTTGTAGGGAACATGTATGTGGCAAGGTTAGATTCAGTTCATTTGTTATCAGTTCCCTAATTGCTTTAGTTCCTGCTTTAGTTCTGCTGGTTTGTATCTCTTTGATTCGTGTATCGTGCGTTAGTGATGAGGTTTTGTTTATTGAACTGATGCGTAATACGTTGCTTTTTTTTCTTTTAGATTCAGTTTGTTTTACGGAATTAGGGTTTTGTTGACATTCGAATCGATAGGAATGTGTTTAATTTGTATTAGTTTGAAAATGATATCAGAAAGTTGTTTAGCTTTTTTTTGGAGTTCATTTTTTTTTGTTTTTGCTCTGTTTGTAATGCGATGTACACTTGTGTATTCTGATTTTGTTCTGTTTTTTTATGCAATGTACACATGTGTATAGCGTCTGTTTTTGTGATGTCCCTGTTTTTTTGTTCAATTTTTTTTATTTTGCTCTGTTTTTAACGCGCTGTACACATGTGTATTCTGATTTTTCTCTGTTTTAATGCGATGTACACATGTGTATTCTGATTTTTTGCTCTGATTTTAATGCGATGTACACATGTGTATAGCGTATGTTTTTGTGATATCTCATATTTTTTTGTGTATTGAATATGTAAAGTAGTTGATGTACACTTGTGAATTATGCAAAGTACTAATTGCTGAGTTTTTTGTGTTATTATAGGAGATGTCGTAAACGAGAAAAGTGGAGATGGAAGGTCGATAAGGATGATTCACGTATGAGGTCGATAAGGATGATTCACGTATGTTTGTTTGCTTGGTCGATAAGGATGATTCAGCATACAACGTGGCGAATAGTTGTAAAAGACTATGTCTTTTTTATTTTTCCGATTATGTTGCGTTTATTGTTTTCACGAATCTGGAACTTGTAATTGTATGTTTTTTTTTTTTTGGTTTGGCAAACATTATGTAACTTGTTATTTGCTTAATATAAAATAGTTTTACAGGTTTTGTTTGTTTATATGTATGTATTATGTAGCTAATTACACATATGTACCATGCTGAGTACACATGTGTACTGTTCAATTCATATCCAAGTACACATGTGTATACCGTTGAAATATGAAGGTTACGTGAATCTTAAAAATCATAATCCGAATTCTGGTGGTGAAATCTAAAAAATAAAAATGAAATAAAAGATAATGTGGATAATGAATTTAAAATAGGAAAGATGTAACTTAATTCAATTATTAAAATAATGATTTAAATCTAATTTTTATATAATTACAATCATGCCCTTAACAACTAAAAAGGAAATCAATGGTCCAGATTAGTTCACGCAGTTCACGCATGGGATTAGGTTCACGCTGGAACCCTACCCTATATATATATATATATATATATATATATATATATTAAAAAAAGCTGATGTGGCTTGGCAATGCCAGCCAAGCCACGCCCACCATACCCCATCCAAAGTGGGTTTGTGAATTGAGTTTTGAAATTACAGGTGTCAACCCATGCCCCAAACCCCCGCCCACCATACCCCACGGTCTTATATCACTAGAGCGCGTAGTCATAAAGCCCTACCTCATCATTACTCAATCAATTAATAACCCCTTTAATTATACATATATATGTATGTATATATATGTGTGTGAACCTTTCAAAAAAAATATATGTGTGTGAGTGGGGGAAAAGTTTGCAGATCCTTCACGCCGCTATGTCTATCACGCCAGCAACATTTCAAACCCCCATAGCGCCGCCTGTAACGGTGTTCCGCGACGCTATGGAGCGCCATGGCCTTCTTCATTGTGAGGTTGCGCCCCACTACGCCTCTGTTTGCCTTTTTATTTCGATGTAATTTCATATCTCTTTTAAATTTTCAGTTGTTAATATAAAAAATAGACATTAAAAAAATAATAATTATTGGTATATCTCTTTTAAATTCTCAATTGTTAATGTAAAAAAAAATAGGCATTAAAAAAATTATCAGTTTGCATTGAAAGTTTTAAAATAATATTGATAGCTCATGCCTCATGATAGTAAAAAAAATATATTAGTTTGTATTGAAAGTTTTAAAATAATATTGATAGCTCATGATTGTAATACGCATATATAGCAATACATATTTCATAGATGAAACGGATTATACAAATAAAGATATTGAATTGTAGGTTCGGTTTATATGCCCGGTTTCAAGTTTCAAATCGGACAAGCCGTTATTACAACAAACCAAGAAAATGGAGTGTTAAACCGGCTAACTTTGATTTGGTTTAGACGATTCGATCAGTTTTGTTTTGACCGCTTTTAAAAATTTTATTATTAAGGGTAGTTTGATTATTTTGCACCCACTTAATGTAAAATACAAAAGCTAGTTTAAAGTAGTAAGAGAAAATTTTACTATAAGTTATTTTATTCATATGTTTGAATCGTGTAAAGAATACCGATATATAGTATAACAATTTTTCTAAGTTTTCGACAAATCAATTTGTCCTTTCGTGAAATGATGGGTCAAAGGATGTGAAATAAAGAAAAACAAATAATTGGATGGATATGATTGGTGTCCAAACAATAACGTTATGTTTTCAAATAATATTTTGCAAAAGTTAAATGACAATGTTGTATCAGCTAAATGCTAATGATGTTCCGATTTTACAAGTAAATTATGTATTTCTTGTATTATTTAAGTTTCAATTGAAGAGGTACAAGACAAATGTAATAAAAAAAATTATAGAAGATATAATAGAAAATAAATCATGTTCTCATAGATCACAAAAATATGCATAAATTATGTTTGTATCATATTTAAACGTAATATTGTGAGAATGTATATCATATAAAGTCGTGCCATCAAATGACTCAAATCTACCCTTAACTGGTGGAAAACATTCATCATTTAAACGGATTCAATCCTTGACTTTTCCATATCCCCTGTTTTCATATTTGCAAAAAACTAATAAAGCATGTTTAAGAAGATAAGAGTTTTTATAAGTAAATGAGTAAAATGCAATTTGCGTCCCTGTGATATGTCCCAAACATCAACTTGAGCCCCTAAAAATAATTTTTTGCATTCTGAGTCCCTGTGGTATTCATTTCATAACACTATGAGTCCTTCTGAGTCCCTGTGTGAGTCCCTGTGGTATTCATGCAAAAATTGTTAACAGGGACTCAGAAGGACTCATAGTGTTATGAAATGAATACCACAGGGACTCAGAATGCAAAAAATTGTTTTTAGGGGCTCAAGTTGATGTTTGGGACATACCACAGGGACGCAAATTGCATTTTACTCTAAGTAAATTAATAAAGCATGTTTAAGAAGATAAAGTTTTAAAAAAATGAATAAAAGGAAAATAAATCATATCCTAAAATATATGGTGAACATATTTACAAATAAAATCAAAAAACAGTTAAAAGAAAATGTTAAATGAGACATAAAAGACATGTAGAATAACGATGAAAAGACATGATGGTTGATAAATTTAGACCATATTCTAGAAAATGTATATAGCAACTATGGTCCGTGAAAGCTTGCACATGGGATGATGGCCTGGTGGTATTGTCGAGGTCAGATAAGACTTAGAGACCATTAGGTTCTGAGTTCAACTCTTACAGGGGGGTTTTCTTAAATTTATTTAGCTTCTTCCTGAATTTGTGTATAGTCATTATTGGGTAGTGGAGATGGATATAATCAGGTGGTTCCACTGATGTAAGTGATCCTATTTTGCAGAAAAAATAGTCTATGAAAGCTTAGACAAATGTCTTTTGCCCAAAAAATGACGAGATAGCGCTAGCCAAATTTTGCTTGTTGGGTAGGAAAGTGTACTTTACATAAGTTTAAGAACATGGTTCAACCTATTGAATAATTTTAAAGAGAAATAAGTCTGATCAGTTTGAAAGCTATACGGTTCTTTTTTAATGGGTTTGATAGTTTAATGGTATACTTGGTTTGAAACTGGAACCACCATGGTGGGTTTGATAGTCTAATGGTATATTTGGTTTGAAACTCGAACCACCATGTAAACTGAACCAACCTTTAACCTATTTTATTTATATGTTTTTATTTTATTTTGAAACTGGTGGGTTTCTCACACTATGCTGCGGAAATTTGGTTGATTTTGTTTCGGCTTGTTACGTTGTTGGCTCATGTGGACCACGCCAAAAGAACAGATGATAGAAAGTCAAAATAGTCTACAATCAACTGATCCATAATAATAGTGCTTGAAGTCATTCTCCTCCCAATGGCAAAGTCATCAAACAACTGCTGCAACCAAAGGTCTGCTGAAAGCTAAAAGGTCTATCAAAGGAACCACTGATGAAGACTAAAGTCTGCTAATAACAAAGGTTTGATCACCCTATGTTTGAAGAAGACAAAGTCTGATGAAGAAATGGCTGCTGAGGCTCAATAGATGATGAAGCTCAACAGATGATGAATCAACAGATGTTGTATATCAGTGTTTTCAATGTAACAGTGTATTAGTTATAGCAGATGTTAGAGGTTGTTACATGTTGTTAGATGTCACTGTCTAGGTGACGCCAGCTTAGATTCCTCAGAGGTTTGTATTGTATTATAAATAGAACAGTGCATATACTGTTATATGTATCACTTCACCTTGACATTTTGTACGAGCAAATAGAGTGATCTTAGGCTGAGGGGGAGTTTGTATTTCATGCATACGTGAATCATTGTAATTTCAATCATTCAGTTAAAAGTATTCTTGATGAAAGGAAATCTCTCATTGTTTGTGAATCAAAGTTTATCTTCATTCCGCTGCTTTATTTCCATAATTGTTATCTTCTTACATCTTTTATCTTAAACTTTTACAAACAATTCAAACTCAGATCCTAACAATTGGTATCAGAGCTTTGGTCAACCAAATCTGGTTTAACAATCAATTTGATATAAAAGATCAGCTCATTTCACTGATATCGTTTGTTCGTAGGAAGTTGAAAAACAGAGTTAAAAGTCTGATCATATTCAAAGTAATTTAAATGAAAACTTTGTAAAACAATCAAAATGTCTCAAAACACACAAGATCCTCATAACACTGGTACCCTATATAAACCACCTATGCTTGTCAAATCTGAGTATATTATCTGGCAACATAGGATGGGTCATGTACTTGCATAACAAAACACCGGATGCTGGAAATCGGTTATCTTCGGACCACATGTTCCGATGGTGCCGAGTGAAGAAGGTCCCAAGGTCCAAATACCTAAGAAACCTGAAAATTACTCCTAGCAGGATTTTCAGAAAATTGAGTTAGATGCTAAAGCATTCAGTATAGTTGCTACAACACTACCCAATGATATCTATGCTGGCCTGTTACACTGTAACAGTGCAAAGGAGTTATGGGATGCACTAAAAGAGGAGTTTGGTGGTACAGAAGAGGTCACTGAGAACAACAGAGAGGTTTTGAACCAACAATATAGAACGATTTGTCATGTCAAAGGAGAGTCATTAACCCAACAATTTGAAAGGTTTAGCTGTGTATTTAGTGAGTTAAAACTGGTAAATGTAAAATACGCTAATTCAACTTTGAATAGTATATTTCTTAGATCACTACCAGAAAAATTGGACACTATAGCCTTTGTTACTATAAATTCTGTGGGTTTTAAGGAGATGAGTTTGGCTCAGCTTCATGGTAGGCTCCTCACTTATGAAAGAGAGCTTAACTAGAAAAAAAAAGCTACAGGAGTCAAGAAAGGTGGCCGATGACTACTCTTTTGGTAGTACAACACTTTTTGGACAGGAAGAAACCTCTTATAGCAGTAAGGATCACAGTTATGATCATTTTATTGACATAACATCTGGTGGAGCATTCAACTTTGATTCTTACTCACCCAACTATGCTTTCACAACAAATGGGGAAAACCAAGTTTCTGACAACTTATTATTTGAATTAAATGACCTTCAACATTTTGACCCCACAGATCTGGAAGAAATGAACATTTTACATCAACTTGCCTTATTAAGTGTGAGAACAAGCAAGTTTTATAAAAGAACTGGTAGGAAGTTTCTAGGGTTGCATGGGAACTTAAAAGTTGGGTTGGATAAATCAAAGATAAAGTGCTATAAGTGTAATAGGCTTGGTCACTTTGCTAGGGAATGTAGGAGCCAAACCAGTTGTCCTATAGTTACACATCCAAGTCCAAGACCTCAAAACTCCCAGAACACTGTTCATTATTCCCAATATACCCCCGCACCTCACATGCAAAGCACTGCTCATTTTGCACACCCTGTAAACACGGTTCCTGTCTAGTAGGTCCAAACCATTGTTCCTCAAATTCAGTATGTTCAAGCCCCAGCACCTCAGGTCCAAGTGTAATCTGCACCACAAGCTGCACAAACTTCTGCTCAGACAAAGGCCAATCAACAGAGCTTCTTTACACAAGGATTTATTGATTGGAGCAGCTTACCTGAGGATTTAACCAATGAAAAATGTTGCTCTAGTTGCTAATTCTGACAAGAAACCTGATGAATTATGTTTTATAGCACTAGAAACAATACAAGAAGGGCTTGAATCAGAAGAAGTGGAGTCCAAATCTGAGTTGGTGAAAGAGAATGCTGAAACAGATGTTTCAGAAGAAAATGTATGAACACCTGTTAGAATAAAAGATTGCTGAACAACTGATAGAACCTCTGTTGGAACCTCTGGCTGACCCATGGGATTCCAGTGTATGTGATGGTGAATGTGATTGTGCCATGATGGCTGCTGCTAAGGTATCACCTCAAGTCCTCAAAGACTTGTGTTCAGATAAATGCATTATTGCTTTTGCTAACATCAAAGAGTTGAATGAAAATCTTAGAAACAAGATCTTAAATGATGAAGTACAAATTGAAAAAACTTTTAAAGAGTTAAAATCCAAATCATTTGAAAAAAAAAATGAAATCAGTAGTCTAAAACATGATTCAAGCATAATCAAAGATCAACTCCAAACTATGGTAGAAAAATACCAGAGTTGCAAATTGGAGCTTGAGTCTACCCAAATCACTTGTGAGAAATGGGTAGAATCTTGTTAAGGTTATAAGTTGATGCTTGAAAAGTAGATCAAAAGCAATGTGAAATATGGCATTGGGTGTAGAAAAAAATGACCAAGTTTCTGAAAACACTGCAGTGAATGAATCTGGCTTTGTTGAAATAATTCCCACAAAGTCACTGGTCAAAATGGTAAGAAAATTGTTTTAGAAAGACCAGAGTGATCATCAATTTTTGAGGAAATTGAAAAATATCAATTCAAACCCAACTGGTCTAATCAGTATGACATTCTTGAAAATATTAAGCCAATGGACTTCTCAACAATTGAAGGTGTTAAAGCACCCAAGGTTAAAATCATTCCCTTAAAAGACATCCCAGCAGAGGTTATAACCTCTGTTGAAAATGAGGTTGGAAAGGGGAAGAGGAAAGAGAAAGTCAAAAATCTGTTTTGTGATTTCTGTGAAAAGAAGAATCATATCACTAAAAATTATTTTCTTCTAAAAGCATATGACATTAACAAAACCAGTGTGATTGTACCTGCACCCCATTGCATAATTTGTGGGAAAAAGAATCACCAAACTCAACACTTTTAGAAAAGAAAAGAATTTACATCTAAAACACTGAAGAGTCCACAAAAATCAACACCCAAAAGTCAGCAGACCTTTGTCCCTGTCGAAACACCTGTTACAAAATAGCTGAATACAACCTCTGTTCCCAGAGAGGTTCAAGTAACAGATGCACCACCTGCAAACAAATTTCCAAGGGGATATGGTCAAACATTATACCAAAAGGTCCCTCATGGTTATGAGGCTTATAAAAGGCCTTCTAAACCTAAAATAAACAGGCATCCTTATGGCTACCAACATCTTACAGGAAATGGTCCTCAACAATTGTTACAAAAATCTGTCCAAACCACTGACTATTCTTCTGGACTTAAGGATGACACGACTATGAACCCATCCAAAGCCATCTTGGCTCAAGAAACCCTCCTAAACTAATATGTTACTTGATGTGCAGGGAGCTTCTACATGCTTAGATAGTGTATGGTATGTAGATAGTGGAGGCTCCAAGCACATGACATGATGTAGAGCCCTACTCAAAGATTTCATAAAACATGGAAGGGGTGATATATCTTTTGGTAACAATTCAAAGGAGAAGGTATTGGGGCCAGCAACTGTTCAGACTGGGAAAATCAAGTTTGAAAATGTCAATCTTATTGACAATCTTAAATTTAATCTTCTTAGTGTGTCTCAAATGAGTGACAAGGGCTATGGGTCATTTTTCACTAAGGAAACTCATAAGATTGTTGGGCCAGAAGTGGTTAAAAAGATTGAGGAAATCATAGCCGGGAGTAAAACACGACTTATTGCTCACAGGAGTGGCAATGTGTATGTGGTTGATATGTTGAAGGATAATCCAATGACTGATGCTTGTCTGTTCTCAGTTGCCTCTACCAAAGAGACAGAACTTTAGCACAGAAGACTTGGACACACAAATCTTAAAACAATCACCACACTTTCAAAATAAGGCCTTGTAAGAGGCCTTCCACCAAAGCTTTTACTTGTGATGACCATTGTGTTTCCTGATTAAAAGGTAAACACCATAAAAGCTTATACAAGTCCATTGAAGAATCCAAAACAACCCAATGTTTACAATTGTTGCTCATGGACTTGTTTGGCCCTGTAAAAATCACGAGCTTGAAAAAGAAAAGATATTGTCTTGTTATTGTTGATGATTTTTCAAGGTTTACATGGACTTACTTTTTACACTCCAAATATGAGACTGCAGGTATTTTGCAGGACTTTGTGAAACAAGTTGAAAAGCAATTTGATTTGCTGGTAAAAATCTTTAGCAGTGACAATGGAACAAAGTTTAGAAACAAGGAGTTGGAAGCATTCTGTGTGTTAAAAGGGATTATAAGGCAGTGCAGTATTCCAAGAACACCAGAACAAAATGGGGTGGTTGAAAGGAAAGACAGAACATTGATTGAAGTTGCCAAAACAATGCTTGCAGACTCATGTTTACCCTTAACCTTTTGGGCAGAGGTTGTAAACACTGCTTGCTATGTGCAGAACAGAGTTTTAATTAACCCCAGGCATCAAAAGACTGCCTATGATTTGTTCAAGATCAAACCACTGATCTCATACTTCAAAATCTTTGGCTGCCCATGTTTTATTTTAAACTTAAAAGACTCAATTTCAAAATTTCTAGCCAAAGTAGATTGTGTTTATTTTCTAGGATACTCAACCACTACCAAGGCCTACAAAGTGTTTAACACAAATACTAGGTGTGTGGAAGAGACTTTGAATGTAAAATTCAATGAATTTTCTTCATTAAAAATCCTTGCAAATCCTGCCGATTTATTTGACTTAGATAAATTTACATTTGAAGATATGTCTGTCAAGACTAACCCTGCAGGTATGCCAAAATTTTCCAATCAAGACCAAGGATTTGACATTGTGATTCCACAATACAAAGTCACTTCCTTCACCAGAGAAACAGATTTTCACAACAACTGTCAAAACTCTACCACTGCTGCATCAACAGTTGTTAATCAAAACTCTGCCACTACATCAAGTTCAACCTCTGTTGACAAAAGTCCATCATATGTGGACAAAAGTCAACACAATTTCACCCCCCATTCCTCCTATTCCTCCATCTCCAACAGATGTTGGCTCTTCAAAATTGCCAACAGATGTTAGCTCAGATGACTCACATCTACAGCCTTCACCTATCAATGTCGTTGTTCCATACAAGGGGGATCCAATCTTCCTTAAATATCATCCACCAGATCAAGTTATTGGCAACATCAATGAAGGGGTTCTCACAAGAAGTTAATACCAAAACATCTGTCTTTTTGCTGGCTTCATATCTCTCATTCAACCTGTCAAGTCCCAAGAGGCACTGAAAGACAATAGTTGGGTAGAAGCCATGCAAGAAGAGCTCCCGCAGTTCAAGAGACAACAAGTATGGGAACTTGTACCATTGCCGAAGGATGTAAGTCCAATTGGCACACAATGGGTCTTTAAAAACAAAACTGATGAAAGGGGCATTGTTGTCAAAAACAAAGCCAGGCTTGTGGTTCAAGGTTTTAGACAAGAAGAAGCCATAGATTATGATGAAACATTTGCTCCTGTAGTAAGACTTGAAGCCATCAGATTGTTCTTTGCCTTTGCTGTCAACCACAACATCAAGGTGTACCAAATAGATATCAAATGTGCTTCCTCTATGGTAAGATTCAGGAAGAGGTATATGTGTGCCAACCTCCTGGTTTTGAAGATGCCATTTATCCTGATCATGTATACAAGCTCAACAAAGCTTTGTATGGCTTAAAACAAGCACCTAGAGCCTGATATGAAACTCTTTTCACTTTTCTTATTTCCATAGGTTTTATAAGAGGTAAAGTTGACAAAACATTGTTTTTAAAATGGAAAAGAAAAGATTTGATGATTGTCCAAATTTATGTTGATGACATCATCTTTGGATCCACATGTACCTCCATGTGTGAAGAATTTAGAAAACTCATGACAGCTGAGTTTGAGATGAGTGCCATGGGTGAACTTCAATGCTTTCCTGGTCTCTAAGTTAAGTAGTTGCAAAATGGAACATTCATTCACCAAAGTAAATATGTCAAAGAACTTTTAATAAAATTTGAGATGAATGATTGCAAACCATATAGTACACCTATGGCAACCACAAAGCTTGTCACTACTGATGAAAAAGATGACTTGGTTGATCATGTTTGCAACATGTGACTGTGCAAGATCCCAGTCAGCACCTAGAAAGTCCAATCTTATTGTTGTAAAAAGAATATTTAGATACATAAAAGGTGCTGCCACACTTGGTATCTGTTATCCTGCTAATGGGAACATCCAGCTTTCAGGTTTTTCAGATAGTGATTTTGCTGGTTGCAACACCACAAAGAAGTCCACATCTGGAGGGTGCCAATTTCTAGGAAATTGTCTAGTTTCTTGGCAAAGCAAAAAGCAAGCAGCTGTTTCAACATCCACATCAGCGGCTGAATATATCGCTGCTGCAAGCTGTACAGCCCAACTTTTGTGGCTTCAAAATCAATTGCTAGATTTTGGTGTAATTGTTTTAAAGACTCCTCTTATGCTGGATAGTCAAGCAGCTGAAAACATCATAAAAAATATAGTCTCTCATTCCACCACCAAACACATTGACATCAGACATCACTTTGTGAGGGATAGCTATGAAAAAGGTTTGATTTCTCAGCATCATGTTACAACTAAAGATCAGCTGGTAGATGCGTTAACAAAAGCTTTAGATACATCTACCTTTGAAAGCTTGATCTCTAGGATTTGTATGCTTAACATGGATTAAAAGCAAAACCTTGTTTTCATGAATAAAACATTAAAATGTTTTCAGAAAATCAAAATCCATCCTTAAAAATAGCTTTAAAATTTGAAAATTTTCAAAATCCTTAAAAGTCTGTTTCAAACATCTGTTTCTTATAACCTCTGTTGGCTAAACGTTCATCCATTGCTGAAAAGTATCCTTTGTTTTCCATCTACCACTGCTCCTGACAACTGTTGATCAAACAACTATTGTTCTTAAACCACTAATGTCTATCCACCGATAGACTAAAATCAACCACTGCTCATAACCTCTACCTATGTTATTGCCCAACTAAGGTTTCCAAACAACTGTTGATGTGTGCAAAATGTAACATATAAATTACATCAAATGAGGCATAAAACTAACCTTGTTTGAGTACTAATGTTGGAGAAAGTGTGTTTTTGTCTTCCTTTTGAATTTACAGGATCAAATAAGCTTAAAGGAACAAATATACAGCCAAAACCAACACAAATACAAAGAAAAGGAAAAAAAAGGTGACATGCCCGACCCCTCGGCAGCATCCCCAAAGCAAAAGCAAAAACAAAGACAACAGAAGACTGCCCATGGGGCCGTGCCCGCTGGGCACAGGGGCGTGGTCAGATGCCTGCAGAAAAGACAAATATGTAGAAACTTCTACGCCCACCACGGGTGCGTGCCCAGCTCGGCACAGGGCGTGGTCAACGCTAAGATATGCAGAATCTTGCAAAATCTTGATAGTACAGATACGCTTCTGACCACAAGGCCGTGCCCACTAGATACGGGCTATGTGGAACCCTCTGCTGACACATGCATTTAATGAAGGAAGAGAAAAGGCTGGCCACGGGTAGGGATGAGATTTTTTACCGAAATACCGGTACCGTACCGGTACCGTACCGATACCGTACCGTACCGATCATAAACGGTACCGGTATCGGTAATAGATTTTTCGAAATTCGGTATCGGTAAAAAACGGTATCGGTATAGGTATTTTTCGGTAAATACCGGTTTTAATACCGAATTTAAAAAGAGATTCTAATATAATGTAAAGCTTATATTCATTCAAATCTAAAGGCATCGCTATACCATGAATCATCTTTTTTTTCCAATACCAATGATTTATAGTATAATCTTTTCATAAACCGAATTTAAAGTTATTTTAATAATATATAGATATGAAGCCTCAAAAAATAATAATAGTATAATCTTTTCATAACATATTATATTTTTTTACATATTTGAGAGAGAATGGAAATTTTTTAATTGATAAGCTTTTATGGTTTTCATTTTAGTGACTTGTAGTTATTCAAAGTTTGTGTGTTTTAGCTGATTTTGTTTGCTGTTGTGCTTCTTTTGACATATCGAGGGTTCAACATAGGAATTATATTATGTAATTGCATATGCATTAGCTATTTCGTGTGGTGTACTGTTATTGACTTGTCCTTCACATATTTACATTTGAAAAAAAAGAGTATGAATGGATGGGTTGCACATGATATTTTTTAGGTAAAACAATGGATGACACAAAAGCGGTACCAATGTGGTAAATTACCGAAATACCGGTACCGATACCGGTACCGTACCAATACCGAATCTATAAATACGGTACGGTAATCGGTATCCACATTTCCTCAATTTCAGTAACGGTATTTGCGGTATCGGTACCGGTACGGTACCGGTATCATACCGATCTCATCCCTAGCCACGGGGGCGTGCCCACTGGACACGAGCCCGTGGCCAGGACTCTGTGCAGGCTATAAGTAGGGGTGCTTGGTTCACTTCAAAGGCATCCCTTGGCAAACCACTAATCTCCAACTTTGCCACCACTCCACCACCACTACAACACCAACACCCACCACCATCATCCATCATCCACCTTTAGAGTGTGTGTAGTAGTCTCGGGATCCAAGATTGGTCGTAAGGGTTCTTGCCAATCAAAGGCCATGTTTGGTTAAGCCTCTTACATCACTTGGTGAAGACAAGTCTTTAATGTACTACTTTTGATTTTTAATCTTTCGGCACTTTTTATTTGGTTTTGTATTAATGACTTTAATAACTAGTTTCTTATGTTGAAGGTGAATTTTCTTGATCATTTGTTTGTGGTGTCTTAGTGTTACTTTACTGTCTATATAAAGTAAAAGATTGCATCGTTCATGTCTCTACGGTCTATATAGAGGCATGTTGGCTACCCGGTCGGGGGTTAAGGGAATGGTTTAGTAAGGTTCTTGCCTTGTTTAGTGTATAGATCCTGCAAGGACCTGGTTCAAGCTTACTAGGACCTCCTTCAATACCCACTGGTATTGGATGGCGGGGGTGCGAATAGCTTGAACCCCTCATATGTAAACTACTATTAATACATTAAACAGACTACTTGGGATTGTATCCCTGCTGACTCAAACCACTTAGCCGAGGGTAACGTCACCTTCAAAAGAGGGGCCTACCACTTTTCGCATTAATAACTTAATTAATTAACTTTCAATATTCCAACCCTTTGGGATTGTATCCTTGTTGACTCAAACCACTGGGTTCAGGGTAACGTCACTTTCAAAAGAGGGGCCTACTACTATAACTAAGATAATCTCTTAAAAAGTCCGAAAGTGCGAAAATCATCAAAGGATACATTAAAGGCGAGTCAGATCCAAGTGATTCATCTTGTCTATCTGTTTTTATTTTATTTCTATTTCTGCATTTTTAGTTTTTATTTTCATGTTTTAAATCTTTTCTCAAAAAATTTAGATTGATTAGACGTTGTGGATAAACCAGTACTAAAAGCTCTTGTGTCCTTGGATGACCTCGGTATCTTACTAACGCTATACTACGCTCATGATGGGTGCACTTGCCCATGTGTGTGTTTAGTGTTAGTATAATAACGTGTTTTATAAATTTAAAACTTGACTAATGCGTTAAATGGGCTTAAAATATCAATAAAATCATATCACACTTCGCACACATCAAGTTTTTGGCGCCGTTGTCGAGGACACTAAGATTTTAAGAAAGCTTAAAATTGACGGCCTAGTCATATTTTTCAAAACCTTTTTAAAACTGCGCGCACATTTTTGCATTTTTCTTAATTTTTTGCATTACAGTAGTCTGGACACGGGACCGTGCACACTGAACACGCCCCGTGCTGCATAAAAATAGCAAAACATTTTAAAACACCCAGATACAGAGTCTGAACACGGGGTCGTGCTCACTAAACACGCCCCCGTGCTGCACAAAACCAGTTACATTTTAAAACTCCCAGATACAGACCCTGACCACGGGCCGTGCTCACTGACCACGGGGCCATGGGGAGCCTCTGTTTCCGATTTTATTTTGTTTTCTGGTCCCGAGACTCTTTTGTGGTCTGCTGAGTGATTCTTATGGATCAATACTCATGAGGTTACAATTGCTACTATGAAGAGGATGATTATGAAGAAGAGTATTGTACCATTTGTGGTAAACCCCACTCGGTACAATACTGTGACCTCTTCGAACCATCCACTTCATATACACACTATGAGGAACCTAGGTACGAGCCAGCCACTTCATACACATACTATGAAGAACCAAGGTATGAACCTTCTCCCTCATACTCATACTTTGAAGAACCAAGGTATGAATCATCTCTATCATATACTTACTATGAGGAACACTGGTGTGAACCACCTACCTCATATGGGTATATTGAAGGACCAAGGTTTGAACTTCCGCACTCAAGCTTTTGGGATACTTATCCCGCTCACTTTGACGAACCACCAACTATCCTCCCCGAAGCCGAAAGAATAAAAGAACACCTCAAAACTATCGAACGCTATATAAAAGAATGCCACGCAAGGGAAGAGGAATCCTGCGCTAGGGAAGAGGTAGTTTGTACTAAAGAGGTAATGGTAGAAGAGGTAAAAATGGAAGAACAATTAAGTGAGAAACCGACGCATGAACCAAACAATGAAAATGGTAAGTCCGAAAACGCTAATCTTCAAAAATAGTCAAATTTTCAAGAAATTAATCTCTTAACACCTTCTTTCGAAAACCACTGTTTGGTACCTACTCATGCTAAGTTTTTAAAAGAGTTAACCACTAACACTAAAATTGACGAAATGGTAAGCATTAAGTTAACAAATGATCAAACGACGCTAATAAAAGATGATCCATTTGAAACTAACATTACACCGGTTCCATGTTTCTTTCAAAACGCCTTTATTTGTAATATTACAATCGATAAAGGTCTTTGTGTTAATATAATGCTAAACTACATTTTCAAAAAATTAAGTATTAGTGATTTTCTCCACTTCAAATACCCATTTTTCTTTCTAATCGGAAAAACAATAAAATCAATGGGAGTAGTTGAGGATGTGTTAGTACAAACAAATCAAACGGTAGTCCCAACCGACTTTGTCATTCTTAATGACGCTCCATTTGTGTTGGGACAACCTTTTGTAAAAACCCATCAAGCTTTGATAAATCGGAAGCAAAATAACCTACCCGTTCAATTAGGGGCCTTCAAAAGGTATGTCGATCTTGAACAATCAATGAAATATCCAATCGGCAATGACGACCCCCTAATTGAAGATGAAGATGAACCGCCCGATACGGAAGACGAAATCGACCACTTTGTTGAAGAAGAGGTCTCTTTTGAACAAACCTTTTTGGTCCTTGACCAAAAATGAGCAACCAAATAAGGAGTCTCCTAAAGACCCACCACTTGAGCTCAAAGAACTCCCAAAAGGTTTGGAATATGCTATTCTCGACAAAGATGGTAAGCTACCTGTAATTATTTCTTCAAAATTAACTAGTTTAGAAAAAGAAAAATTAATTACACTTTTGAAAAAACACAAAAACGCGACCGCATGGAAGCTTGTAGATATTAAAGGAATAAGCCCTTCCATGTGCACGAACAAAATTTTAATGAATGATGACTATAAACCAGTAATACAACCACAACGTAGAGTAAATCCAAATGTTCAAGAAGGGGTTAAAAACGAAGTCATCAAACTACTTGACGACGGACTTATATACCCAATTTCCGATAGCCCTTGGGTAAGTCCTGTCCAAGTAGTTCCCAAGAAAGGAGGTATGACGGTGGTCACTAATGAAAAGAATGAATTAATACCAATGAGAATCGTCACCGGATGGTGAGTTTGTATAGATTATCGTCGATTAAACGAGGAAACCAGGAAAGATCATTTTCCCTTACCTTTTATTGATCAAATGTTAGAAAGATTATCCGGTCATAAATTTTATTGTTTTTTAGACGGTTTTTCAGGTTACTTTCAAATACCGATAGCGCTCTAGGACTAAGAAAAGACAATATTCACATGTCCCTACGGAACTTTTGCTTATCGACGCAAGCCTTTTGGTTTATGTAATGCCCCCGCAACTTTCCAACGTTGCATGGTGGCCCTCTTCCATGACATGATAAAAAAGACTATGGAAGTCTTCATGTACGACTTTTCTATCTTTGGAGATTCATGTGACCAATGCCTCGATAACCTTGAACGAATGCTATCCCGATGTGAGAAAACTAACCTCGCCCTTACTTGGGAAAATGCCATTTCATGGTAACGGAGGGAATAGTACTCGGTTACAAAATCTCAAGCGAAGGAATGGAGGTTGATCGGGCTAAAATAGACACTATCTCTCGATTACCACCCCCATCCTCCGTTAGAGCTATGAGAAGTTTCCTAGGGCATGCCGGATTTTATAGACGATTTATCAAAGACTTTTCAAAAATTTCAAGACCTTTAACTAAATTACTTGAAAAATATGCTCCATTCATCTTTGACAAGGATTGTAATCAAGCATTTCTAACATTAAAAGAAATGCTAGTCAATGCACCTATCATGATAGCGCCTGATTGGAAATTACATTTCAAAGTCATGTACAATGCAATTGACTTTGCAGTTGGAGCTGTCTTGGGACAACGAAAAGACAAGCATTTTCACCCAATATACTACGCTAGTAAAACACTTAACGATGCACAAGAAAATTACACAGCAACTGAAAGAGAATTACTAGCTGTAGTATTTGCTTTTGATAAATTTCGTTCTTATCTAGTTCTTTCTAAAATGATAGTTTATACAGACAATGCAGCCATTCGTTATCTGTTTAAAAAACAGGACGCCAAACCGCGTTTAATCAGATGGATTCTACTCCTCCAAGAGTTTGACATTGAAACAAAAGACAAAAGAGGAGCAGAAAACACCGTTGCAGATCATCTATCCCGCTTGGAAGATCCAGCTTTGGAGGCAACTAGGGACGAGCTCATCAGTGAAAAATTCCCAACGGAATCCTTAGAAATGGTGGAATACCGAGAAGAACCATGGTACGCTGACTATGCCAACTACCTACTTAGTGGAATAGTCGCGAAAGGATGGTCACATCATCAAAGAAAAAAATTTCTTTGCCGATGTAAAGCAGTATTTTTTGGAAGATCCTTATCTTTTCAAAATGTGTGCCGACCAACTTATCCGACGATGCGTACATGGTAGTGAAGTAAGGAAAATTCTCCGCCATTATCATGAAGGTCCATACGGAGGACATCATGGAGCCGCTAGTACTGCACGAAAGGTATTTGATTCAGGATTCTATTGACCAACCATTTATAAAGACTCCCAAAATCTTATCAAGACATGTGATATGCATGCCAACGGTCAGGTAATATTTCTTCCAAAAATGAAATGCCACAAAATGGCATTCTTGTTTGTGAAATTTTTGATGTGTGGGGACTAAACTTTATGGGACCTTTCCCACCGTCAAAAGGAAACAAATATATACTTGTGGCAGTGGATTACTTGTCAAAATGGGCTGAAGCCGAAGCTCTTCCAATAAATGATGGAAAAGTTGTGGTAAGATTCTTGAAACAACTATTTTCTTGTTTCGGAACTCCAAAAGCATTAATAAGTGATAGGGGTACCCATTTTTGTAACCACCAACTTGAAATTTTTTTAACAAGATATGGGGTCTATCACCGGATCTCAACTGCATATCACCCTCAAACAAATGGATAAGTCGAAGTGACTAATCGAGGTTTAAAAAAGGATACTTGAAAAAACCTTAGGATTAAATAAAAAAGAATGGGCCGATAAATTAGAAGACATATTATGGGCTTTTTGAACCGCGTATAAAACAACAATAGGTACCACCCCATATAAGCTTGGCTATGGAAAAAATTGTCATTTACCAGTAGAAATAACACACAAGGCCTACTGGGCATTAAAAAACGTAAACTTAGATATTGAAACCGCCGGAAAGAATCGATGTTGTCAATTAAATGAATTAGACGTGTTAAGGAATCAAGCCCACTCTAACTCCGAAATTTATAAGGAAAGAATGAAAAACTTACATGATAAGCATATTAAACCTAATGAATTTCGAGTAGGAGATCAAGTTCTATTGTTTAATTCACGACTTTGATTATTTCCCGGAAAATTAAAGTCTAGTTGGTCGGGATCTTTTTCTATCATCCATATTTTTCCACACGGTGCAATTGAAATTAAATCTCGAAATGGAATTCCATTCAAAGTCAACGGGCAACGGCTTAAGCTTTATCATGGATTCATTAAAGATGACGAGGAAGAGATCTTGCTACAAGCGGTCGAAGAATAAATGAAGGCTTGTGCACTAACATCATATCTTGTAGGTAATGGACTTCGGGAAAGCCTCAAGAATCGGTAAGATTTCTAAAACAAGTTTCGGGAAACAGGTCACGCACACGTGCACTTAAAAAATATTTAGTTTTTACCCGCCCATGGGGCCATGCCCAGCGGGCACGGGGCCGTGGTCAGCTACTGTCGGGGATAAAACCTCTTTTGTCTTCTCATTTTCATTTCACCACGACCCGTTCCCCTGAAAACTCTCTGGTTCCTCCGAGAATCTCTGCAGATTTTCATGTTTTTCCACCGTTCAACATCATCAAGGTACGATTCTATCATCTTTTGTAGTTAGATTAATGATTTGCATGTAGTTTAACATAAAAAATTTGGGGAAAAATCTAGGGTTCTTGAACTTGAACTGAACCAAACCCCAAATTTTTGCTTAGATCTATAAATATTAGTGTATTTGCATGTTATAGGAAGTAAATCCACTGAAATTGTTTGTAGATTTGTCTGATTTCAAACACAAACCTCAAACCCTTGTTTTTGAACTAAAAAAAGATGAAATTGAAAGGGTAAACGGTTTGTTTTTGAAAAAACGGCACTTGGGGTTTCATTTTCGAGGAAAACTGCCCCTACTCAACCAAAAATTTTTAATTTTTCGAAACCAGGTCGAAAAATGTTGTTTTTGGGAAACAGAACCCTAACCACGGGGTCGTGGTCAGCAGGCACGGGGGCGTGGCCAGGAGAAATCAGCTAAACACGGGGCGTGGCCAGTGGCCACGGGGCCGTGTCCAGCCTTTTCAGTTTTCTTCAAAAATTTATCGTTTCGTGCTGATTGTTTTGTGTTTTCTTTTGCGGAGATGGCTAGCATGTTCACTAAGTTCAAGCCAAATGAGTGGGACTACCAAGCCCGCTATGACATTCTGAAAACAAGGCCCGAAGAAACACCAAACAAGTGTGCCTCGATACCTTAGAAGTTGTGGGGCAACTAGACCGCTACAACACATTGGTCGCTGGTCCAGTGAGGGTGGCCCTCGGCACAAGGCTCCATGCGGTTCATGAGTACAACATGGAATTCTACAGTTCTTTAGCATTCAAAGCAAAATCCGAGCCATTCGATGAAGAAGGGGTGCAATTTAGACATGCGGGGGAGGTGCTCTCGATTTCTATTACACAGTTCAGAGTGAATGTGGGTCTGTTCACCGAGGAAGAGTCCGGTGAAGAAGAGAACATGGGTTGTCTCCGTGAACTCCCGAACAACATGCGCTAGACAACATGGGCTCAAATCTGGGATGGTGTATATGATCCAAGTGTCACAAAGAGCTCCTAGTTGAGGGACCCCCTCTACCGCTACATTCATAGGGTCCTTAGCAACTCTCTAAGTCAAAGGCGTGATAGCACCGGTGTTGTCAACTTGCGTGATCTGACGGTCTTGTATTGCATCCACAACCTCATTCCTCTTGATGTCACTCACCTCCTACTCAGAAACATGCATCTGAATCATTTGGCTTCCTCCCCGACACCAATATTCTATGGGGGATGGATCTACCGCCTTTTCAAGACCTATGTTCAACGCATGCCGAAATCATTCCATAAGGGTCAATGGTCAGGAAAGGTAGATCTCACCCAATGCCGCTCAATGGGGATCATCCACAAGACGGGTGATGGGACAGTCCGCTTCCAAACCACTCACAGACACGTTTGGAACCCGGAGGAAGCCCTCGTTCTTCACGCCAACCTAAACCATCCTCCTCCTCAGTTTCAAGGCCAAGCGGGCTCCTCCTCTCAAGGAGGTGGTTTTCCTAACTTTCAAAGTTTACATGATCTTTTGCAGGAAAACTTACTATGCACCCGCAACACCTACAACATGGCCAGCAACACCTTTACCCGGGTTGGAGCAGTGGAGCGCAATATCTCCGCTATTCAAGATGACATCACCTACATCCGGGGGCATATGGTGTACCGAGGAGAGGAAGAAGACGAGGACGAGGACATGGACTGATTCGGAGGCATTGGAGGTGGTGTGATGTTGTATGCAGTTTCTCAGGTTAACCCTTTCTATCCCACAAAAAATTGACCGGCCTGCGTGCCATAGTTTGAAAAATTTACTTTCCTTAATACTTTTTTTATTTTCTGCACTTTATTTTTCTTTTATGTGTGATGACGACGGATGTCGAACTTTGGTAAAGCTAGGATGTTTGTTATGAATTGTATGGTGTAGTGTTAGCAAAACAGGTACCCAGGAAGCTTGCATGCACTAAGCATTAGTGCTACATAAGCCCGGAAACCCGAACCAAAAGCCAAAAAACCTGTTTCCATCAAATGCAGACTGTCACCACGGGGCCGTGGTCAGCGACCACGCCCCCGTGCCCACACCCCTGAACTGATGTTTGTCTGAACCCTGCCCACCAAGGGGTCGTGGCCACCAGACACACCCCATGGCCACAGTTCTGTAAGTTTCTGTTACCGGCACTTTGACCACGGGGTAAAGCTCAGCCAGCATGAGGTCGTGGCCAAGTGCCCAGTAACACAAAATTTTGCTTTTCGACACCCTTTTACACATTTAATCAACCTAAAAACTTATTTTTGGGATACATTGAGGACAATGTGTAATTTAAGTGTGGGGGGATGCTAAAACCTTGAATCTTGCAAGTCCTAATAACAAGCCTTACACAAAACTCTATTGGAACCGCTAATCACCCCAATTTTTTTCAAAAATTTTCATTTTTTTACTTGTCTTGGTTTAAATTGGGAATAACAAGTTCTAAAAATGTTATGTTTTTACAAATTTACCACCGACAGCGTCGTGATAAAAAGAACCAAATAAGAAAATTATGAAAAGGCATGACAAATCTAATTAAAATTTGATTATATATACTTGATCACATTATAAACCCATTCACACAACAAGTGAGTTTTGAGCCTTTATTGAGCATACAAGCATATATCTTTAAATTAAATGCTCATTTTTTGTTTCTTGTGTGAATAGCCATTTGGTTCTTATGACTTTAGAACTTTCCACGACGATACATTCCCGATCCTTACCAACTCAAACCCAAGTAAGTAAATGATGGAGGCATTAGGACTAACCCATTTTCCTTTCAACACCATTGTTTTCCATTTTTTATCACCTACCCAAAATCCCCCTAGTTAACCCCTTTGATCCTAAATCTTTTCATTTCAAAACCCACAAAACAAACACCCTTTACCCACCAAAACCTTTTTCTTTTCAACCCCTTTGTTTTAGTAAAAAGCTCGGTTATCTTGTGACGTTTCCTATTGAAAAAAAATGAAAGTCTTGCAATAAACAAAAAAGTTTCTCAAAGAAAATTTGTTTGAATATGCTTAGTTTGAATAAAAGTCACAAAAACAAAAAGTTTTACAACGACTGAAGCTTTTTACGCTTTTCGCCATTTTTACTAACCACTAACCAAAACCACATACCCTTAGCCCAAGCCTAACCCTTTCCCAAAGTCCTCTTGATATTTACAAAGGTTTATAGTTAAAAAGGAGGAGGATTGATCGCTTGGCAAGCATACGGTATAAGTAAGTTCCATGCCGGTCTCGAGTGTTTCACAAAAATACATCTTCAGCCAAGTGTTGAGTGATCTCCCGTGAGGTATGTGAACTTGTATATAAATGGAATTTTAAAGAGGAATGTTATGCCCAAATAAGTAATTTTTCTTATAAAATGTTCTAAATAAATCATGACGAATAGGATTGTGAATAAAAATAAAAATAAAACCCAATAAAGATCTTGGATTCCCGACACTCAAGATGAGCCCAAAACTTCTCTTCTACCTCTTCCATTTGGGTGTGTAAAGCCACATATTAAAGAGTTTTGCTTGAGCACAAGCAAAGATTCAAGTGTGGGGGTATTTGACGTGTTCAAAATGTTACATATAAATTACATCAAATGAGGCATAAAACTAACCTTTTTTAGTAGTAATGTTGGAAAAAGTGTGTTTTTGTCTTCCTTTTGAATTTACAGGATCAAATGAGCTTAAACGAATAAAAGGAACAAATATACAGCCAAAACCAACACAAATACAAAGAAAAGGAAAAAAACGTGACATGTCCGACCCCTCGGCAGCATCCCCAAAGCAAAAACAAAGACAACAGAAGACTGACCACGGGGCCATGCCTGCTGGACAAGGAGGCGTGGTCAGATGCCTGCAGAAAAGACAAACATGTAGAAGCTTCTACGCCCACCACGGGGGCGTGCCTAGTTCAGCACGGGGCGTGGTCAACGCTAAGATACACAGAATCTTGCAAAACCTTGATAGTACAGATACGTTGCTGACCACGGGGTCGTCCCACTCGACACGGCCATGTGGAACCTTCTGCTGACACATGCATTTAATGAAGGAAGAAAAATGGTTGGCCATGGGGGCGTGCCCACTGGACACGGGGCCGTGGCAGGACTCTGTGCAGGCTATAAATAGGGGTGCTTGGTTCACTTCAAAGGCATCCTTTGGTAAACCACTACTCTCCCACTTTGCCACCACTTCACCACCACACCAACACCAACACCCACCACCATCATCCATCATCCACCTTTAGAGTGTGTGTAGCAATCTCGGGATCCAAGATTGATCGTAAGGGTTCTTGCCAATCAAAGGCCATGTTTGGTTAAGCCTCTTACATCACTTGGTGAAGACAAGTCTTTTATGTATTACTTTTGATTTTTAATCCTTCGGCACTTTTTATTTGGTTTTGTATTAATGATTTTAATAACTAGTTTCTTATGTTGAAGGTGAATTTTCTCTATCATTTGTCTGTGGTGTCTTGGCGTTACTTTACTGTCTATGTAAAGTAAAAGATTGCATCATTTATGTCTCTACGGTCTATATAGAGGCATGTTGGCTACCTGGTCGGGGGTTAAGGGAATGGTGTAGTAAGGTTCTTGCCTTGTTCAGTGTATAGATCCTGCAAGGACCTGGTTCAAGCTTACTAGGACCTCCATCAATACCCACTGGTATTGGATGGCGGGGGTGCGAATGGCTTGAACCCCTCATATGTAAACTACTATTAATACATTAAACCGGCTACTTGGGATTATATCCCTGCTGACTCAAACCACTTAGCCGAGGGTAACGTCACCTTCAAAAGTGGGGCCTACCACTTTTCGCATTAATAACTTAATTAATTATCTTTCAATGTTCCGACCCATTGGGATTATATCCTTCCTGACTCAAACCACTAGGTTGAGGGTAATGTCACCTTCAAAAGAGGGGCCTACTACTATAACTAAGATTATCTCTTAAAAAGTCCGAAAGTGAGAAAATCAAAGGATACATTAAAGGCGAGTCGGATCCAAGGGATTCATCTTGTCTATCTGTTTTTATTTTATTTCTGTTTCTGCATTTTTAGTTTTTATTTTCCTGTTTTAAATCTTTTCTCAAAAAAATTTAGATTGATTAAACGTTGAGGATAAACCAGTACTAAAAGCTCTTGTGTCCTTGGACGACCTAGGTATCTTTCCAATGCTATACTACGCTCACGATGGGTGCACTTACCTATGTGTGTGTTTACTGTTAGTAGAATATCATGTTTTATAAATTTAAAACTTGACTCATGGGCTTAAAATATCAATAAAATCATATCGCCCTTCGCACACACCATGTTTTTAGCGCCGTTGCCGGGGACACAAAGATTTTAAGACAGCTTAAAATCGACGGCCTAGTCATTTTTTTCATAACCTTTTTAAAACCGCGCGCACATTTTTGCATTTTTCTTAATTTTTTGCATTACAGTAGTCTGGACACGGGGTCGTGCTCACTGAACATGCCCCGTGCTGCATAAAAACAGCAAAACATTTTAAAACACCCAGTTACAGAGTCTGAACATGGGGCCGTGCTCACTGAACACGCCCCCGTGCTGCACAAAACTAGTTACATTTTACAAAATGCCCAGATACAGACCCTGACCATGGGCCGTGATCACTGACCACGGGGCCGTGGTGAGCCTCGATTTCCGTTTTTATTTTGTTTTCTGGTCCTGAGACTCTTTTGTGGTCTGCTGAGTGATTCTTATGGATCAATACGCAAGAGGTTACAATTACTACTATGAAGAGGATGATTATGAAGAAGAATATTGTACCATTTGTGGTAAACCCCACTCGGTACAATACTATGACCTCTTCGAACCATCCACTTCATATACACACTATGAGGAACCTAGGTACGAGCCAGCCACTTCATACACATACGATGAAGAACCAAGGTATGAACCTTCTCCCTCATACTCATACTTTGAAGAACCAAGGTATGAATCATCTCCATCATATACTTACTATGAGGAACAAAGGTGTGAACCACCTACCTCATATGGGTATTATAAAGGATCAAGGTTTGAACTTCCGCACTCAAGCTTTTGGGATACTTATCCCGCTCACTTTGACGAACCACCAACTATCCTCCCCGAAGCCGAAAGAATAATATAACACCTCAAAACTATCGAACGCTATATAAAAGAATGCCGCGCAAGGGAAGAGGAATCCCGCGCATGGAAGAGGTAGTTTGTACTAAAGAGGTTATAGTAGAAGAGGTAAAAATGGAAGAACAAGTGAAAAACCGACGCATGAACCAAACAACGAAAAAGGTAAGTCCGAAAACGCGAATCTTCAAAAAGAGTCAAATTTTCAAGAAACTAATCTCTTAACACCTTCTTTCGAAAACCATTGTTTGGTACCTACTCATGCTAAGTTTTAAAAAGAGTTAAACACTAACACTAAAGTTGACGAAATGGTAAGCATTAAGTTAACAAATGATCAAACAACGCTAATAAAAGATGATCCATTTGAAATTAACATTACACCGGTTCCATGTTTCTTTCAAAACGCCTTTATTAGTAATATTACAATCGATAAACATCTTTGTGTTAATATAATGCTAAACTACATTTTCAAAAAATTAAGTATTAGTGATTTTTCTCCACTTCAAATACCCATTTTTCTTTCTAATCTGAAAACAATAAAATCAATGGGAGTAGTTGAGGATGTGTTAGTACAAACAAATCAAACGGTAGTCCCAACCGACTTCATCATTCTTGATGACGCTCCACTTGTGTTGGGACAACCTTTTGTAAAAACCCATCAAGCTTTGATCAATCGGAAGCAAAATAACCTACCCATTCAATTAGGGGCCTTCAAAAGATATGTCGATCTTGAATAATCAATGAAATATCCAATCGGCAATGACGACGCCCTAATTGAAGATGAAGATGAACCGCCCGATACGGAAGACGAAATCGATCACTTTGTTGAAGAAGAGGTCGCTATTGAACAAACCTTTTTGGTCCTTGACCAAAATGAGCAACCAAATAAGGAGTCTCCTAAAGACCCACCACTTGAGCTCAAAGAACTCCCAACAGGTTTGGAATATACTTTTCACGACAAAGATGGTAAGCTACATGTAATTATTTCTTCAAAATTAACTAGTTTAGAAAAAGAAAAATTGATTACAGTTTTGAAAAAACACAAAAACGCGATCGCATGGATGCTTGTAGATATTAAAGGAATAAGCCCTTCCATGTGCACGCACAAAATTTTAATGAATGATGACTGTAAATCGGTAATACAACCACAACGTAGAGTAAATCCAAATGTTCAAGAAGTGGTTAAAAACGAAGTCGTCAAACTACTTGACGCCGGAATTATATACCCAATCTCCGATAGCCCTTGGGTAAGTCCCGTCCAAGTAGTTCCCAAGAAAGGATGTATGACGGTGGTCACTAATGAAAAGAATGAATTAATACCAACGAGAACCGTCACCGGATGGAGAGTTTGTATAGATTATCGTCGATTAAATGAGGCAATAGGAAAGATCATTTTCCCTTACCTTTTTTTGATCAAATTTTAGAAAGATTACATGTCACACCCCGGTTTCCACGAGTCACCGGTGGGCCCGGTGGGGGAGTATCGTGACTTGGTTGGCAACGTAATAGTCAAACAACACAATATAATAATGCACAGCGGAAGCAATTTAAAAATAAGATACAACCGAATTTATTTATTGTAATCAAGTTACAATATCCGGTGTTTATCCACAGTACGGATCGAAACAAAATAACATTTATGGTTCAACAGACTTCTGGCATCCTAAGCTTGCGAGACTTTTATTGATGCTTAGGAGACAATCCAGCCAAATTTCGTTTAGTACCTGCATTCAGTCTTTTGGGAAAATACGTCAGTTTACACTGGTAAATAAATTCAACTGACTCATTTTGGAAAATGATTGAAAATTGGTTTGGATGCACGTGGCATAAATCATTTTATTTAACTTGGGAGAATTATTTAATATTATAATCTTGTGAACGAATTACATGTTACTTATGCGTTCAGTAGCCCGAATCTAGTCCGGGTTAAAGATCAATAAACACACCACTTCAATGAGTTATACACGGGAGTACGCCTACACCCCGTGCTCAGGTCGTGGCCATCTCGTAAGATGATGCCAGGGATATCCGGGACATGGTCATTAACCCCCCAAAGGCTGTAAAGTAAACAAGACTGTTTAAAACGAGCCGATCAAATTATTCAACTACCCACTAAGCGTGGAGATTTGATGCCCGATCAAGCGGTACGCTATGTACCGTAACCCAAGCCCGTATAGGGAAAATAAGTTAAAAGTATTTACCTGATGCAAGTATAAATCACAAATAGCAGAATGCACGTAGCTTTTACTGTTTCTCCTAATCTGGAACGAAGGTTTAATATAACCTATTAGAATTCTAACGGGTCTTTTATTAAGCTTAAGCTTAGACCGGCTAGTTTCAAGATACGGTTCGTACGCACGATTAAGCGAAGATCGGATAGAATGTGATTCAGACCCGACAAGTTTGAAGACTTGTTTAATATGGGTTCATTATTCACATTCTGGATTTTGAGATAAAACCGTTAAGGTTTGATCCGTTTCGGCTAATTTATGTAAACTTGTTACATAAACCGAACCGTACGCGTAATAAGCGTGATGGGTAGTCATGAGAGCTATATACAGGTTTCCTAAGTTAATTATGTCTCAAATATGTTGTGACATCAGTAAGGTGTCTTTTGTTATGCCCGAAACGTGTTTAAACACAAATTAGGCCCCGTAGGGGTATTTTGGTTATTTAAAAGTTTATAAAAGAGTTTAAGTGACAACCTGAGTTACAGGTCTGATGTAATCAGCAAATATACTCAATTTGCTAATTTACATCAGTAGGTTAAAGCATGTATGTGAAACTTATCATTCTTAACCAAACTAGGCCCCGTAGGGGTACGTTGGTAATTTCACATAAGCCGAAAAGCTCAAAACTGAAGTCTGAGTTTATCAACCTTTGCTTACTGTTAAGATATCATAATTTGCCTCTTATATCAGTAGGTATCAACCCGGGTATGTCCAATATGATTTTAAAATATACTATGCGTTAAAAACGCTAATTAAGGCGATTAAAGGCCATTACCGGGTTCGATACTTAAATCTGATATTTTTATATTTCCAGAAGGCTTAAAATAATTTATTTATCATAACAAATCAGTAGCAAAAGGTTTGGAGTCGTTTAGATATGTAAAACTCATTTTATGGCCCGTAAGGGCAAAACCGACAATTACCGGATTAAGCTTACGACTACGAGTTATGCTCAGCCTAAAATTAATTAAAAATCTTTAAAAATCCCAAAATAATATATTACATCAGTGGGAAAAAGATTTGATACCAAAAAGTATGTTTAACTAGGCTATACGCTAATTACGCCATTTTATTAACATAAAGCATTAGTTTTGCGATAATGAGCATAACTCTTAATCTACAAGTCAAACTGATGTCAAACTTTGCATGCAAGTCTATATATCAGTAACAAAGGTTTCTACACTTTTACATTTTCATAATTCACGTTTTAAGGTAATAAGGGCATATCGGTCAACATATGAGCAATTAACGGAAACATGCATAATAATTGGATAACTAATGAACCAAGGTGTATAATCACAGAGGGTTGTTCTAACATGTAACCTAGTCCAATTAAAGCTCTAAGGCATTTCTAAAATATGCCTAAACGGGTCAGAACTGAAAGTCAAAGTGAAAGTCAAACTATGTGACTTTCGGTTCCGAACCGGGTCTAAACAGGAAATAGTCGGGTTGAACATGTTTAGACATGTTCTTACACTTATTACTAAGTTATAACAATGATCAAACAGGTTATATATGTTCTAGATAGCTAATTATGCATAAATGACATTTTAAGCATTATGTTGACTTTTTAATTAAAAGTTTGACCCGACATTTGACCTGGTTAGGATGGTGATCAGGGGAAACCCTTTTGGGGTTTTATTACCCACATAAATACCAACTTATAACCACTTTTAATTCGAGATATGACTGAGCCATTAGTGACTAATCTCGAAGTCAAACCGTAATTACGACGGTTTGACTTTTAGCTAATTAACCTAGCTAAACTTAATTAGAGAAGGACAAGAACACTTACTGAAGTCCTATGCACGAGATGTGATCACTAGGAAGCAAGCTTGAGCTCCAGAATCAATCCAAGAGTGCAGGAGAAGTTGTGAGGAACTTGTGTAACATTGAAGGCCTTTTATACTAGTTTCAATCACCATAACATGATGACAACAAAGTCTAGGATCAACCACAACCATCCAACACTTGTTACTAGTGCCTAGGGAAGTCTAGGGGCCGTCCACAAGTGAGAAAAAAACCGGTTTAGTGGTTCAGAATCGCGCATAACAGGCAACAGCCTGTTTTTTGGAGCTGGGCAGACCCCTGCGCATCGTAGGGGTATATGTGCTACGATGCGCAGGCCTTCATCAGGGGCTGTTTTGTTGTTCTTTCATTATTTCAAAAGGTAACCCACTTGCACGACTTTGGGGCCTCAATTAACATCTAGGGACCTTCACAAAGTGTCTTATACTGTAACATACCCTACCATTTGAAGTTGTTTCATTTGAATATGTATACAAAACCCGAAAATGAAGGTTTACCATTCTTTTTCTTCGTGGGATCATATCATGCTTTTGTAATTCCTTTATTTACAATAATTCTCAGAATTGAGGGCATAAAGAATGTGTAGTAACATTATATCGGGTCTTGGGATTTATAATTGAGGTCGTTCAGAGGTAACAATTTAACATGACGCCACTTTAAATCCTACCGAAACATCTTTATTAAATCCGGGTTTACAACGCGTTTTGTCTTACATGACACGTGTCGTTTTATTATTGAACCCGAAATTTTCGAGGTGTTACATCCTCACCCCCTTAAAATAAATCTCGACCCGAGATTTACTGAAACAAGTAAGGGTACTTTTCTTTCATGGTGGATTCAACCTCCCACGTGAATTCGGGACCTCTACGGGCATCCCATTTGACCTTTACAAAAGGTATATGCTTCCTTCGAAGCTTTCTTACCTGTCGATCTTCAATCGACAAAGGTTTTTCCACAAATTTTAAGCTCGCGTCTATATGTACATCTGTATGTGGCATGACCTGGGATTCGTCAGCGGAACACTTCTTTAGATTGTAGATGTGGAACACGTTGTGAATTCCACTGAGCTCTTCCGGTAAGTTCAACTTATAGGCAACTGACCCGACACGTTCGATAACCTCGAAAGCTCCTATGTATCTCGGGCTTAGTTTGCCTTTCTTACCAAACCGCATCACTCCTTTCCAGGGTGACACTTTAAGTAGGACTTTGTCACCTACTTCGAAGTGAAAATCCTTTCGATTTGGATCAGCGTAAATCTTCTGCCTATTCCGGGCAGCTTGGAGATTGTTACGAATCTGGACAATCTTGTCCGTCGTTTCGTACACGATCTCTGGTCCTGATAACTGGACTTCTCCAACTTCCGCCCAACAAACTGGCGATCTACACTTTCTACCGTATAATGCCTCAAAAGGCGCAGCCTTTATGCTGGTATGGTAGCTATTGTTGTAGGAGAATTCGATCAATGGTAGGTTCTTATCCCAGCTACCTCCCAAATCGATCGCACATGCACGTAGCATGTCTTCCAACGTTTGAATAGTACGCTCACTCTGACCGTCAGTCTGAGGATGATAAGCCGTACTAAAATTCAAACGTGTGCCCAAGGATTGTTGGAAACTCTTCCAAAAATGTGACGTGTACCTAGTATCCCGGTCAGAGATAATAGCTACAGGTATGCCGTGTAGGGCTACAATCTTATCAACGTATAATTGGGCTAACATATCGGAGCTATAAGTCTCCTTGATGGGTAAGAAATGAGCTGACTTAGTCAGTCGGTCAACTATAACCCATATCGTATCATTTCCTTTCCTCGTCTTGGGTAACTTGGTAATAAAATCCATAGTTACCATTTCCCACTTCCACGTAGGAAGTTCCGGCTGTTGTAGCAAACCTGACGGTTTCTGATGCTCGGCTTTGACTTGCGCACATGTCAAGCATTTTGCTACATGGGCGGCCACAGACTTTTTCAAGCCTATCCACCAATAATTTGCCTTTAGATCCTGGTACATCTTATCAGCTCCAGGATGAACGGAGTATTTGGAACTATGGGCTTCTCGGAGGATGACATCACGAAGTCCTCCAAAAATTGGAACCCATATTCGTCCATTTAATCGCAGAATTCCGTCCTTGCTAAGAGTTAACTGCTCCTCAGTTACTCCTAACTTTTCATTAGGATAGTTAGCTTCCAACACAGCTTCCTTCTGTGCAGCTAACACCCTTTCTATCAGACTGTTCTTTATTTCCATGCGCTTGGCATTGATTCGAATGGGTTTAACCCTTTCCTTTCTGCTCAAGGCGTCAGCGACTACATTCGCTTTGCCGGGATGATACTTGATTTCACAATCATAGTCATTCAAGGTTTCCATCCAACGGCGTTGCCTCATGTTTAATTCCTTCTGATTAAACAGATGTTGGAGGCTCTTGTGATCAGAATAAATCACACATTTGATACCATAAAGATAGTGCCTCCAAAGCTTCAGTGCGAATACAACGGCACCCAACTCCAAGTCATGGGTGGTGTAGTTCTTTTCATGCACTTTCAGTTGTCTTGATGCGTAGGCAATCACCTTGCCTTTCTGCATAAGCACACACCCCATGCCAGTGTGCGAAGCATCACAATAAACCACAAAGTCTTCAATTCCATCTGGCAGTGTCAGTATCGGGGCGTTGCTCAACTTCTGCTTCAGAATATCAAAGGATTCTTGCTGCTTAGGGCCCCAAACAAACTTAACCTTCTTCTTAGTTAAGGAGGTTAGGGGTGCAGCAATCCTTGAAAAGTTTTCAATGAAACGCCTGTAATATCCTGCCAATCCCAGGAAGCTACGAATCTCCGTAGGCGTCTTTGGCTCTTGCCAATTCATAACAGCTTCAACTTTAGCGGGATCCACTTGGATACCATGCTCACTGACCACGTGTCCAAGAAATTGGACTTCTCGCAGCCAAAATTCACACTTAGAGAATTTGGCATAGAGCTTCTCCTGGTGTAGAAGTTTGAGAATACAACGAAGGTGTTTCTCATGGTCAGCTTGATTCTTAGAATAAATAAGGATGTCATCGATGAAGACGATAACAAATTTATCTAAGTAAGGCTTGCAGACGCGATTCATGAGATCCATGAACGCGGCTGGTGCATTAGTGAGCCCAAAAGGCATTACTAGGAACTCGTAGTGACCGTAACGAGTCCTAAATGCAGTCTTGTGAACGTCTTCATCTTTTACCTTCAACTGATGGTATCCTGACCTCAAATCTATCTTCGAGAAGTAACTTGCCCCTTGAAGCTGATCGAACAAATCGTCGATCCTGGGCAATGGATATCTATTCTTGATCGTGACTTTATTAAGCTAGCGATAGTCGATGCACAGACGCATCGACCCATCCTTCTTCTTGACAAACAGGATTGGCGCTCCCCAAGGAGATGAACTAGGTCGAATGAAACCCTTAGCCAGCAATTCATCTAGCTGCGTCCGCAACTCCTTCATTTCTGTGGGTGGCAACCTGTATGGCGCTCTAGCAACTGGTGCCGCTCCTGGGATGATATCGATCCTAAATTCAACTTGTCTATCTGGTGGTAAACCAGGTAGATCTTCAGGAAACACTTCTGGGTATTCAGAGATGACAGGGATGTCTCCTAACTTCGGTTTGGGCTCATCAATAATCACCTGTGCCATGTAGATGACACACCCCTTCTTCAAACACTTGGAAGCCTTGAGCATAGTCACGTGCTCAGGTAGTCCATACTGGGTATCTCCCCGAATGGTAAGTGACTCACCAGACGGAGTCTTTATCACTACTTGTTTCTGGTTACAGACAATTTGGGCCTGGTTATGAGATAACCAGTCCATACCCAGAACTATGTCAAAACCAGCCAATTTAAACGGAAGTAGAGATAGAGGAAAAGAATGGTTCTTAATGGATATAACACATCCATCTAACACAGTAGAGACGGTTTCTATGGTACCATCTGCTAACTCTACCTCATAGTTTGCGTTTAAGGTTTTGACAGGTAAATTCAACAATTTACAAAACTTATGATCTACGAAAGACTTATCTGCGCCTGAATCAAAAAGTACTCTTGCAAAGACATCATTTACAAGGAATGTACCTGTTATGACATTATCGTCCTGCACAGCTTCTTTCGCATCCATTCTGAAGACTCTGGCATTAGTCTTCTTAGCCTCCTCAGGCTTCTTGTTGTATTTCGGGCAGTTGGTCTTGATGTGCCCCTTCTCATTGCAACGATAACACGTTGCGTCTTTTATCTTTTTGCAATCCAGGGTTTTATGGTCCGTGGACTTGCAAATCCCACAAGCAAAGGATTTTGACTGAGTCTGAGAGTTCGACTCCAGTCTGCACTTTCCATAGTGCTACTTCTTGCAAATTTTACACCTGGGCTTCTCCTCAGACTTATGCCCATCCTTCCTCGATTCAGACCCCTTCTTGTTATCACCGTTCCCACGGTGTTTCTTGTTCGACCTTCGCGAACCATCATCTTCACGCTTCCTCTTCTTGGCCTCCTTATTCCTCTGCGATCTCTGCCTGACCGCATCCACAGTGAGGGATAAGGAAATGTCAGTTAAAGACCTGAATGTAGCTGGCCGGGAAGCTTTTACGCTTGCCTTGATCTCGGGTTCTAAACCACCAGTAAAGCGAGCGATTCTTTTTGGCTCCGGGGTTACCAGGTAGGGAACCAACCGGGACAGCGTATTGAAGCTTGTCAGGTAAGCTTGACAGTCGAGGTTCTTCATCACCAACGATAGAAAGTCAGATTCTATCTTCTCCACCTCATGTTGAGGGCATAAATTTTCCTTGATCAGGGCAATGAATTGATCCCACGTCATGCTATACAACGGGATCTTTCCGGAGGCCTCCATCAGAGATCTCCACCATGCCAATGCTTCACCCTTGAAGGACTGTGACACAAACTTAACTATATCCCTTTCAGCGCACCCGCTGATATCCACCACCGTGTCCATTTCGTCCAGCCAAGTCATACAGTCGACGGCCCCCTTTTCCCCAGTAAAATCCCTGGGTTTACAAGACACGAAGAACTTATAAGTGCAACCCTTGTTACGGGGTCCCTGATGCAGTACCAATTGCTGAGATGGGACACTTTGACGGTTGGTGGACTGACGGTCATCACCATCTTTCTTGGGTCCATCCTTTTTGGGAGGAGGCTTGTTATGAGCCTCAGAATGTGTCCTGGTCTTTGAATGTGATGCAGAGTGGGTCCTACTTCGAGTACCACTGTATTCTTCATACTGTCTATCCAAAGCCTGAGTAACAGCGCCGTCTATGATTGCTTTTAACTCGGCACCCGTTAACGTAATCTGGGCGTTCTCATTCGGCTCTGCTGGATGGCTATTGACTTCATTAGAGTTAGCCATTTGTATTGAACTGTTGCAGAAAACAAGGACCATAATTTATTTGGGAGTTTATTATGGAATTACCCCTTAGGGTAACTCGTTAACCATGGTAAACAGAGACCATATTTGGTTAACTTATTAATCGTAATAATTTAGGATTTCAATTAAAATTCATCCTAATTATAAATAATAACAATATGATAGCACATAAGGCTTAGTCACATGGACAATTTAAATTATAAGCTATGATTTCAGAGAATCAAGGCTTTTTAAGGCTTAAATATATTTTATTACCTTTTTCAGACAGTGAGTCAAAGCTACCACTGTCTTTTGGCTCATATGGAAGTGAGCTGGGCCCGTAGGCATTATATTACCAAGTATGGTAAAATATGATCATCTTAATTGATGATCTTAACCCATGATTCAGAGATCATATAATTGGGTTTGGAATCTTCTAAAGAATCCTTATACATATAAATGACATGCGATTTTAACGAATCACTTCTGCCAGGAATGTTAACATGTTTTAAGATGTTAACAGGGATTTGAATCTTTTAAACAGGTCTTACCATTTTGGCCCGGTCTTATATTTGACACGAGGCTAGGTTTCACACTTTAAGATCCTTAATTAAATAATTACATAGGCAGATTAATTTTTAAAAGGAATGATTTTAATTTATTTATTTCATTTATAAAGTATATATGCACAAATGGCAAATCATGAAATTTATAAAAACAAACATTCCATTTATTTATTCAAAGCATTACATACTTGCCCTAAACGGGTCTTTCAAATTACAAACTTACCCACGCAGGGGTTAAATAACACACATGCCCACACAGGGGCTAAATATCACACATGTCCACGCAGGGACTCATACTAACAATACACCCACGTAGGGGTTCAAACAAACAAGCATGCCCACGCAGGGGCTCAAAGCAACATAACAAATATACACCCACGCAGGGGCTCAACAGTAAATACAGGAGAAAATAACTGTGGAAGGATTCAACGATCCTTCTTGTTCTTCCCCTTGATCAATCCCACTAATCCCTGGAAGAATGTTTGCCTCTCCCGGCGGTCTTCGTGAACTACCCGTTCAACCTGATCCAACCTCTGCAGGAGTTCTTCATCTTCGGGTGGTGAGAATCTAGGTGGCTGCGATTGAGCTCGGATGATGGGTCTAGGAGGTATTGCGTATCCCTGAGTCGGGTAACTCACCCCCCATGGATCCCCATAGGGTCCTTGGGTGTTGTAGTTCGCTGCTAACATGTACGGATCAGCCTCCGCGTACCCATAGTCGTGATGCGTTGGTGGTTCAAACGGGTTGTATCCCATGCCACTCGTATATGCCGGGATTGGGTTATCAAATCCCATCGGCGGTGGTTGTAGTACAGCAGGGTTGGAGGGTCCACCAAATTGCGGGTCCTCCTGGTGCGGTGGGTAGTGACTAGCACTTGACTGCCGTGGGGAACTGAAATTGAAGCCCCCCGGTCGTACCGACATGCGGGCACCGGTTCTCCTACGCCTTGGCGGTTGAGAGGGTGCTGGCTGAACTGGTGGCGGTGGAGGTGGTGGCGTAACTGCCACAAACCGTTGATCCTCGGATGAATCTTGATGATGCGGCTGTGGCTCCTGCCGCTGCTGAGACTGCTGCTGCTGATGCTGCCCATGAGACGACGAGTGGTGAGAAGGCGTATAGTACCACTCGTGCTGATTAAATAGGGCTTGGAAACTGTCTGGACCACCGTAGGGTGATCCGTGGAAGGACGATCCATCGGAGATTTCGATCGGATGGTTTGGAGTACCACTCGCAGGCATGACGGGGTCCGTATCCTCGTCCATGTTGTCAGCTTGATCACCAGAGAAGTGATCGTCTGGCCCTAGTGGGTTGAAACCCACGGGTTCTTGCAGGTAATCGGCCGGATTAAACTGGCCTCTAAAGATGGGTGTGGGGTCCCCATAGGAATGATGGGACAAAGACCTCTGCAGTGGTATGTATGAGGGCAGAGGGTTGTTAGGCTCTTCTCCTGAGTACGGTCCATATGCGTTTTGTACTGGCGGTGTTGAGCTGTGCGAAATGGATCGCCTTGCTGGTTCGAACTGGTTGCGCCTGTTTCGGCGGGGGTCCTCGCTTTCCGTCGCAGCTGGAGCTCGTGTATTAGACGGCCCTGCTTCATGGTCGTTGGGGGCGGCTACCGGCCCCTTTCCGCGTCCTCGCGTACGCAAGAATCTCGGAGGCATCTTTGTTATTCCTGTCAATAAAGCATGAGCTAACAATAACAAATATAAAATTTAAAGGACAAAAACAAAACCAAATAAGGTGGAATTTGTCCTACGTTATAAGTCTAGACTCGAAGGTTTAGATATGTGCAAATTGTGTAACTGAGATTAAACACAAAAGGCTAGTGTTTAATTCGCTCAGTGTTGGCTCTGATACCAACCTGTCACACCCCGGTTTCCACGAGTCACCGGTGGGCCCGGTGGGGGAGTATCGTGACGTGGTTGGCAACGTAATAGTCAAACAACACAATATAATAATGCACAGCGGAAGCAATTTAAAAATAAGATACAACCGAATTTATTTATTGTAATCAAGTTACAATATCCGGTGTTTATCCACAGTACGGATCGAAACAAAATAACATTTATGGTTCAACAGACTTCTGGCATCCTAAGCTTGCGAGACTTTTATTGATGCTTAGGAGACAATCCAGCCAAATTTCGTTTAGTACCTGCATTCAGTCTTTTGGGAAAATACGTCAGTTTACACTGGTAAATAAATTCAACTGACTCATTTTGGAAAATGATTGAAAATTGGTTTGGATGCACGTGGCATAAATCATTTTATTTAACTTGGGAGAATTATTTAATATTATAATCTTGTGAACGAATTACATGTTACTTATGCGTTCAGTAGCCCGAATCTAGTCCGGGTTAAAGATCAATAAACACACCACTTCAATGAGTTATACACGGGAGTACGCCTACACCCCGTGCTCAGGTCGTGGCCATCTCGTAAGATGATGCCAGGGATATCCGGGACATGGTCATTAACCCCCCAAAGGCTGTAAAGTAAACAAGACTGTTTAAAACGAGCCGATCAAATTATTCAACTACCCACTAAGCGTGGAGATTTGATGCCCGATCAAGCGGTACGCTATGTACCGTAACCCAAGCCCGTATAGGGAAAATAAGTTAAAAGTATTTACCTGATGCAAGTATAAATCACAAATAGCAGAATGCACGTAGCTTTTACTGTTTCTCCTAATCTGGAACGAAGGTTTAATATAACCTATTAGAATTCTAACGGGTCTTTTATTAAGCTTAAGCTTAGACCGGCTAGTTTCAAGATACGGTTCGTACGCACGATTAAGCGAAGACCGGATAGAATGTGATTCAGACCCGAAAATTTTGAAGACTTGTTTAATATGGGTTCATTATTCACATTCTGGATTTTGAGATAAAACCGTTAAGGTTTGATCCGTTTCGGCTAATTTATGTAAACTTGTTACATAAACCGAACCGTACGCGTAATAAGCGTGACGGGTAGTCATGAGAGCTATATACAGGTTTCCTAAGTTAATTATGTCTCAAATATGTTGTGACATCAGTAAGGTGTCTTTTGTTATGCCCGAAACGTGTTTAAACACAAATTAGGCCCCGTAGGGGTATTTTGGTCATTTAAAAGTTTATAAAAGAGTTTAAGTGACAACCTGAGTTACAGGTCTGATGTAATCAGCAAATATACTCAATTTTCTAATTTACATCAGTAGGTTAAAGCATGTATGTGAAACTTATCATTCTTAACCAAACTAGGCCCCGTAGGGGTACGTTGGTAATTTCACATAAGCCGAAAAGCTCAAAACTGAAGTCTGAGTTTATCAACCTTTTCTTACTGTTAAGATATCATAATTTTCCTCTTATATCAGTAGGTATCAACCCGGGTATGTCCAATATGATTTTAAAATATACTATGCGTTAAAAACGCTAATTAAGGCGATTAAAGGCCATTACCGGGTTCGATACTTAAATCTGATATTTTTATATTTCTAGAAGGCTTAAAATTATTTATTTATCATAACAAATCAGTAGCAAAAGGTTTGGAGTCGTTTAGATATGTAAAACTCATTTTATGGCCCGTAAGGGCAAAACCGACAATTACCGGATTAAGCTTACGACTACGAGTTATGCTCAGCCTAAAATTAATTAAAAATCTTTAAAAATCCCAAAATAATATATTACATCAGTGGGCAAAAGATTTGATACCAAAAAGTATGTTTAACTAGGCTATACGCTAATTACGCCATTTTATTAACATAAAGCATTAGTTTTGCGATAATGAGCATAACTCTTAATCTACAAGTCAAACTGATGTCAAACTTTGCATGCAAGTCTATATATCAGTAACAAAGGTTTCTACACTTTTACATTTTCATAATTCACGTTTTAAGGTAATAAGGGCATATCGGTCAACATATGAGCAATTAACGGAAACATGCATAATAATTGGATAACTAATGAACCAAGGTGTATAATCACAGAGGGTTGTTCTAACATGTAACCTAGTCCAATTAAAGCTCTAAGGAATTTCTAAAATATGCCTAAACGGGTCAGAACTGAAAGTCAAAGTGAAAGTCAAACTATGTGACTTTCGGTTCCGAACCGGGTCTAAACAGGAAATAGTCGGGTTGAACATGTTTAGACATGTTCTTACACTTATTACTAAGTTATAACAATGATCAAACAAGTTATATATGTTCTAGATAGCTAATTATGCATAAATGACATTTTAAGCATTATGTTGACTTTTTAATTAAAAGTTTGACTCGACATTTGACCTGGTTAGGATGGTGATCAGGGGAAACCCTTTTGGGGTTTTATTACCCACATAAATACCAACTTATAACCACTTTTAATTCGAGATATGACTGAGCCATTAGTGACTAATCTCGAAGTCAAACCGTAATTACGACGGTTTGACTTTTAGCTAATTAACCTAGCTAAACTTAATTAGAGAAGGACAAGAACACTTACTGAAGTCCTATGCACGAGATGTGATCACTAGGAAGCAAGCTTGAGCTCCAGAATCAATCCAAGAGTGCAGGAGAAGTTGTGAGGAACTTGTGTAACATTGAAGGCCTTTTATACTAGTTTCAATCACCATAACATGATGACAACAAAGTCTAGGATCAACCACAACCATCCAACACTTGTTACTAGTGCCTAGGGAAGTCTAGGGGTCGTCCACAAGTGAGAAAAAACCGGTTTAGTGGGTCAGAATCGCGCATAACAGGCAACAGCCTGTTTTTTGGAGCTGGGCAGACCCCTGCGCATCGTAGGGGTATATGTGCTACGATGCGCAGGCCTTCATCAGGGGCTGTTTTGTTGTTCTTTCATTATTTCGAAAAGGTAACCCACTTGCACGACTTTGGGGCCTCAATTAACATCTAGGGACCTTCACAAAGTGTCTTATACTGTAACATACCCTACCATTTGAAGTTGTTTCATTTGAATATGTACACAAGACCCGAAAATGAAGGTTTACCATTCTTTTTCTTCGTGGGATCATATCATGCTTTTGTAATTCCTTTATTTACAATAATTCTCAGAATTGAGGGCATAAAGAATGTGTAGTAACATTATATCGGGTCTTGGGATTTATAATTGAGGTCGTTCAGAGGTAACAATTTAACATGACGCCACTTTAAATCCTACCGAAACATCTTTATTAAATCCGGGTTTACAACGCGTTTTGTCTTACATGACACGTGTCGTTTTATTATTGAACCCGAAATTTTCGAGGTATTACATTACCCGGTCACAAATTTTATTGTTTTTTAGACGTTTTCCAGGTTACTTTCAAATACCGATAGCGCCCGAAGACCAAGAAAAGATAACATTCACATGTCCCTACGGAAATTTTGCTTATCGACGCATGCCTTTTGGTCTATGTAATGCCCCCATAACTTTCCAACGTTGCATGGTGGCCATCTTCCATGACATGATATAAAAGACTATGTAAGTCTTCATGGACGACTTTTCTAAATTTGGAGATTCATATGACCAATGCCTCGATAACCTTGAATGTTATCCCGATGTGAGAAAACTAACATCGCCCTTAATTGGGAAAATGCCATTTCATGGTAACGGAGGGAATAGTACTCGGTACAAAATCTCAAGCGAAGGAATGGAGGTTGATCGGGCTAAATAGACACTATCTCCAGATTACCACCCCCATCCTCCGTTAGAGCTATCAGAAGTTTCCTAGGGCATGCAGGATTTTATAGACAATTTATCAAAGACTTTTCAAAAATTTCAAGACCTTTAACAAAATTACTTGAAAAAGATGCTCCGCTCATCTTTGACAAGGATTGCAATCCAGCTTTATTGAGGTTTCCTATGTAAGACATGGGTTATAAACTAGCATAAAATTAAAATAAAAAAATAAACATACCCGGTAGCTATTGGCATCGTTTACTCCTGGATAACTAGTAACATATTGTTGCCCACTGCCAGATCCATATGGCACATTGTGCGAGTGTAGTCGAAACTTTGTCTTCTCAATTTCTCATGCGTCAACTTGATCACTGATCCATAATTAATCTGTTACAATATAAATTCTAAGAAAATAGCACACAGGCAGTGAACCAGTTGTCATTCTGGTTATCAACACAAGGAGGTTTAAAAGGCGTCTTGAGAACAGTTTCTCTTTCACTTACAGAAACAACTCACGGACAACCAACTAACCCAAAATGGTCTAGTGCAACTTCGTATAGTTGCAGGTCAGATTTAGTTACTTCAGTCTGGTTACCAAACCGATTTTAAGTGCCTAACCCAGTTATATAAAAAGCTTTAGGTTCTGCTTCCGGTTAAAACTAGTAGGTCATATTCGCTGAACTTTGTTAAATTTCAAGTTTCCTAAAAATAAGTTCTAGTGTTAATAGACTGTGTTTCATTCTGAATTATAGTTGCTCCTCTTGTACAGCTTTAATAGTTGTAAGCAATAAAAGTTAAGACAACTTACTGGTTCGAATAGATGTAACCAAGCTGACGTAATTTCTTGACAGTGATTTTCTAAGTCAACCTACCAATAGTCAATAACAAGATGATATGTGAGAATAATAAGGACAGAAGCATGCACTTGTAAATAAGAAATACAAGCCTACAAAGCTGTCTCATTTTATAAAGTATTTACAATTACAATTTCCCCTTGATTTCTTGTTTAGTGCTGTTGTTCTGTAAGATGGATAAATTTTGTGTTTTTCAAACAATTATTTTTTTTACCACTCATGATCATTATGTATTAATGTGGATGTTAGGATATGAACACGTTGCAACATTTCTGTTTTATGATATTGTTTTTTCTATTTTCGGTTTCTGACTTTTGTTATCATCACTATTTATGGTCGTTATGTGAATGGAAAAACTCAAAGAGTGAGGGACATGATGACTACGGGCTTCTCGGGAGTCAGCAAGCTAGATAGTATGCAATCGTCAAGGAGCTAGAAAAACCTGTTGAGCTCAAGGACGGTACAGTTGTTCTCCAGTTAGAAGTCTGTCTTCAAAACGATCTCGAGTGTGGTGGCACATATTTGAAGTATCTTTGACCACAAGAGGTTTGCTGGACCGCCAAGGGATTTGACAACGAGTCTCCTTATTCAATCATGTTTGGCCCGGACAAATGTGGAGCTACGAACAAGGTCCATTTCATCCTAAAACATAAAAAACCCCAAAAGTGGAGAATACGTCGAACACCATCTCAAGTTCCCCCTACCGTTCCTTCAGACAAATTGACCCATGTATACACAGCTGTTATTAAACTCGATAACGAGCTCATAATCTTGGTTGACGGAGAAGAGAAAAAGAAGGCAAATTTCCTCTCGTCTGAGGACTTCGAACCCGCACTAATCCCTGCAAAAACCATTCCTGACCCGATGATAAAAAAATCCAAAGATTGGGACGAGCGAGACCAAATCCCCGACCCAGAAGCCACAAAACCCGAGGACTGGGACGAGGATGCTCCTATGGAGATACTAGACGAGGAAGCCGAGAAGCCCGAAGGGTGGCTAGAAGACGAGCCGGAAGAAATCGACGACCCGGAAGCAGTTAAGCCATAGGATTGGGATGACGAGGAGGATGGTGAATATGAACCACCCAAAACGAAAACCCGAAATGTGAAGATGAACTTGGGTGTGGAGAATGGAGAAGACCATTAAAGAGAAACCCGGCTTACAAGGGTAAATGGCATATTCCACTTATCGATAACCCTGCTTACAAGGGTATCTGGAAGCCTCAAGAGATTCCAAGCCCTGATTACTTTGAACTTGAAAAGCCCAACTTTGAACCGATCGCTGCCATCGGTATTGAGATCTAGATAATGCAAGATGGAATCTTGTTTGACAACGTCTTGACAACCATTGACAGATCGTATTCCATTAAGACACATTACTGGTATATTTACATCAAATTCACAATTTGACAGCTAGTAAAACGATCCTTCCAGTAGAACAAACTCACAAACACAGATACACTAGTGATATATTCACATCAAATTAACAATTCGAAAGATCATAAACAACAGTTCCAATTATAACTCATGTCAAACATATTCACGTATAACTGTTGCTCAACGCTCAACTGAATCACAGAATGCTGAAATCAATTAACGTTCACTGCAATAATTAATCAAACTTCTACATAACCTAAAATTCAACTTGAAATTTTCACCTAATCAACTAACTAGAACTAAAATCAACAACAAACGATCATTATGAATCACTACAAATCTGAAACTAACTTCAAATTTTCACCTAATTAGCTAAGTAGTACTAAAATTAACAAAAACCGATCATAACGAATCACTACAAATCGACAATTAAACACATGAACTTCGGGACGAATGTCATAGTTTTCACGAATCTGTGGAGTTTTATCAACAAAGTTTAAATCTTGAAGCATTTTCAGTTTATTATATCCACAAAAAAACATGAACTTGCAGATTACTGCTTACACGGTCTGAATAAACAACCACAAAACGCTTTTTGAGTAAATGCGAAGAAAATAGGGTTCTTGCACTTACCTTAATCACGTCATTCCTTAATTGGTTTTCAAAGCTCCGATTAAGGTCTAGAATCGGATGGCTTCTGATTTATGTTCCTCTTCCTTCGTTTGGCGTTCAATCAGAGGAGAGATTAGATGGATTAAATGGAGATGCTTCGTGCCTGGTTTCTTTCTCTCTTTATCGTAATGCCAAAACAACAAGCTGATTAAACAAAAAGAGAAGAAGGGGTATCAGTACGAGATCTGGGTGGGTATAAGTTTTGGGAGGGAAATCCATTTAGGGTTAAAGGAAAATATGGGGAAAACTAAAAATGAACATGTTTTAGTAGGAGACATAAGAGAAAGGAGAGGGAAATTCGAATTTTTTTGGGGGAAGCGGTGGGAAACGAAAATTAAAGTTATATTTTTCATATATTATACAAAATAATAATAAAAAATTATATATTTATATTCATGTTGTGTTTGAAAGACTTGTGTTGTGTATGAAAATCATGTCATAAATATGAACCCGAACATGACCCGACCGAATTTAAGTTATACAATCTTATGTTAATTTCTCTTTTAAGTTATAATTATAGCATAAAATACACACCCAAATTATTTTATAACATAAAACATATTGTAAAATATATAATATAATATAAATAGGTTAAACGAGTCAACCCAATAACCCGACTGGTTTGACCTGAACCTGGCCTGTTGAGTTGAATGGGTCCACGTGTTCAACCTGAAACTGACCCAAACCCGTTTAGACTAAATTCAAACCCGTGAATTCCGTGTTAGGTTCGTGTTATTTTTCGGGTCGTGTTGGAGTTCACACTCTACTCACTAGAGCATTCTAACAACTAATTCACCTTTATTGGCCCTGATTAATTGTCATTTAAATAAACAACCCTAACTGGCCTTAATTGGGCCTAATTGACTATCATTGAGCTTAACCACCCTAACTGGCCTTCATTAGGACTAATTGACCTTTATTAAGCCCAACTAACTATCATTGAAGCTAGCTAACAATCATCAGATCTAGTTGACTTTCATTGGGCCTAATTGACCATCATTGAGCTCAAAAACCGTAATTAACCATCATTTGGCCTAAATGACCATCATTGGGTCTATTTGATCACCACTAGGCTTAATTGGCCATCACTGAGCCTCAACAACTCTAATTGACCTTCATTGAACCTAGTTTACCATCGTTGGGTCTAATTGACCGTTATTGGGCCTAATTGGCCATCATTGAGCTTAACAACCCTAACTAGCCTTCATTAGGCCTAATTGACCTTTATTAAGCTCAACTAACTATCATTGAAGCTAACGGACAATCATTAGACCTAGTTGAATTTCATTGGGCCTAATGGGCCATCATTGAGCTCAAAAACCGTAATTAACCATCATTTGGCCTAAATGAGCATCATTGGGTCTATTCATCACCACTGGGCTTAATTGTTCATCACTGAGCCTCAACAACTCTAACTGACCTTCCTTGAACCTAGTTTACCATCATTGGGTCTAATTGACAATAATTGAGCTCAACGACCCTACTGACCTTCATTAGGCCTAACTGACCTTTAAGAACCCAAATAACCATCATTGGGCCTAAATGACTGGTTCTAAGTGTCCATTGTGATCCAATAAGGCGCAATATGGTCCATTAAGCCATATATGACTTTTTGTTGTAAGATTTTGTATCATCATCATACTCAGTAAATCCCACCAATAGGAAAGCTAAGGTAGGAAATCTGTCACACCCCGATCCGCAGCGGACAAGGTGATCGGGGCATGATTGGTTGATACAAAGCTCACGACATACTATTTAATAGTCCAATGTTTATTAATTTCCCATTTAAAAGACAATCCAAGTAACACATAATCCAATCAAACAATACATAAACCAAAATGTTTATAAATTAGTTATTTATTTGTAATAATTTTCTTAATAATTTTTTATTTATCTATGATTAGATTTAAAATTTTAATTATATAAAAAAAGAAAAAGAATTAATTGTTATAGATTATATAAAAAAGAAAAATATTTTTATATATATTTATATGAATTAAACTTGACAGAAAGAATAGCGAAATTTAAGAGCAAAATAAAGGAATTAAAATTAAAAAAAATTGCCCCAAATCGGGCATAAACGAGGATCGAACCCGTGACCTTAAGTTCGTGTGCACCCGTCCCTTCCACTAGGACAAGTGTCTAACCCGATGGAATATTGGATTTTAATTCCTTTTATACTGAATCTTGTGAACTTCATTAACTGACCATATTCAATGTCTCTCGATAATTCCACTATCATTAATGCGCAGTCAAACCACTATCGCCTCTTTAAGTCTATTGATCCCAATGGTGATGCTGGTTTTCAGTTTAAAACGGTTCTGGATGGCCTCCCTACTACAGGTGATGTAAGTGAGCATGGACAAAACGAAACATTGCATCATGTATGTCAGTATCTTCACATCAATTTCTTGGATCAAGGGTTAATTTCCATGGACAAAACGAAACATTGCATCAAGGGTTATTTCCATTGAATAAAAGCATGATACATATTACAATATATAAACACTAAAATTACACCCGCAATCGATCTGTTCGTATAATTAGTATGCGGTAATGGAAGCGAATTTGGATGAACAGAACGAACTTAGGAGCAATGAATTACTGTTCGATGTAGCTGCTCAATCTCCAACCCACTATGGATGTTACGTGAATAGGTTTCCTTTTTCTTCTTCTTGTTACCAGTTATCACCTAAGTACTTTGTACTATAAATTTATAATTAGTTAATTTATAATGTGGTCGATTGATACCAGGGGTGATGATGAATTTGATGAAGAATTTGCTTATCGGTTAGCTTATGGTGGAAGACATATGTTGTCGATGGATGACGGATATTACAATGAATTACAAATGGACGATACTGGATAACGATTACGAATCTTCTGTCCCGCATCTTTTGATCATTTCTGTACTAGTGAGTTTTGATTTTTAGTTTCGTTTTGTACAAAAATGGTTCGAAAGGCATATATAACGATAACTATCTTCTGACCCATTCAAAAAGAGATTCAGTGATTCAAAAAACAAATCCTATCCATAAGTCCAAAACCCTTGAGAATGCAATCGTCAATCGGTCTTTTCCTTTCACCTTTGCCACCACTGTCATGAAGATGCGGTTATTTAATTAGGCTTAAAATTTTATTTTTTTGATAGGTTACATAGGGTTAGTTGGGTTAATAGAAATGGGTTTAAATTGGACAAAACTAAAAAGGTTAATGAATTAAAAATCATATCGGGTTGTAAATAATATATTACTAGTAGGGAACCCGCGCGTTGCGGCGGAGTGAACAATTTGCAATGGTATTCTAATTTTCCGTTTGTTTTTTTAGTAATAATACCCCGCACGTTGCGACGGATCAAGCCTAGTTAACAACACACATGGATTTATATCATAATTACAAAACATTATGGTTACTACATGTATAATTACAAAAGATTCGTAGTTGATACTCATCCTAAGAATTATTAAAATACTTGTATATTTATTAAAATAAAGGTAAGGGTAATAGCACATAGATATAGTGCTTGAGGCAGATTAGATAATAGCAAAGAAGTACTTGTATATTTTAATTAATATATCAATTCAATTATTCATTATGTAATTTAGAAATGGAAACATATATATGTATGGTTGTTATCTTCATGTGAATATTAAGAGGTTGATGTGTGATCGTCAGTTTTTTTTTAAATTTAGATGACCCATATTTATTCTCATTTTTACAAATAGCATGGTTTGCCCATAGATAAACAGACAAATACTCGAATTAAATTAAGATAATACTAAGTCAGCTGTTGAAAGTAATAATGTAAATAATCATAAGAATTATGAAAACAAACTTGGAAGACCACGTGCAGAAGAAAATCATTGGCCATCACTCCATCCCCATTTACGCATTGAATCCGCTCAAACCTATATTTATAATACAAGCTCAGAAGAATGCCACAATTTCATATATATGATATACCTAATGTCTCACCATCAAATCACAAAATATATTAACATCATATAACAGAAGATGATATATCATTCGAGACGATGGAACAAAAATCGATGTAAAAACCTAGTATAATAATATCTTCATTTTACAAGAGTTATGCATCCATTGCGTCTGAACCACTTACCACCAAGGCTTTCATAGGTTGTCCATGCGTCTGATCATGTAGTTACGCACAACAATCATACATTTGTGTTATGTTGGGTATCATGGTTGGTTTAATATAACGCGAGGCGCTCCGAAGCGTTTTGGTTCCAAACGCTTTACACACGTGAGAAGCGCGAGGCGTTGCTTCACATACCTAGCGCTTCGGGTTTAAAGTGTCGCCTCAAAATGCTTCACGTTAAATAACGATTCTGGGAAAAAATTAGCGTTTTTCCTAACGCCTCGGGCACTTCATGCTTCAAGCTCGCCTTTCCAAACCAAGGTATTATAGCTTGACACGGGTTGGAAAACAAGATCACAAATGCAGCAGTTGCAATAAAAAAATATCAAAGTTAACAGGCTTTGCACTAAAAAAATCAAAGTTAACAAGCTAATGAGGATCACCGGCAATAATAATAAAAAATATCAAAGTTAACAGGCTAATGAGCATCACATGTAGTTAAATAATAATCTTCACTAACATTGTGTTTGCATCCAGTAATAATCAACAAGAATAAAAGGAAGAAACGCGATAACATAGTTGTTCTGTATGGATAGGGCTTGAAAATTGATTTGATTTCAAGGGAATTTTCATATTCTAGAAGTTGAATAAAAACCCACAAATGGATCCTGATGAAATTGAAAGCATGTGGATAAAATTAAATCTAGGAAACGGACGGTCGTGTGAGGTGCGGTGACGGGTCAGAACGGGTTGGGGCCGCGATGAGCTCAGGTTTGAACCAGTTATTTAAACTAAGGGGTTCTTTTGGTTTGGGTCAGAACTGGCTTCTGACACGTTTTCATGATAATTGTACCAAGGGAAGCTGATTCAATGAAAACAAACCTTAAAAATCCCATTTTGTTATTGTAGGTAAACACTGGTGTTGCTTTTTATTCTCAAGTATATGCTTTGGAGGAAGCACTTGGTTATATAATTCAGTTAACCTATAGTATCTAATAATAATAAAACATGCATAGTCTAGATTAATTATATTTTAGCAGTATATATTAGAAATTTTCTAATATATGTATTCTTACATTGGCTGAAGCTCACCATTCTTTCGTAACTGTTACAAGTTTCAAATTCACAATAATACACTCATTATATGGGTCGGAGCTGATTGACTTTCAATTTCTAAAGGTACTTGTGCTTGAAGGTCAATCACCTTCTGATATCTACACGTGATTACATATTTCTTAACTACATTTATGAGGTAAAACATTCACCGATAAAATCTAGATTATTATAAGCAAGTTCAGGGGCGTCCAGTTCTATTTCGGGGCCTACAATGAAATTTGATGCTTTTATTATAGCTAAAGAAGCATCAACATGACATTCATTTATACAAACAAATTAAGCTATATGCAAAAAAATAACAGTGCAACTCAATCCACTTGCCGGTTTAAACCTATATGAAACAAGACCCATATGAACGCGAATCTGTTATTCAACCCACCCCACCTAATACACCAACCAAAAGTACCTGTAAATAAGCCTCCTTTTCATATATGTGCATTTGTTTATGAGATATTCAGCCGACAAGGTGTAGCAGCCTTCCTGAGAGTCTTTACTTTCCTGAACGCACATATAAATGTTGTCAGCAGCTTAAAACTCCACATGATAAAATCATTTTAAATATTTATAACAAAGCAAACTTACTACAGTCAGATTCAGCTTAGTCATCGGTTTGGTCAAGTAACATCTTTTCCTTGTTACGTATTTCAGATTTGCCAGTCATGTTCATATCGTTCAATTCACTTGATAGCTCAACTACTTGTGTCTCAAGTATGGAAACCTCCGAATTCAACTGTGGCAATGAGAAAGCCAAACGAAAATTAAAATCAAGATTAGAAAATGACAGAATAGGATTGGCAGCCTAAGGAAACTGTGTATGGGCTTTCTAATTCGATTGGGATAATGGTATAAAAAGTTACCAGACATAATTGTTATTGTATTAAATGAACAGAAGTTAAAGCTTTGGATTATGCATTAAACAAACATGGCTAGATTACATAATAACTATGATCATTAACTTACTTGAAATTCCAATGCCTTCTTAAGTTCTACCAAAACTTCTTTTGTTGTCGGTCTTTTTTCTCGTTCAAGATGTAGGCATTGGTAGGCAATCTCTTTCTAACTTGTCACCGCACATAAAGGAGAAGTGAAGTGCCATTTCAATAGCATAAAAACAAACCTGTAATAGGGCTGCAATAGTACCAATGGAGCCAAATCTTGAAACAACTCTCTCTTCTACAGAAGCAACAAATACACCAAAAATCAGTTATGCACACCTGAATAACTGCAACAATAGCACCAAAACAATCTCAACCAATGGAACTTAATCACGTTTATAGTTATAAACCCTGACTTTTGACTACCATATCACCATCAATTTAGTAAATCAGGTTAAGTCTGCCATTATATGAATATAAACATCCAATTCTCATCCTAATCAAAGAGAAGCAAAGTCTCTCCAATATGATCTTATACAATATTCTCTTAAGAAAACACATGAATAAAATAATTGAACTCGTAATTGCTCAAATTTGCATACGCATACGTCAAAACTCACAGATAATTTAACTCCACATTAACTTCGACAACCCAAATTCAAAAATAATCACCTGATCAAGTGCAATCGTACGATCTTTACCCACCCGCTCAACTGCCGTTTGCTAAATTAGACCGGCAATTCACAAAATCATATACGTATGTACATATAATTTCTAATATAACGTTTAATCAGACACTTCTTTGACGAAAATAAAGCAATCTATGTAAGAACATCCATGCCTTTTTGTGGGCCCCATAGGTCGGGATGTTTACCAAACTTGTTAAGCTTCTTTATAAGTGCAGCTGGGTATGCATTGCCTGGACACTATGTATGAGTCTGTGGCATTTACTTACTCAAGATCTATGCTTGTTTTATACACCCCTGTTCAGTTGTTACTACTCATGATCAATACACTGGAAATCAACCAAATACAGCAAGGTAATAGATGATCTAAACATTGTTTTTGAGAAACATAACCATAAAAATAGAAATCCATAAGAACATACCTCAATTTCAAAATCGAGATCTTCAGACCAGCGCTTGTATTATAGACTAACAAACAGTTTATACACCCTAAAGGCATACAACCACCATCTCTGTTCATAATATAAAGAACCAGCGCTTGTATTATAGATAAAATCCACACACATCAAAATTGTATTATAGACCAGCGCTTGTATTATAGATAAAATTCACACACATCAAAATTGTAAATTTTGAAGAGAAAGAACCCTAATTTTGACTTTAAAAATAGATACAGCAAGAGAGGTACCAAAGATATGTGAGATGAAATTGAAGCCTTTGAACACCCATTTGATTTTGGTTCCCAGGTCATGAATTGAAAATGTCGAAATGACGGGCGGTTTATACGAAACAACCTCATCAATCGACGCCCGCTCACATCGCCCCTTTCTTGCAAGAATAGAAACAACCTGCAATAATAAAAGCAAACATATGAAACACTTTTACCATTTGGGCACCCAAAAAGTATGCATAATTTAAAGTGTTTAGAAACTTTTGAACTATATGAACCTCTGACCGCCATTGCTGGAATCCGACGTTTCGGGTCGTGGTTTGAATCCTGGCCAAAGCAACCGCATAATTTCAGTTTGTATTAGAAAAGATAGAGAGAGTAGGAAGATGAGAAATGAACTGTACTGTAACCACCACCATCGCACTTACACTTTGTTCCCTAGTTTCATTAAATGAGAGAAAAGAAAAGATTTGAAAGGAAATAATTTTTAGTTGTGTTCCAGAGTTTCATTAAAGTAGAGAAAAGAAGAGAAAATGAGAGATTTTTTGCCTAAAATTAATCTTTCCAATTTGGAAAGAAACGGAGAGAAAGAAAAGAAAAGGAGAGAATCCTTTCTTTTCTCTCCTTAACTTAACTCGGGAACACAGTGTAATTGTCATAGAGAGAGAAAGTGAAGAGGTGGCTATAATGATAAAGCCAAATCTCTATTGTATTGGCTTCTAGTGTGTTGTAAATGTTGCTTCAAAACTTGTATTTGTGATAAAATAAGGGTAGAAAAGGAAGAAAAATATAAAAATATAGGAATTTGTTCTAGCTTTTGGTATATGCCATCTTAAAAAGTTGGGGTTAAATTACTATTTTAGACATGGGAAATGCTTATATATAGTATATAGATATATAGATTGGGTTTTAAATTTTATAGGCTTTTGTTTGATTTTTGTTATATAAAATATATAACAAACTAAAATTTTTGGGCTCACTGGAAAGTGGGACCTTGTCGATTCTTCCAGAAAGTTCTTGAAGCTGACCCAACTGAACGACAATATAGTTACCAAGATCTGAACAACGACCATCCAATGAACAAGGGAATTTGTGAGAACATATTGAAGAAGGTGTAAAGGCATCAATGGTCTTTGAAATTAGGGTGACGACATGAAATTACGGTAGAGATGGTGATGAGTTTAAATTTAACATTTTTAATGAAAAAGATGAAACTTGTGGGCTTTGTTTAACATAAAGTACATATTCTATTATCTATAAAGTAAGGACATCCACTGAAAAATAGTACAAACATAAAAGACGAAAACTGAAAATTACTCCAAAAATTAAAAAAAAAACATCAATGAAAACAAATTTAAATTCTCAAAATATCAAACACCACTAGCGTTCTTTCTCTCTCTCTCTCTCGTCACCTTTTCCTTTCTCTCTTAAAAAAACCCACATCCATCGCCTCCGACAACGATCACCGCAACCACCACGACAACCATCCTCGCCATCTGCTACATCATCGACCACCATCACTCTCTCTCTCTCTCTAAAAACCCTAGTTTCTACATTCTCTCTCTAAAAACCACCTTTATCTATCAGATTCAGTCTCCAGTGGTGGTGGGTCCCTGGGTTTGTACTCTCTGCTTCCATCGTCATACCACTAACGCTTTGTATACACTAATTCTGGAAAGAAAGAAAAAAAAAACCATATTTGTACTCTCTGTTTCCATGTTTGTACCCTAATTATGAAAAAAAAAAGATTCGGTCTCTCTAACTCTATGTTCCCGATCTCTCTCTATAATTGTGACGGAGGGTGGAAGTATTTGCGCTGGTGGTCACCAAGCTTGTAGCCGACAGTGGTGTTAGTATTTGCGGTGATTGTGAGATCTGCAAACGAGGGGTTCAACAAAAAAAAAACCATAAAAATGACGTGGACTAATAAAAAATTAACATGTTAATGATACATTTTAGACAACCCACTATATTCCCATAGATGGTTCAAAAAACGTAGTAAATTTAAACCCAAACAATATTGAAAAAAAACAAAACTCTGAATTACTTTTCAAACTTTGTTTTAACTTTAGTCCCGGTCTAAACAATTTTATAAAATAAATATATCATGGTACCCTTGGTAAAATGGGGTATGCCACGTGTTAGGGGTGTTCTTTGGGTTGTTTTTTTGGGTTTTGGGTTTTGGGTTTTTTCGGGTCTGGTTATTTGGGTTTTTAAATTATTAAACTAAAATATTACCCGATAACCGAATCATTGTAGGTTCAGGTTTTTCGGTGCTTGTGTTAAATGGTTTGGCTTTTATCGGGTCAAGTTTTAGGTTAGTATAGTTTTAGCGGCAACAGATTGTATAGTTCTTCCTGCCATGCAATTCGAACATATGCAAGGTTGAAACAGGTTTTGGGTCTGAGTAGTTAATGTAATTTAAGGAGAATTCGATGTATATATATATAATACAGTAGATGATCAATGTCAACGTATATTATAGAAAGATATCAATTATATAAATATCTAAATTGGGGGTTGACTATAATTTTGAATATGGAGGCACATCCGTAATCTAATTATGGGGATTTGAATATAATATAACTCGAATTTAACTAAAACCTTGGTTGCCCTCTATTTCACGTTAATTGCTTTGAAAACAACAAAAATTCTTAAAAGTACATAAAATAAAAACCTGTAAAATAAAAGTCCAAAAGGTGCACTAGTATTAAGTATTTCAAGGTAGGATTTCTCATAATTTGAATACGAGCTTGATAGTTGTTCGTGTTTTTCGGGTGAACCTGAATAACCAAAACTATATCCATTAACCAAATCGTTAAGGCCAACCGGGTTCGGGTTTGTTATTCATCGGGTGCGAGTAATCCAGGTAGTATAGTTTCTCGTGTTGGGTGTCATTGGGTCGGGTTTTGGATAAAATGAACACCTGTGGAAGAACCCAACATCTTAAATATATGTAGTTATAAAAACGTAGAATATTTTAGAAAAGTGCAAATGTCGTACAACTAACTTTTGTGTTATATACAACCTTTAAAGCATCAAATTCCGTTTATATAAACCACAATCTATTGCACAAGTTCCTTGCAGTTTCACGCTTAACATTTGTGGGTTGCAGGTGTTTGTTTCCTTAATTTATTTCAATCAACTATTATTGGGGGTTTAATGTAATTCAAAAAGTTTGATAACATGCATGATTGTTTGTTAGTATATTTTGAAAAAGTTTAATCTTGTTGACGATTGACATGTTCTAAACTATGTTTATTGGAAAATCTACTCAAAATGGGTTTGATTTTATGTGTGTGTTTATTAAAATGTGTGAACCAAATTTCAGGTCTGTATTTCAATTTCTGAAAATAAGTTTATTGTTGTATATGAATGTATGGATTGAAGATGGGTAGCTATAATGGTTCATCAAGTGCTAGAGGATTATGGAAGACATAACTTGGTGGTGTAATTTTCTGTGCCAATAAAACAACTCTTAATGGATGCCTTTGGAAGAAACTCTTCGGCCAGTATTTGGATTCGAATTACTTTTTTTTCTTGTGTAAATAAATAATATATTTCTTTCTTGTAATATAAGTTACCACATTGTGTCAGGTTTACCAAGTTCACACTTTGTGTATGTGAAAAAAATCGAACCCGGTCTACCTGTGTTTCTTTTCAACTATACAGATAGAACACTACTTGGGATCTTTGAAGCTGTAAGCTCGGGTCAAATGAACATTGACCCGTGTGCTTGGGCTTGTGAAGGTTACAAAACACGATTCCCGGCTCAGGTACACCACAAGTCTCTAGTGACATGATTGACTTTTCATTTTGTTTTGACTAAAATTCATGATTTGCCACTCACATTGACTCCTAGGCTGTGTGAATACGCATTTAGAACTCATAGTCTTATAATTAGTCTAATTGGATAGTGTTGAAAGAATAAATGTATAATTCATCCAAATATTGCATATAACTAATTGAGGGGCCTAGTTGTAACTTTGGCTGGTTTTGATGTATCTGGAGATAATATGAGGGGCTGAGTGTAATTTTGAGATATTTCTGGTATATAAGAGAAGCTTATCTCTTAGGGTTCTAGATTCTTCTTCTTCGTAGTCTTCACTCACACATATCTGTTCTCTCTGGTCTTGTATCGATCTACTTGTATTTGTTAGTGTTGTTGGTGAAATCTCGTCTGTGAGATCAAGCCCTTGTAGATCAGGTTGTATCTTTTCTATTTTTCTCTGTTTTGTTCTGTATTTTTGTTGATCAACTGATTGAATCAGTTGATCTGAACATTATTGTTCATCTGATCTTACTGTTGGTAAGATCTTGGGTATTGGTGGGTGTTTTTTAGTTTGGGTTAATAATAAGATTTCGGTCACCGTTTTATCGCTATTACTTTATCTTTGATCTGTGTGGTTGGTACCATAAGTTTCTACATGGTATCAGAGCTTGTATAGCTCTTGATTGATTTTTCTTCCGCTGGTTTATCTCTGTTGTTGTATTTTTGTAGGTTATCTTAGGGTTTCTGGACTCAAGAAACCCTAGCTGGACGATTTTGGGCGTGGTGTCAAATTAGGGTTTGAGAAACCCTAATCGGTGGTTTTCTGTATCTCTATACTTCGAGATCTGCGGTGTGAAGGTCTGTGTTGGTCTTTGTGGTTATTTCCACAAAGCAAACTAACCAGATTTCTTGTGTTTGTCTTCTGATCATAATCTTGTAACCCTAGAAGGTTACGGATTAGATCTGCTATAGGAGGGATTTAAACACTTCTGTAAGGGTGTTCTAACTTTCTTCTCTTATTTTACCTGTCATCATTTCTTGTGGGTCTAGGCATCCCCTGTTTACCGGACTAGTCGGGCTGGCACTTGATCGAGTCTTATTTGCTTATCTGTTGCATTCTTCTTGTCTGTCTTGATTAGTTGTTGCTTCTGTGATACGCTTGTCCAGGAACCTATAGAGTGACGAACCTAGAATCTCGAACCTGGAATCTAGCCTTTGTCACAGTTAGCTGTTTTGTGTTTGTTTTTATTGTTGATTGACTGTTGATTGCTTGTTATTGGTTCTTGTGGTCATGGGAGATACTAGTACTTCTGCTACTTTGATTAGTAAACTTGATATAGGAGATCCATTATACCTTCATCCTAGTGACTCTAGCACCTTAACTATTGTTAGTATAAAACCAAAAGGAACTGGGAATTATCCTGTCTGGTCTAATGCTATGAGACTTGCCTTAGAGGCAAAAAATAAATTTGGGTTTATTGATGGTAAGTATGAAACACCAAAAGATGATGAGGTCTTAGCCAATCAATGGGATAGGTGTAACTCAGTTGTTATTACTTGGTTGTTGAATTCTATTTCTGAGGAGTTATTTCTAGGGCAAGTGTTTTCTAAACTTACCTCAGAGGTCTGGACTGATTTTAAAGAGTCTTTTGATAAGGTGGATGGTTCTATTGTGTATGATTTGTATAAAAAAATAAATGGTATTTCTCAAAGTGGGAGCACTGTTGCTGAATATTATAACAGACTGACAACTATGTGGAAACAGTTTGATGCAATGGTGCATCTTCCTTCCTGTTCTTGTCAGGCTGCTAAAGATTATAACGATTTTTCTACCCTCATTAAACTAATGCAGTTCCTTATGGGGCTTGATGATGTCTATCAACCTGTAAGGACTGATTTACTAACAAAAGAACCATTCCCTTCAGTTAAGGTTGCCTTTTCTATTGTGTCTAGAGAAGAGTCTCATAGGATGTCTTCAAATGGGTCTAAAGGTCAAAATGTATCTTTTGTGACTAAGTCTGGTCAGTCTTTTGACTCTAGGAGGAAAAATGTTAGAGGTCCTAACCCTAATCTAAAGTGTTCTCATTGTAATATGCTTGGTCATACGATTGACCGATGTTTTGAGATTATTGGATATCCTCCTGGTGTTAGAAGAAGACCAGGAGGACAGGTGGCTAGGTCTAATGTGTTTAATAATAATAGTAAAAGTAATACTACTATTGGATCTTCAAATTCTGTTGGTACTGCTATGCCTTTCACTTCTGAATAGATTTCTAAATTGTTGAGTCTCGTTGGTGAGAATTCTGGTGGTGAGCAGGCTAAGTCTTATATGGGAGGTGAGTCTTAAGTTACTTGTAGTTTTGCCACTGGTTTTGTTAGCTGTTCTAGTTCTAATATGTTTGAATTTGAGTATAATTGGATTGTTGATTTCGGTGCTAATCAGCACATGGTTAAGTCTGATAAGGGTATGATTGATTGGGTTGATGTGTCTGATTGTAATCTAAAAGTTAGACATCCGAATGGTACTAGTGTTAAGGTGTTTAAAATTGGGAAAATAAGACTTGTTAATAATGTTGTTCTAGAAGATGTTTTCTATGTTCCTGAGTATAGTGTAAATCTGTTTTCTGTCTTTAGGTTAGCCAAAGATAATAAGATAGTTGTTTTGTTTAATGAAACTAATTGTTTGCTCAGGATTTGAGGTCAAAGAAAGTCCCGGTGACTGGTAATCAGGACAATGGTTTATACTTTGTTGGGAAAAATGGTAATTCTGCTAATATGTGTTTTAATAGTGTGTTAAAGTCAAATATGTGGCATAATAGGTTAGGCCACCCTTCGGATCAGGTTCTAGCTGTTTTAAAAAGTAGCTTAGACATTAAATCTATAGACTATGGTCCTTGTGAGATTTGCCATAAGGCTAAACAAGTGAGGGTTCCATTTCCTTTAAGTGATCATAAAACAAAAGAAATAGGTGATTAAGTTCATTTAGATCTTTGGGTCCATACAGAGTATCTAGTAATGAAGGGTTTAAATATTTCCTAACTGTTGTTGATGATGTTTCAAGATCTGTATGGTGTTACCTGTTAAAGAGTAAAATGGAAGTTTTTGAGAATCTAACTAGTTTTATGAACTAATCTTAACCCAGTTTAAAAAGAAAGTTAAAATTTTTAGAAGTGATAATGGAACCGACTTTGTAAATAATCAAACGAGTAACTTTTTTTTTTTAAAATAAAGGTGTTTTACATCAAAAAAAACTTGTGCTTACACACCACAACAAAATGGTGTGGTTGAGCGTAAACATAGGCACCTTTTAAATATAGCTAGAGCCCTGATGTTTCAAAGTGGCCTACCTCTGAGTTTTTGGTCTGATTGCATACTGATTGTTGTTTACCTGATTAATAGGTTACCCCCTTCTATGGTATTAGGTAAAAGTCCTTATGAAGTAGTTTTTGGTTTTAAACCCTCTTTGACTCATCTCAGAAACTTCGGGTGTTTGTGTTTTAGCACTGTGTTAAATGAATCAGATAAATTTACTTATCATGTTGATAAGTGTGTTTTGATTGGTTATTCCAATGTTAAGAAGGGGTATTAATTGTGGAGTTTAGATAATAAGAAAATCTTATTTTCTAGAGATGTAAACTTTTATGAAAATGTTTACCCTTTCAAGAATAAACAAGTTGTTAATTAAGAATTTGTTGATAAAAATTTAAATCATATAACCTTTTTGGATTGTTATGAAACTGAAACATCTGAAGTTTCTCAAATTCCCAATGATGAAGAGGGTAATAATGGCTCTCATGGTACTTGCAGTGATGATCAGCAGCCATTAGGACCCTCCACATCTACCACAACCAGTGTTGTTGGTCAAAATCAATAGCTTGCAACTAGTTATGAAGATAGTAGTGAGCCTGGGTTATATAGCGAGGCAGAGGATAGTGGAATACCAAGTGATGAGACCAACCTATCTGAGGGTGCTGTTTTAGGTCTTAGAAGATCCACTAGAACTTCAGTTGCTCCAAAAAAATTTGAGGATTATGTGTTAGGTGGAAAAGTTAAGTGTGGTATACATAAAACTGTGAATTATGCATGTCTGTCAAGTGAAAATTTTAGCTTTGTTAGTTTTTTAAATAAAACACTTCAACCCTCTAATTACAATGAAACAGCTAAGGACCCTGGGTGGGTTGAAGCAATGAATAAGGAGATGGAGGCCTTATTCAGAAATAATACTTGGACCCTTGTTGGTCTACCTCCTGGTAGAAAGCCCATAGGATGCAAGTGGGTTTATAAAGTTAAATAAAAATGTAGTGGAGAGATAGAAAGGTTTAAAGCTAGACTTGTGGCCAAGGGGTTTAATCAAAGAGAAGGCCTGGATTTTGGGGAAACATTTTCACCTGTTGTGAAAATGGTAACAGTTAGGCGTATTATTACACTTGCTTTTCAGAATGAATGGCCTTTGTTTCAACTTGACATTAATAATGCCTTCTTGTATGGCACTATTAATGAAGATGTGTATATAAGTCTACCTCAGGGTTATTATTCTCCTGATGAGTCTAGAGTTTGCAAGTTGGTTAAGTCTTTATATGGGTTGAAACAGGCCCCTTGGAAATGGAATGAAAGGTTAACTGGTGTGCTAATTGATTATGGTTTTGTGCAAATCAAGTGTGATCACTCTATGTATGTGTTGTCTAAAAACAATGTGTTTATTGTTCTATTAGTTTATGTTGATGACATTGTTGTTACTGGGAATAGGGTTGATGAAATTGACAAAGTTAAGTTCATTTTAAATTCAAATTTCCAAATTAAAGATTTAGGCAAACTAAAATACTTTTTAGGCATTGAGGTCTTATATAACAAGTCTGGTATGTGTTTAAACCAAAGGAAGTATTGTTTGGAATTGTTAAGTGAGTTTGGGTATTTGGGTTGCAAACTTGTTACCACACCTATTGAACAAAGCTACTTGGTAACTGCTAAAGTGTCTAAGAACCAAAGTCCTTTGAAAGATGTCACTGGTTTTCAAAAACTAATAGGTAAGTTAATCTACCTATCTTTGACTCGACCGGACATCAGTTATGATGTGCAATTCTTAAGTCAGTTTATGCACAGCCCAACTGAAATAGATTTGCAAATTGCCTTAAGGTTGTTAAGGTATCTTAAGTCATGTCCTGGATGTGGATTATTGTTTAAAAAAGGTGATAGGCTTGATTTAGTTGGTTATGTGGACTCTGACTGCAAAAGTGTTTGTCCACAAGAAAGTCAGTGACTGGTTATTGTGTTTATATTGGTGGCTCTTTAGTTTCTTGGAAAAGTAAGAAACAAAGCACTATTTCTAGATCCACAGGTGAAGCTGAGTATCGAGCCATGTGCTCGACAACCTGTGAGATTATGTGGTTGTTGAATTTGTTAAGAGAAGTTGGTGTTAACTATGATTTGCCAGTTAAGTTATACTGTGACAGTAAGGCTGCTATATCCATAGTAGCCAACCCTGACTTTCATGAAAGGACCAAGCATTTCGAGGTTGATCTTCATTTTCTAAGAGAAAAAGTTGCTGCAGGAATTGTTGAAACCGTTAAGGTTGACTCTGACAGTCAACCGGTAGATGGTTTTACCAAAGGTTTAAGTGTTATGCAGCATAAAAGATTTTGTGAAAAATTGGGGCTGGTTAACTGGTTTTCATATTTGAATGAAGGGGGAATGTTGAAAGAATAAATATATAATTCATTCAAATATTGCATATATGTAATATTGCATATATGTTACTTTTTATTGTTCTAACCTTTTGTTGGTTAAGTTGTTATATTATTATAACAGGTTGCAACTAATTGAGGGGCCTGGTTGTAACTTTGGCTGGTTTTGATGTATCTGGAGATAGTATAAGGGGCTGAGTGTAATTTTGAGATATTTCTGGTATATAAGAGAAGCTTATCTCTTAGGGTTCTAGATTCTTCTTCTTCGCAGTCTTCACTCACACATCTGTTCTCTCTGGTCTTGTATCGATCTGCTTGTATTTGTTAGTGTTATTGGTGAAATCTCGTCTGTGAGATCAAGCCCTTGTAGACCAGGTTGTATCTTTTCCGTTTTTTCTATTTTGTTCTGTATTTCTGTTGATCAACTGATTGAATCAGTTGATCTGAACATTATTGTTCATCTGATCTTACTGTTGGTAAGATCTTGGGTATTGGTGGGTGTTTTTTGGTTTGGGTTAATAATAAGATTTTGGTCACCGTTTTGTTGCTATTACTTTGTCTTTGATCTGTGTGGTTGGTACCATAAGTTTCTACAGATAGACAACATTTCGTTCTAACTATATATTTTTTTTTTGTCAAATAATTGGTTTTGGATAATAAGTTCGATATTAGCTGCCACAAAATTGATTATGTACATTAACTAAAGAACTACTAATTTACTCCTTTTCACCTAATTCTAGAGACTTGCACTCTCATCTGGCCATTTTCCAAAATGTCCCGTTTCTATTAATTTTTCAGTAATCATATTTTTCAAACACTCAAAACAACTAATTATTGTCAACACCCAAACACTAATTTCACTACCCAATTTATTGTAGTTGAGCATCTTATTTTCTTCTGATTATTTAATATTGGAGTAAACTGCCCAAATGGTCCCTGAGATTTGGTCATTTTTGCCACTTTAGTCTAAAACTCAAACCTTTTGAATCTGGGTCCTGGTGGTTTCAATTTTGTTGATATTTTCATCCAAAATCAAAATCTGGTCAGATTTTTTAGTTAACATCCAATTTTTTTTTGTCTTTTTCTCCCTTTTAACGAAGGGCAAAATGGTCTTTTAACGTTTTATTATAACAAATTAAAAAATTAACCATTTTGCCCTTTATTAAAAGAGAGGAAAAAGACAAAAAAACTGGATGTTAACTGAAAAATCTGAGCAGATTTTGATTTTGGATGAAAATGACAACAAAATTGAAACCACAGGGACCCAGATTCAAAAGGTTTGAGTTTTGTACTAAAGTGGCAAAAGTGATCAAACCTCAAGGACCATTTTGGCAATTTACTCTTTAATATTGTATAATAACTTTCAAAACATAAATCCAAACACACTTAATGTATGGTGCTTAAGTGGCAACTTATATCTTTGGAACTCTTGACTTCTTAAAATAGGTTCAAATACGAGTGAAGTTGCAATGTAAAGCATTAACCGAGAATCAATTTAGGCCCCTAAGTATTGACAACTATCATACTTCGAATCATTTCTGGTTTGAGTTAGACCATGCCCAAACAAATAATCTGTTGTCCTTATTGGCATCTCAAGCATTGTCTTGTCCACGCACAACACTTACTCCACATAATACAACGAACGGGACAACTTCCTTTCCATCAGCGGGAGTTATTAATGACCATATACTTTTGGTGGGAGGATATGATGGAGAATCATGCTTGTCATCATTGGATTGTTACTTCCCTTAACAGAATCTCACTAAATCTCTTAGTCCCATGAGTACTGACAGATGTTATGCAGCCGTTTCAAAGTTAGATGATAAGCTTTTCGTGTTTGGTGGTGGGAGCAGTGGTTAATGGTTGGATACAGGTAGTCCCTTGTCATTTTTGTTTCATACCAGCTGCAACAAAACTGATCGTGTAAGGGTTAAACAAATATACCAAGGTATCCTTTCATTAAACCTATTTCGAGACTTGTACTCCCTTTTTATATAACATCTCTTTCTAAAAAGTGTTTTATTGGTCATTTTACATATTTATTCTATAAATAAATAGAATGTGTCAAAACTCATAAACATTTAATTATATCGAGTAGAAACCAGTGGCGGGTCTAGAAAATCCGCATAGGGGTAACGTTTCAATAAAAAGGGGTAACAAAATAGAAAAAAACGTCAAATTTTTCTAAAATTTACACTACCATCGGAGCGTTACCCCTTCTATCACTTTAGGTCCGCCCCTAGTAGAAACAACATAACTACATCCAAACACTAGTTTCAATAGTCCATTCATATTGCAGCTAGGTCCGCCCCTGGTAGAAACAACATAACTACATCCAAACACTAGTTTCGATAGTCCATTCATATTGCAGGCAGTTATTTCTCGGTGGTTATCTCATTTTTTAGTGTATCACATAAATACTTTCCAAACACCCTTTTCAGTAACATTTGTTTCTTTTTTTTCTTTTGTGAAGTTGAATCTTATAATCCAGCAGCCGATCAGTGGACAACTTGCCCTCATCTAAACAGGAAAAATGGGAACCTTGCAGGAGCCACGGTGAATGATAAAATTTATGCACTCGGTGGTCGGAATGGTGCAGATTGCTATTCAACTTAGAGATGTTGGATTTTGATGTTGGCGCATGGATTCCAACACGCTCCATGCTTGAAAAGGTTAAATGACCTATTTAAAGCTAGAATATTTGGCTTTACATAATGTCTAAAATACCCTTCACTAACTACATTAGAGGAATATATGTAATTTTTTTATGGTTTGTGTGACATGTTTGTTGTGGCAGTGGTCTGCTTTAGGTGCAGCTGAGCTCAATGGGGCACTTTATGCTGTCGGTAGCTTTGACGAGACATACTATTTGCGGTATTTGATCATTGGCCTTATATTATATATGATCTTAAAGCTTGTCGAAGTGTCGTATGACATCATCCCTTTAACTGATGCTGATATGGAAATCATGTTATGGTCACAAGACAGCTGAACAATTTGATCCAAGAGAAGGTTTTTGGAAGAAAATTGAGAGAATGAGTACAAGGAGGGGATGTCCATCAATGGTCGTTTTGAATGAAAAACTGTAAGCATAATATTCTAATCATATATAAAAAGAGCTAGTACTTTAAGGCTGAAAGATTGTTGATTTGCAGGAATGTAAAGGAGGCTATGACGGTAACAGAGGCTATGACGATAAAACAATGCTTTCAACCGTAGAAATATATGATCCACGACATCGATCATGGGTGTTTGGAAAGCCAATGAACAATCCTCGGGGATATTCGGCTGCAACAGTGGCTAAAGATTCGATTTACATTATTGGTGGGCTCAAAAGTGGTGATGAAATTAATGATGCTGTAAGTGGCTTAAAGTTTACTCTTTAATACTCATTTGAAACTCTAGATAATTATTCCAATTCTACCATTTCCGTGAACATGTTTTAATTAACAATAGTTTGTGATGTATATCGGGTCACGAATCGTTCACAACAAAGTTATCGATGCTTTAGGCGTTCAACAAGAACCATGCAAGGGCACTTTGGTCAATTGGGTGTGTTCATTTTCATCCAATTTAGTAGCATGTATAGTCCTTGTTCCACGTGATGCTCCAATTTATTTCTAGATTATTTTCATTTTTATTTAACCATTTCCATTTAGTTTATTTTCATGTCTTTTCTTTATTAAGTCTCTACAGTTATGTTAGTGATTAAAGTAGTGGAGTTATGGGCAGTTTTTATTTCCTTTTCTCTTGTAATTGCATGTATTAAAATGGAAGATTGGATGAAATGCAAGTTTGGTGAGTTTTCAGTAAAGAATTTATTTTGGTTAATTTTCTCTCAATGGATTTTGAGAGTAATTAATTCTTCCATGCTAGTTCAAGTGTGGCAACTTGAATGGTGTTCTTGGAGCCTAAATTAGAATCGAGTGGTGTATCTGTATCATGATTCTCGTTTAGTTTGATGTTACGTATCAGTTTGTGATCGATAAAAGAGAAGAAAGAAACACAGAGAAGAAGAGGAAACTCTCAAATCATCGATACACATCTCATTTATCTACCGGTTACTTAAGTACACTTATACATGTTTACAATAAACCCCTATATTACTATACAATTACGCTAGAGGTCCCTCTATTATTTGTCACCTAACAATACTCCCCCTTAAAGATTCTTGTCCTCAAGAATCAAAAATCACACCTTGATTATAACAATTCTCTTCTAACAAGCACATCAGATGCAACCTGGATTGTTTTTATCCAATTCCCACCCTTATAACTACTTCATTCCCAGCAAACTCTAAGATGAAAATTTGCTTTCCTTTCCTTTTTGGAGCTTCATTTGTAGTGTCATATCTCTCCAAATAATCTTCTATACTTACCTTTGGACCATATGTAGCAAACAAAAATATTGTAGATGATCTAACCCCCATACGCATCATGGGATAAGCATCATAAAGAACATCTTGAACTCCATAATGCAAACTATCAACACTAAAAGCTAAAGCATTCAGTGGTTGACTTACACATGTAATCAGCCAACCTGACCAAGTACCAATGAGGACTACCCATTTAAAACAATATCCAAACCGTAACAAAGACGTCTTCATCCGTAGCCAAGTTTTCACCTGTAACAAAATCATCACCCGTAACAATTTCCTTGACAAGTCATCCGTAGCAATCATGGAACGAGCCCACAAATGTATTTCAACCCACTGCTTCTTCAAAATTGTATTTTCCTTGGAACTGAAAATAATAATTGCAACCTCTGCAAGAAAGACTTTAATCACAATTAACAAGTGTTGACCCAGAGTATGACTTCCTTTGACTTCCACCCCTATATCAGTCACGTTGATCAAAAACCAAATCCAAGTATTAAAATAGAAACCCATGACTTTGACTTTCCCTTTATAAGTGTTACCCTTAGTCAAGTGGTCAACAAAAGTAAGCAGACTTCTATCACAAGTCTTCTTAAACAATTTCCATAGCAATCCTATTAACCTTCCAGGTGTATCAATAACAGTTTCGTACTGCTCCGTTGACTTAAACTGTCCAAATTTAGATATCCCACCATAAGCCGCAGTCACCCAATTACTACACTCTTTTGCAAATTTCTTTGCCTCTAAATATGTTTTATATACAAGTTCTTTGATGCTGCAAATGGACCCTCCTCGTTAGCCCAACGATCCATAATATGAACAATCATAAGAAGAACAGTTGCATCTAAACTATTTTTTGTGATGCCAATAGTATTTCTCCATAATATCCCTCTTGATAATGAGCGACACCGTATTGATGCTTTTCTTGACTTATTAAAAGTGCACCACCAATTAACATGATCACATGAAATTTTTACTGACAATAAACCAAAAGCAAAAAGTTTCTGTGGTAAAGCAGCCTAAAATTCTGCACTAAAACAACTCCTTGCTTTTTGGTAATTAGGTCGTTTGAACCTGCTTGTTCCCATCAAAACTTTACTGTTCTCATTCATGAGCATTTCAGCAATGCTTTCATCTTCTTGGAAGTCACCATATTCAAAAGGAATAGTTTCATATGTAGTCTTTTCATTGAAGACAACACCTACATTTAATCCAACTTTCCAAACCCTGTTTCTGTCCATTTTCTCAAGAACATATTTAGACCCAATAGTCTTATCACTTCTACATTCCATGTTACAAACCTAACCCGTGTCTATCCAAATTAATTGTTTTTTTTTCTTCTTTCCTAAACCAAAAGTTTTTGTTAAACCAAGGATTTTAACATACTCACTAACTTTAACATGGTAGTCTAACAAAAGGTGCGTTTGCAAATTCCAGCAAGTTGTCCTACACTCCATTTTTTTGTTTTCTTGATCTAAATCTGTTATACAAGGTAGAATTTCAGGTTCTAAATTTTTCTTGATTGTCGCACGATCATTTCCAGTTGTATCTTTACAAAGATTATTACAAAAAGGAACACATCCAATGGCGATATCATCATCACCAAGTTCAATGTAATCCTCATCGTTATGCTTTGCTTTCAGTTCTTTTGAATCATCACCATCACTTGATTCTTGACTTTTATTCCCAACCCCTTTGGACATTTCACCATACAAATTATCTTCACTACACTCATCTTGAATGGATTCATCTTTAATTGTTTTATGCAAATAATCAATCACTTCATCTACAATCGTTTCTTGAACAATGTTATCACAAGTTTCTTGAATCTTTCCATTCCGAAACAACTCATTATCTTTCATCAATTCCTCAAGAGTGATGTTAATATCAAACTCTAAATCTTTGTTATAAAAAGAAGAATTGGGATCAAATGGAGAAAAAGAATCATGTAAGCTATTAGAATCAATTTTTAAAGCCAATGAAATCACATCTTTCACCGTAGTACAGCTATATTGATGCCATCTAGCAAAGATTATCCTAATTTCCTATTCTAAACCACATATGAATAGGTATATAGCATAAAATTCAGGAACTTCTTCAAGATTTCTAACCTAATCGAACAAGATTTGAAACGAATCCCAGTAATCTTTAACAGTACCTTCTTGCGATATTGACATAATACTTTCCAGAGCCAATTCCATGTTGTTCCAATGAATTCCCATTGTTGGATATTGTTGAGAATCACCAAAACTGATGGTTGAACCCGTTTGTTGCCCTAATTTTGATTGTTGTAATAGTTCCCTGTTCTTGCCCTAATTGTGATTGTTGTTGTAGAAATTCGTTGTTGCCCTAACTCTAACCCATGGTCGAGAGGAAAGATTGCTCTGATACCATTGTTACGTATCAGTTTGTGATCGATAAAAAGGAAGAAAGAAACACAGAGAAGAAGAGGAAACTCTCAAATCATCGATACCCATCTCATGCATCTGCCAGTTACTTAAGTACACTTATACATGTTTACAATAAACCCCTATATTACTCTACAATTACACTAGAGGTCCCTCTATTATTTGTCACCTAACATTTGCCCTAATCGATTTCTTGTGTGGTGTGTCTGTATCACAAGAGACCATTAAGAGTTTTAATTTTATAGCCGTTACCGAATCGATTGCTATCACTTTGTATAAAGTTTGACAAAAAGTGTGGGTTAGCACAAATGAGCCTGGTCCGTTTGCATGTACTAAATGATTGCTCCTTTGACCCATCACCCGCCCACTCACATTGCCACATCCATTATTGTATTAGTTCTCAACTTGATCTTAATTCTGAATGATTTATTTAACTTATAATATTATTTTGCAACTATTTTGTTAATGATAGGTTGAATGCAACAAGGAAGGTCGAGGCTGGGAAATGACAAACACCAATGATGCGTATCGAAGGTGCTTTTTATCCACTATGGCTCTATGAACAAGTGAAGGCTAATTGTCAATAAAAGTAATTTAATATTATGAAAAATTATCTTCAAGTTATTGTATGCGAATTATTGAATGAATCTTTTTTACTAGAGTAACATGTTGCAAACAGTTTACCGTATCATGTTCTAATATGATCAACTACTCGTTATTTTAACTTTCACTTTGGACATATTAGTTATACTTGGTGACTTAGTTAAACCGTTATGAAACTTGATTACCATTAACGATCATTTTTTAAATGAATTTATGACTGAACAAGATCACCACCTGGAGTTGAATTTCAAATGGACAAATTTACAAACACGGAATTCGCATAATGTATACACGTCAAAATCAATTATTTTCCATTAACAAGATCTGGTTCATGATATGAACTCAGATTGATTGCTTCTGAGGCCGAGTTGGCTAGCAATCGACTTTTTCTTTAAAAATCATATAACAAAAGTTGCAATCATCAATTTTCAAAGCCGGGTATCTGTCTCCAAGCTATCACTGCATAATCTGTTGAGATTCATTGGTGTCAATTTTACTTTGAATCAAAACGGGTTTGATATATTTTATTAACTAAATATATAATTAATAAAAACACAGCGGAATAAATATAAATAATCAATACCGAAAGTGAACCGAACAGGATCATGGTTACAAACATGCAAATACGGTACACATATATGAGATTAAATATACCTTTATGGTTAAAGATTAACCGTTTGAGACACCGAGGTACAACGAACGAGTTCTAGACACAAACATGAACACGAACACGGTAATCGGGTGTGGCTGGTGGAACAGGAATCACGAGAAGGAGAAAGGAGTCGGCACTTTTCTTGAAGTGGCGGCTGTTCCTTTTTTTAATGTGATTGTATCACAAAAGAACCAAAAGGAATTACCCTTCTGTTTTGACGGCTGTTCCTCCTTCAAAAGATGATGATTTATCACAAAAACAAGAGGAGAATTCCCCTTTTGTTTGTGCTGATGTGTGTAAAATGCAACATATAAATTACATCAAATGAGGCATAAAACTAACCCTTTTTAAGTACTAATGTTGGAAAAAGAGTGTTTTTGTCTTCCTTTTGTATTTTCAGGATTAAAGGAGCTCAAATTCACAAAAGAAGCAAAAAGACAGCTAAATCCAACATAAATACAAGAAAAGGAACATAAGTGGACTGCCCGACCCCTCAACGGCATCTTCCCAAGCAAAATAGAGAAGGCAGAAGGCTGAACACGCCCCGTGCTCAGCCAGCACGGGGCCGTGCCCAAGAAGCAGCAGAAAAGACAAACCTATAGAAGCTTCTATTGCCCACCACTGGGCCGTGTCCAGTGAACACGGGGGCGTGGCGAAAGTACAGCAGGCGCATTAATTGTAATTGCGAATTACAATTAATGAAGGGAGAGAGTGTCAGACAGGCATGGGGGCGTGTCCAGCGGACACGGGGCCGTGCCCAGCCTTCTGTTCAGCCTATAAATAGGAGTGCTTGGTTTCATTTCAACTCATCCCTTGGCACACCACCTCTCTCACACTTCATCCACCAGCCACCACCATCACAACACCATCATCCACCACCATCATCCATTGTCCATCGTAGAGTGTGTGAGTCATCTCGGGATCCAAGATTGATCGTAAGAGTTCTTGATAATCAAGGCCATGTTTGCCTAAGTCTCTTACATCACTTGGTGAAGACAAAGTGTCTAGTATAATACTTTTTATTTCTAATCTTTTGCACTTTTTATTTGGTTTTGTATTAATGACTTTAATAACTAGTTACTTATGTTGAAGGTGATCTTTCCTTATCGTTTGTCCGTGGTGTCTTGGCATTATTTTACTGTCTATATAAAATAAAAGATTTTCACCATTCATATCTCCACGGTCTATATGGAGGTATGTTGGCTACCTGGTCGGGGGTTAAGGGAACGGTTTGGTAAAGGTCTTGCCATTGTTCAGCGTTTAGAGGTCCTGCAATGGACCTGGGTCAAATTTAGTAGGACCTCCTTCAATGCTTCACGGTATTGGATGGCGGGGGTCCAAACTCTTTGACCCCCTCATAAGTTAACTACTATTAATACTATAACCCGGCTATTTAGGACTGTATCCCTGCTGACTCAGACTACTTAGTCGAGGGTAACGTCACCGCCAAAAGCGGGGCCTACCATAATTTGCATTAATAACTTAATTAATTATCTTCCAATAATCCACCCTTTTAGGATTGTATCCTTGCTGACTCAAACTACTGGGGTGAGGGTAACGTCACCTTCAAAAGAGGGGCCTACTACAATAACTAAGATAATCTCTTAAATATGTGCAAAAGTGCGGAAATAATCAAAGGTTATACTAGATACGAGTCGGAACCAAGTGATTCATCTTGTCTATCTGTTTTTTCTTTTATTTTTATTTTCAGCATTTTAGTTAGTTTTTACTTTTCTTAGTTTAAAACATTTTTCTAAACTTTTTATTTTGATTAGACGTTGAGGATAAACCGGTACTAAAAGCTCTTGTGTCCTTGGACGACCTCGGTATCTTACCAACGCTATACTACGCTCACGATGGGTGCACTTGCCCATATGTGTGTTTAGTGTTAGTAAAATATCGTGTTTTATAAATTTAAAACTTGGCTAAAATAAGTGTTAAAGGGGCTTAAAATATACACCTAATATATATAACACTTCGCACGCATCAAGTTTTTGGCGCCGTTGCCGGGGACACAAGGATTTTAAGAAAGTTAGGAATCAACGGCCTAATCATTTTTTTTTATTTTTCTTTTTAATTTTTTAGGATTTTCTTAGTTTTTCAGCTTCTGCAGAGCTCAGCACGGGCTGTGCCCGCTGAACACGCCCCCGTGCTAAATCATTGGAACTGACAATCCTGTTTTAAGTCAGACAGTAAGCTGAACACGGGGCCGTGCTCACTCAACATGCCCCCGTGCCCAAGATTCACTTACTGAAAACAGAACCGTTAGATCCCGACGGTTGGTAATTTCTGACATAAACATGAGTGATAGTAATTGTTTTTACTTTCGGCACTCTTATGGTACGTGGTGTCAATTATGTGGAGGCGAACATAAAGAATTAGAATGTTACTTTCTAAATTATAGGCCCCACTACATGGACCCACCGATTTCTTATAACCTTAAGAGGGGCGAAAGTAAAAATAAGCCCTATCTCTCCCTCGAATGCGCCCAGCCAGATATTCTAGGGGAAATGCTCCTTGACGAGTTATTTCAACTAGAAAAGCTAATTCTAAATTGGTCAAAAGAGCTTAGGAAGGACTTTATTGATCCACCCCAAGACGATGACCATGACGACATGGTGGAACCACATTCCGACAACCTCGTTGCTCCCAAAAATACCTTCATACCTAGCAAAGACTTGGACGATAGTCGTCCCTGTGCCGATTGTGCCGTGAAGGACTCTCCATCGACTTCGTTTGGTGCATACATAGACCTGAGCGATTCGGCATACACCTTCTTTAACGAGAGCCCGGGAAAGGGTTGGACTTGTCCACCTAGAATGAAAATAGGAATTACCCTCACCGACAACCTCTTGCGTTCTCACCTTAGTCTAGGATAATTAAGGTATCTTAGGCACTTTGGGGTTGTTCCAACCAACCAGGAGCCACCCAATACTAGTGAGTTCCTTAAAAAAACTAGACAACTTCATAAAACAGTCCCTAGACACGGGGCCGTGTCCAGCCAACACACCCCCGTGTCCACCAAAAGATTCCCCTCTGATCAGTACGTCAGAATACGGACAATCTGTGTCAGAACTCCACCTGCACATGGGGCCGTGTCCAATGGACACGGGGCCGTGTCCAGGATGCTGTCGTTTTCTATAAATGCAGCCAAGAATTCTGCACATTTGGACCAACTTGGGACAGAGATTTGAAGGAATCTTCTCTCAACTATCCTAGGTAAGTTTAAAAGAAGGTTCCAACAACCCATCTTGTCCTTTCCTCTTTTAGCCATTTCCTTCTTCTCCATCTTTCTCCAAGAACTACCATTAAAAGTTTGAATTCTTCCAACTTTGTGGTAGGGATTAATGAGTTTTGTTCAAGGAATCTTGGTAAAAATATGTTATGTAACATTGTTTTAAGTTATTAATGTCTAAAAAGACCCCACAAGTTCAGAAAATAACTTAAAATTTCAAGTTTCCTTGCTTCAAAATTCTGCAGAAAGATGAACACGAGGCCGTGCTCAATGAGCACGGGGCCGTGTCCGAACACTGTTTCATCAAATAAACTATTTTTCAGTTTATTTTTCGTAGAATGTCGAGTGAAAACAGTGAAACATCTTCAGTGCATTCATCAAACAGCCGAAGAGGAAGGAGGCCCTCCATTGAAGCTACACTTGTGCACTATGTGATAGCATTAAGGGAGGCTCTCGACGAAATGACATCAGTAGAGGAGGTCCTAATCGATCGTATTAACGATCTTACGGTGGGACTCGAAAGCAGCTTCCAAGAAATTAACCTCTTGCACCAGAGGTTAAATATTCTTGTAGCACCCCTGATGGAACCAGTCCTCCCTCAACAGGATTGGAACCTGGCACTCGGAATTAACAACCCTACCAGGTGGGAAGACCTTCCGGTGGAACCTCCCGTGGAACACCAACAAGAGATCCCGGTGGAAATCGAAACTCCTCAAACTAATGCCAATGAGCCTTCTTTTCTCCTTCCAAGGGAGGTGGAGGAGTGGTTCGCCGACATGTGAGAAAAGCCGCACCCGGAAAAAGGAGTTCTAAAAGGCCTTGTCTAACCAAGATTAGTAGCTCTTGGAAATTTTGCTAATTAAAATAAAGTAGAGGCTAGAACTCCATGGTCTAATATTTCTTTGTTTTCATGTCTAGTTTAATATAAATTTAGGACTATGTAAGGTCTCTCTACGAGTATAATGAAATGATGGTTCTTAGAGTTTGGGTGGTTCATAATAAATAAAACACACTCATGGTGGTAAGGGATGAAAAGGGGAACGAGAAAAATGACCCCATGCACAAGAACAAGGCAACCCGGCATCAATCTCTCCATTACAGAAGGTTCAACACGGGCCGTGTCCAACCAACACGACCCCATGCTGAACACCCTGCAGAAAAATGCCCAGTTCAGGTAACTGGACACGGGCCGTGTTCACCAGACACGCCCCCGTGTCCAGGCTTCTGTTTCTTTTCTTTAATTTCTGTTACTGGCACCTGAACACGGGGCCGTGTCCGGTCCCCACGGGGCCGTGTCCAGGCTACCAGTAACATAAATCTTTGCTTTTAACACCATTTCAAAAATAACTTTGTTTGAATAATAGCTTCATCAAAATAAAAGTTACAAAAATAGAAAGTCCTACGAAAACCGACACTTGTTACGCTTTTTCACCCTTTTTACTAACCACTAACCACTAACCCAACCACCTACCTTTAACCCAAGCCTAACCCTTCACCCACAAAGTCCTCTTGATATTTACAAAGGTATAAAAGTTAAAAAGGAGGAGGATTGATTGCTTGACAAGCTTATGGTAGGAATAAGTTCCATGCCGCTCTCGAGTGATTCACTAAAAATACACCTTCGGCCGAGTGTGAGTGATTTTCCCGCAAGGTATGTGAACTTGTATATAAATGGAATTTTAAAAAGGCATGTTATGCCCAAATAAGTAATTTCTCCTATGAAACGTTCTAAATAAATCATAACGAATAGGATTGTAAATACATAAAAATAAAACCCTAAAAGATCTTGGATTCCCAACACTCTACAACAAGCCCAAAACCTTCTCTTCTACCCATTCCATTTGGGAGTGTAAAGCCACATATTAAAGAGTTTTGCTTGAGGACAAGCAAAAGTTCAAGTGTGGGGGTATTTGATGTGTGTAAAATGCAACATATAAATTACATCAAATGAGGCATAAAACTAACCCCTTTTAAGTACTAATGTTGGAAAAAGAGTGTTTTTTTCTTCCTTTTGTATTTTCAGGATTAAAGGAGCTCAAATTCACAAAAGAAGCAAAAAGACAGCTAAATCCAACATAAATACAAGAAAAGGAACATAAGTGGACTGCCCGACCCCTCAACGGCATCTTCCCGAGCAAAATAGAGAAGGCAGAAGGCTGAACACGCCCCGTGCTCAGCCAGCACGGGGCCGTGCCCAAGAAGCAGCAGAAAAGACAAACCTATAGAAGCTTCTATTGCCCACCACTGGGCCGTGTCCAGTGAACACGGGGGCGTGGCGAAAGTACAGCAGGCGCATTAATTGTAATTGCGAATTACAATTAATGAAGGGAGAGAGTGTCAGACAGGCACGGGGGCGTGTCCAGCGGACACGGGGCCGTGCCCAGCCTTCTGTTCAGCCTATAAATAGGAGTGCTTGGTTTCATTTCAACTCATCCCTTGGCACACCACCTCTCTCACACTTCATCCACCACCCATCACCATCACAACACCATCATCCACCACCATCATCCATTGTCCATCGTAGAGTGTGTGAGTCGTCTCGGGATCCAAGATTGATCGTAAGAGTTCTTGATAATCAAGGCCATGTTTGCCTAAGTCTCTTACATCACTTGGTGAAGACAAAGTGTCTAGTATAATACTTTTTATTTCTAATCTTTTGCACTTTTTATTTGGTTTTGTATTAATGACTTTAATAACTAGTTACTTATGTTGAAGGTGATCTTTCCTTATCGTTTGTCCGTGGTGTCTTGGCATTATTTTACTGTCTATATAAAATAAAAGATTTTCACCATTCATATCTCCACGGTCTATATGGAGGTATGTTGGCTACCTGGTCGGGGGTTAAGGGAACGGTTTGGTAAAGGTCTTGCCATTGTTCAGCGTTTAGAGGTCCTGCAATGGACCTGGGTCAAATTTAGTAGGACCTCCTTCAATGCTTCACGGTATTGGATGGCGGGGGTCCAAACTCTTTGACCCCCTCATAAGTTAACTACTATTAATACTATAACTCGGCTATTTAGGACTGTATCCCTGCTGACTCAGACTACTTAGTCGAGGGTAACGTCACCGCCAAAAGCGGGGCCTACCATAATTTGCATTAATAACTTAATTAATTATCTTCCAATAATCCACCATTTTAGGATTGTATCCTTGCTGACTCAAACTACTGGGGTGAGGGTAACGTCACCTTCAAAAGAGGGGCCTACTACAATAACTAAGATAATCTCTTAAATATGTGCAAAAGTGCGGAAATAATCAAAGGTTATACTAGATACTAGTCGGAACCAAGTGATTCATCTTGTCTATCTGTTTTTTCTTTTATTTTTATTTTCAGCATTTTAGTTAGTTTTTACTTTTCTTAGTTTAAAACATTTTTCTAAACTTTTTATTTTGATTAGACGTTGAGGATAAACCGGTACTAAAAGCTCTTGTGTCCTTGGACGACCTCGGTATCTTACCAACGCTATACTACGCTCACGATGGGTGCACTTGCCCATATGTGTGTTTAGTGTTAGTAAAATATCGTGTTTTATAAATTTAAAACTTGGCTAAAATAAGTGTTAAAGGGGCTTAAAATATACACCTAATATATATAACACTTCGCACGCATCAGTGCTTACGGCAGAATGTGATAAAACTAAAAGAATATGATTGAATATATATATATATATATATTGTAATATATTTAGGTTAACTATAATAACCCTATCAATCATCTCTAATCGTCTCTTAGGCCACTAAAGCCCAACACGTCTAGTACAAGCCCAAATGCGATACGAAGCCCGAAAAACAAAGTTTAATTAAATAAGTAATTAAACGTTATATTATTTATAACCCGTATAAATAATAAATCCCGTTTCTCGTGGATATATAATTATTCTAGATAATTATATATTTCGTTTCGTTAATTGTTCGTGGTCACCAGTTAACCAAGTTAAGTGGATTTAATGTTCGTTTCCCAAGGTGTAACTCTTACGGGTCATAACTCGGTCAGCAGCATTGACTTATCGAACCCGTACATATAAATCCAACAATCTCCCACTTGGACGGCCTTCGATAAAATCCTCAACGCAGACAGTCAGCGGTGCTCTAGCTGCACATGGCTGCCCCCAACAATGCATGACACTTTAAAGTCATTAACCAAAACACCTTGCCATTAGTAATAACTTACTATTGCAAGATAATAGACTTATGGTAGTTGTTGTCATTCATCCATTCTGTAAAAGACATAAATTGAATCAATGAGACATAGATTAAGTTCATTCTCATATGGTGTTCAATTATTATTGTTCTCGATCAAGAGTCAAAGTGGTCCGAACAAACACATAGTAAGTTTGGGTAAGGCCTTACACTTCACCAGTTTGAATCAACGAGTGCGCCACAATGTCCAACTGTTACATATCATGTAAGAGTACAGAACCCCTTATTAACTACATACAACTCCCACTGAACTTCAGAACTATTCCCTATTAAAGCGTTTATGACCGGCAGTTACGCGACAATGGTTGATAGTAATCAAAGAATAATCCTTGGTAAACGGAAGTTCTAATATGTATCTCAGGTCAAAGGATACTAAATGAGTATACCAATATCAAAGCATCTTATGACTAAGATTCATGAAGATGATTTGATGCGAGTTACATCCAACATCATTCTCAATGAGGTATGTGATTTTGGAAGGCAACTCCTTGAATCCAAAGTCAGAATCGTTCCCACATAATCCATCGTCATTCTATTTATGGGATTCAACGCTATCAGATCTACATAATCCATCGTCTCCGTCTTAAAATTCTTAGCAGGTGAAATCGTCTTGAATCGTTAGTCTTAGAGAAATATAAGACTTCTATACATCATCTTCCTCCGTAAACCTAGGGATTTATTTCAAATTTAGGACTATTCTATAAGGGAGAGTTACCTGATTGCAGATGTAGGCATTAGAGTAGAGGGATGAGTAGCAGAGTGAAAAGGATGGAGCGTGAGTAACTAAAACGATCACATAATAAATTAATTAAAAGTGTGGCGATATACTACTTAGTCACGTTTTTTGTTTTGCCACCCTACAATCGATAACTTTTAGCCACCTATAAAAACTTACAAGTGGCTAATAAGCATCACTCTTTGGTCACACACATTTGTAAGTAGCCATATGTATTATTTTTTAGTCACATTTTATTAAAAATCTACAATGACAGTTAGTAGCATTTGGCTACACTTTTCTACTGCGGCTAGTGATTCCCACATTTTTATTGAAAGTGTTACTAAAGGCTTGGAAAAGGTGTATTTTCGTCACACAAATTAAAAGGTTATATAAATACCGTGATAATAGGTCATATTTGGCCACACTTTTCGAGTTGTGGCTAGGCTATATAGTAAATGTCACACTTTTTTCAAAAAGTGTGGCTAAAGGTTTTTAACTGCTATACAATAGCCACATTAATAATAAAACGCGTAGCTAAAAGTGGTTTAAAAGATTATAAATGATCTTTAGCCACACCTTTATTCAAACGTGTGACAAACCGGTTTTGGAAAAAGTGTGGCCGTAGGCCTTTTTTGACGTAGTGAATATCCTCTAGAATTATCCGTTGTTCAAAGTGAAATTGAATCATTTTTCACTATAGAGGATCCATCACAAAGATCCTTCCCATCTCTCTTTTGTTACAGAAAGCCGAAGAACCTAGACGAATATCTAAAGATAAAAGCAAGACAGACTAAAAGTATTGCCAAAGAGAAGAGTAAAGGGTTTGAAGACAGAAAGATTCAGGCAATCTTATCACATGAGCTTAGTAAAGTCACCAAACTTGAGGACTTTGCTAAAGACCTGAGCAAAACAATGTCTGAGAAGCTAATTTCCACTGAGCTTGATCAAGAACTGAGGGTAGACTACATTGAACACATCATGGCTAACAAACTATACAAAGCAACAAGACCTCAATTCAAAAACTGGCCATCTGATGCTCTCAGAGAAGAAGTTGAAAGAATCACCAGAATGCTCAATGATCCTTCAATAAAGCCTACTCCACCTGATTGGAAGAAAGGCAAATAAGTGAATCCAGATAAGGCATTGAAGCTTAAAAGAATGAGAGCAGAGCTTGTGGCTGCAAATTATGGTTCAGCTTGGTCCATTGCCAGATGGTCTGAATCCAATATAGTTGAGACATATAAAAAGCTGGAACAGCTCAGAGCTAAAGATCCCTCAGTTTCTCAAAAGCCAGTTTATCTCACAACAGCTGCCATCCCTCAACGGACCCATTCTTCCAAAAAGTTGTCCTCAACATTTATTTTATCCGCAGCTGCCTTAAAACAAGTAAAAAGGCAAAAGCAGATTGATGAGGAAGATGAGCTGAAGTATGAAAATATCAGAAAAGAGGGAATAAGGAGTCAGCTTGATTTCCACATTAACCCTGCTGCTGACTTACTTGCTGCTCAACTCAGAGAAACACTTGCAAAGTTAGTCAGCAGACCACAGTCACCAAACTCATCTTCAATAAGTCTTGTCCCAAGAAAACCACCTGATCCAAAAATCCTAAAGTGGAAGTCATCCTCATACACCCACATATTGACTTTGATCAGGTCAGATGGTAGTGTTGAAAAGCTTAAAATGGAGAGTGCATATGGTCTGAATGCATATGATCTCCAAGATCTGTTGGATCTTGAACTTGAGAGGGATGGTGATGAAGACATGTACTCCCTGAACTTTGAACTACAATTCAAAGGACCAATCAGGGAGATGTTGATGAGAAATAAAGAAGGGTTTTGGCATCATCTGTTCTAGGGGGAGATTGTTGGCTCATGTGGACCCCGCCAAAAGAACAGATGATAAAAAGCCAAAATAGTCTACAATCAACTGATCCATAATAATAGTGCTTGAAGTCATTCTCCTCTCAATGGAAAAGGCATCAAACAACTGCTGCAACCAAAGGTCTACCAAAGTGAACCACTGATGAAGACTAAAGTCTGCTGATAACAAAGGTCTGATCACCCTATGTTTGAAGAAGACAAAGTCTGATGAAGAAAGGTCTGCTGAGGCTCAATAGATGATAAATCAACAGATGTTGTATATCAGTGTTTTCAATGTAACAGTGTATTAGTTATAGCAGATGTTAGAGGTTGTTACATGTTGTTAGATGTCACAGTCTAGGTGACGTCAGCTTAGATTCCTCAGAGGTTTGCATTGTATTATAAATAAAACAGTGCATATACTGTTCTATGTATCACTTCACCTTGACATTTTGTACGAGCAAATAGAGTGATCTCAGGCTAAGGGGGAGTTTGTATTTCATGCATACGTGAATCATTGTAATTTCAATCATTTAGTTAAAGTATTCATGATGAAAGCAAATCTATCATTGTATGTGAATTAAAGTTTAGCTTCATTCCGATGCATTATTTCCATAATTGTTATATTCTTACATCTTTTATCTTAAACTTTTACAAACAATTCAACCAAATTGAGGAAACATACAAAAAATATAGTAATATTGAATTTTAATAATCCCAACTATCGTCATTGGCCGCCAACACTCCCAACTTAAAAAAATAACCACTGGCACTCCCAACTATTAACATATTGGCCTCCAATGGACCTTGACTAACAGAACCCTAACGTCGTTAGTGTCCGGTCACCGGAAAAATCGTTTTTGGCCAGAAAAAGGTTCATAAAGGTCGATCTAAGCTTATAAAAAGGTTTGGGACAAAAATGTTGAGTTTTCCGGTTGAGTTTTCCAGCCAATAAGAAGATTTCCTGCGAAAAGGGAGTTTTCTGACGACCTCAATAATTGGGGCTTTTGCTAGAAAAAGGTTTACAAAGGTCCGTAATAAGGTTACAAAGAATTTTTGGACGAAAATCTTGAGTCTTCCGGCCAAAAATTCCGGCGACCGGACACTAACGTCGTTAATGTTCTGTTAGTCAGGGTCCATTGGAGACCAATATGTTAATAGTTGTGGCTGTTAGTGATTATTTTTGAAGTTGGGACTGTTGGCGGCCAATGACGAATAATTGGGATTATTAAAATCCAATATTCCAAAAATATATGTTATATTTGAATAATGACCTTAATGTCATCCATCAACTAGAGGTCTTCATCGATGTCATACAAGGAACATGTCCAACACTAGTTTTACGGTTTCGGGGATAGAGTACAAGCACGATTATTATCTTGCTGATGGAATATACCCAACCTACTCTACAATCGTTAAAACTATTCACAACCTGGCAGGCAAAAAAATAAAGAAATTTGCCAAGTTTCAAGAGGCAGCGAGAAAGGATGTTGAAAGGTGTTTTGGGGTTCTACAAAAAAAAGGGCATATCATTGAGAACCCAAACTTGCTTTTAAACCAAAGAAGATGCGATATTGCATGTATGCCTGTGTCTTGGTGCATAACATGATCATCAAAGACGAATGTAGAGCGATTTGTGAGTACGGCGAAAATACAGTTAACGAGAATTATGTTCCGGTAAATCTGGAACAACAAGATTTGAACATGTTCTCGTTACATAACGAGTACATACATGAAAACCTTAAGGCGGACTTGGTGGAATACGTTTGAAACAACGAACCAAATGACGACGAAAATGAAGACTAGTATTTTTTAAGTTTAGATTTTATTTTTAGCGAAATGTAAGCTTTATTACTAATTTACTGTTTAATTCAATATTTTAAAAAGGAGTAAAGTCCTATTTGAGTCCCTGTGGTTTGTACAGTTTAACCATTTGAATCCAAAAACCAAAACTGTCTTGATTTGAGTCCCTGTGGTCTCTAATTTTAACCATTTGAGTCCCTGTGGTCTCTAATTTTAACCATTTGAATCCAAAAACAAAATGTTTCTGATTTAGATGTTGTTTACTTTTGGATTCAAATGGTTAAAATTAGAAACCACAGGGACTCAAATCAAGACAGTTTTGGTTTTTGGATTCAAATGGTTAAACTGCACAAACCACAAGGACTCAAATAGGACTTTACTCTTTTAAAAAGGGTTATTGGATTTTAATAATCCTAAGTTTCACCTGTTGGTCGATAATAATCCTAACTTTAAAATTTTCCTCCAATAATCCCAACTTGTAAAAGTTTGGCCACCATTGATCCTTTTCAAACGTATAAGAATTTGGTATCCTCAATAGATTCAATTACACCTAAAGACTCCTTAATTGATTTAAGTGCACCTATCTTAGAAAAGGATCAATGATGGCCAAATTTTTACAAGTTGGGATTATTGGAGGGAAATTTTAAAGTTAGGATTATTATCGGCCAACAGATGAAACTTAGGATCATTAAAATCCAATAACCCTTTTAAAAAACCGGTTTATGCCAGCTCGTTGAACGGATTAAACCGGATGTCAGAAGCTTGTCCGGGACGAATCATACCGGTAAACCGAGGGAACGATAAAGAAGTTGTATCGCCGGTAAATTGGGTTATACCGGTTTAAACCGGTATACCAGTACCGCTTCAAAGGTTAAAATTTGGACTTTTAATCTTTTATGAATCTAAAAAGGTGATGATTTACCTTCTTAGTAAAACCGAGCGCCCAATAAAGTATCAATAGTGAATTTTTGTATTTTTTTGGGTTATTGGATTTTATCACCCCTAACTATTGGCTATTAGCCGCTGCCATTCCCAACTATCACTTTGACGCCCGCCACCCCCAACTTAACTCTTAGTTTGTTCTGTCACCATGTCGTTAACTGATCACTAACTTTTGAGCTTGTTACTATACTTTTCGGGGTGTCCAAAGATCCCTAAAACCTTCCTAAGATCCCCATGACACCCCCAAAAGAATAAAAACATGGTCAAAAGTTAGTGATCAGTTAACGGCGTGGTGACAGAACACACTAAGTGTAAAGTTGGGGGTGACAGGCGTCAAAGTGATAGTTGAGGGTGGCAGCGACCAATAGCCAATAGTTGGAGGTGATAAAATCCAATAACCCTATTTTTTGTTATGGATTAACTTTTGGAATATTTTTTATTGTGAAATGATGTAGTATTGGATTATTTTTTGAGTAAAAATTGTATTTTATAGATATATAAGGTTAATTAGTCAACCCGATTGAACCGTCCGGTACAACCCGATTCAACCGGTTGAACTGTCCGATACAACCCGGTTCAACCGGTTGAATCATATCTGAGCCTAACCCGATACGATTAAACATTGGTTTAATTGAGGCTCATTCTCCCCCACTCAATGTAGAGTCCGTTAACTTCATCAACGTGAGTTCAAAATAAGTGAAAGGCCATTTGCATCATATATTAAGTCAGTGTCAGGCCCACAAGTCTATCCAACACTTTGAAAAACAAAGCCCACTGGGCCACACTTATAACCCAAGTCTGGTTTCAAAACACACACCCTACAAAACCCTAATTCCAGTATCATCATCGCCTTCATCCTGTAGGCACAAGTGATTTCTCTACGTCGCCGGTGCCGCTCACATTTGGTATGCTTTTCTAACCTTTCTTACAATCACATCGTATTCTCTATCGTTTCTAGCTCTACGATCTCATCAATCCTCAATACATACATACATATATATGTTTATGATACGTTCATCTCTTTAATCAACTCTGAATTACCGATGTTATTACTTTAGAAACATTGATTGTTCTATCGTTTCTAGCTGTTAGGTTTTTTGACGGATATATTCATGTATATGTTTTTGATTAGCTCATCGATTCAGTCAATTAAGATTTACGGATGTTCTTCCGATTTTAGAAACAGTGAATGTTTTACCTGTTTCAAAAATCTTGTTAGTGTAGATACGAACGTAGGGTTTCAACGATATGTATATGTATCAAATGTGTTTTTACTTCACATTTTGTTCTGTTTGGTCTCATGAATTGTAGATACGTATATATGTTTTATATACCTTCATTGATTCAGTCAACTGTGAATTACTGATGTTGATATTTTGATCTTCGAAAATTGATTGTTTTATATAGAGTTTTGACCTTTGTTTGTGTGGAAGATGGCTGTTGATAAGTAATTTAAAGATGTCTTTTTTTTTTTTTTGGAATGAAATGTGTTATTTTGTCGAGTATGAATTGAAATTTGGATTTTACAATAAACGTGTGTTTAGAACGAAGAAATGGCTGAAGTTGCCAAGGGAGGATCAGTTGTTCCAGAGTCTGTGTTGAAGAAGCAAAAGAGAAACGAGGAGTGGGCTCTTGCAAAGAAGCAAGAGGCTGCAGAGTTGAAGAAGAAGAATGCCGCTAACCGGAAGTTGATCTTTAACAGGGCTAAGCAGTATAGCAAGGAGTATGAGGCTCAGGTATCTCCATTTTGTTACTTTTTCTTTTAATTTGTTGGTTTATTTATTGGTAGTTTGACATTTATGTTTGTTTGTTTTATTTTAGGACAAGGAGTTGATTCAGCTCAAGCGTGAGGCTAGACTGAAAGGTGGATTTTATGTCAACCCTGAGGCAAAGATGCTGTTCATTATTCGTATTCGAGGGTAAGTTTTGTTGGCATTTTCAGTTCTTTTAACTATTTGCTCTGTTTAACGTTCAAGTGTATTGTTGTTCTATATTTATAATTATTTTTTTTCTCATTTGTAACATCTAGTATCAATGCAATGGACCCAAAGTCGAAGAAGATTTTGCAGCTTCTGCGTCTGAGACAGGTGAATTGCTATAACTTTTAGTTTATGAATTTGTTTCCTGTTTCAGTAGATATATAATTTTCAGAATTACATGTGATCTGGGCGCATTTTTATGAATGTGAATTTTGAAATTGTCAGCCGATGAACATGCATTTGAATTTTGTTTCAAATTGCTTCATAGGTTTTCTTAAACTTGCATCTTTTTTCATTTTTGTTACACCCAAAAAAGTTTCTGATGAAATGTGTGAACACACATTGATCCATAAACTAGTAGAAATCAGTATTTTTTTTACAACTCATCCGAAAACATATTGTGATATCAATGTGGGTGTTTGGGTTAGCTTATTTGGGAGCAACTTATAACTTATTGACTTATAAAAGTTAATAAGTTGTTTTTATAGTGTTTGGTTTAACTTATTTAAGTTGTTTTTGTGTGTGAGAAAGTTGTTTTTGAGAAGGAATCCCAAACACCCCCAATGTTATAGATGATTAGGTTATGATTGTATTTGTTATTTGCATTAAAGGTTGTGTTATGATTGAATTTTTGTTAGGGTTTGATGAAAGGTGCTCATTTTATTTGTTTTTACTTCAAAACAAATTTTATGTACAGGGATTTGATTTCCATGTTTGAACACTGAACATCTAGAATTTCTTTACTTTAGAAAAAGTTTGAACTATCCTGTGAAAGTTACTTTGAAGTGTTTTTCTCTATTGTTGTTATCACTTTAATTTTGATAAGTAACTAGATTTTTGATAGCTTACTAAAAGTCATTTGGTTCATTTAGCTTTGAGCTGTTTATTTCAAACAAAACGAATCACTGTGTTTACTATTTTCTTTGTTTTAACGTATTTTTCTGTTTTTGTCAACCAGATTTTCAACGGTGTGTTCTTGAAAGTGAACAAGGCCACATTGAACATGCTACACAGGGTTGAGCCATATGTTACTTATGGGTATATATTTATCTTCACCTAAATTAGATTTCAAGTCTTATTTATTTGGATATTCAAACTAAACATATGAGATTCTTCACAGTTACCCTAACTTGAAGAGTGTGAAGGAGTTGATTTACAAGAGAGGATATGGAAAACTTAACAAGCAAAGAATCCCTCTAACTGACAACTCTATTGTTGAACAGGTTTGTTTATACATCTTTTTGTTGTAATCTTTTCTAAATTATGCAATATAAATAATTATTAAATTGTTTTTGTGGACAACAGGGTCTTGGAAAGTTCGGTATCATCTGTGTTGAAGATCTTATTCACGAGATTTTAACTGCTGGTCCGCATTTCAAAGAAGCCAACAACTTCTTGTGGCCTTTCAAGTTGAAGGCACCCTTGGGTGGTCTGAAAAAGAAAAGAAATCATTATGTTGAAGGTGGAGATGCCGGCAACCGTGAAGATTTCATCAACGAGTTGATCAGGAGGATGAACTAGAATGATGAGGTGGGTGTCGAGATTTTGGGTTTTCAACTTTAGGTTTGATAGATTGTTTGGTTGTTTTGTCGTTGAGAATCGGATACTTTTATTTTCAAGCAAAGAGAATGTATCATCGTTCAGATTGTTTTCTTTATCTACTGGTTTTTTGGACTTGATTTTGTGTTCAATATGGTGGTGGGGTTAGTCGCTAAATATTAAAGGTTTCCAACTTTTATAAACTCGATAATCGCACAGTTGTCTAAAACTACTTCTAATTTTGTTGGGTCTAATCATATTAAGAAATTTAAAGCTAATAAAGTGATTTTTGTTTACTTTTTATGTAATCTGACAAGTTTCATGTTTTAATCGGTTTAAGCATTTGGACATGTGTTACAACGTTTCCAGTTCACATCAATCTACCCTTCATTCTGCCATTACTTCCACTGTTACCCCAGGGGTAATTTTGTAATCTCACCATCAACAACACCTTACAACCCTGCCTTCTGTATTCCATTCATTCCCAACCCTGTTTTTAACTGCAACTCTTAAATATGTGATGACATAAGAATGAATTCTTATGTATAGATTTTAACAAGATAATATAACTTCATTTCAATCCAAAGGAATACACTATCCGGTCTCATACGAGGAGAACTCATATAGCTTAGAAGCTCTAGTAAGCAACTGTTATCTGAGTAGAGTAATATATTTGGATGAGTTTAATAATACAAAGATACAGATAGATGTTTGTTTTCTTATCACAGGTGTATGAAAGTCATCATTAGTGACTTTACACGTTTTTAGGGTACGTAAAAATGGTACTTGAGAAGTTTCTCAAAATTGAAAAGAAAGGGACTCATTTGGAAGTTATTCAATAACACTTAAATATAGAGGTAATAACTTGCATTTGAATTTGGAAGGTTTGGTACTAAAGATTTTGGTAATCCAAATAAATATTGCAAAGATATGATAAGTGTGGCACACAATGGTCATAACGAGTCCATCAAGTCGATTAGACTTGAAGCCAATTTGGTTAGATTCGAAATCTAGTAAGATGTCTGTTAAGACATACCAAAGACATGATGGAAACGTATTTAGCCCTGAATTAAGGTTCATTATGATCCCTACATGAAAGCAATAAATAATATTTTATTCCGATGCAAGCTGTTTATCAATGCATGTAAAAAAAAAAAAAAACCTGAGCCAAGTAGGAACTAAGTGTCGCAACCAGGGGCGTACCCACCCTAAGCCAAGGGTGGGCGGGCGCACCCCATGAAAAAATATTTTTTAGTGTTATTTTTCGCCGAAAATCCTGACCGCACCCCTTGAAATTTTTCACCCGCACCCCTTGATAATTTTCAACCGCCCCACTTAGAAAAAAAAATAATTATTAACCACTTATTCACTTAATTATTTAATCTAATCAAAACCCAATCTGCAATCAATTTTTTTTAACACAAGCCCAAACCCAACCTAAAGAAATTTGAACTAAATAAAATAACCCAAATCCATCCACCCATTCCATTTCCAAATCCCGCCCCCAAAAAAACTCCCAGCGACTTGACGCCACTGCTCACGACTTGGTGGCTTTTTTTACTAGAAAAACCAAAATTTCGGTTGGACCGACCCATATTACGTCAGAATTCCAATATAGAACTAGTATGGTTTATTTATTTATTTATTTTGTTTTATGTGATGATTAGGAGAAGATATAGATGTGTAATGGTTTAATCTTTTTATATTTTTTTTGTTGTTCTAGACTTGTAGTTAAATGATTTTGTTGTTTTATTTATAGCTTTGTTTGTTTAAATGATTAGTTACAAGTAATCAACATTTAATATTAGGGCTTGAATGTTTAAAAATATAATTGAAAGTTATGGGCTATGGTTGAACATGATTATTTATTTTGTTTAAGTGTTTAGTGTTGTTTTATAAACTTATGGAGCAAATTATATGTGTTAGGAACAATGAGTAAGAATGTAATGAACTTATGGCGTGTTTAGTATCTTTAAATGATATTTTGGATATATTTCAAAAAAAAAAAAAAACCTGTAGGGCACAATTTTAAATACGTTTGTAATTTGTAATGACGTGTTTTTGATGATTTATAAATTTTAGTTTGATGTTCTTTTGTCTTACATAATCCGACCCAACCCGTTATGAACCGATATTTTTACACAGCTAGGGGCCTAAAATCTTTGAAAATATTCCGCACCCCCAGGAAAAAATTCCTGAATCCGCCACTGGTCGCAACAAAAGTTGGAAACCAATAGCCTATGACAATAGGTTTACCTTAGGTAGTACAAAACTACAAGTGAATAAGGTGAGATTGGTTGTTAACTTTACGTTCATAAAATTTGTATTGTGTAAATACCGACTATGTTTCGATACAAATGAGTCTTAACATGAGAAGTAAAGAAGAGATATATTTTTTCTTTTGAATTTTTTTCACCATCTTGTCAAACAACTATTTTAGTCCCAAAATCTAAAAAAACAATTTTTTCACACAATATGTCCAACGCAAGAAAATTCATAGTTTCACGCAACCTCATGATACGAATTGAAGAACAATATAATTCATAGTTTCACGTAAGCTCATGATACGAAGACAACCAAAGTTAATCTTTCTTGTGAACCTGGGTACACAAATATCACTTTCGCTTCCTCCAACCATCTTGCTTACATGTATAACCACTAGCATCCTGCAAAAATAAGAAGGGGAACAAAACATTTACATATAAAAGTAGATGCACCATAAAATATATATATATATATATATATAATGGGAAACACTAAAAAATGTGAAATCAGGGAATAGTGTATTTAACATGTTAAATATATGTTAAAAATTCAATTTAAAATGTTAAAAATTATTTTTTCCAAAGCTTTTCCATACAAAGATGTAGAAGCTATTCCAATAAAAAAATTATTTTGTAATTTTTTTAACCTTTTATTATTATTTTTTAAGATTTATTTTTATTAAAAAGGGTTCTACATTGTATTTATATATATGCAAAAGCTCTGAATTTAAAAAAAAAATTATTTTTAACATGTTAAATTAAATTTGTAACATGTTAAATGCATGGTTACCATATTCCTCACTTTTTAGTATTCTCCATTAAACCCTGTATATATGTATATAGTAAAGGAATTATTCCATCTTTTGCAAAATAAGGTTATGCCACAACAACTAGTAATGAGAACTTGACTTTTTTTAGCCATTGTAACCTTCAGTTTTGTTGAAAGCTAACTATTGTTCATAAGTTTCAAAAGAGTGTGCGCCACTGAGTGACTATGTTTCCAGAATATCGTTAACTCAAAAAAGACTTTTTGTTAAAAGTACTTATCGACTTATGACTTTTTGAAAATGAGTCTTTAAAAAAGTATTTGACTTGCTTATTCATGTAAAATGACTAAAAGGGACATTCTTTTATAAGTCATACCCAGTAATTCTGAAACAAGGCGCAGGAGAGAAAAGAAACAGCTACAGCATTATCGCACTCACACACAATATATATGAATCTAATTCCATTAATAATTGCACACAAAACCTTCATTTCCTCCCTCTCTCAATCTTTCTTACACACAAATACACATACTTAGTGTGTACATACATGCAAATTGCAGAAAAGGGTAGAAATGGAATTAAAAATGAATTATATCCTATTTCTAGTTCATATTTTGGGTCTGTTTGCGGTTGTTTACGGTGATGGAGGGCTTGTAAGTCCGTCTAAGTTGCAAATGTTTGTGGATGAAATTCCAGATATGCCCCGGATCAAAGGCTATGATGTTGTTCATAGGGTTCATGTTTCCAAGAGACTCAAAATCTTCATGTTTCAGAAGTACTGGGTATGTCTTTCTTTTAGAATATTATTATTATTATTATTATCATTGTTACAATCAACTGAACAAATTAAACAATCAACTGACCTTAGCGGAATATGGAGTGGTGAAATGGATTGATGATGGCGGCTGTGGAGAAAAGAAACAGCAGATAAGTGTAGGCATTATATGGGGTAATTTGGTAATTTTGTTTTTGAAAAGTTATAACTTATAAGCAGCTCAAAAAGTCACAGTACCCTAACTTCTCAAAACTGACTTTTTCTTCCTATACAAAAAGTCATTTTGGGTTTGCCAAACACCTTTTCTCTTCATTATAGCTTTTTGTAAAAGTCAATAAGTTATAAGGAGGTGTGGAAAAGCTTAGCCAAACATCCTCATAATTTAAAGTTTCTCATAAACCATTTCCCATGTATTGTATTGCCCCACATTAATCAGAACAATAAAAACTATTATCAAAAACATGTAATTAGGAGATGTGTATAAGAATGAAGGTAAATAACAAATTTGCAATGTAGTTAGACATTCTTACATGTCTTGGCTTCTGAAAATCCAGAAAGTGGCTGGACGCTGCAAACCGGGTCCAAGTAGATCATTTCTGCTTTCGCTGAGGCTCTAGGGAACCGCATAAGATCCTTAGCAATGCCAAACCTTTTATCACTATTCAAACTTCCATCTGCTTGGATGGTAAACTTCTCAAGAGAAGGGGAATGAGCAAGTAACATCTTTACATAAAGCAATTGTGATTTTGATCCTTGGAAAGGTGATAAGTCAATGGTTCATAACCGATCCAAAGTTTGATCCAAGCAGTCTGGTGATTCCAAATGATCTGAAGCTGGTTCCACACCACCAGGTTGCATCAGCATGGGTAAGTAAAAACATGATTTTGCCGTCTCAGTATGCGTCATACGCAATTCTACTAGATTCGGTGAGTTTCGAAGCAAACAAAGAACACCATGGAGATCATCCAAATCATCAAGTGAAAAATCTATCAACCTCAAACGCTTTAAATTATTAACCGCATGCGGAAACCACTCTGGCTTTTCTGTTATAAAAACCTAGGAGTTGAAAGTGAGATTTTAAGTTAGAAAATGTGTGAACTATATAATGGTGAAATTTTATTTCCAAAATTAATTTTTGGAATATTGTATTTAAATAACCCATACCTTGATCAATTGCCCGATAACACTCCCAACTTTCGATTTGTACACCAGCACTTTCAACTTATTTTCCTCTAGCACTCCCTAACTAACTGAAACCTAACCCATTTAGTATTTGTTGATTTGATGTGGCCCTTTTTGCTTGACGTGGCATTTTTTTTGATGACACGGTAGCTAACGTGGCATTTGACATCAGCTAACTGGGTTAGGGTTTAGTTGGTTAGGGAGTGCCAGAGGAAAAGTAGTTGAAAGTTGGGAGTGATGTGATACAAATCGAAAGTTGAGAGTGTTATCGGCTAATTGGTAAAAGTTTGGGTTATTTAAATCCAGCATCCCTTAAATTTTAGTATCATACCTTAAGAAAATGAGCATCAATAGACAAGAATTGAACTTTAGGCATGTGAGAAAACATCAAAGCGAGATTCATCCTTTTGAGTCTTACATAGTCTTTTATGGGCTTCCCCAGAATTATACAAACCGAAGCAAGCCATTGACTATGCAATAACTCCAACAACATGACATCATGGCAATTCTTCACTACTAAACTCTGCAATTGTGTAGCCTTGATTTGAAAATTGAATGCATTAATGCATGAACGCATGGTCAACTTCTTAAGTTGTGGTAAGTTGATCTCAGTTCCGCCTACTTGAGTCCTAAAATCGATATCATATAGAACGAGGCTTTCGAGAAAGAGAAATCCTTCAAACTTAAGTGGTGGCTTGAAGATACATCGAGTAAGTTCCAACTTTCTCAGCTGGAAACAAGAGAACACACAAAATGGAAGTTGATAAGGTTGACTTGAGTTAGCAAGAGTGAGATCCTCTAGACCTTTTGTTGATAAGAATAATAACCATTGATCAACTTCTAGGAAGTTATCAAGATCCATGATTGGTATATAGAGATAAAATTTGGAGATAGAACCCTTGTGAATAAGCAAGACTTGGTTTATGACCCTTATAAATCCATATCTACCAAATGGTCCATGTGTTTTCAACTTATTTGAAAACTGCTCATCAAAAACCAGTGCCCGAGTTGTAGTCCATTTGTACCTCCACTTTTTTGAAAGAATGCTTGTCCTTACAATATCTCGGATTGGGAGCCGCTCTAACACTGAGTCACTCAAATGCTCCGACAAGTTACCGATTCCATTTCCTTCCGCAATAGTTACCTGGCTCTGCTTATTATTCGCTGTTACTACATTTAAGAAAAACAGAAATTGAGTTTTTATAAAAAAAACGGATGGTTGTACATTTAGTGTCTATATGTAAATGCTATGGGTGAGCATAAGTCGATTTAGTTCGATTATGAGCCACAATATATAATCGCTATCTCGGTTTTTATATCTTTAGGCCATGTGTACTCGAGCGCTATGAGGGTGTGAAAACACCCAATAGTGCCCTATAACGCCAAAACACTGCCACCTGGCGTTATGGGGGTTATGGGCTGCTATTGGGTGTTATGGTCCTGATCAACCCATGCTTACTTAACCTAAATATATTCACTAAAGTTGTAAACCAAATATGAAAGCAACAAGAAATTTTAATTTGTAAAGGAGAAAAAGAGCAAATGATAGTATTCATGTAGATTGTGTTTGATAAATAAACAATTAAAACGTACAAGCCATGTGAAGTAATTAAACCCTCTGTAATATTTTACTAAAACACCGGCCACAAAGCTATCAAAAAATGGTTTGGAGATCAAATATCAACTCAGATAAACATGGATATATAAGATTTGTATGCACATGGTGTTTATAGTCTAAATAAATCGGTCTATATATAAAACCTGTTTCCGGTGATCATTGACAAGGGTGAAATCCTAAAACCAAAGTAAGCAAGCAAATATAAACTGTTAACAAAGATATAGAATTAATCTTACCCGTTAAATCCATAACAGTTGAATTTCCAGAATTTAGGGTTTCTGGAAGAACACGAAGCGATAAAGAATCAATTCAGGTCGTTTAAATAAGTATCCATCCCATCCCGTCCCATTCGAACGTGATTTAAATTTAAAGTTAAAATAATAAATTATTTCCAACCTATAAATAAGCAACCAATCGCTTGTTACTCTTGTTGTAAATTATGCAGTTTTTCAAAAAACTTTTGGCATTTTTCATTTTTAGCTTGAAGGTTTTATGTTTTACATTTTAACCCCTTTGACTTTTTTACCTTTAACCCAAAACTTTTCAGCTTTTACAATTTAACCCCAACATTTTTTTTCAACTTCCTAACCCCATAATTTTCATCTTTCGCAAGTTTTTCGTTTTAAAATTTTGTGAGTTAATACGCCGCAACGTGCATGTGGGGTTCAACGTTTTTTTCGTCTGTGCTTTCCCGTTTGACAGGCCCATCGCAACGCGTCAAATTTTCTTGTTTGATAGATTCGTAGCAACATGCGGGTCGTAAATCGATGTAGTTATTTTTTCCTACGTTTCGGTCTAATTTCTTCGCATTAACACGCCACAAGGAACGTGTGTGGTTCAACGTTTTTACAACCTTTTCTGATGTTGTTGGTGGTCGTTGGCAGTGGTGTGGTATTGGTGCTATTTGGAACGGTTTTACGAAGGTCTTTAATATATTAAGTTTTTTTACTAATAATTTGTTTCAAGTTTACCCTATACTTTCTTTACTTAAAAAAACAAATTAATTACGTATTTTTATGTACGTGTCGGTATAAATTTGATTTGCTCTACGTTTTGACGTAAACTTTTTTCGAAAATGTTGGTGCATCCGTCTGTCGTCTACGTCTTGTATCGAGTCTTAGACAATATTGTATAGATTAGGGCTCGTAGATCGAGAAAATAGGAAGTTTTAGTGAGTTTAGAAGCTGATTTCGCTCCTGAATGACCTATATATAGTGACCTGATTCCGCCTGAAACCTACAAGAACCATTTGGAGCGGAATCTGAATCTTGTGATTCCGCTCGTAGAGACACAATGACATTTGGAGCGGAATCAGCCACTATGAGCGAAATCAGCTTCTAAACTCACTAAAACTTCATATTTTCTCGATCTACGAGCCCTAATCTATACAATATTGTCTAAGACTCGATACAAGACGTAGACGACAGATGGATGCACCAACAAACTCCCCCTCGGATGTTGACGGAGTCTTCAGTGTCGAGTCTTCGCATCTTCAGTCCTTATCAGTCTTTGGGCTTCTCTTTGAAGTATCTGACGCTGTAAGTATCCCCAATCTCTATCTTCTTTTCTCTTTTCATCACCAACATACTCCTTCCTTTAAGTATCTTCAGACTCTCCCTTTCGATATGTTGGGATCACAGCCTGACTTGTTAAAATCACAGAGTCCTTAGGTATCGGAACCTGATTCTCTGACATTCAAATAACCTGCACATTCTCTACCCAAAAATAAATTTTATGATGATACCTTGTAAAACAATCTTACCATCTAATGAACCTCTTGCAGGAATAATACAATCAAAGAATGATTTTATCATATTAAACATTGATGAACCACTTGAAGATATATCACTTTTATGTTAAAAAACAACACACTCTCCCAAACCATCTGTTCATCATGTTTAGCACTTGGAATTTTGAAAATCAGCTCTCCAACACCAGTTGTCGAAAATCTTTTTGTATTTTACAAAATTTATGCTAAAACACACTGAAAATCTTTTTGGATTTTTGAATAGAATGAAATGCAATAAAGAAATATTTACATACAATATTTTTGTGAGTTTGTATAAGAGGATCATATCAGTTGTTGAGACAAATCACTAACACCGTTAAGCTTTAAACATTTTAAGTTCTAAACGATTCACTTAGATTGTCAGTATACTGGTCCACTTAAATTCTCACACAAAGTTCAACTGCTTCGAGATACGATATTAATGTCTTAAGCACTTAAACTTAATCGCGTGTCCCACCTCAGAATATACTCCCGTATCCAGATCCCAATATTCAGTCTTATAGGTGAGTATACCACAGATGATATCTGTAAGGAGCAGTGGCGAAGCTTGGAAAAAAAGTTCGGGGGGGGGGGGGCGGAAGGCACCGGACCTAAAAAAATATTTCTATGTTCGGGTCCGTGATTCGATTCGGGTCGGGTCAAACGCTAATATCAAATAAAAAGTGTTCTCAAACATTAAAACTTAAACATTGTTTAACAAACAATTGAACAAAGACACCAAAACATTAAAAAAAAGAGGAAGGTGGGGTACCCGGTTCACTTGGATGAAGAATTATAGTTCTGTCCCTAATTTCAACCTAAATCACATAAATTGCAGCCCTAATTTCAGTTCTGCCCCTAATTTCTACCTAAATCACAAGTTTAGGGCTAAAATTCACCTCTAATTTCAACAAGTTTAGGGCTAAAATTCAGTTCTGCCCTAATTTCTGCCTGAAGAATTATAGTTCTACCCCTAATTTCAACAAGTTTAGGGTTAAAATTCTCCCCTAATTTCAACCTAAATCACATAAATTGTAGCCCTAAATTAAACCTAAAGATAGACAAACACATACCTTTAACCTTATGAAGATTGAAGAAGTCAAACAAGACCACAACAAGTAGCGCAGCAGCTTGCAGTCGAACAAGAGCAGGCACAGCAGCAGCCGGTCAATCCCATAGCATAATCTAATAACAAATTAACAAATCACCCAAAATTTCAAGTTAACATAAAGATTTAACAAGTTTAGGGCAAAAATTCGGCCCTAATTTCACCCCAAATGTCAACCAAAATCACATATATTGCAACCCTAAATTAAACCTAAAGATTAAAAACACATACCTTATGAAGATTCAAGAAGAATCCGTCGAAGATTGACAATTTCAACAAGTTTAGGGCTAAAATTCACCCCCAATTTCAACCTAAATCATATAAATTGAAGTCCTAGATTAAACCTAAAGATAATTGAAGAAGTCGAACAAGTACAAGACCACACATACCTGAGGATGAGCCGTGATTCGTGAAGAAATCGAGCAAGTTCAAGACCCCTGCCCTCGGACTCGAACAACAACAACAGGTCAGCAGCGATTTGGGGTTTCTTTCCCCCTTCTGTTCTGTGCGTGCGACTGGTTATGCTCGTATTCCACCAGGACCGAATTTGGGTTTATTTTTTTTTTGGACGGTGGGCTTTTATTTTGGGCTTGTATGATTTTGGTGTATAATAAATTGATTTGGGCTAATTAAGTATTTTATTTGGGCTACATAATAGAAAACCGGGGGTCGAATACGTATATACAAAAAAAATTTTATAAAACCGAGGGGGTCGAACACGTATATACATAATTTTTTTTTAAATTCGGGGGGGGGGGGGGGGTGAAAACGTATATCCCTAAAAATTTCTATACGAAAAACACATACGTAACACTACTAACCGAAAAGTTCGGGGGGGCGGGCGCCCCCTCCCCGCCCCTTACATGCTGCGCCCCTGGTAAGGAGTTATAATGCGAGGGCCGTGAGAGCTCAGGTCGATACTTCCGTATACGCAGAGAGATGACGGCTTCGACTTTTGGTGTGTCCCCTTTAGAGGATCTTTTTACAACAGCGATGACTATCAATTTTATTGTTTCATCAATTTGCTAAGGGTGGCGCTATGTTTCAAGCAAGCGGAAAGTATTCTCCGGGGACTAGGCCATTGCTTCCGCAAAATCAGAAGTCCCGGGATAATACCCCAGATATCACTGAGTATAAAGACCTAGTATCTCAGAAAGAGGGATCTTTCAAACAAGATTTCGGGGGTTACCCATATATCCGAGAGATGTTTCCCCACGATATAAGCAAGTTTGATTTTAGGTTTATATCTCGTCACAATCTACTAAATGTGCAAAAACCTACTGACACATCATCAGTGAGACCGTTTACCACATTTTTACTTTCCATTTCTTTAGCATGCTGTGATAGTCCACTGATGTACTATCATTTCCTCTTCTTTGACACAAAACTCATTTTTGAATTTTATCATGTTTTTGTCTTTTTCAAATTTTCAAATGTTTTTGGATTTTCTAAAAAATTCTTACTCCCCCTAAAATGCAAACACAATTCAGGAAATTTGAAAATAAACTATACAATAAAGTGACAACCGATATCAAATTGCTTCAAATCGCCATTGACTTGGCATAAACAATCAGAATTCCCCCTTACAACAAACTATTTTCTCATTTAGATTTCAAAACACTTAAGTTTGTTTTAATCAAAATGATTTTTCCGGAAAATAAGTTTGTTTTTACCACTTATAGGGGCATGGTTCATCATATTGTCTTTCAACCACTTGTATGAAGATTACATCAAGTTCAAATTAATGACCTTGAGTAATCACTATGTCAGAACAAACCTCTGTACCACTTGTACGATGAACTTATCAAAGTAAATTTCAAGATAAATGTCGATACCTACTCCACACTTACCAACATGGGAGTTCCGGCATAGTCCTTCACCTGTAAACATTTCATCAATCTTTAAAAATTTCACAAAAACAAACTTAACAAGAATGATGCCGATTCCTGATCCACAATTACAAACTTGGGATCTCCGGCAAGTCCAGAGACTTACTGTTCGTAATATGTACCATCCCAGTCACAAACCAGGGATGGTTCAACTTTATCTTTCTTCATCTTCTTCTCGTAAAACTCTTTAACCCCTTTGACTTTTCGATCAATCATTTTTCCAAAAATATGTTTTATAATGGGGTTAAAAGCTTTTTCAACATCAAAAACCTTTTTATCATCATAAAATTGGTTTGATATCTCAACTTTACCAATTTTCTTTTTAAAATTTTCAGCCCGAAGTGGTGGAAAATTCTCATCATCTACAGTCGAAACTGATCCTTCACTTTTTGAAACAACCTGTGGCTCCTCTGATTTTGTGGAATCAGATTCATTGCCAGAAGATAGCTCCTCTGATTTTGACCTATCAGAATCATCGCTAGAACTACCTCCAGACTTCTTAACCACCCATTTTTGTTTGTCATTTTTAGCTCTCTTCTTGTAAAACTTGTTTGAACATTCACCAATTTTAAATGATGAAAATTTTTTGAATAACTTTGTTCTGTCAATTTGTGGTTCAAACTCAATCACTTTCTCTTTCTGTTTACGAGAAACTCCCTGTTTTGATGGTATTGCCTTAGAACAATCTCTGGCAATATGTCCAACAGTGTTGCATTGGAAACAGGTTCTCGTATCTTTCCTCTGTCCAGCAGACTTCATCTCTTCTTGCTTCTTTGCAAGGAACTCACTGTTTGACTGCCTCCAGAATTCTTTCTTTTCTTCCTCATCTGCTGAGGTACCTGAAACAAATGTCATCTTTGCTTTAAAATCACGAACATATTTTTTCATTTTTCTGTTTTTCTGTTGGAGTAAATCCAAGACCTTTCTTTTTGAAATTATGGTTTTGGTTTGGTTTCTTTTGCCAACCAGAACCAGAACTGTAACCCTTTTTCTTGTTTAAACGTTGTTGTACTCTTGAGGTGTATTTTTTAGGTTTATCAGTAAGATTTAAATCTTTTATTTCAGAAATGTTAATTTCTGTAAGTTTGAAAACCCTTTTTATCATCTCAGTTTTTACACCTCTTATTGGAAATTCCTCATCAGAATATAATTTTTCAGAATCATTCAATGTATATGCAACCTTGAATGTTTCGTCATTCAAATTAGATTTTGATAACATGAATTCTTTATTGTAAACCCTTTTTCCCTGTTTGTCGGTTTGACTCGGAATGCTGGACTCGGACTTTGACTCTGAACTAGACTCCGATTTTGACTCCGACTTTGACTCCTCGGATTCATCTTTATCCAACACCTGATCAACCACTTTCTTTATTAACTCGGACTCATGATCAGTGTCAGACGATGTAAACGTGACATCAATATTTTCTGGCAAGTTAACTGTAGACTCCGACTCCCACTGTAAATTTGTAGCCTTTTTGACTCTTTCATCATTTGGATTTCTGGGCAAATATTCATTTTCTAGCGGGGGTGGACACTTGTTGTAACTGACATCTTGTTTCTTACCAGAATCCTTCTTGTCAGTCTTTTTCTTTGTGTCACTCTTCTTGTCAGTCTTCTTCTCAGGAGTCTTTCCTTCAGCAACTTTTCCAGCATCTTTTTCTTTAGTTACTTCCTCCTCTTCAAATGCCTTCATGCCTTCAACAGTCGGATAAATCATGTCAATGACATAAGAAGTACATGAGTAACTTTTCAACAAACGATTAACTCTTTCAGTTTCGATTCTTTGCAGTTCCAGTTTCTGTTCAAGAGCAGCACACTTCTCGATGTGGTTGTTCACCACTTTCTGCTTGATCATGAATGCACCCTGAAGTGTTTTCATTGCAGTTGCTTGTTCTTCACTTGTATGATTGTATTGATTCATAGCTTTGTTCAGGACATCATAAGATTCCTTCAAAATGTTCAAGTTATAAATCAAAGTGTTGTTCTGCTTCTTTATAGCTTCACAAGTGTCACACTTTACAGGAATCTTTTTAGCATCAACTTCTTCATCAACTTTGAATTTTGGAACTTCAACCTTTACTTTCCTTTTGATCACTGGAACTTCTTCATCATCACTGCTGACTGGTGTTTTGATCTTTTTCTTTTTCTTTTTGGCTTTGTCATCATCACTGTCACTTTCTGCCATCATTTTCAAATGAGCTGCCATTCTTCTTGACCAATACTCACGATCTGTTAATTTTGTTTTTAGTTTTAAATACGAAATACAAAATAATGTTTGGAAGAATTTTAGAAGCAAAAACCGAACTGAATTCGGAGTTGGTTTTGGTTTGGTTTTGTTGAGTTCGGTTCGATTTTGAACTATTTTTAGTTAGGATCGCTTCAGAACCAAGTAACCCGAAAACCAAACCAGAACCGAATTCGGAGTTGGTTTCGGTTATAAACTTTTTTTAATTCGGTTCGGAACCAAATAACCCGGAAACCAAAACGAACCAAACCTTCAGAGTTGGTTTTGGTTTGGTTTTGTTGAGTTCGGTTCGGTTCGGTTTTGAACTTTTTTTAGTTCGGTTCGCTTAAGAACCAAATAACCCGAAAACCAAAGCTTTTTTTAATTCGGTTCGCTTCGGAACCAAGTAACCTGAAAACCAAACCAAACCGAACCAAACCTCCAACTTAGATTCTTACTCGATCGATTGCAGATGTGGAGTCATGATACGGCGTCTCCTTCGAGAAGGAAAGGGCTAAAAGTTAGTACATGGAGGGTCCGACTCACGGAATCCACCCAAAACCGAATGCAGCCGAATCGGGCTCAAGACGGTGCTACGAGAGATCGAACGCAAACCCTCCGTCCAGTTTTGTTATATCTTAATACATTGTTGGTATTAAAAAAAGTATATCCCTGCTTACTAATGTTTTGCCTTCTTTATTTAGTTGTTTATTTTTTTTAATGACTTTGTCATATTGGTTTCTTTAGTTATTTATTTGTTCTTTTTTTTGACAGGTAGTCGACATGTATTGTTGATTACTATTAGTCATGGTGGTCTACCAGGCCGATTCGAGACAAACGGCTCAGTAATAAAACAAGTTGAAGCCCTGATTTGCCAAATGATATATCCTTAAAGGGACCTGGCAGTTTATGTAACACCCAAGCTTTGACAGTTCATCATTCCAACGAGCTATCTTAGCAACCCAGTGTTAAAGGTCTTCCTTTAAAAAGGTCGAAGAACAGTTCAGGCTTGACCATAGATGCGGTCTCACCATCCCATGTCAGATTCAAGAACAGTTCAGGTATGTCACTCGCAACTCGCAAGGAAACCTTCTTTTAGGATCTGAATTTAATAAGTAGTTATACCTTGGGTTAACGACTGTCACGATCACTAATATCAAAGAATAATCACAATTCGCCAGTGAAGGTGTTAACGCTCCGAGTCATCAAACTTTGCTCGAAATCTATAAATCTCTCTTCAGCGGTGGTGTTTCCGGAGGAGCGTTAGTTCCTTTATTCTCTTTTTTTTTTATTTTAATCAAATTATTGTAATTATTATTTAGTTATTCTGGTTTTTTGTGTTTATCTTTTGGATTATTGATTAGAAATTTGTGATTTGTAAACGGATTATGGATTTAAACTGTAAATCGACTTGTTTAACTGTTATGTGAATGTTGAATTAAAAAAGGCTGGGTTAAAAATTTTGTATGGGTCAAATGGGTGCCTTTAACAGTAGCTTGTTTCATGTGCTAAGTATGAATTACTACAATAAAGTCTTCACCAAAAATGATTTGATAAACTAATTAAATGAGTATGGTGTTGTAAAATGTTGCCCTCGCAGCATCGCGCGGGTATCAGGTACTACAGTCCTTGTGGCCGATCACCGCCACGCCGTAGCGTGTCACCCCCTCGAAAGATTAACTACAACAGGTCACCGTCTTCAATGTTCTCCCGATCTCAAAACCGAACCGCCCCGTACATAACCCTAAAATCACCAACCTAAGTGATATGTTTCCCGCCGCATCGCGCGGGTAAACGACTAGTATTGGTAAAACTAGATAGATCATTAATTGTTAGTCTTCCTTTTTAATAGCTAAGTAAATTAAAATTGTAACTTATTTTCAAAAAAAAAATATTTTTTCAAAGAAGAAAAAAATTATTTTAAAGTGTAGGATAAAGTATGAGGTGTGTAGGATGAATTACTAGTTGTGTAGGATAAATTTTAGTATGTGTAGGATAAATTTCAAAAACGTGTAGGAAAAATTTTGATGTGTCTAGGCAAAAATTTTAGTGTGTAGGATGATAGTCTTTATGACTAATTAATTAGTCAAAAATAATAATAAATGAGATGAGAGAAAATCTATTTAATATTTTACAATTATACCCTTTGTTCTTTTTCTTCTCAATTTAATTTTCTTCTCAAATGAACCTCCCCCTATATATATATATATATCTACAACAAAACCAGCCTGTAAACATAATACATGTTCAAAATTAAGCAACAAAAACAAAATTCACAAGCAGTGGAAACCTGAATTGTGAGCGATTCGATAACGATCAATAGATCTGGAACTTTGATTATATAGGCCAAACTCGAATCATACAATCTCATATCCTCGAGACGGCTCCAACTGCACGGACATGTCACAAAAACAGAGTGAATTGTATAGATTAAGTGCAAGTACGAAAATGACAACGCCTATAAAAAGCATTTAGGGTACTTAGATCAAATGTAAATGTTCGAGCATCAGCGATCTGTTCTTTGAACAATTTTAAAAACTAAAGGCAGAATCTCAACAATTTAAAAAAGTAACGGCAATCGGTACAGCCTCAAATTTAGAACGAAACGGTAAATATTTCGATCTAATTAGAACTCCTGCAAGCATTAAAAATTGAAGTTGATCAGTTATTAGGTTAAATTTCAACGAAATTGAATATAATACCTCGATTTGATGTATATAAACAATTGAAACCCTACGATATCAAATTTTTAGAACAATGTCCAATTCAGAACGAAACGAATCAATTTCGATTCAATCATAACACCTGCAGGCTGCAAACATTAAACAATAGAAGCTAATTAGATTAAATTTCGATGAAATTGAAGATAATTAATCAATGATCAAGACGGATGATGAAATGATTGATAAAGTTCGATCAATTTCGATCTCAAAATCTCGAAAACCTAATCCAAAATTAGTTCAAAATCTCAATTTCAATGCTAGGGTTTGGTTCCGGTAGGATGATGCAGATTCGTCTTCATTGACTTGTGGTTTCTCTCTCTAGAATTCATCTTCACATTGATCACTGTATCAGATCAATTGATTATTCCGGCGGCAGGATGATGCAGGACGGATGAGATCGACAGAGAAGATGAGGCGGAGGAGATGAGGGTAAATTGTGAGCGGTGATTTTGGCAGAGTCCAGCAGTTCAATGTGTGTGATGTGCGCATAATAATCATTTAGGGTAAATTAGTATTTTTGTTTGCTGCTTATTTGCTACCTTCTTTGTTCGGTAGCAAATTTTGGTGGCAATTGCCCTTTTTTGTAGTAGTGGATAGGGGTGTTCATCGAATCGAATATCGAATTTTCGAATTATTCGAATCGAATTAATCGAATAATTTTTTTTTCTCTTGAATTCGAATTCGATTCGAATTCGAATAAGACACATACTATTCGATTCGAATTCGAATTCGAATAAATTCGCTTCAATTCGTATTCGCTTCAATTCGTATTCGCTTCGTATTCGAATAATAGATATGGTATTTGGTTGATGGTTCATCATGTCATGGGCCATATGCCCATATCATATGTAATGGGCTTAGTAATAACTTAAATGGGTAATTTTATATAGCCCAATTAATTTATATATGTATTAAATTTTAAATTATATATATATTATATATATATAAATAAAAATACATGTATAATTCTTATTCGAATTTCGAATCGAATCGAATTTAAAATTGTAAATTCGTATTCGATTAACTTGACTCGAATCGAATTGAATTCGAATTCGAATTCTTGCGACTCGAAACGAATTCTTGATAATCGAATCGAATTCGAATCGAATTTCGAATTTTCCGAATCGAAACGAATTCTGAACACCCCTAGTAGTGGATGGTAGCGGCCGGCGGCGGCGAACACAAACTTTGGGTCCCACACACCATAGGGGTTGCTAATGGAGAGAGGTCCAATTAGGTACATACGATGGAGGATCTGTTGAGAAGGTTTGAGAGTACTTCATCTACATTTTCAGATTATTCTAATGGTTAGATATTAGGGGTTCTGTGGTTCAAATACTTCATCTACATTCTGTTTTTCTTTAATTCTACTCTCCAAGAAACCCTAATCTGGTCAAGCTTGTAAATCCCGCAGTTAAGTGAGCTCCAGCGATCATGAAACGGTCGATTCTGGCGGCAATGGTGTGTCATAAGTCCAGATCTAGGACTACAGGAGCGGTATCACCAACAATTGGCAGGTTAACGACACGGTCACCAAATGTATTCATACTCCAAATGGTGCCATTTTCAGTGTCTTATTCCTTTCCTGAAAATAGTTGATAGTTTATAATAGTTGATTTTTTTAATGTTCCAGAAGTAGCGCATAAATGGGCATTAAGTTCGAATTTCAAAGTTAGACAACTTGATCGAGTTCGATGCTGAATAACTTACCATGGCCGGTTGTCGGACTTACCATTGCTATTGTGGTGCTTCTGCTGAATAACTTCCTAAAATGGACTTACCTATTATGTCCATAGTTGCAACTCATAGAGGTGGCAAAATGCCTGAGGGTCAATATGCAGTCGGGAGACGTGGTTCAGTTGCCCCTATGTAAGCATTATCTTTTACTGTAAACTTCTTTTTTTAATTTTAGTTTTAAAAATTATGTTATCATTATTTTTCTTGCAGTGTACTTCTCTCAATTTTGGAGCCTTACATGCATTTTCCACCTAATGTTGACCTTGGCAAACCTCAACGAACAGATGTCTCTCTTAATGAAAAGATTATTGACCAAGATGATAGTGATGATGTCAAGCTAGAAACTTTTGATGATGTAAGCATTCTTTTTGCACCCCCTGAAGTACGGGACTTGGTGCTTTCGTGTGGTTCTGATCAAACCACCTCAGATCCAAGCAACGCAGAAGAAATACAGTTAGTTGAGAAAAAAAGGCCAATATTGAGTACTCTGAGCTGCAGGCAGAATGCCTACATCCAATGAAATTTGTAGATTGTGAGTTGTGGGCCACTGAGTTTCAACAGGTGGCAACCGATTTACATTCACAAAGTGATAATAATACACCAGAGGGTCATAACGCTGCTCTAGATGCCCTGTTATTGGCTGCAGAGTGTTATGTTAATCCTTTCTTTATGGTGTCATTCAAAGATGGTCCTAAGCTTATTAATGCGAATAACTATAGTTTCACAGAAATAAAAAAAAATTTGGAAAAAACGACAGTAATTTGGAAACTATAGCTAATGTAGGTTTTGTAAAGTTTCACATCTAACTACATGTGTAACCCGCCTCATATTCACTTTTCCATATAACTATTAGTAGACGAAAAGATAATTGTGGGGACACGTTTAGCGAAAAGATAACCAAATACATTAGATACTATGAATTCATGTATTCATTGATTTTTTGGTATATGTTAGACAAAACTTTGTTACATGAGTTAAAGTAACAAAAGTACTATACAACATATCACCAAAGGTTTGATAAAACTAATAAAACTTGTATTGGCATAATAGAAACTTGTGATTTTTAATCAATGGGGACTATGTAGAGTGTTTGTATATGAAAGCCAATTGTTTGTGTTGTGTTTTCCGTTACATCGCGAATTTGGTTTTGGTTATGGCTCAAGACCGAACCACCCCGTACATACCCCTAAACTCACCAACCTAAGTGATATGTTTCCCGCCGCATCGCGCGGGTAAATGGCTAGTACTTAATAGATTGTATTATTGTTTTTTTACTAGAATTAAATAATTATTCTAGGTCTAGGGCATATTCCTCTATCAAATTATAAGTGTTTTTAGACGCATCGCTGTGATGATTTGGACTTACCATTATAGTCGCACAATTCTTTCAAATGTCAAATCTAGACAACGTAGTTTCACCTTTGTAATGTTAGACGTACTATTATAATTGGTTTAAACCCATCATTTATCACACATTGCATCAACATTTAGAAAGAACATGTCACACCCTCAATTTCCATATGCGGAGTACTATCGCGAGGCGTGCGACTGACCAGGATCAAGCCACCAATCATATTGAACAACATAATAATAAAACAGTTTTCATCACAACCAATACGACTAGTGAGTAAGGTCCAAAGTTCATAGTTATAAACAATAATTAAAGTCATCATCGGAAGCATAAGTTTAGCAGTTTTAAAACGACAGTTTAAAGTCCATAATTAATATTAAGAAAGCCCAACAAGAGTTTAAGCAACCACTACACTTCCCAGCTGCAAGCTCCCAAGCTATCACTGAGTACTTGCAAAGCATGCAGTAGGGTATCATCATAAAGTTGGCGAGTTCATGGTTTATCCAGTTTTAATTCCATAAAACTTGTGTTTGTTAAGTTACTCATTTATATCATGCCATGGGGAGCTACCCCATATGTAAACTACTAAACTCCGTAATACCGAATACTTTGTGACCTGTTATTTCGTTGTTGCCCCGTTTGTTAATGTCTATCATCATTGATGGTTTGCCAAGGCTTATTAGTTCACGACCGATCCTCTCCAGGCATCGTGTGAGGTTGGTGAAACCTAAATAGCGCTATCAACTAATATCCCGTTCGCCAGGCACCAGCGACTAATCGGTATAGAAAGTAGGGACTTCGTGATAGAGTGTCGTTTAGAAAACTTGTTCATGAAATATAAATAGTAATTAACCGTATTCCAAGCCAGGAATAGTAAGCAATCCCAAACCTGGGAAAGTGTCGTTTATTCTATTCCCAACCACCGGGAATACATGCTTTTAGTAAAGTGTGTGAACCCACCTTTGTTTTGCTCGGCAGGTAATTTACTTGTTTTAAGGTTGGTCAACCATGTCCTATTATGGTTACCATGTCTAATTAGTTTCGTATGCAAATAACATCACGTATTCTTACATGTATTTAACAAGTAACACATAAGTATCATGTTTCACATCAACACAGTCACAAGTCACATTCGTATTTACATGACAACCAACTTCAGTAATACAAGCAGTCCATTATGTGTATCCTAAGTGTACGGTTCAATAAGTTATGTGGTCCAATACAAGAGTGTGCGGTCCATTGACTTTCAGTCCAATAATGGGTGCACGGTCCAGTTATTAAAATCAGTGTACGTGTGTGTGCGGCCCAATACATCAAGCAGCCCAGATATTGAATGTGCGGCCCACTGCCTAGTGTGCGACCCATATGGCAGTATGCGGTCCCTTAGGCAGTGTGCGGTGATGCAGTCTATAGTTGTACCATGTGCTTTATGTGTTTATACGGAAGTGTGCGGCTCCCAGGTGTGCGATCACGCATCACCTGGTTGTACGTTGTGTATCACCATTTGTACTTCTTACGAATGTGCAGCACACCTGGCACACACGGGTGTGCGATATGCTGTGCTGGGTTGTACGATACGCCTTTTAAGTTGTACCCTCTTCTTGGTGTGCGGTATTGTCACACCCCAACCGATGGCGGAATCATCGGGGCGCGGCACTAGGCGAATTAGATTGCTCAAGAGAATCCATAACAACTAATTTAGCGACAATATTTAACAAGTTCATTATCCCATACTAATCTATATATCTAATAAAGCAAACCATTGGGGGACACATGTCACCCAATGGTTGATGCCAAATATGCAGCCATGTCATCGTACATGTGGCACATCTCATAGTTGAGGATTGAACAAGCTTATCATTTACGCTAAACAATCTCTCTCTCCTCTCAAAACCCTAAATCGAACTCTCTCTCTTTTCTTCTCTGGCGAATACGGCGACTAAAGAAGATCTAATAATTTTGATCAAGATTCAACCGATAATTCGATTCCATTCCTTCTTCCAATCATTGAAGCATCAACATTCAAGCGGTAATTCGATCTGTTCTTCTTCTTTTTGATCTATTCATAACCTTCAAATCTTTTTATTTTTATGCTTTGTATACTGACTTTCAATTGATGAATAGGCTCGATTGATGAACAAACCCTAATCTTTAACCTTCGTATTTTCTCACATCCCAGATCCATATCTAATTCATCTTCTCCATGTTAACACTCGCAAACCCTAGATCTCTCTCTACTGACGCAACGATTGAAGGTTAGAACTATTTTCACTTCTACTCATACATAGATCGGTTTGAAGAGGAAATCCAATCTTCTACTCACATAATTTTCAATCTCGGTAAGTTTATGTTTCTTATCTTTTGTTTATTTTACTATCTGTAATCTGTAACTCAAATCATTCATCTCTTTAACAATTGGTTTTGAATGACTGAGATCTTGAATTAGGGCTGAATTTGTGTTTTTAGTGCCTTTTTGCCTTGATTCGTTTTGTTAAGGTATGTTATATGTTCTGTTTTCTCATTCATTTGTTCATATTTCATCAATCTGTTTTGATCTGATTCCGTCTCTTTATCTATGTGTTTGTTATCGATAATCTAGTCCATAGATTGTTTTGATCGGACGATCCATAATCGTTCTCACACTTTCCCCCGTTTTCTCTAAATCCTGACCCTATATAAATGTGACAATTTTCATGTTTTAACCGATGTAAGCATTTGGACAAATTTTTACTCTTTTAATTATACATACAATGCCAATAAAATAAACTAAGTTGCACCAAGTTCCTGATGAACAGTAATTTAATACTTTTTATGTTATTATATTAATTTTTTTGTAAGTTTTGGTTAATATTTTTATTTCTCGAGCTTTCTGAATAAACTTTGTTGAAAATAGTGTTTTATTCAAAATATTACCGTGAGGAACCGGACTGATATCGACATCGGTACCAATATTGTTTTTATCAAGACCGATACCTTTATTTGTTTTATTGTTTTATTATCAGCATCAACATCACTACTGGTATTATTATTGATCGGTATAGGTATTTGTTTTATGGTTTTAGCGCAAAACACATTCTTTTGTGCATATAATGATGTTAAATGGAGTGCTGGTTCATAAACCGAACCGATGTTCACCGAATTCTCGTCACATCCCACGAGGAAATCCTGCGAGTTTAAATTAAGTTGGACTCAATATCAAACAACTAAGCTAACACCTATTCATGCATTTCATTAAGGTATTTTCACATGATTTATAACTAACGGGCATGGGGGTGCAAAGATATCCGATACCGGAATCAAACCTGATATATATCCGAAATTCCGAACCTGAAATATCCAAAAATTTGGATATATGGAAATTCGGATAACGAAATTTTCGGATTTTATAGAGTTCTAAAAAATTCAGATATTGTAGATATCCGAATTTAAAAAATAAACAATATTTTCAAATATTTCGAATAGATTTTTAAAAAAATTCTGATATTTCGGATATTTTTTTAAAAGTTGTCCAATATTTTTTAAAAATATATCAAAAGATAAATATATCGTTTCAAAATTCGGATATTCATTTCAATAAATGAATTCGAAATCCCGGATATCCAAAAATTTGGATTCGGATTCGGATTCAGATTCAGATATATAAATTCACTATTTGAAATTCGAATTTCTGGAACTCCGGGTAACCAAATTTGAACACCCCTACCATCACCTCCACAATTTCTACTTTCAACTATGGAAGATCATTGTTCTAAGCGTGATTTAAGGCCAGATGCACAAGAATTCCGCCAAGAAACCCTAACCCATTACCCCCACTAGATATTTACTATACATATATACACATACCCATACAACCTCGACATTCCTACGCCACTCACCAGCCCAAGAAGGTCACTTCTCCTAAGTTTAGTCCCACCATGGGTGAATGGACCAATGATTCATCGAGACTTGAAGGCGATCGATGCATTGAAACGAGATATGAAAAAAAAACACACGCACAACAACATTGTGTGGGAGAACATTTATTCTCATTACCCGTCACCACCCCTCCTTTGTCGTCAATGTCTGAACTCAATGGCGACCGTGTTGTCTATGCACATTTCACTTTCCAAGTCTCTGAAGGTAACAACCAAGAAACTTTTGAAGGGGGTGTAAAAGAAGTGCTAACTCTGTTGAGTTTAGCCTTCCCAAAAACAACAGATTTAAAAACCCTTAAGGTGGCTGAATTTCGAGTAAATAAGGTAAGGGTAAGAGACACAAATATGATCCAAGCCTTTTGATCAAGGAAGATGGAGTTGTTTCTATATCGGATCCTCAAACTACACTCGTGATCAAGAACATTCCAAGTAAATACATGTCTATTTTGTATGTTATTTATATTTTAGTTTATTCTTTATTATAAAATATTTTTTAGGTTTTATATATAGTTTATCAGTCTGTTAATTTATATGATTCAAGATTCATTATTTTACGAAATTTTTATTTCTTACTTAAAAACATTTAATCCGGGTGATTTTTTTAACTTATTCAAGGTTACTTTTTTTTTTCTCAAAAATCAGTAGGTGTGATTTTTGATAAAAGCGTTTTAATGGGTATTAAAAGTTTTTTGGTGCTCTTAATCGTTTTCAAGCTTGTTATAGCGGTAAGTACGAGCCCTTTAATTGATGTACACTAAGAAATGCAATTTTTTTTTCTTATGGCCCCATATTGAAAACTTCTAGTTCCAACACCATTAGGGTTAGTAGTTTGGATTATCGAACTAAACTCATGATCAAGAAAATTCAAATAAATAAAGGTCTAATCCATACATCATTTAATTGTGTTGTTGATCTTTTATATACAAATTATGAGTTTTGTTTTGATATTGTAAGGAAGAGTTGATGAACATGCTTTACACTCGTTGTATTCACTCCAACACGCAGATAACTAATGATCAACCACCATCTTCCTATAATTTTGTCCACCTCCCTGTCGACTTCAAGTATGCATTATTCACTTAACAAACTTTGACTTAAAATCATGAAAGCAGTTAATGAATTAATTATGTTGTATGAACAAGTACAACGTGGGATTTGGTTCATGAACATGACCTCACCGGAGGCAGCAATGAGACTTTACAATGCATTTCACCATCTGAAGTAAGTGAGGCTTTTTGAACTCCCAAAAAATATGCCAAGTTGCATACTCCAAATTGCAGGTTTTGTTCATTCAAAATAGGTTTGTAACACTACACAAATCTTACATTACTTTATGGTGGACGCATTGAAAGAGAACTTCAAGGACTCAAGGTTTCAATGCCAGGAGTACACGCTAGTGGTCTTTGATCCGCCATGAGACGGCCAAATACAAACTCTTGCTACACCAATCAATGAATGGGGGCGTCGTCATAAGAGAGTCCTTTGGTTTGCATCCTTTACGATGGTGTCGTAATCATCCTTCTTCATCTCTATTGCGTCTAATTGTGTGCATACATATGACTATCCAAAATTGTGAGATTTTTTAATTGTATATTTTTAGTTTCAAATATTATAGACCTTTTAACACATGTATTATTATTTTACAAGTACATGCAAGAAACAACCACCTGTTATCATCTAGGGGTGTGCAAAAATATCCAAATCCGAAATTCCGAACATGAAATATCCAAAAATTCAGAAATCTGAAATTCGGATTTCCGAATTTTGATATCCAAAATTTTCAGATTCGGGTAGAGCTTTAAAAAAATTCAGATATTGCGGATATCCGAATTATTTGGAATATTTTTTTTAAATTGTTAAATAAGGAACATTAATTAGAAATAGTTTTTTTAAATGGTATATGTTTTAAAAAATTATCAATTGTTTTATATACTATATCAAATAATAATGATTTATTTCAAAATTTGGCTTTCCATTTAAATATCCGAATCCGATATTACAAATATCTGAAACTTTGGATTCGGATATTAAAATCCATTATCCAAAGTTTTCGAATATCCAAATTTTAACACCATGGAATAAGCCCAATAATATAAAGTTAAGACATTTATCTCAATATATGGTTAGTTATTATTATAACTAAACCGTTCGACAACATTCGATAATAAAATTCTATATAACCTATAGGGCCGACTATTGGACCGGCTAAGTCAGGTGACTGCCCGAGGCCCAAATATCCAAGGGGCCCGACAAGTTCTTAAAAAACTACTATATATTATGTATAGTAAAGGCCTAAAAAAACTCCTATTTACCTACATGTTAACTTACTAAATATGTAAAAGGCTCAATTCTTCATTTAAGCCCGAATTTCAAACCCAATAAAAAAATAACAAGGATGGGGCGCATATGTTAGGATCCGGAATGGCGGTTTTAGATGGAAGTTTGAATAAGATAAAGACTAATTCGGTAGAAATTTCATAAGAATAAGCACAAGTAGAAGATTTCATTTCATACCGAAAGAGCATACATCATTTTACAAGCTCGAGAGAAATCTGAGGTTTCTCCAGCCTTTCCCCAAACTTATCAACTACTAACACATGACTTCCTATTTATAGACATAACACTTTGGAGCCCAGGACACTTTCAAACGAATGACTCATCTGTGCGGATGAGTCCTCATCTTTGCGGATGAGCACTCGTCCTCTCGAAAGTTTCGTCCTCTCAAAAGTCACTGTTAGTATCTCACTCTTAACTATACAATATTCAACATACGCTCTATCTAGCCTATTCGTACAGTGACGAACATACATAATATGCACTAATAGTTTCCCACTTGTACGTCATTGTCGAATCTTGATCTTCAAATATGTAAGATGTGTTTGATTATTCTGCAACTTCAATCAAGTGCTGTGAATATCTTCAATTAATTCCCCCTTGAATGAAGATGGGTTTGCATTATAACCAATATATTCCCCTGAAATGAATCCACAATTTAGGTTCTAATTTGCACAGTTCCTGACCTCCTCTGATTTGCTTAACTGCAATCTTCACGAATAATCACCAACTTGAAATGACACAATGTAACTTCTCTTTTTCAACTTTCACCACATCCGCGTTCAGTTTTTTATTTACCTCTCATAGCTCAAACTCTTAATCTTCAAAAATCCAACCCATAATTGATAGAAACTTCGAACACCACACTGGTAAACTTCAAATCTATGAATACTCATGAAAATCTGAAATCTCATCTTCCGTAACCATCGTTATGCACAACCAATCTTCAAATACTGGTCAGTGTAAACGGTAATCTCTTCAATTAGCAGATCTTCATTGGATAACAAATCATCTGGTAACACATTGTGATCTAAGAAACATTCTTCCACGATTAAATTTACATTCTCCATCTTCAGTCACAATAATAGATTTATAGCCTTCTTCGTTAGTCCCGGCAGCAACTTAATCAACAAACATCATCATTCCCCGACGGTTAGTCTAGAAACAACTCTTCTGCTCAAAGATTAACCATTCTAACACTTTAGACTATCACAGAACTATCATGTAAATTTTTGAAAGCCCTCTAATATGTTTTAAGTATCGACAATACTGATGCATCCTCCTAACGCTAATCATGCTAACCGGCTTATACGAAGACTCGGGACTCAAACCCTCAGACATCAATCTGATCACAAACTAAAGAATCTGAACTTCCTATGATCATGGACTAACAAATCCAAGATCCTATGCATCCCCAGACAATTTTAAGTCGGACCACCCGAATACCGTTGCAACTTCGGACCTCATTTTTTTCAATATATTCAAATGAATTTTTTTTATCCCCCCTCATTTTTGCAAATTCGTACCTCTCTAAACTCATCACTGACTTTCCCTTTCAAAATAAGCAAATTTAGGTTTCTTGCGGATTTAGCAATTTTGGCCCATTAATAGTCACTTCACTAGATGATAATCATTATGAATAGGTCTCCGTGACTACCCCACTCTCTATTAACATTCTTTCTGTGAATTCATATCCTTTTATTCTCTCCAAAAATTCTGACGTGTCCCCGAACAACCCGTATTTAACGTTAAAATCTCCGAAAAAAATTTCATCACCAAATTTTTTCTGGACATTGTCTCCCTCAAATTGATTCTAAAAACAATTTTCTTTTTAGCCTCAAACAATCTATTTCGCGCGTGAGAATCCTTGAGCGGATGACTCTTTCGTGCGGATGAGGTCTAGTTCGTGCGTATGAGCTGATTGATTTGGAACGAATGAAGCTGGTTCGTGAGGATGAGTAGCCTGAATCGTGCAGATGACTCCTTGATCCGTGCGGATGAGTTTGATTCGTGCAGATGAAAGTCTCCTCCGTGTGGATGACTGACTCATCCGTTCGAAAACGCTCGTTCGCTCGAACGCTACTGTTCAACTTTTTTCGATCCAAATCTTCATTTCTTTGAATTTGATGATGAATCCTTCACAAACATGAGCGAAAATCAATTCTGAATGTAATGATGCCTTCAATTTCAAATTTCATCCATAAATTGACCTTTAATTTGATGTTTTACGTCTAAAAACCCATAAATCATGAGCGTAGGTGATTCAATCGACTGTTAGATCTCGATACTGTAACTCTGATACCACTGTTAGGATCTGGAATGGCGGTTTTAGACGGAAGTTTGGATAAGATAAAAACTAATTCGGTAGAAATTTCATAAGAATAAGCACAAGTAGAAGATTTCATTTCATACCGAAAGAACATACATCATTTTACAAGCTGGAGAGAAATCTATGGTTTCTCTAGCCTTTCCCCAAACTTATCAACTACTAACACATGACTTCCTATTTATAGACATAACATTTTGTAGCACAGGACACTTTCGAACGGATGACTCATCCGTGCGGATGAGCACTCGTCCTCTCGAAAGTGTCGTCCTCTCGAAAGTCACTGTTAGTATCTCACACTCAACTATACAACATTCAACACACGCTCTATCTAGCATATTCGTACATTGATGGACACACACAATATGCACTAACAACATAAACTTAAACATCGATTGGGGTTTTCCACTCCCAGCGATATTAGTGACATTGTAGAACAAGGTGACAACGATTGGGGGTTTCGATCATCAGCAGCAGCAGCGATTGGGTTTCCATTCTTGCAATATTTCATGTTTCGAACCAGAAGCCACACCGAATCGAACACAAAATCGTCGTATTGTGGTTTTTTTTTATATTATTGATGAGTTTATATTGTAGGGAGAGGCCCAAATGTTTTATCTCGTATGAGGCCCAATTTTTTTTTTTTATTATTCTCGGGGACGGTCCTCTCCAGCTATATGCCTATATACTTACTCCCTTACAAGTTACAAGCAAGAAATTTGACAATTTAACACTTTTTACAATAACACTTGATAAGAATTGATTTTTCTACAATTTCATAGGTAGGTTTTGAAGCATCTGATTGACCACTCATAACATTCCATCGCCTAAGCTGCTCGACGACCAAGCTAACCATAATCGTTCATTTTCAAAAGCACTTATCTTTTTTTAAATATAAATCAAATCTTATCTAAACCCTTTGGCTGATGTCATTTAATTATGTGTGATTTTTGGAATAGTTTATATATTTGCGCCTCATGACCCTTGTTATAACTTAACTAAAAAAAACCCTTTTACCCTTACTGTGATTCTGTGAATCCAATCTAAAGAAAAATCAACAACATATTGACTATCTAAGGTAAGAATTCAAGTGTTTTTGTAACTTTTTAGTACACATTTTGAAGGTTTACTTTAACTCGTTTAAATAAAAAATTGAAGGGATCTTGAATACTTGAGTAATATATATGCCTAAGAAGGTTTGATTGATTTAGTCATTGTATAGCTATATTATACTATTAAATTAAACAAGCTATAAATTAAATATATCTCATATTGTCCGATATTGATTTTACAAATCTTTCTTTCCTTTTTTTCATATATATCAAATGTTAAAATACACTTGCCCATAAAACTATCCTAAAAACAAAATATGAAAAGTTTGTAGTGGGAAAGAATTTTCATTTCATTGATCAAATGTAAAATACAATGAACACTATATAAGAGAAGGAAACCTAATCTATATACAATAACATACATTATGATAACATGCTAAACTGTGAATCAAGTATATTATATATGTATAGGGGAAATTTCTTATACAAATAATCTTAACATACTAAACATACAAATTGAAGGAAAACTCAAAAAGACAAGGTGGCATTTTTGTAATTATCAATAACTATCAAAGTTACTCTACAAATATACCTAAAAAACCTAAAAAAAAAACTAACCCCCCTCCCCCCCCCCCCCACCCAAGCTAAAACGCTAAAAACTAAACCCCCAAAAAACCTAAAAAAAAACACACACACACACACACACAATAATTTTTTTTAGTATTTTTTATAAAAAAAATCGCTACTTTTAGTAGCAGCAAAAATTTTTTTTTTAACAAAATGTAGCGATTTTTTATAAAAAATATTAATTTTTTTTTTTTGTGTTTTTTAGGTATTTTTGGTTGAGTTCACATTTGTATAGTAACTTTGATAGTTGGTGGTAATTACAAAAATGTCACCTTGTCTTTTTAAGTTTTCCTTCAATTTGTATGTTTAGTATGTTAAGATTATTTGTATTTGATCTTTTGTCTATATGTATAATACGATAAAGCCCATCTATACAAGTGTTAGTAACCAAAATAAATATATTTATAACAACCTAACAATTCCCTTTTCATGCAAAATTTGTGATCCTATCCTTCCAAATACATGGTAATGCTATGCAAATATTATGGTCGGTCATATGGTGGTTGGTCAATTGGAGACGATTACTTTTGAATTAACGCTAATATGAAAACAAACATGCCATTAGAGAACGGTCCTGGCTTGAGCGATAAACTTGAAGCGAACAAAGATTTTGTTACTTGATGTACTACCGAAAAAAAACGTGTGGTTAAGGTGATTAAATGAGTAGCGTTCTTTAACAACAATTTCAAGATTTTCTAAGATAAATACACCATGCAGTTGCAGCATTTAAACTTCTAATCTTTTAGTTGTGAAGTACACCACACATACCATCAAAATATCCCTTTAAGGACGCTTAAATGAGTAGTAACGCCGATTTAAACCGGTACTTATTATAGAGTCCAAATTATTATATAGTTATTTAACATTTTTTTTCTGTTGTGGGTAAAAAATAGAAGTTTGGTTTGGATAGGTCCTGACCCGGTTCAAAATGATATTGGGCATATTTTATGGGCTCGTTATCTAAATATTTATAAAAGACTACAAATAATGCCACATGTCATTCTCTCCTCTAACCTCATAATTATTATATATGTTTTATTTTAAATTTAAATTAATTAATTATATATCTATTTAATAATTATTCTTTCCCGATTTAATGGTGGATAAAACCCAAAATTTTCTAATGCTTAAAAAGAATGCAAATATTTTCTAAATGGATTCAACTTTCCTACGGATTGATGTCATATCTATCATCTATTTATGAATAGGACATGATTTTTATTTGAAGAGATTAAAAACAAATAACAACTATTTGTCATCCTAAAAAATCTTAATTGTTTTATATAATTTGTTTTTGCCAAAAGTTTTTTCGAAAATCTCATTCTAACGATTCCATTTAGTGTCATGTTGCCACAAGTACCTTTGAAAATCTTATTTTAATAAACGATTCCAGTTAGTGTCATGTGATATTTTCTCTATTAACATTACAATTTTTACTTAAATTTTTTAACTTTTTTTTCTAATTTATAATATTCAATACTAAAATTCCTGATAAGTCAAATAATCAATATTATAATATATGTAGATTTAAAATCTTTATATAATATTGCTTTAATAAGAAGGTCACTATTAAATTTAATAATATTTTTAAATTATATATAAAAAGGTATATCTATATATAATCTAAAATTTAGTTGCATGTTCTATTTTAAGACCAAAATTTATGGTTGTTTTAAATGCACCAGCCTATAAAAATCCTATTAATTGCGTTTAATTTACTTAATAATAAGTAGATGTTAAAAGTTCATATCTATATCTATACTACTATATTAAAGAAACTGGGTTTTCTACCCTTTTGGTCATTTTACACACGTATAAATTTTATAGCATTACGTACAAGAGAGTACAAGCTGTTTTAGAGGGGGTAAACTTATGCATTGTCCAAAAATTTAAGACACCTTAGGGGCAATCTAGACATTTCACCAGCCTCCCTCTTTAAAGCAAAAAGCCAAAAACCAATATGGCAGAACCCCTCATCTCCCTTCAATTGATCCCTACGCTCTTCTCAAATCCCTAATTTCTTCACTTATTCAATACAATTTGATGATCAAACCTTTCATCTTTCTTCATTCGAAATAACCCCCAATCAATTCAGAACACTAAAATTAATTGAAACCCTTTCAACTTTCTTCAATTAAAACTTCGGTAAACAGTTACCATGGCGATTGAAGGTGTATTTGAAGGGGCAATACCCTATTGAAGATGCTAACCTTTGAACGATTTCACAATCCGAAACCCCACACTCTCTCACCGCCACTGGTTCCAGAATTGTCTCATACCGTCTTCATTCACGTATCAAACTCAGGTTCTCATCTACTTTCTTCAATTTCAACTTCTTGATGTTTAATCCTGATTTGTTTGCTTATGCAGGGTGTTGGTTGAAAGATAGTTTAATCATGATTTGTTTGTACCAGAAGGTAATGTTTTGATCTTTTGATTGGTGGTACTGATAGTTCGTCACATGTGATACAAGTAATGGTTTAATCTAAGGTATGATTGGTTCTAAATGTATTATGAATTGAGCAATTTTATTTTCAGGGGGTAGAGAGTATGTTTTCACCCTATTTGGTGTTTTAGATTTTTATCAACTTATATTAGTTTATATATTTGTTGTCAAACGGCTTTGTATATTTGATTCATGTTATCATTAGTTATTGAAAATGGGAGTTGATTTTTACATATATCATAAAAATATGTATTGCAGGTTGCTGACAACTACCACAGACCAGATTTGAAGAAAGCAACTCTTGCAAGACTAAGTGCCATGAACAGGAGCTTGAAGGTTTCAAAGTCTGGTGTTAAGAAGAAGAACAGACAGGCTTCAAGGGTTTATGGTAGGAAATGAAAAGGAAATGTATTAGTGTTGGTGAGCTGAAATATATTTTTCATGAATTTTTGTCTAGACTCTTTAAATCAACTTCAAGTTTGTCTTTGTGTTTCAATGTTGAAAGTCAAAGATGGTTGTTTTATTGTTTCAGTATTTGCAGAATATTAAATTTTGGTTTGGTGCTTCTTACAAATGAGTTTGTGATTATTTTGGTGTTATTGTTTCTATACATGCAAATACAGGTTGTTTTGTTTAACCCTCATGATCTGATTTAAACGTACTTTGGCTAGAGAGCATAAAAAGTATGCAGATTATGTGTTTATTGGTACTAATATATTGCCATACAAGCATCTTTGGGGATGATGCTCTAATTCACTCTCTTAATGAGATGGAAACACCCAATAAGCATCAGTGGCATCGGTAAGGAATGCAAAGTTGCTTGGGGTATATATACTATCTTGGAATTGCAAACCTTTTTATTCTTTGACAACCAATCTTTATTTTATATATTTTTTTATGTATGAGGTTGTCAGTGAATAATATGGTAATCACCCGTATCTTTGATAATCTTTGATTTTAACTTAAAAGTTCTTTTGAATACGTAGTGGGTGTTACAAGGAGCAGTGGCTGTTGACAATGGTATAAACCCTTCTGCTGAAGGAGCCGATGAAGATGAAGGTAAATAGTTTCATTTGATTATGAATATATATTAGTTTTATTATGTTTATAAATATCTATAAAGCAATGCACATGTAGGAGCAACTGCCTTTTGACAAGAAGCAATTTGTTGCTCATAGCAAGGAGTACATCAAAACTATTGCTCTTCTTAATGACGAGAAGGACTAGGACTTCTATAAGAAATCGCATAATATTCGTATTAATGGTTGAACCGATATGTACTAAAATCTCATAATATTCGTATTAATGGTTGAACCGATATGTGCTTTACGCTCTAAACGCCTCTTTAAATCACTTCGGCGCCATAGACTTAACCATCTTTGAATTACTTAAGAAAAACGTTAAACCGCCGGTAAATTACTTCACACGTCAATACAGTGAATAACCCACAAACGCCATACTCACACCACAAACACCAGAAACACCTACGAGGCGACAAAATAGGTGCACCCGCTGCATCCTCTCAAGCCAAAGCCGCTCGCTCTCCTTTTCGTATCGGTAGCCAGAACTCTCTCTCTAATCGCATCTTTAGGTAACCACCGTTTGATTTTTTTACCCATGTTGAGTGTATATTCGGAAGCAATTCCGTATTTTGATGTTGTTTGTGATTTCAATACAGATGATTACAACTTATATTTGATCTGAATCTTTAGATATTTAATCGAAATTTGTATCTAAATTCGCTAATCGGTGTTCTGATGTTTGAAATCAGTATTTGCGTTTGGTGCTCCGGTGACTGGCGACCACACTTTTAATCAGGTCGGTTTTCTGTGACATAGCTATTATTTATTATTTCAATTTCTAACCCTAAACTGATCCTTGATATCCCTACTCTTCCTTGAACATCCGGTCATAAAACTGGTGATACAGGTATTCCGACGGCCCTTGATTTTTGCTCCGGCTACTGTTACGTTTGACCGGATAACACTAATTTACCACTCCCACTTCATGGTCGTTACCCCTTTATGCACTTTATTCTATTTTGTTCTTTGGTTTTTCGTTTCATATCTGTTTGTTGATTTACTGTTACTTCACAACTTTGTTTGTCAGGCGAGAATTTGGATGACAAGAGCTGCAAGAGTTCGATCTTCAGTTTGGAGAGTTAGCAGTAAACGCCCAGGTCATCTCTCTCTCTCTATATATATATATATGTGTGTGTGTGTGTATGTGGGTCTGGTTTTCGTTTCTTATCTTTTTTTTTTGTTGTGAGCGTAGCGCGTAAAGGGTGTTTGGATTTATGGTTTGAAAGGGATAAAGTGATATGGATAATTAACAAGATAGTGTTTCTGATGTGTTTCTGGTGTTTGAGGTTGTAACAATCAGATTTTTGAGGGTTTATCAAAAAAATATTAATATTATTTAAGAAGTTAATAGATAATATGACCAAAAAAGCACACCTTTCACGTAGAAAGATAATTTGTAAATTGTGACTGATTAGAATTCTCTTATTTTAGATTAAAGAAAGGTTTTACTATGGGAATTTTTTTAGTTTACCCTCAATGATAGTTCTGTTGCAGGGGGTGATGTTGAGAAGTGGATTGATGTGATTCGGATCAGGTTAGAGGGTATATTGGTTAATGATGCGAATAAGTAAGATGTATAATGACTGATTTGATTAATGAGGTTTTTGATTGTTTGGTTTAACGGGTTGATGTTTTGATTGTAGATCGTTTAATGGAGTCTGTTCTAGGCTCGAGGATATGCTGGATAGTTTGTCGACATTGCTTTCGGAAAATTCTGTGTTGAATAAAGACGAGTTGCTTCAGTTGGCATTTGCTGCTATTCAGTTAGTTAATTCGGTAAGATTGGTTTAAAGAATTTATAAACCCTCCCAACGCGTGGGTCGTTATCGTTATCATTATCGTTATTCCCATACATATAGATAGGTGGCTAAGAAGTGATTGATTGCAGGTATTTTGTTCCATGAACCAAAATCAAAAGGAACAGAGCAGGCACATAATGTCGAGGTCTTTCATCTTTTTCTATTGCGATTTTAAATGTTTTTGTTCTTTATTGTTGTATGAGTTTGTTATCTAAACGGGTTCGGGTCAGGTTCGGGTCAACCTGGTCGGGTTGGCGGTTGACCCGTTTAACCCATTTCTGTAATATTATATTTTTACAATATGTTTTATGTTATAAATTAAATTTGGTGTGTATTTAATTTTATACTTATTTGATTTGGGTTTTCCTTTGTTTGAATTGGGTATTTATGTGTTCTCTTATTTGATCCCAATTTATACGTTCTTGATTGCAAAGTTGTTATGTTAGGGTGAATTTGGTGCCTTTTGAAGAAACGTTACGTAGCTTGGAATTATTAGAAAATATTAACACTTTTGATCATCTTTTTGGGTCTTGATTGAAGTTGATGGTTGGTGTTTTGAATCTGCAATCGGTACTTTGTTGAGTGCATTGACTGGTGCTTTGATTGGTCAAGAAAGAGAGAATGGGTGCGTTATTTGGAGCCATTTCGGGTGTGGTTATTTCGATTGAAGTTTCGAATCTGCTCTTTTTTTGTGGCACTCTGATGAGTCTGGGATCAGATGCATTCTATACTTGGTGAGCAATTCTGTTTTCTCACATTCATATGGTAATTAAAGTGTTTTGTTAGCCGACTTTGTTATCTGTTATAGTTGATATTATTGATTCATCATTTATCTTTAATATTGATTTCTCACATTCATATGGTGAATTGGTGATATACGACCTGATTACCCGATGACGTAAACCCATTTACCCAATTGTATACCCGAAATAATTTCTTTTTTTTATTTTCTAAATATGGGCATGTCAAATTTGATTATGTGTAAAGCAAGTGAAGTGATATAAATTTTTAGCTGTTATATGCGTCCATGATTGTGTCACCATTGGTAAAAGTAGCTTCTTAAATCTTAATGATGTCTCTAATATGTTTATTTAATGAGCAATCAAACAAGAATTAGAGAATGTCTACATAATAATCGATGGTTATTATTTTTATTGGACAAACCACCACAACTAGATTCACCTATTATATTATGGCATCACGACCACTCAGTATTTCTAAATATGTAAATTAAGAGAACATCTTAGTTCAAGCATGAGAGTATTTATTAGTTTTTGCAACTGTTAGTTTTATCTAACCTGATTTTTAATTAGTGATCTGTGGCAACTCTTTTGTTTATTTTGTTTTGTTTTGAGTTCACATAATATAGATATGGAATGAGAAGAATTTATACGATGTGATAGTTATAACGGGTAATTTTAATAAACCCGCAGGTATACCCGAAACCCGTGAGTATACCCAATACCCGACGAATATACATCCAATAGATATTTGACGGGCTTTGGGTTGGGTTTGGGACAAGCTTTTATTATCAGATTTATAGTTGAGATTATCTAAACCCGTCCAGTTGGTGCCCCCACATTGAAGAGTATATTGTGAAGATAAAGTTGTAACACCTGTGTCATTTCAACCATCAAACAAATGCCAAACCAATGAAATATTGTATTTCATACTTTGGACTTGTATAAATATGTGTATCTTTTGCACATATCAACTCATGTTCGATTTCAAGCTCTAAATCGCTTTCTGGAAGGTTATACGCGCTCTGATGCGTAAATATAACCAGTTTAATCCAACGAACACTCCGGAACAGTGAAATAGGCTTAACATACCTTAAATTACCTTTACATAACTTAGATATAAGTTTTGGAAGGTTTGGTGTGGTGAAATAAAGTTTAATCGCTTACAGGGACTAAAGTTGACAAACTGCGAAAGTATGCCAATTTGAACTGTAACAGACCTTCCGAAACATGACCATAAGTTAAACATGCCATAAATATCCTTTGCATAGCTTAGAAATAGGCTTTGAGGTGTTCGGTATGCTAAAATAAACTTTCGTGTCATTCAGGGACTAAAAGTGTCAAAAAGTGCACAAGTTTGCATTTTCGAGCATAACTTACGTTCTGAATACCTCCGGACATCTAAAAATTTATGTAAGCATGACTACATTATATTTTAGTGTTCGCCTTAAGAAAAATCCATTCGTCGCGTCATTTGGATCGTTTTTCGCGCTTGTGCGCATTCCGTCGTAATTAAGCGAACATCGCGTTCGTACGGCTAAAAGAACCGACATCCGAGATATTTTTGAACACATTTTAAGTTCCCTATACTTTAACTTCATTTTAGAGCTTTGAAATGGGGTTAACGGGCCTTAAACGTGTCAAAAATGGCCTAAATACAGTTCAGGGACCAAAAGTGTAATTCTGCCAAAGTAAGCCCTACGATGCGTATGGTATTTATACCATACGATGCGTATGGGGTCTTCTGACCAGGTGCAGAGTCTTTAACAGCCTGTTTTCAGCAGATTTAACCACAACCACATGTTCCTAATTGTCTAGTCATGAGATAAGGATGGAATTTTAGTTACCATAAGGTTCCGACAAGTGTACGGGTTGGATTCATGGCACGTTATCCAAGAAACGATCCCAACGGTGGACCATTTCCTATAAATACCCACCAACATCACACCCAAAAACTCACACCTTTGAATCTGAACTTGCTCTCTAAGTTGTCGTGTTTAACACTTCATACCTGAGAGTGTTCGGGTTCAAACCTTCCATTCTTGGACCCTTCGTAAGTATTCTTTCGTTCTTTTCCTTATTTTTACTGCTTTTCGAGTCAGAAAGTCAAACTTTGTTTGACTTTCAGCGTTGACCAGTAATGGTCAATGCGAAGTTCGTAGGAACTTCGCAACGTGAGTGTAATCACGTTGGTTATAGTCCCTTGGGACTATGCCCACTGATTACCACGTTGTCTAGGGTCGTAGGGTAGGCGATCTAATAAATCTCCTATACCTTCGAACCCGACCCAGTTTGGTCGATCATTAGGATCCGACCAAATAAATTAGGTGACCCTAGTATAGGGCATAACCTTCCGAGGTTATACCCTATGGTCACATCGTTTAAGTAGTTGTATGATAGGTAGTTTATATGCCTTAGGTAAATTACCAGAATACCCTTTTCATGTATAATTGGTAATTAAGCATATGTAACCTAAACTTTTGTCACGTAACTGATTATGTAACGTGTTTAGGCATATAATACTTGTCATAGGACTAGTTAGGCGGTCCGAACGCGTTTCACGCGCACGACGCATTAAAGTAGCATAAGCTTCCTAAACGGGTCGTAATGGGTCGTAAACTATTATGTTAAGTTTCATTTAGCATGTAGGCTCTGTTAAACCATATCACGTGAGTTCCGACACTCATTTGGTTTACAAACCCTAATGCTACCCAGTCTTCCGATTTAGGTCCGGTTATTTAACATAGTTACCTATATTAGGTGCCGTTTGATTCCGAGATCTTTAGCACTGTTTGGTGGTTATCTTTAGACAACTGAGCAATCTCAAGTGAGTACATAGACCCCTCTTTTACTGTTTTCCAAACTGTTTTGGGGTGGAATACATGTGCCTACTTGTTACTTTCAAGCTTTCCTGTTTTCACATCATATACTGCTATGTTCGTTAGTACATTATAGTACATGATTTCATTACATTTTATGCTATGTATGTCCATTGCGTTCATACTTAGTACATCGTTTTACATTTACATTTTATGCTATTTATGTCCATTGCGTGCATACTTAGTACATTGTTTTTCATCACATGCTTACATTTTGGTATGACATTTGGTTTGTTTACATGGGACAATACATTCATTAACACCGATCATGCCGTTCGTTAGTAGGTAGTGGTACCATAGGAATTGACAACTCCCGTTCCGGACGTCCCAGGGAAAGGGGATGAAAGGAATGACCGAATTCGTTGTTATAAAGACAGATAGACCTTTAATTTGTTTAAAGGGTTTATCACCTCAGTCGCCAGGCTTGGATGTATGCATATTCACAATACCGCATAGATGTTCATATTAAATATTTGCATGCATTTACACAAAACATAGCTTTGATTTAAACCAAGTTTTACTTCAATACTTTGTTTTTGTGCATATGGTTTAGTTGAGACCTTTCACTTGCCATACATGACCTTTTTGACATAGACATTTGACATGGATATTTGACATAGACATTTGACATGGATATTTGACATAGACATTTGACATGGATATTTGACATAGACATTTTGACATGGATATTTGACATAGACATTTTGACATGATTTACATCTTGACATGAACATTTTACATTGTTTGGTTTGGTTTGATTAAGTGATTAAGTAACGATGCGTGTGTAATATGATACAAGCATGGTGGATACGCCGCTGGTACTTCCTATATATAAGTGTTTGTATGGTATTACATGTCGTAACGTTATTTGAATCATTTCAGTTTGAGACATAGAACATTTCATACAAATAACATACTTTTCACAAGACATTGATTTATAAACAATTTATCTTATGCAAACATATTTTACTTGGTTATTCATTTAACCTTACATTTATTTATACTTATCATCCGATCTTATCGTTTTTCAAATGATTTAAAAGACAAAGCATATAACAAGGTTCATGACTAAACATTTTCTCAAACATAAGTCATGAATCTTATTTTCACAAAACCTATGTATCTCACAGGCATTTTTATGCTGACGTACCTATTTTCACATGTGTTTTTCAGGAACTGTTGCATAAGATGGTCAAGATACACATAGACAGACTTGGGCTTTAGTGACAATAAAAGATACAAGACTAGTTAATTATGTTGTATTCCTTTGTTTGTTAAGACATTGTAACACTTTTATTAATAAAACCAAACTTCAATTGCCATGGATTTGAAACGATTAATTCTGTTACCACACTCCCCGATGTTTCCGCCACGTTTTGTATGTTCCACGTGGTCGGGGTGTGACAAAAGTGAAGCCATCCAAGAGACAAAGTTTAGTCAAGGGGAAGTTCAGATGAGTGCCAAGGTTAGGATAATCAATAATGACATTGGTCTGGTAACTATTTTTTTTTTAACTAAACTTTTCCCCCCTTTAATACTATACTAAATTACACCTCTCAAGAATTGAACCTTGATCTCCCTACAAGAGGTAGCTATTGATATATGGTTTTTGTCAATGCTAGATGATCTTGAACCAAATTGTAAATGACCTTCAGTCATGAATATTATTTGGTTAATCAATGATTGTATTATCCCATCTTATTGTTTCAGTTGCTATTAACATGATTAAAATCGTTTCTTAACTTATTGTTTCAGTTGCTATTAACATGATTAAAATCGTTTCTTAACTTTTGGTCCATGTTAATTTGGGATAATATTAAAATGGTTGATGTGTTGGTGATGATTTAGTCTGGTTTTATTTCATTTCAAGTTTTTAGGCAGTTACAATTTAGTCTGGTTTTATTTAATTTATTGTTGCATATTGTAATATGATTTAAGGTTTTCATATGGTAGTGAGTTCTCTCAATGATTTTTATGGGTTAGTCATGTATGGAGAGTCATGCGTGCACATATGTTAAGATATTTGATTTGACTAACTCATAGCCGTTGCTTATGTTTACTTGCTTAAACCTGTTGTAGACAAGAAACTACTAAGGGGAAGGGCGACTACATGGGCATGCATTAGCGGCAGAAGATTTCGTGAATTATTGAATAAAACCGGAAGCTTTATGAACTCCTTTAAGTTTTTTTTTTTTTCTGTAATGTATGTTTTTAGACTTGGCATACATGTTTGTTCTTAAACACATTCCGCAAACAAAGTTTCCTGTGCTATGCACGCCTTAAATTTTGTGTGGCCGGCTCATGGTACAAGCTCCTATGACGTTTTGTATGGCTTCTCTTACATTGTCTTTTGGCTAATTACCTTTTATCCATGCATAAACATTTTTCCCGAACGCACCACAAAATGAAGGACACTAACTGTTGGTCATGCCGTGCATCGCACGGGCCTACCCTCTAGTGTTAAGAAAAAATCAGTTTAAAAATCATCAATAAATGCTAACGTAGGAATAACCCACTTGTAGAGGCATAAGACTGCGGGGTATGGGGCGGGAGTTTGGGCGTGGGTAGGGGGAAAACGCCCAAGCCACCACCCCGGGTGGGCATGGGTTTCGGCGTGGCCCTTGGGGCATGGGTTTCAAGCCGGGCGTGGGGCGGTCTGGCCAAGCTGACATGGCGGGTTGTGAATGGCCAAACCAAACTAGCCGTTGGGCTAGCCGTTGGTCTATTTAAAAAAAAAAATTTCCTTTATAAATACTATACAATATTTATCATTTTTCTCACACAAAATCAAACACATAAAACACAATCTCGCCAGGTTCACATAATGATATTACCATCATAAACCACTCGCCCCTTTTCAATGATCGAGTAAATGGTATAGGACCCAAAGGAACTTTCTTTGTAAACGGGGTTGAGTACGTGTATGGGTACTACCTAGTTGATGGGATTTACCCAGAGTGGGGGGTTTTTGTAAAATCATTCACAAAACACGGTACGACAGATCCAAAGAGATTAAAGTTTAACAGGGTACAGATGGCTGCACGTAAAGACGTCGAGCGAGCATTCGGTGTTTTGAAGAAAAGGTGGCGAATATTACAAATGCCTTGTCGACTATTGGACAAGGATCAGATTGGAAATGTGATGTACACATGTATCATTCTTCACAACATGATTTTGGAGGACGAAGGTAGAGCGGTCGTTACCCACTATGATGACGATGATTCCCAACCAGGTAACGTAACAGACCAAGATAAAGCGGTTAATGAATTTTGGATCAAGTCAAGGGATATACATCACAACCTTCGATCTGATTTGGTGGAACATGTTTCAACGATTCCTGGGTTCGAAACCGACGAAGACGACGAAGAATGATTGTTTTTTTATTTTAATAATTATTATGTTTGTTTATGTATTTAAAAAAAATATGTTTTTTTTATGTATTTAATTAATTTAAATATATATTAAAAAAATGGTGATGTGGCTAGGCCACGCCGGCCCAGCCACGCCCAACCCAAGCCCCACCATACCCCATTAAAACTTGGGTTTGGGTTACATCCAGGTGTCAGCAATTGCCCCAACCCACGCCCAACCCAAGCCCCACCATACCCCGCAGTCTAAGCCTCTAGAGGGGAGGTCTGGGCTAGGGAGAATAATTTAGGATCATTGGTGTGTAATAGAGTTGGAGTAAACTGTATTGTTATAAAAAACCATTAATAAAGTATACTTAATCAGCCTCATTGTAATACGCGATATCAAAGAAGACAGTTTTCTCGATGACAATAAATAAATTGAAGGACATTTGCTATTGAGAGTTGGTTTGTTTTTAAAACAACCAGTGTTTTCACATAGACTGTACATGGCTTTTTCCATAATCAAAAGTAGAAATAGACTTAAACTATTAATTATTAATAAAAATGATAATCTTTCGAGTAGGACATCTAATGTTGTCTATAAAGAAGTTATTCGAGATTTGTAAATGTAATATTAATTTGTAATTTTTCATTGTAAATATTTTATAATGCATAACCCCGTGTACTACACGGGACTATAAACTAGTATTTAAATAAAACTAGTCATGATGGGCTTTTGGGTATGTAGGAATGGGTCAGAGAAATAGGGCCTGTGTAGCCCTATAAGTTAAAAGAAACAACAACATAGTTGCGGCCTTGCGGGTCTTAACTTAAGGGGTTTGTTGGCTTGTTGCGATTAATGTTTAAAGATCGCATCTACTTGATTTGTGTTGAATTGTTTAAGTATAGTGGTCAACCTTTACATTACATATCATTCAGAAGAGTTTCAATGATTAAGAAAAAAATGTATATCGGAAGTGTTTGCACTTCTCACATCCCGTAGGTCAGGAGTTTGGGTCACTCTTCTAACGAGTCCATCGTCAGATGAAACCAACGACTTACATCAATAAACATGAGAAAATGGTTGGTAGTCAGCTGTCAGCAATTGGCATATTAATGTCATTATCCGAAAAGTTCAAGATGTGGATCGAAGCCATAGGTTCGACATAGTTGGTCAAAGCTAAGAAGTTCCATGGTGAACGAGAGTATCCACAAATTTGATATAGGGGCAAATGGTTGTTGTAAACTCAAACCAATGGACCGATCTAAGGTGCTCGATGCCAATGCCCAAATACTTATGATCGTCCCTTTATCCGGTTGCCAAAGCAAAGCCTTTATTTGGAGGTGTTGTCTGTGACGGGCTACGATGCATGGGGACGTGAGTTTTGGTGGTCGGAGAATGTTACATGTCAAATTTTTTGAATAGCATATATACTCAACTTGCATTGAACCGTTTGGGTTTACTCATCAATCATTTCATCTTATTTTGATTTTGAAATGTGTACAACGGAAGTGCTTCCTATGTCACACTCGTCGGTAGTTGGGATCACTCCACAAATGAGTCCATAATAGGATGAAACAGTGACTCATACCAATAAGCGGGATAAAATGGTTGACCCTATATAGACAGCTCTTAGCCAACCGCTGAGTTTTTTCAGGTCGAGGAATTTTTTTTGGAAGTTTCTAAACAATGTTTGGGCTCAATAAGTTTCATAATTCTATTATTAAAGTCATTGTTGATGAAATCACATCAAAAGTGACACACTACTTACCACACGGATCCGCCCGTTATGTCTTGTTGACTATGAGATTGATCAAATGTTTAAAGTATTAGATAGCTAGACATATCATCCATAAATTAAGGTAATCTCTTTTGTAGGGTTTACTTTTTTGAAATAAGTGTTTATTTGATTTAAGCCAGAATATGAAGTTTCTGATACAAATAAAAAGAAAAAAAAAAAAAAACAAATGAGGGAATGTTGAGTAAATATGGATATTTTGGATAAACTGATGATAATGTAGAATGAATAGAAAGAGCAAGTGGACATCTAGTGATATCCATCATATCATCCTACTCCAGTTGTGTTCAACTTATTTTCCTCATCTAATTAATCATTTAGGCAATTAGCTACAGGTTGAAGTAACATTATATAATATAACAAATAGCAACTTGAGTCACCTTATACCTTCAACCGATGCGACCAACCATCACAATGGTTCACCACCAACCATTGTTTTAATTGATAAAATGATATTGTAGTTTACAATTATGTTGGAACTGGCGCATCCCTCATATAACAATGACACCACCGTTTGAATTGATAAAATGATATTATAATAATGTACATTCAATTCAAATAAAATGGAGTGTAATTTTTCAATAACTGCCACCGCTCCCGCCGAAACGAAATACTGAATCGCCATCATCGTTAACTTCCCCAAATTCCTTCCTAAATAATCTCAATACCTTCTCCCAAACCAATTTAGATTGACAACAACGGTAAATTGATCTGTTCCATATCAGTGATTTCTGCAAGTGTCTGTTAGTTTCTTACATCACTGTTTAATTTCAAATCAATGTCGTTTACGTTGCCATACGGAACTGGTTTCTAATTCTTTAGAGTAAACTGCAATTTTACACCCTGAGGTTAGGGGTCATTGGCACTCCTACCCTCCCTAAGGAAATAATTGCAAAATTACACCCCACTGTTAACCCTTATGTCCCACTTTTACCCCCCGCCGTTAAAGTGGGTTAACAGTCAACTGTATAACATGAAGGTCAAAGGGTAAAATTGTCCTTTCGCTCTTATCTAAAGCTTCTTGGATAAACTAAACCCTATAAGTAACATACCCAAGCATAATTACCCCCCCACCTTCCCACCATCGATCTCTTACCCTTCTTCTCCGGCGACTGAAGACACCGACGACTTCAACCTTCAACCTTCTTCTCCACCATCGTCCGATCACAACCACAGCCGCTTCAACCTTCTTCTCCACCATCGTCCGATCACAACCACAGCCGCTATCAGTCGAAATGCCGGTCTTCTTTTGGCTACTCCGCTATATCATCCGCCACACCAAAGGTATAATCTGCCAATGTTAGTTAATCAGGGTCAGATTTAGTCATTATCATGTTATACACAGGGGTTAGGGTCTGATTTGGTTCATGTTGGTTTTTTTACAGTTGACCTGACGATGAGCTTATCAAGCTCATCTTTGGTGGTCCACCTGGTGGTCTCTGTGTTTGGGAGGCCTGTCCTCAACTTCCATCTACCACCAGAGAGTTGAGCGGATGTTTAGTCTAGTAGTTATTAGGCTTTTGTGTAATATGTAGGTTAACTTAACTTAATCGAAGCTTTTGTGTAATATGTAGGTTAACCTAAGGTAACTTATTTAGCTTTTGTCTAAAAGCTTTTGGGTATTTTGTTTGATCAAAATTCGGTTGTTGACATTATGTTTGATTATGTTTGATAAAAAAAGCTTTTGGGTAATGCATACAATCTCCTATATCCTCTGTGTTAAAATATATGAAATCTGAACCTTATGTTTGATTGTATGCATTTGCAGCTTGTTTACTAACCTGAATGTTCTAAAATGACAGTTTCCTTGGTTGATCACACTGAATGTTCTGAAAGTTGGGCATGAAATCTGAACCTTATGTTTGATTGTATGCATTTGCAGCTTGTTTACTAAGCCGAATGTTCTAAAATGATAGTTTACTTGGTTGATCACACTGAATGTGCTGATAGTTTGGGCATTTGCAGGTTGTAAATAACACACAGTTTGGGCATAAGTTGCTTAAGTGCATATGTTCATATGTTCACAGTTGTTGTATGTTCATATGTTCACAGTTGCTGACAATTTGGGCATTTGCTGACAACCCCCTTCACAAAACCACCACCCTGGTTGCTGTATGTGCATATGTTCACAGTTGATGTATGTTCACACTGGTTGAACAGGTATGACATTATGTTTGATTATGTTTGATCAAAAAAGCTTTTGGGTAAGCTTTTGAACAGGTATGATTGGTTTGAACACCTTATAGTTATTTTTGAACAGGTATTTTTGAACATGTATGTTGTTTGATCAAAATTAGGTTGTTGACATTATGTTTGATCAAAAAAGCTTTTGGGTAAGCTTTTGAACAGGTATGATTGTTATTACTAGAAAGAAGCAAAACAGCCAAACATTTCCTTCAAATCATCCATCACCATGTCTGTCACACAGTAATGAGGCCTGCAATGAGGCCTTTGCACTGCAATGAGTCCTTCAGCAACATCAGAACCTACAAACATCAGACCACCAAATCATCCATCACCATGTCTGTCACAACCCCCTTCACAAAACCACCACCCTCTCCCGCCACTTTAGCCGCACCATTACCAGCCACAAAGGTCATCACAGTGTTCATGTGTTGGCGGCAACGAGGACACAATGTACTAGGATTAACAATCTGATGATCTCCATCTTGATCAAAAAAGCTTTTGGTGTTTTGTTTCAGATTACGTGTTCAAAATGAAACTATTAGGTTTTAGATAAAAAAAAACAGGTTCAGATTTTTTATTTAGAATCATAGAACATGTATTTGATTTTGGCGGGAAGGGTTTTGTAAATCTCAGGGGGTAATTGTGCGACTTAACAGGAATGTTGGGGGGTAAAATGTAAGGGTAGTATAGTAATTTCAACTTAGAGTTAACAGACTGTTAACCCACTTTAACGGCGGGGGGTAAAAGTAAGACATAAGGGTTAACAGTGGGGTGTAATTTTGCAATTATTTCCTTAGGGGGGGGGGGTAGGAGTGCCAATGACCCCTAACCTCAGGGTGTAAAATTGCAGTTTACTCAATTCTTTATGTTATTTATTGGGAGGAAATTGATTTAATCTTTGTTTCTGTTAGTTTTTGTATGGTTTATTATGCCATTAATTCTGCAAGTGATGATATTATTATGAATATTATGTTTGCATGTTGGGATCAATTATTATTATTATTATTAGAGTAAATTACAAAACTCGTCCTTTATGTATGTATGTTACTGCAAATCATGTCCTTTGTCTTCAATAATTACATTAATCATACCTAATGTTTACAAATCCTAACATGTTATATCCTTTACCCCAAACCCAGTTAATTTTCTCAGTTAATTGTAGTCACGTGGGGCCCACGTGAGGGCATTAATGTCTTTTAACCTACCCATTGTTTCCCCCATTTAAAACCCCATCTGCCTTCACCGTTTACCAATCTATCTCCGGTGAAATTATCGCACATTGTAGCCAACGACGGTGATCTCAACCGAGCAGTGATAACGGTTACTCGAAAGGCGAGACATGCGGCGGAACAAACTCAGGTCTGACCGGATCTGGTGGTTTATGACAGAATGGAAGGCGGAGGGTGTCGGAGTGGGTTTAATCTGTGGTGACAGTGGCCATGAGGGTTCACTTGGGGCTGTGAAGGGTTATGAATGGTTTCAAGTAATAGATTTGGAAGTGTTGAATGACGATGCAGGTGGGTCTCGAGGGTTGTGGTGGTTTGGCACTGTGCCAACGGCAGTTCCAAGGTTCCGGCTGGATCTAACGTGTGTTTCGTTTGTAAGTAAGTAGCTTTATTATTTAATAAAGATTATCACTTTCCTTTGATACTAGTGGGTTTAAGCAATTAAGCTTTCATTGTCATGCTCTGTTTTTGTTTTTGAAATTGTTCTTATGGGTATGGAGATTATGGTGGAATTTAATAATTTAAGATATCTTATTCGTTGGATTAATGTTTGGTAATGTAAGACCTATGATGTCATCAGATTCAAATGCAATAAAATTAAACTCAAATTCGATTATAAACAACTAAGCAAGTTTCATCAGATTAGTTGTAAGTTTGATCAAAAGGTGCAAACAACTTTTTTAGTTACAGCTTCCATTTGCTTAGACAGAATGGATTGCATTTTCTTGTGTGCAAGATTAGTATATGTTACCAGAGAACTTGTTCAACATTAGTATTGTGATGATGGTGGGGGTTGGGATGGTGCGGAGTTGGGATTGGGTGGGGTCGGCCGGCCGGCTGACGATCTTGGGTAGGGGTGGCCTGGTGGGATTGGTTTTATTTTATTAATATTTGGGGTTTTAAATGGGGAAAAGACATTAATGCCCTCATGTGGGCCCCACGTGACTACAATTAACTGAGAAAATTAACTGGGTTTAGGGTAAAGGATATAACATGTTAGGATTTGTAAACATTAGGTATGATTAATGTAATTATTAAAGACAAAGGACATGATTTGCAATAACATACATACATAAAGGATGAGTTTTGTAATTTACTCTTATTATTATTATTATTATTATTATCGCATCATGAAACTGGTAGATGGTGGGTTCTATTGCCAAATAAGATTATTAGGGTGTATTTGCACAATATCTTATGAAGCGAGATTGTGTCTTTTTAGTGTAAAATTTACATTTGTTCATCTTCTTATACGTATGTTCATGATAACGTGATTCTTTGTGAACTTTTTAATTCATCTTCTTATACTTATGTTCATGATAACATGTGTTTCTATATGAACTTTTTTATTAGATCTTCTGATTTATTCTCTTCTTCTTTGGTTCTACATTGTAGAAATCCATTTTAAGACTACGATTTTAGACTTTGGTTCGTTCGATTTTGCTTCATTCGCTTTGGCTTCAGGCGATGGTTAAATGATTTCGGTGTAGACGAACGTTTTCGATTTGGTATGTTCGGTGTAGACGTGGTTTAGATTTTGGTTCATTAGACGTTTGGTACCTCGATTTATTCAGGTTTTATATGTTCGTTTTTTTATTTTGAATTTATGTTGCTTATCACTCAGATTTGGTTTGCTAATGATGAAAAAAATCGTCCGCATAAGAATTACTATAACCAATTGAGGAAACAAAAAAATTAGCCTCATGATGGTTTTATTGGAATAAGCCATTACCTGTTTCGTTTAATTTGAACAATAGAAATCACCGTAACCTGTGTATTATATATGCATTTGTTGAAAGTATTTGGTCATTTGGTCTGTTGACTATTATTATTTGGGCCATTTGCTATTATTCATTCATTGGTTGAACTTTGGGCTTGTTACATTCTTGTTATTTTGTTATTGGGCTTGTTATTATCTGATGAGTTTGTTAAGTTGTTACAAGTTGTTGCAACAGGTTCAAGTGGCAAAATATCTAAAGGGTGCTTTCTGTAACATTGAGGGACTGCGATCATCTTTGTCTGAAGTTTTGGACTAAAGTGAAACTTGTTAAGTTTCACATTATAAAAGGCTTCCCTCTCTCTTCATATCCTTTAGTCTTGATCATTTCATCAGTTTACTTTCTCTCTCTTGTTGTTTCTTCGTTAGGGTTTGAGATCAGATATTTGTACGAATAATCTCTCATCTGTATCTGAGAGATTATTCTGTAGTTTTGTTTGTATTTTTGTATTGATGATCATCAGTGGATGATCATCTGTGTATTCTCTGTATCTTGTATTGATCTGATCTTACTATTGTAAGATCTTTGGGTATTTGGGGGGCAAATCATTTTGGGTTGGTTTAATAAGATTTTGTCACCTGTTTTGTCGCTATATCTTTTGTTATCTTGTGTTTGTGAGTTGAATCATAAATTTCTACATGGTATCAGAGCATATGCTCTTGATCCGGTCTTATTTCCGCTGTTGATTGTTTTTTCTGTTATTCTTGTGGTAGATCTGCTAGATCTTGGGAGTGCTATATTCTCTGTATTTGAGCTATTGAAACCCTAACTAGGGTTGCTTGATTGTGGTGAAGATCTCCTCTCTTCTGGTGGTTCTTACACACTCTGTGTTGGTCTCTAAGTCCTTGAAGATTTAGAGCAAACTGACCAGTAGTGTTGTTCTTGTTGTTGGCATTATTGGATCTGCTGGTTCTTGTGAACTTCAGATCTGGTAATTTTTGTAGTTGCTTTGCACCCGCTGTGAGATTGTTCTATCTCTCCTTTTTTTAGTTTCTGTATTGGTTGTTGTCTGTATTCTGTTTGGCTTTTATGTTTGTATTTTTGTTGATTCTTGATCATGACTGATAAGGGTGATAATACTGGTCCTTCTCAGACCTTGATTAGTAAGTTGGATATAGGTGACCCTCTGTTTTTACATCCTAGTGACTCAAGTTCTTTAACTGTTGTTGGTATAAAGTTAAAAGGAACTTAAAACTATAGGGTTTGGTCTAGTGCTATGAAATTAGCTTTAGAAACTAAAAATAAATTTGGTTTCATAGATGGTAAATGTAAAAAGAATACTGATGATGCTGTCTTGAGTAGTCAGTGGGACAGGTGTAACTCTGTTGTTTTAAGTTGGTTGTTAAATTCTGTTTCAGAAGAGTTGTACTTAGGGCACGTTTTTTCTAAATTAGCCTCTAAAGTCTGGACAGATTTGAAAGAAACTTATGATAAAGTTGATGTCTCTATAGTGTATGATCTGTATAAAAAAATCAACTGTATTACTCAAAGTGGCAGTTCAGTTTCTGAATATTACCATAAACTAAATACCATGTGGAAGCAGTTTGATGCTGTGCTTCAACTGCCCACATGTTCATGTCAAGCAGCAAAAGACTATAATGACTTTTCTACTTTAATCAAACTTATGCAATTTCTTATGGGTTTAGATGATGTCTATCAACCTGTAAGAACTAACTTGTTAACTAGAGAGCCATTACCTTCAGTCAAGGTTGCTTTTTCAATTGTGTCCAGGGAAGAATCACATAGAAATTCAAGTGTAGGATCAAAAGGTCAGAATGTATCATTTGTTTCTAAAACAAATCAGTCCTTTGAACAAAAAAGAAAAGAATTTAGAGGTTCTAATCCTAACCTTAAGTGTACTCGTTGTAATAAAATTGGTCACACTGTTGATAGGTGTTTTGAGTTGGTTGGGTATCCTTCTGGATCCAAAAGGAAACCTGGAGGTCAGGTTGGGAAAAATTTTTCAAATACTAGATCAAATGTGTCTTCTGTTCCATCTGTATCTCCTTTTTCTCCAGAACAGGTTGCTAAACTTTTGAGTCTTGTGGGTGAAAAAACAAGTACTGAGTCTCAACCTTCTAATATGGGAGGTGAGTCTAGTTGTGGTTTTAATTCTTTAGGTGAATTTGTATGTTGTTCTAGTCTAATCAATTTTGGGTTTGACTATAACTGGATTTGTGATTCTGGTGCTAATCAGCACATGGTCAAAACTGATAAGGATATGTTTAATTGCATTGATGTGTCTGAGTATGATTTAATTGTTTCTCACCCTAATGGAACCAAGGCTAAAGTGTCTAAAATTGGTAGCATAGAACTTGCTAAAGGTGTCATTTTAAATGATGTGTTCTTTGTTCCAACTTACAGTGTTAATCTCTTATCTGTCTATAAATTGTCCAAAGACAATCAAATCACTGTTGTTTTTAATGAAAATACTTGTTTACTTCAGGATTCGAAATCAGGGAAAATCCTGGTGACTGGTAAACAGGATAACGGTCTTTACTTTGTAAATAAAGGTGGTAATTCTATTAATTTGTGTTTTAATAGTTTGAACAACAGTAATTTGTGGCATAGTAGGTTAGGACATCCTGCTGATCAGATCTTGTCAATTTTAAAAGGTGATCTAGGTGTTGTTGATGTTGCAAAACATCCATGTGAAACTTGTCATAGAGCTAAACAAGTCAGGGTCCCATTCCCATTAAGTGAACATAAAACAAAGAATTTAGGTGATATTATTCACTTAGATGTTTGGGGACCATATAAAGTTACTAGTAGAGATGGATTTAGATACTTCTTAACCATTGTTGATGATTATTCACGTGCTGTTTGGTGTTATTTGTTAAGAAAGAAAATGGAAGTGTTTGAAAATATTGAAAATTTTTATGAGTTAGTGTTAACTCAGTTTAAGAAAAAAAAATTAAGGTCTTTAGAAGTGATAATGGAACTGAATTTGTAAATAGCAAAATGGAAATTTTTTGTAAAAATAAAGGAATTTTGAATCAAACATCTTGTTCTTAAACACCACAACAAAATGGTGTTGTTGAGAGAAAACATCGACATCTCTTAAATTTGGCAAGATCTCTGTTGTTCCAAAGTGGTGTTCCACTTAGTTTCTGGTCTGATTGTGTGTTGACTGCTGTTTATCTAATTAACAGATTACCTTCATCTGTGCTTCTAGGAAAAAGTCCATATGAGTTAATGTTTGGTTTTAAACCCTCTCTTTCACATCTTAGGATATTTGGTTGTTTATGGTTTAGCACTATTCTAAATGATTTAGATAAATTGTCTTATAATGCTGAAAAATGTATCTTGATTGGTTATTCTAATGTTAAAAAAGGTTATAAAATGTGGAGTTTAGATAATAAAAAAGAGTTTTACTCTAGAGATGTAAAGTTTTATGAAACTGTTTTTCCTTATAAATCAAATCAGTTAACCAATCAAGATAAAATTTTGACTGATAAGTTGAATCATTTAAATTTTTTTGATAGTGTTGAAGTATTAACAACTAGTCCTATAGTTCCCAATGATGAAGATGGGAGTCATGAGTCTCATGAGGTTACCGGTGATGATCAGCAACCAATCCCCTCTACATCTACCACTCCAAATAATGTTGAACAACAACATTCCATAGATGGAGTTGAGAGTAGTAGTAGTAGTGAAGGGTCTGGTAGGGCAGAGGACACTAGTACCTCAAATGATGAGATCAACCCATCTGAGGGAACAAATCCTTCTCTTAGAAGGTCAAATAGGAAAGTTGTTGTGCCAAAAAGATTTGAGCATTTTGTGTTAAACAGTAAAGTCAGATATAGTTTAGATAAAGTGGTCAATTATTCATGTTTGTCCTCTGAAAATCTGTGCTTCACTGCTTCATTAAATAAAGTTGTTGAGCATTCATATTATGAGGAAGCAGCTAGTGATCCCAGGTGGGTAGAGGCAATGAACAAAGAGATGGAAGCTTTGTTCAGAAACAATACCTGGGTTCTAACTGATCTTCCTCAAGGCAAGAAGGCTATTGGTTGTAAATGGGTATTTAGAGTCAAATACAAGTCAAATGGTGAAGTAGAAAGGTTTAAAGCTAGACTAGTTGCTAAGGGTTTCAATCAAAGAGAAGGTCTTGACTTTGGAGAGACTTTCTCACCTGTTGTTAAAATGGTAACTGTTAGAACTATTATAACCTTAGCTGTTTACTTTGATTGGCCATTGTATCAACTTGATGTTGATAATGCTTTCTTACATGGAACTATTACTGAAGATGTGTATATGAAGTTACCTCAAGGATACTATTCTAAAAATGAAACAAAAGTGTGCAAGCTTGTTAAGTCCTTGTATGGTCTTAAACAAGCACCTAGGAAATGGAATGAGAGGTTAACTGATGTGTTAATGAAATTTGGTTTTATACAAAGCAAATGTGATCATTCCTTGTTTATTTTGTCAAAAAAGGATGTAACTGTATTTTTATTGGTATATGTGGATGACATTGTTGTTACAGGTAATTCTGATGATGAAATTAAAAAAATTAAACATGTCTTAAATGAAACTTTCAAAATTAAAGATTTAGGAGTGTTAAAATATTTCCTTGGTATTGAAGTGTTATATGATAAGAATAGTGTCTGTCTTAGCCAAAGGAAGTATTGTTTGGAACTTTTAAATGAGTTTGGTTATTTAGGGTGCAAACCTGTTTATACACCAATAGAACAAAGTTACTTAGTTTCTTCTAAACTAGACAAAGATCAAAAATTACTTAAAAATATAACAGGGTTTCAAAAACTGATTGGAAAACTTATATACTTGTCTTTAACAAGACCTGATATAAGTTACACAGTTCAGTTTTTAAGTCAGTTTATGCATAGTCTTTAACAAGACCTGATGAAGGGGGGATGTTGAAAGTATTTGGTCATTTGGTCTGTTGACTATTATTATTTGGGCCATTTGCTATTATTCATTCATTGGTTGAACTTTGGGCTTGTTACATTCTTGTTATTTTGTTATTGGGCTTGTTATTATCTAATGAGTTTGTTAAGTTGTTACAAGTTGTTGCAACAGGTTCAAGTGGCAAAATATCTAAAGGGTGCTTTCTGTAACATTGAGGGACTGTGATCATCTTTGTCTGAAGTTTTGGACTAAAGTGAAACTTGTTAAGTTTCACATTATAAAAGGCTTCCCTCTCTCTTCATATCCTTTAGTCTTGATCATTTCATCAGTTTACTTTCTCTCTCTTGTTGTTTCTTCGTTAGGGTTTGAGATAAGAGATTTGTATGAATAATCTCTCATCTGTATCTGAAAGATTATTCTGTAGTTTTGTTTGTATTTTTGTATTGATGATCATCAGTGGATGATCATTTGTGTATTCTCTGTATCTTGTATTGATCTGATCTTACTATTGTAAGATCTTTGGGTATTTGGGGGGCAAATCAATTTGGGTTGGTTTAATAAGATTTTGTCACCTGTTTTGTCGCTATATCTTGTGTTATCTTGTGTTTGTGAGTTGAATCATAAATTTCTTTATTGGTATAACATGATTCTTCTTCTTTATTTACTGTGAACAATCATAACCTGTTTTGTCAAGAGATTTATTATCTTTTATGTGAAAAAAACAACAATCACCATATCTAACGTGCCATGATAAGTATATGATTTTTGATTACATGTGTTTTTATGTTAGTTTTTATTTTGATTACAATAAGATAAATAGGGTTAACACAATATCAAACATGACTTAAAATAGGGAATTGTAAACGGTGTGGTCATAATCGAGCAATATGGTCTTCTAAACCTAGAAGAATGGATACATTGGTCCATTAAGTTTAGCGATTATTTTTAGTTTATTAAAATATGTAAACAGTGTGGTCGTAATCGAGCATCTCATATAGCGTTATAAAAAACATTCATAATCAAAATACCGCTGCAACGCGAGGGTTGGCGTTAACTCGTTATACAAATAAGTGTAGAGAAGTTATCAAAAGTTGTTATTTTTCAGGGTATTTTAGAAAAAAAAACCACAACTATAACATTTCATTTCATTTTTGTTTCTATATCAAACTTATTTTCATAAATATAGACTTCGATACATACGATGCGTGACAATAAGTCATGCATTAACCTTTTACTCATGAATGATCAACAGATGTTCATTTAGGTAGTTACCAGATAAAAGTTAACATGTACGCGACGTGAACTTACATATCACCCATTTCTTTCATCAAATGCGGAAATGAAAACATAACACTCTAGGATATCAAACATATTGTCAAGATGCATCCAATGAGTTGTGTTTTTTTTTTCGCGAGTAAAGTGAGTAACTGCAAATTTCTTGAAGATGTTATATTTTAAACATGTTTGTTGAGTGTGAAGCCAAGCCACTTGACAGCTTGATCAACCTGAGGTCAGCAAAGCTGATCAAGTTGATAAGAGAATAAACGTCTTGGTGATCCAGATTTCACGGATCATGTTTTGGGACATTCTTCTTTTTCCTCAATCTTATATATATGAGATTGTTATGTATCTGTAAAATTGTACCATGCTTAACTAATACAAACTCCTAGTTACCGAGACTGGATGTAGGTCAGAACCGAACCGAACCACTATAAATCTTTGTGTTCTAAATAGAGTGTGTGTGTGTGTGTGAGTTCTGTGTTGTGATTGTGTTTGTGTTTGACCCGTTCGATCCCCAACAACTGGTATCAGAGCTCAGGCTCGTGTTGTTGAACCGAACAGAATGAACATAAACGAAGGTATAGAAGAAGAAGAAGATACCTGAATGTGCAGAAATCTGAACTAGGGTTCCGATTTGCATCAGTTTCTACCGGATTGTTCACGTCAGCCATTTTCTGTTCGAAGCTGCTGCCGCCCACACCGCCGGGTTCCTATCAGAACTGCCTCAAACGTCATCAGAACCGTCGGCAGAACCGCCGGTCATCTTCCCACTGCCAGCCGCCGCCTAGGGTTTCAAATTAGATACCATTGTTGCTGAATATCGCATCTAGGGTTTCAAAATCGAAGGTCTAGGGTTTCGATTTTGCTTGGGGTTTGCTGGATTTCAGAAGGAGAAAGAAGTTTTTTTCTTTGTTCTGTGCGTAGGAAGAAGAAGAAGACAGACGTGTTTTATTTCTGGTGGAGAATTGAAGTTTTCAATTTGATCAGAAAGGCCCCTCATCTTTTATTTCTGGTGGTGGAGAAATTGAAGTTCTCATTTTATCAGAAAAGCCCCTTAACCTTTATTTCTGATGAAAATTGAAGTTCTCAATTTTACCAGAAAGGTCCCTCAACTTTGAACAAGATCTCATTATCCATCAATACTTGTCCCTTGCCATTAAAGCTTGAAACATATAAGTTATTTGTTTCTGATTATTGCTTTCGCTCGTATAAATTACCACTTAGCAGTACGAACCCATTTGGTTAGTAGTAATTTGGTAAATTTTTTTTAGTGGCAGAAGATAGTAAAATCAAGATTGATAAGTTCGATGGAAGTGATTATGGATTTTGGAAAATGCAAATTGAAGACTTATTGTATCAGAAAAGTTTGCATTTGCCTATGTCGGGTGAACAACAGATGACATGTATGATGAAGAATGGAAGTTGTTGGATAGACAAGCTTTGGGTGTGGTTAGGCTTTCTTTGGCAAAGAGTGTTGCTTACAACATTGTCAATGAAACAACCACATATGGTGTATTGAAAGCTTTGTCCAACATGTATGAAAAACCATCCGCTTCAAACAAAGTATTCCTCATCCGACAATTGGTTAACACCAAGATGAAGGAAGGCATGTCGGTTACCGCTCACATAAATGAGTTTAACTCTATTATCTCTCGTTTAGCCTCAGTTGAAATAAAGTTTGAAGATGAAGTACAAGTACTACTCCTTTTATCATCGTTGCCCGACAGTTGGTCAGGCACAGTCACAGCTGTTAGTAGTGCATCCAGCACTACCAAACTCACTTTCGTTAGTATTCGTGACTTGATTGTAAACGAAGATATCAGACGGAGAAGCAGTGGTGAGACTTCTAATTCTAGTTCTTTATTGCATACAGAAAGTAGAGGAAGAAGAAACGAAAGAGGACATAGTCGAGGCAGGTCCAAGTCCAGAAGAAGGGGACAGTCAAAGAACAGAAAAGACGTTGAATGTTGGAATTGCAAAGAAAAAGGTCACTATAGAAGCCAATGTACAAAACCCGCTTCAAAGAAAGAAGTAAACAGTGTATCCTCGGAAGAATTAGGTGATGTTCTCATCTGTTCTGTTGAAGATTCAGTTGAATCTTGGATTACGGATTCGGGTGCTTCTTTCCATGCTATCTCATACCCAGATATGGTCAAGAATCTACGAACAGGTAACTTTGGTAAAGTTCGTTTAGCAGATAATCAAATTCTTGATATCACAGGTATTGGAGATGTAGACTTGAAGACCTCATTAGGAACTATATGGACATAGAAAAATGTCAGGGTTATTCCTAATTTGAGGAGAAAGTTGATTTCAGTTGGTAAACTGGATGATGAAGGGTTTAATGTTCACTTTGGGGGTGGACAATGGAAAGTGATCAAAGGCAATCTAGTGATTTCCAAAGGAAAGAAGCAAGGTACTTTATACATGGCAGAAGTTTCTGCTGAAGGTGTTCATGCAATGACCACCGGTCCAAGTCCATCAAATTTATGGCATAACCGACTTGGACACATGAGCGAAAAGGGATTGAAGATGTTGGCTCAAAAAGGTAAGTTTCCAGACTTGAAGAAAGTGGAAACTGGATTTTGTGAACCTTGTGTTCTTGGAAAACAAAAGAGGGTTACTTTTGTGAAGACAGAGAGGACACCGAAAGCTCAGAAGTTAGAGCTTGTTCACTCGGATGTATATGGACCAACCTCAGTTTTATCTCTAGGAGGCTCAAGATATTATGTTACTTTCTTCGATGATTCAACATGAAAGGTATGGGTATATTTTCTTAAGCATAAATCTGCTGTATTTGATGCTTTTAAGATATGGAAATCTGCTGTTGAAAATGAAACTAACTTGAAGGTAAATATAACAACCCTCCTGAAATTTTTTCTAAAACCCTAATATAGTTTAAATTACCCCTATATGTCTTAAAATACACCCCGTATGTGAAAACCGAGCCCAAAATATGAAATATCATTAAAAATTAATTAAAAACAAAATTTTATAGGCGCTCGTGGGCCGCGTAGCCTTTGGCTACTGCTTACGCTGGCCACGATAGCAAGAAGTCAGGGTCGCACCCGAGGCCGCCACGTGTCATCATCGTGGCAAGTCTAGCTGGTTGAATCGACGGAGCTAAGCCCTACACCCCTACTATGCGGACCGCATAACCCGAAGGTCTCACCTTACGCGTGTCGCGAGTAAACGAAAAATCAGCCCTATAAATAGAGGGCATCGGGCCTTCAGTCAAATCGTTTATATTTCTTTTCTCTCTCGACTTTTTACATAATAGGCACTATACTCGGGTATAATATCCCCCTAATTAACGAAGTTTTGCCCCGATGTAAGTATTATAACCCCGGTTACGTATTAGATACACTGCCCGATTGATCCAGGGTTCCGTAACGGCTGTCGAGGTTCTGCACGACGTAGTCGTTGGAATACCGTCTCGGGGAGGGTATTACTAATGTAAATAATGGGTTATTTTACTAACATATGTGCATTTGTGTAATTAATAGATAAATCACCAGGAAACCTTAGAAGAAATCTTAGACATCAATGTGAGTTTATCCTCTTTTTGTAAACCTTTTTGTAACTGTTTTAACAAAAACTTAATTATTTTACAATGTGATTAAGCAGTGATTGAGTCTTTGTAGTTCTTCAATTACTACCGGTATGTTGGGGTTTTGTATACAAAATGTGGAACACGTTACCATTGGACAAAGAGTTAGCCAATGGGTAATATGACCCACCAGTCAGGATTGACAATACTGAATGAGTAATTGTGTAGAAATAAACATTGTGATCGCTCTCAATACTGTGTTAATTGATAAAATTCTTCTTGATTAAACTGGAATTCACTCACCAGTATTTCCCACTGACAAATGTTTTTAAAACGCGTTTCAGGTAACAAAATGTAAAAGCCAATTAGAAGAAAGCCAGCTGGAGAGCACCGACGACTTGGAAAAATGTGGCTATAAAAGTTACCTAAAAGACGATGTTTTAAATTCAATAAAATAGGGTTTATCCCTATAAACATGTTGTAATACGAAACTTGGGTTTTACCCATGTGATTATTAATATAAAATATGGTGGTTTTACTCTGATAAACATTTCCTAACTAAGGTCCTGATGAAATTTCCGCTGCCAAAATGATAAACTGTAAGACCCTAATTCGTATTAGACATAAAGTCGCAGCGGAAATTCGTGCCATAAAATTTCTTTTACAAAACAAAAGCATAACTCCCGTTTACTAAAGTACATGCTCGATTATTCCCGTACAATCTACCTTGTGACTCGGTCCTCGATCTCTATTCCTTGTGATAATCACCCGCGATCTGTATAACCTGCACTCACCCCATTCATTCATAACATTAGCACACATTATATGAATAAGATTCATTCACGTACACTTCACATTTCGTCATTTTTCAAACTTTAGGCATTTCATCTGCGTATCCATTTCCTGGTGAGGCTTCGATAATGTACCTGCATTACTTTTCATTCTCAAGGTACACCATTAATAACGTTAACACTCAATGTGTCTAAGTCATGCATACATACGTACTTACATACAAACATACATACACATCTACATACATTCATCCTTTCCTACAGCTTTACATACGTGCATATACTCATTCATGTCTTTATACATACATACATATACATCCACATACGTACATACCTTTCCTAACATCATCACATACATGCATATACTCGTACATACCTTTATACATACATACATACACATCTACGTACATACATAACTTTCCTACAACTTTACATACGTGCATACACTCATACATGTCTTTATACGTACATACATACACATCCACATACGTACATACCTATCCTAACATCATCACATACATTCATATACTCGTACTTACCTTTACACATACATACATACACATCCACATACGTGCATACCTTTCCTACATCATCGCATACATGCATACACTCGTACATACCTTTATACATACATACATACACATCCACATACGTACATATCTTAACAAACACGTACTAGATCACGCGTACCTCTTACATAATCATACATTATTTACATGGGTCTTAGACTTAGCTTTATAGCCCATAAACATCTAAGGAACCATCAAAATCATGTTTGGAAAGTCCGCCGTAGTCCACGGGTATCAAACCGAAGCCTACGGTACATAATTCAACTTACAAACAAGATTTCAGCTTTTGGGACTTGGGGAGGTCGTCGGCGACGGCCTTAGGGCCCGTCGGCGACGGCCCGTAGTTTTTCCCGTCGCCAAAACCCCGTAGACAGGAAGATAACCTGTCGGAGAAAATCTGACTTTCCCTTGCCCGTCGGCGACGGCCTCTCTAAAATGCATTTTCCTGCAGATTCGTTTCGTCGTCCGTACGCACTAAAACGCGCGTAACTTTTGAACCGTTTACCCGTTTAACCTCCCGTTTCTTCCTACATGCTTGTAAATTCACATTCTATCATATGAACTTAAAATCCCACATCCGGATTAAGGAAATTCCTAACTTATGCGCTTACGCCTATAATTTCATTTTCGGACAATTTTACCCATTCTTGTTTTCATCACACAACTCATTTGTTTTAGCCCAAAACTTGGATGAACATTACTACCATGATACTTTTACATTGTCCGGAGTTTCGTACTTGGGGTTTACACTCCCGGTCCCCATTATGCGTTATATCATACCGTAACCCTTTCCTATTCTTCATTCCGATATAACAACAAACCCCATCTTTGACTTGTTATATCTACTTAACGAAAGTCATCGATTTCATACCATCCATCCTTACTTGTCCTCAATTATCATACCTTAATTAACTAACACATATCTTTACGTAAACAACTAAGAAGTGATTACGGAAATCACTTACCTCATGCATCCGTGTTCACATCCGCTTCCTCGCCTCTTCTTGACCCGTTAGCTTTTCGCGCTTGAGTCCGTTTCGACATGATTCCTATACTTTCATATCATCGCAATTACATTCTTGTTAGCATACTCATTCCACATGTTAACGATCATAACAATTACATCTCTTACATTTGACTTTAATTAGTCAATTCCAACAAGCATAGCACATGTGACCAGTTTCACATTCTTACAAGCTCATGTAATTCATCATATCATTCCATTTAAAACGTATCGTTATAACATGTACCATACGACTTCCTATAACCATATCTTTACGACAAGGAGTCAATTCATGCTTCTTGTTCGTAGTTGACTTTCAGAAAGTCAACAATTCATTTTATTTAACTTATGACTTATCATTTTATACCCTTATCATCATGATAGGCTATACGGACGACACTATATCCATTTTATCATGCACGTGGTGTGCGTACTACCTTCTAAGCATAACATACAACTGATTCATGCACAATCTTCTAATTTCATACATAATTCATCAATTTCTTCCTTCTAATCAACACGAATCATACATGTATAATCATCAAACATATAATCATCACATTTCTTCCAATCCTTCTAACAAGAATCCATCATACATAACATGATACATCAATTTTGGACAAGAATTGGACCTAGATGATATATCCATGCTATCATCTTCACCCTAACAATTGGGTTTCACCTTTAAACATCGAATTAACACAAACCATGCATAACCTATGTTCTATATGATGATTCTAACACTTATACATGATCAATTTCACATTAACTTATGGATTAGTACATAACCCACTTCACACATGATCACCAATCTTTGATTCAAGACATACCTTACGATCCCCTTGTGAAGGTGATCATTAATTCATGCTCGGTTGTGAATTTGGGCCTTGATTCATTCTTCAATTTGAAGCTTTTGCATGAACTAGGGTTTGGGGCTCTTGAGAGCCCCTGATCGATCTATCCAGAACACACACGAAGTGTGTGTGTTTGTGTGTGTGATCTTTTATTTATTAACACAACTTTCATTCCATACCACTTTAGTCCCTCGTGTTTACCTCTAAAACATAATTGGCACCACTTTCATCTTTTAATGGTTTTCACCATACACTTAACTAGGTCAAATAGACTAGTTATTTATTTCATGGAATATTCATTGGGAACATATAACGAATATAAACATTCGGGTTTTTGGGGCGTTACATAAACAAATGATACCACCAATACTGGTCTTGCGGCCGCCCGTTCCCGGGACAGATAAGGGGGCGGGGGTTGCGACAGGAGGTGGTATCAGAGCTAAGCCACTGATTCAGCCACAGAAGTGTTCTGCTGACATCAAGATATTATTTAAATTGTTAGGAAATAAATTATGGAAATACGTGCATATTTGTATTTTATTATTATGTGTTATTTGACTATTTGTTAGTTTACAATATGAGTGATCAAGGACCCTCATACGTGTATCGTCAGTTGTCTGATTCACCTAGGAGTGAAGGTACTTCTTCCCAGCCTACCCTCTATGGGTATTCAACTAATCAGGAAGAAGGGATGTTTTTCTTTAAGGCTCAGTCTGAAGATCCATTCCGTAAGAAAAAGAGAGGATGGTTCAGTAAGGGAGCATTTGAGCGTAGGAAAAGAATGCGAAAGTTGCAACAGCAAAGAGTCCTAGCAGCCGCTAAGCGAGAGTCAGATGCCCATACACAGGATATGCTTAATAGGAGTTTAGTCAATTTTCATATCCTAGCAACAATTGCTGCCGACCCAAATCTGGAACAACTAGTAGCCCCACAACCCTTACCTTTATTCCCCACTCAGCCGATGGAGATAGAAATGCATGATTTCAACCCTGAGGAGATACCTAGGATACCAGCCCCTAATCCCTTATATCCAAATTATGATCCATGGTTCGATGATCATAGGGATTATGTGCCACGCTACCACCTAAACGACGAAACCATGCCGAACTTAGCAGCCTATCCAGGTCTGGACCCTCTAGATCACTACTATGACAACGATGAATATGTTAGGGAGATCTTAGAGAATCCGTACCCTCAGGAGAATCCCATGCCCCAGTACCCAGACCCAGTACCAGCACCTGCACCCCCAATGAGTGCAGAAAATGTGCATGAGCTCCGAACTTTCGGAGAAGAAATCTTAGAGAGTCGTGAGAGGATGAGGCAGGTAGTAGAGCGACTCGTCTGGAAGTACGACGAGCGCAATATGGATTACTGGATGAATCCAGACCAGTCAAGGTGATGGTGGAGTTGGTAATAATAATAATAATAATATATATATATATATATATAATATGTTTGATATATATATATATATATTATATGTTGTAGTATAGACCACTTTGTAGTTAGCGATGCATAGTAGTATTGTAATTTCCAAATTTTAGTATTAGTTTGTAGTAGATGTATAATAGATTAGAAAGAGTAAAGTCGCAATGCTCGACGTTTTTTTTATCAAAATGCGTGTCATGTGATTGATCGTATTAAGATATTATCTTATGATATTAATATGTGGTAAATGTTTAAAATTCAGATGGCTGACCAAGTGAATCAAGAGAATCCAGATAATAACCCGGAAAACCAGAATAACGATAACCAGAGTAACAATAACCCAGATAACGAAAACCCAAACAACAACAATAATGGAAACCAAGTGGACAACAGTGTCATCCAACACGTAGTGGCACAAGGAATAATAGATGCGATGCCATATATTATTCAAACGGTTAGGGAAGCAGAAAATAAAAGTAAACATGATAGTAAGCGACCCTCTGCACCTGAACACAGCGTGAACAATGGACCTATACTTCAAGTGCCCATTCCCAAAAGAAGAAGAACCGTGTCTTACGGTTGTTCTTACAAAGAATTCTGGTCTTGTAAACCAATGGAATTCTCGGGCAATGAAGGGGCCGTTGCATCTCTCCGCTGGATAGAAAAGACTGAGGCAGTCTTAAGAATAAGTAAATGTGCGGAAGAGGATAAGATAATGTTTGCTTCCAATCTGTTTAAGAATTCAGCACTAGAATGGTGGAACACTATCCTCCAGTCTAGAGGAAGTGATAGAATTTACAATATGGAATGGAAGGAGTTTAAAAACATGGTAGAAAGGAAATTCTGCCCTCCTAATGAAAAAGAACAGATAGCAAACAAGTTTCTAAACCTTAGAATGACTGGTGTGGATAGTAAGGGGTACACTAAGTTATTCTTTGAATATGCCCGAATAGTACCAACCCTTGCTTCGCCTGAACCAGTATTAATCTCCCGTTACATCTGGGGATTAATTGGAGAGATAAAACATGTAGTCAAGGCAGCTAGACCTCAAACCATAGAAGAAGCTGTAGAACTAGCAAATACCTTGACATATGAATTAGTTCGTACACGAGAAGAGGATCAAAGGAGGAACCTAACCCAGAAGCTTACACAAGAATTCCGTTCTGGAAATTCTAATCGTGGGAGAAATGTAGGTTCTACCTCTGCACTCTACTGTAAGTATTGCAAAAGGAAGCATTCCGGAAGATGCTCCATATACTGTAACTTTTGCAAAATATCGGGACACAAAGAGGAAGATTGCAGGAAAAAGATTAGCAACAGGATATGCTACAACTGCAGAGAACAAGGTCATATCAAGCCTAACTGTCCAAAGTTAGCTCCAGCTATGAACACCAAGAATACTAAAAATGCTAGAGCATTTGTTCTGACTGCAGAAGAAGCAAAGATGATCCAGGATGTGATCACCGGTACGTTTTTAGTTAATGATGTTTTTACTAAAGTATTATTTGACTCTGGTGCGAACCAAAGTTTTATTAATACTTCATTTTGAAAACTTCTCAATCAATCATTAACTAAACTTCCACAAGAATGTCTAGTAGAGACAGTAAATGGAGAAACCATTAAGATTTCTGAAATCTTGCAGGGAGCAAGAATAGAAATTCTAAATCAGAAATTTATTGCAAACCTTTACCCCATGAATCTGGCAGGATTTGATATTGTATTAGGAATGGATTGGTTAATAGCCAATAAAGCCAGTATTTTATGTGATCAAAAGTCAATCCAAGTAAATTCACCAAGGGGTGAAAAGATCACAATTAAAGGAAATAAAACCTCTAGACCCACTAAATTCGTCTTTGTGATGAAAACGGCAAGTTATATAAGAAAAGGATCATTAGTGTATTTGATTTCTATAATCACTAACACTAAAGGAAAATAATTAAAGGATATTCCAGTAGTATCCCAGTTTTCAGATGTATTTCCAGAAGAGCTACCAGGACAACCTCCAGATAGGGAAGTTGAATTCAAATTCATTTGATATCAGGAACCGCACCAATTGCCAAAGCACCTTACCGTTTGGCACCCACAGAAATGCAGGAACTAAAGAAACAATTAGATGAATTGTTAGAGAAAGGATTCATACAGCCAAGTTCATCCCCATGGGGAGCGCCGATCTTATTCGTTAAAAAAAGGACGGATCAATGCGTATGTGCATTGACTACCGTGAATTGAACAAAGTCACGATAAATAATCGGTATCCATTACCAAGAATTGATGATCTGTTTGATCAGTTGCAAGGAGCACGATTTTTCTCAAAAATTGATTTAAGGTCAGGATATCATCAATTAAAGGTACAGGAAGAGGACATTCCTAAGACCGCTTTCAGAACAAGGTATGGCCATTATGAATTTACTGTCATGCCATTTGGTTTAACCAATGCCCCAGCTGGATTCATGGACATGATGAACCGAATATGTAAACCATATTTGGATAAATTCATAATTGTCTTTATAGATGATATTCTCATTTACTCTAAGAGTTAAGAGGAACATGCAAAGCATTTGCACGCACTTCTAAGTTTATTAAGAAAAGAAAGCTTTATGCTAAATTTTCGAAGTGTGAGTTTTGGTTAGAACAGGTACAATTTCTTGGACATCTAGTTGCTTATGAAGGAATTCATGTAGATCCCACCAAAATCGAGGCAATTACCAAATGGAAAACCCCTGAGTCACCAACCGAGGTTAGAAGTTTCTTAGGATTGGCCGGTTATTATAGAAGGTTTATTCAAGATTTTTCTAGAATAGTCATTCCCTTAACTAAGTTAACCTGTAAATCCGTTAAGTTTGAATGGGGACCAAAACAAGAAGAAGCCTTTAGAATCCTTAAGCAAAGATTAACCCATGCACCCATACTAGCGTTACCAGAAGGAACTGGAGATTTTGTAATCTATTGTGACGCTTCTAAATTAGGTTATGGATGTGTGTTAATGCAACGTCAAAAGGTTATAACTTACGTTTCTAGATAGCTTAAGAATCATGAAGAGAATTATTCAACTCATGATTTAGAATTAGGAGCTATAATTTTCGCCCTTAAGATTTGGAGACATTACCTTTATGGTAGTAAGTTTACCATTTTTACAAATCATAAGAGTTTAAGGTATGTCTTCGGGCAAAAGGAATTAAATATGAGACAAAGACGCTGGATGGAAATGCTTGGTGATTATGATTGTGATATCCAGTATCATGCAGGAAAGGCAAATGTAGTTGCTGATGCTTTAAGCCGAAAGTATCATGAAAAGCCAAAAAGAGTATGTTCACTTAAATTAAATCTGCAAGTAGATTTAAATGAACATATTAAAAAGGCACAAGAATCAGTAATCAAGGATGATACTGAAAAATTAAAAGGAATGATTAAGGAGTTAGAAAAAGGAATAGATGGAATTTGGAGATTCCATAAGAAAAGAATGTGGATACCTAAATTAGGAAACCTACGCCACCGTATATTAGAAGAAGCCCATAGGTCTAAGTATACAATGCATCCTGGAAGTGATAAGATGTATCAAGAATTAAGAAATAATTTCTGGTGGATAGGAATGAAAAAGGATATAGCAGCATATGTTGCAAAGTGTTTAACATGTTTACAAGTCAAAGCTGAACATCAGAAACCTTCAGGTTTATTGCAACAGTTAGAAATGCCAGTTTGGAATTGGGAATTAATAACAATAGATTTTGTTACTAAATTACCCAAAACAAGGAAAGGTAATGATACAATCTGGGTGATTGTAGACAGACTAACTAAGTCAGCTCATTTCCTACCGATAAAGGAAACTTTCAGTATGGAACAGTTAGCTAAATTGTATGTAAATGAAGTAGTTTCATTACATGGAATTCCTCTATCAATTGTTTCTGACAGAGATAGTCGTTTTACCTCTCATTTTTGGACAAGTTTCCAAAAAGCAATGGGAACCAAGTTGAATCTAAGCACCGCTTATCATCCTCAAATGGACGGACAAAGTGAAAGGACAATTCAGACAATGGAAGACATGTTTAGAGCTTGTGTAATTGATTTCGGAGGTAATTGGGACGATCATTTACCATTGATAGAATTTTCTTATAATAATAGTTATCACACAAGTATCGATGCTGCACCATTTGAAGCACTTTATGGACGAAAGTGCCGAACGCCAGTCTGTTGGGCCGAAATTGGAGAAAAGCAACTATTTGGACCTGAGATAGTGCAAGAAACAACAGAAAAAATCATTCAAGTCAAGGAACAACCGAAAGCAGCACGTGATCGACAAAAGAGTTATGTTGATAACAGACGAAAGCCATTGGAATTTCAAGTAGGAGATAAAGTGTTATTAAAAGTCTCTCCTTGGAAAGGAGTGGTAAGATTCATAAAAAGGGGAAAGCTAAGCCCCGTGTATGTTGGACCTTTTGAGATTATTAGAAGAATAGGACCTGTAGCCTATCAGCTACAACTGCCAGAGGAAATGGCAGGAATACATGATGTATTTCATGTATCTAATCTCAAGAAGTGTTTAGCTGATGAATCGCTGATAGTACCTCTTAAGGATATAGAGGTAAATGAACAGTTAAAATTTGTAGAAAGACCTCTACAAATTAAAGATAGGAAAGTCAAGAATCTCAAGCACAAGAGATTAGTTCTGGTCAAAGTGAAGTGGGACTCCAAAAGAGGACCAGAATACACATGAGAGCTTGAATCAGAAATGCAAAGGAAATATCCACACTTGTTCCAGTAGATCTCGAGGGCGAGCTCTAAAACAAGGTGGGGAGGATATAACAACCCTCCTGAAATTTTTTCTGACACCCTAATATATTTTAAATTACCCCTAAATGTCTGAAAATACACCCCGTATGTGAAAAACGAGCCCAAAATATGAAATATCATTAAAAATTAATTAAAAACAAAATTTTATAGGCGCTCGCGGGCTGCGTAGCCTTTGGCTACTGCTTACGCGGGCCGCGACAGCAAGAAGTCAGGGTCGCACCCGAGGCCGCCACGTGTCATCATCGTGGCAAGTTTAGCTGGTTGAATCGACGGAGCTAAGCCCTACACCTAGGGCTGCAAACGAACCAAACAAACAGGAACAAGATCTTGTTCGTGTTCGTTTGTTAAGAAATATATGTGTTCGTGAACCGTTCACGAACACTTATCGAACGAGATTTTATGTTCGTGTTCGTTTGTTAAGGAAATGAACTTGTTTGTGTTCGTTTGTTAATTTTAGGCAACGAACGTTGACGAACACAAATGAGCACAAACTAATGTTCATGAACACAAATGGAAACAAACGAACACAAACAATCGTTCATGAACATAATATATAATACACCGACATTTATTAGATATTTAATTTGTCGGAATTTTGAAATATTTAAATAAATATAAAAACTAAAAACACTAATGAAGTATTGAACACAAACGAACACGTTACCGAACGTTCACGAACATAAACGAACGAACACGACCTCTGTTCATGTTTGTTCATTTAACTAAACAAACGAAATTTCTTGTTCGTATTCATTTGTTTAGTAAACAAACAAACACAAACGAACTTCCCGCCGAACGGTTCACGAACTGTTCGCCGAACATTTGGTTCGTTTGCAGCCATACCTACACCCCTACTACGCGGGCCGCGTAACCCGAAGGTCTCACCTTATGCGGGCCGCGAGGAAACGAAAAATCAGCCCTATAAATAGAGGGCATCGGGCCTTCAGTCAGATCGTTTATATTTCTTTTCTCTCTCGACTTTTTGCATAATAGGCACTATACTCGGGTATAATATCCCCCTAATTAACGAAGTTATGCCCCGATGTAAGTATTATAACCCCGGTTACGTATTAGATACGCTGTCCGATTGATTCAGGGTTCCGTAACGGCTGTCGAGGTTCTGCCCGATGTAGTCGTTGGAATGCCGTCTCGGGGAGGGTATTACTAATGTAAATAATAGGTTATTTTACTAACATATGTGCATTTATGTAATTAATAGATAAATCACCAGGAAACCTTAGAAGAAATCTAAGACAACAATGTGAGTTTATCCTCTTTTTGTAAACCTTTTTGTAACTATTTTTACAAAACCTTAATTATTTTACAATGTGATTAAGCAGTGATTGAGTCTTTGTAGTTCTTCAATTACTACCGATATGTTGGGGTTTTGTACACAAAATGTGAAACACATTACCATTGGACAAAGAGTTAGCCAATGGGTAATATGACCCACCAGTCAGGATTGACAATACTGAATGAGTAATTGTGTAGAAATAAACATTGTGATCGCTCTCAATACTGTGTTAATTGATAAAATTCTTCTTGATTAAACTGGGATTCACTCACCAGTATTTCCCATTGACAAATGTTTTTAAAACGCGTTTCAGGTAACAAAATGTAAAAGCCAATTAGAAGAAAGCCAGATGGAGAGCACTGACGGCTTGGAAAAATGTGGCTATAAAAGTTACCTAAAAGACGATGTTTTAAATTCAATAAAATAGGGTTTATCCCTATAAACATGTTGTAATAAGAAACTTGGGTTTTACCCATGTGATTATTAATATAAAATATGGTGGTTTTACTCTGATAAACATTTCCTAACTACGGTCCTGATGAAATTTCCGCTGCCAAAATGATAAACAAATGATACCACCAATACTGGTCTCGCGACCGCCCGTTCCCGGGACAGATAAGGGGGCGGGGGTTGCAACAGTAAAGTGCTTAAAGTCTGATAATGGTGGTGAATACATAAGCAAGCAGTTCACTGACTATTAAGCCAAGGAAGGGATAAAGATGATCAGGACAGTTCCCGAAACTCCTCAGCAGAATGGTGTAGCTGAGAGAATGAATAGAACTCTAAATGAGAGGGCTAGAAGCATGAGGCTAAATGCTGGGATGCCCAAGACACTCTGGGCGGATGCAGTTAGCACTGCTGCCTACTTGATCAACTGTTCACCAACCGGTCCCTTAGATTTCAAGTTGCCTGAAGAAATATGGCAAGGAAAGGAGGTAAGTCTCGAACACTTACGAGTCTTTGATTCTAGTGCTTACGATTTGTTAGAAGCTGGTGACAAGGATAAGTTAGACTCAAAATCCAAGAAGTGCACATTCATTGGTTATGGGTCAGAACAAATGGGTTACAGGCTTTGGGATGATGAAGGCAGAAAAGTAATCAGAAGCAAGAATGTCGTCTTCAATGAAAACGAATTGTATAAAGACAGAAACACCAAAGGACCAGAAGTTCAGAAAGACTATGTTGAATTTGAAAGTGGTGAAACAAGAAAGGAAGCTTCAGTCGACATTCCAGAAAATGGGAATGAGTCAATCGACAGTGGGAGCTCAGGGGATGATTCTAGTAATGATTCTGTAGAAGAAGAAGAAGAAGAAGAGGTCGCTCCTCAAATTCCAGAATCCTCAGAAACTCCTCAGTTTCAACCAAGAAGATCCTCCAGAGTCGTTAGACCACCAGACAGATATTCACCATCCGTCAATTACCTACTTTTGATAGAAAATCGTGAACCCCAGTGTTACTCAGAAGCCATGGGGTTGAAAGATTCATTGCAGTGGGAGTTAGCAATGAAAGATGAGATGAAGTCGCTTGAGAAGAACAAGACCTGGCACTTAACAAAGCTTCCAGCTGGGAAGAAGGCTCTTCAGAACAAGTCGGTTTTCAGGGTCAAAGATGAACATGATGGTACCAAACGGTATAAAGCAAGATTAGTAGTCAAGGGATTTCAGCAGAAAGAGGGAATTGATTTCAATGAAATATTTTCTCCAGTGGTGAAAATGACTACCATCAGACTTGTTCTCAGTATTGTAGCAGCAGAAGGTTTGCATCTAGAGCAGCTAGATGTCAAGACAACTTTTCTAAATGGTGACCTAAAAGAAGATATCTACATGACACAACCAGAAGGTTTTTAGGTTAAAGGCAAAGAAAGCTTGGTGTGTAAGTTGAAAAAGAGTTTGTATGGTCTGAAACAAGCGCCCAGACAATGGTATTTGAAGTTTGATAACTTCATGGGAAGAGTCGGATACAAGAGATGTGATAATGACCATTGTTGTTACATCAAGAGGTTTAAGGGTTCTTATATCATTCTACTACTATATGTGGATGATATGTTGATTGCAGGTTCAGACATGACAGAGATCAAGAAGCTGAAGAAGCAGATGTCTGAAGAGTTTGAGATGAAAGACTTGGGAGCTGCAAACCAAATACTCGGGATGAGTATTTTCAGAAACAAAGAAGATGGTTCTTTGACACTCTCTCAAGAGAAGTACATTGAGAAAGTGTTAGAAAGATTTAGCCTTAAAGATGCCAAGATTCGAAGCACACCTTTGAGAAGTCACTTTAAGCTTTCTAAAGTTCAGTCACCCAGATCAGATGAAGACATAGTAGAAATGGCTAAAGTTCCGTATGCACGAGACCAGATATAGCTCATGCAGTGGGAGTTGTTAGTCGGTTTATGTCCAATCCAGGGAGAGAACATTGGGAAGAAGTTAAATGGCTGCTAAGATATTTGAAGGGGACTTCAAAAGTGGCATTACAGTTTAAGGGGAAAGAGGTTATTCTGAAGGGTTTTGTAGATGCTGACCTTGGTGGTTGTAAAGAATCTTACAAAAGCACCACCGGATATGTCTTTACAGTGGGAGGCACTGCAGTAAGCTGGATGTCCAGACTGCAGAAAAGTGTTGCCCTTTCAACCACAGAAGCAGGGTATATGGCAGTTGCTGAAGCAAGCAAAGAGCTTATATGGTTGAAGAATTTTCTCAAAGAGCTCGGCAAGGAACAAGTTGATTGTGCACTGTTTTGTGACAATCAAAGTGCAATTCATCTTGCAAAGAATCCTGTCTTCCATTCGAAGACAAAACACATACAGCTGAGATATCACTTCATTAGAGAGCAAGTTAGTGAAGACATTCTGAAGTTGAAGAAGATCAAAGGAAGTGAAAATCCATCTGATATGTTGACTAAGGTTGTCACCTTAGAGAAGTTGAAGCTTTGCATAGCTTCAACTGGCCTTCAGGATAATTGAAGAGAATGCCGGGTAACTAGGAATGTGATAAGATCAAAGTTTTTACAGAGATACTGATGCACAGTTGAAGCACATGTGAAGATTATTATGTGGCTTCAAGTGGGAGATTGTTGAGTGTGAAGCCAAGCCACTTGACAACTTGATCAACCTGAGGTCAGCAAAGCTGATCAAGTTGATAAGAGAATAAAAGTCTTGGTGATCCAGATTTCACGGATCATGTTTTGGGACATTCTTCTTTTTCCTCAATCTTATATATATGAGATTGTTATGTATCTGTAAAATTGTACCAAGCTTAACTAATACAAACTCCTTGTTACCGAGAGTGGATGTAGGTCAGAACCGGACCGAACAACTATAAATCTTTGTGTTCTAAATAGAGTGTGTGTGTGAGTTCTGTGTTGTGATTGTGTTTGTGTTTGACCCGTTCGATCCCCAACAACATGTTAATAAGCTTAGCTTTTGTGTCCTGTGAGCAGTGAGCTAAATTCATGTACTTTGAGAAAACGTTCCAATATGAGTAAATCTTAAGATGCTTTCTTGATTTACATGATGACTTTATTAATAATGTATGGATATGATTGGCTTTAAGCTTGAAGTGACTTAGAATGATGGTTTGGTCACCACTTTAGCTAAAGTTTGTGGACCAACGGAATACAAACGCAAAGGCATCATCTTTATGATTTTACTTTTGGCAAAACACTTTTTAAATTAGATTATAATATAAAAATGAAAACAGTTTGTTATAGTGTTTGGTTACGACATACATAAACAAATTACAAGAACAAAAAATGAACGGTGTCTATGGATTTGGGTTTAATACGGTCCCTTAAAACATAATGAACTTGTCGGTTTCCCATAATACAACAGTTGAAGCAATTGGCATTGTCTGGAAGGCTCGAGCACTCGAATTGCACCTTCAATTGAGAAGAAGGAAGGCCAACGAATTGCTTGAAGGTTTTGTGTGGGTTTGTAAGAATTTTGGTATGTTCCTTTAACTAAGAGCCGCCTTAGTTCTATGGTGAAACAAAGTCAAAACAACTCGATACTGAATTAAATGAAAAAATAAAGTTTATAAAACATCGAAGGAAAGCTCCTAGTTATATACACCTCCAAGTTTTAAACATCCAATCCAATGTCGGACAAGTTCTCACATTTTTCTCCCATTTCCTTTTCAACTCTGGTAGCTTTATTTGCTTCAAACACAGTTTTGGCATCGAGATCTCATTTATCCTGAATTTGTTTTGAACACGGTTTGGTTGGTTGTAAAACTCTCACATAAAAAACACAAACTCAGTAAATAGTATTTATATCAACAATTATTACATATAATTATTTTTGTTCATAGTTAGAAAAACTGATGAAAATACTATTTTTTTCTCTCATTTTCCAACATATACTTGTATCTCTAGGGATTTAGAGAGATATTTATTTAGATGGTGATTACTCAAGTTTCATATTGGAAATTACCAGTTTTACCTATTATATATTTAAAAACAAGTGTTGTTATCAAACTAGCTGCTTATCAGACTTTGGTTGACTAGTTGAGCATGTTTTAAAAGTTGGATGATGTCATAAAAATATAAGATTTTAAGATATGGAAAATAAATACTACTAGCTTAATTAGACACAAATTAAAAAATCAAAATGATAAGGAAATGTATATGTTTTATTATCCTTTTACAACTAAATGAAAAACAATATACATAAACAAAAGTCCAATAATAATTATAAATTTGTTTTTTTGCAGCATAATAATATTTTTGCAGATATTCTAGTTACAACTTGGTCCTCTAAGAACATGTGTAGTGGTTAACATCCCACCATTGGGCGTTTTACGCCATGTGGCAGCCCAATCAGCAATAGGGTATTATGGGGCGTTTTCTAAAATGGGTGTAGTGGTGGCGTGGTCGGGCGTGCTTGGGGGGGAAAACGCCGATACACGGTGACTACGGGTGGTCTAACTAAGTTCCCAAAGATTCGCGCAACTTAAAAAGTATTTTATTTTACTCATATGTCTAGCCACTTAACAATTAACACAAGCATCTGATCCACTGATCAAATAAAGCAAAAACAGCTTAAAATTAAAATCAAGTCTAACTCACTAAACAGAATAGTGACCGTTGGCGCATACATGGGGCTCATATAGGTAATTGAACCGGATTAATGCCAATGGTCACGGTTCGGTTCGGTTCCATCCTAAATAACACTACATGTGAAAAATGTTGATAAGTGTTAAATACCACGTGTGGAAAATTGAGTGTCACTTGATCCTTTATTTCATGGTGACCAACAAATTGTAGCAATGTTGATATAACATATGTGGTGATGACTTGTTAAGTTATTCTAACCAATAAGAGTTTCTACTCTTGAAATGTCTAGTTTAATTTCTTATGAAATCTATTTCAATGTATACTGTATCATATTCTTATATATCTTAATTCAGTTGACTTTATAATATGTATGCAACTTTCATCTCCAAACTTTTATAATAGCATAAGTTATGCACTTTTAACTTTAACTCGTAAAGGCAGTTATATGTAACATCAAAAATAAGAGGAATCCCAAGCTTGCAACTCCAGTTACAGTAATATAAAAAAGAAAAGAAAATACACACAATACTTCTGCAAAGTATTCCTTCTAAGAGCACCATGAATACCGATTACAAAAGATTAAACCTTCTTTATATATTAATATAAGTTTTAATTAGGCAAATTGGAAAGAAATAATCCCAACTTTCTCAATTTGACCGATAATAATCCCAAGTCAGTTATTAGCCGATACTAATCCGAACTGGTCAAGTTTTTTTTGTAAAATAGTCCGCCGTTAAAAAAGCTTAACGGAGTTAAGTTTTTTTCCGAATTACAAACCGATGAATTAGGGCTTTTGATCAGAACGAGGATACGAGTCGATTGACGTAAAACTTACCTCAAAATACTGCCCCCAACCCACGAAAACGGTGCTTCAATTCGGGTGTTTAACTTCCAATTAACAAAAATCAAGCCATTTTAAGCACAATTTCGAGGTAAGTTTTACATCAATCGACTCGTATTCTTGTTCTGATCAAAAGCCTTAAAACATCGGTTTGTAATTCGAAAAAAAAAAATTAACTCTGTTAAGCTATTTATCGGCGGACTATTTTACAAAAAAAATGGACGAGTTCGGATTATTATCGGCTAATAACTTATTTGGGATTATTATCGGACAAAGTTAAAAATGTGCGATTATTTATTTCCGAGAAAAATGCCCGGATAGTCCCTGTGGTTTCACATTTTTTCACCTATAGTCCCTATCTTTCTAAAACTACTTGAATAGTCCCCAAGGTTTTCCGTTTTGTTCTCGGATAGTCCCTGGGTCTAACTTCAGTTACTTTTCTCTGTTAAGGAGGGTGTGAAATGACAAAAATACCATTTCCTTTAAAAGGCCAAACCACAGGGACTATCCGAGCATCTTCTTCATTTTTGTTTATAAAACCCCACCACCACACCCTCCTCCACCCTCCACCGTGCCGCCGCCGGTCTCCGCCTGAAGAAATCCACATATGTTACTGTTCCTCACCTTCCTTCTCATCTGCCCTAATCACCAAAGCACCGGAGACTCACCGGAGACTCAAACACCTGAAGAAATCGTGATCTGTCGATCGGAACAGATCTGTCAATCGTCGGAACAGATCTGTCAATCGTCAACCGTCGCCGCCGGAATAGATCTGTCAATCGTCAACCGTGTTTCAAACCGACCACCGGTTCGAGAACTTATCCCTTGAAACCAGTTAATAACCAGAACTAGTTTCAAACCAAACCGATCCTTTTCCACTTGTAAATCGGTTTCACCAAATACCAGTTTTGACAATTGTTGACCCAAACCATAGCCTCTCTATATGGAACAACAACAGTAGCAGCAGCATCAACATAATCATCATCATCATCATCTCCATTCCCATAAAGAAGAGAATTGTTTAATCAAACAAACAAGGCTACGAAATCATGGGCTCATATCCAATCGGTTGATCAGATGGCAAGAGATCGGCAACTCTCTCCCATGAAACCTAAATCCTCTAACTCCCCTACTCAAACAAAACATAGACAACTTCATCATTTAAACCCTAAAACATCACACAAACATACCCACAGGCCCTTTCATCTCTCTCTCGTGAAGAACTGGTGATGAGCAGGCCATACCGGTTGCCGGCCGATGATACTATCGACCACACACATACCTCCAACACCTCTTTCTTCTCCCATATAACACTCCAAACACCTGCAGCTTGCTGATTTTGAGAGAGAGGAAGATCGAAGAGAGAAATAGGCGAGGGTGGTTGGGCGGCAAAGCCGCTCTTCCGGCGGCCGTTGATTCCTGTAATGGTGAGCTTGACGATGGAGACCCCCTCTCGATTATTGGTCGGCCACCACCATTTTTGGTGGCGGCGGCGCTGTGGTGGGTGGGTGGTGCCAGACGACGAGGACAGAGACGGAGAGAGACACGACTCGAGCAAGAGAGAGAGGAACTCGTTGATTCTGGCGGCGGCGCTGCGGTGGAGGTGGAGGTGACGGTGGTGGTGGTACCAGAGAGAGCAGGGATATGAAGAGAAAGGGATAATATGGGGTTTTATAAAAAAATTATGAAGAAGATGCCCGGATAGTCCCTATGGTTTGGCCTTTTAAGGAAAGGGTATTTTTGTCATTTCACACCCTCCTTAACAGAGAAAAGTAACTGAAGTTAGACCCAGGGACTATCCGAGAACAAAACGGAAAACCTTTGGGACTATTCAAGTAGTTTTAGAAAGATAGGGACTATAGGTGAAAAAAGGTGAAACGACAGGGACTATCCGGGTATTTTTCCCTTTATTTCCAATTTGCATTTTAATTAAGGTAATTACAAAATGGTATGCTAGTTACTAATATATAAGACTACACTTCGTTTCTTTTATCAGTTTTAACCTTTTTATCAACTTTTATCCAATATATATAAAATACATTAGGTGGTAAATGAGTGTCACTAGATCCTTATGGTGACCAACAAATTGTGTCGATGATGTGGTGATAACCTATTAAGTTATTCTAACCAATAAAATTTATTGTATTAAAATATATCTACTTTTTTATATAAAATCTACTTCAATTTATACTTTTATCGTATTCCAGTATATCGCCTCACATATCCAAACATATATATATTATTACCTTTTTTCGAAAGGTGTGAATTATTCGCAAATGTCGAAAGTTCTAGTATATGTTGTCTTAACCAGGTTCACGCTAGATAGCCCCCTCGCACAGTAGATCCTCAATTTAAACCACTCAATGAGAAACCCCTATCACCCAGACTCAAACCTGAGACCTGTAGTGAAAAACTCACCCGAATCCACTATTAGTGAAACTTAAATACTTGTTACCACCACTAGAGCACTAGTGATGTTTACATATATTATTACGTAAGTACTTCAATTTTTTAACCCGTAGTTAAAGTTAGCAACTAAATCAACGGGAATCCCAATCTTCCAACTTCAAATGGAGTAATATTAAAAAACAAAAAATAAATGTTGCTTCTAGCATGAAATCCTCATAAAACCGCTATGAATACCGATTACAAATGGTTAAACCCACTTAATAACACGCATATATAATGCTATATAAAGTCCATAATAAATGCAAATCTAACTTTTTTAAGTATGATTTCTACTTATTCTAGTTACCAACTAGGGCTTTATCTAAAGTAGTATGGATTTAAATCTCACAACCCTTGAAATAAATATTTTGGTTTAGTTGCACATCTAACCGTTAACCTATGCGGCTCAGATGGGTTGAACCGGACCGCCGATGGACAATGGTCATGGATAGGGCTGCAAACGAACCAAACGTTCGGTGAACAGTTCGTGAACTCTTTGGCAGGAAGTTTGTTTGTGTTCGTTCGATTATTAAACAAACGAACACGAACAAGAAACTTCGTTCGTTTAATTAAATGAACGAACAATAATAGAGGCGTGTTTGTTCATTTATGTTCGTGAACGTTCGGTAACATGTTTGATTGTGTTCAGTAGTTTATTAGTATTTTTAGTTTTTATATTTGATTTAAATACTTCAAAAGTCCGACAAATATATTTTGTTCATAAACGCTTGTTTGTGTTTGTTTGCTTGTTTGTTTTCATTTGTGTTTATGACTATAGCTTGTGCTAAATGTTCGTTGACTAAAATTAACATACAAACACAAACGAACACGGACACGAAAAACACGAACAAAAGCCTCATTCGTTAAGTGTTCATGAACACACATATTTTTAACAAACGAAAACGAACAAGGTATTCACTCAAACTCAAAACATTGTTCTTAACTATTTATTTGTTAAATATTTATCAAATAGATACAAAAATATTTGTTAAATGTTTATCAAATAGATACAAAAATATTTGATGGCTGTGAGATAAATGAGTCACTAGATCCTTTATTTCTATGGTGACCAACAAATTGTATCGATGTTGGTATAACATATGTGGTGATGACCTGTTAATTTATTCTAACCAATGAAAGATATCTAGTTTATTTTGTATAAAATCTAATTCAATTTATATTTTTATCATATTCCAATATATTTCAATTTAATCTATTTAAGGATCTAACGCTTCATCTCTAAACAAAAACATTTTACCATCACATTATGTCCTTAAGCATCAACTTTATAACATGTATGCACCTTTCCAAACTTGTATTATATAATTAAGTTGTGCAAATATTAAAATCAAAGGAATCCCAAGTTTTCAACTTTACTTAACGTAACAATAAATCGCAAAAACATACAGTACTACTTCTAAAAAGAAATCATCCTATCGTTAATATAAGCTTTAATTAAGGTTTATAAAGTTATATATAAAATTCATATTTTTTTTAATATGACCCTTTAAAATAAAACAAATTGCTTTTATAATAAAGTCCTTTACGACCAACTAAATCCGCTGACTCATACAAGCGGCCTAGATTGGCTGAAATGGACCGCCAATGCGGTCTTTTCCTAAAACATTGGTTAAACCTTTGAAAATCTGAATATATTTATAAGTTTTCATGTTTTTATCAAAAAAATACTAACTATTTATTAGATGGCTAGTATTAGACACAACGTGTGAAAAATTGAGTGTCGCTTGATCCTTTGTTTCTTGGTAACCAACAAATTGCATCTAGGGCTGTCCAAACTACTCGACGATCGCTCGAAAAATGCTCGTTCGATTCCCGCTCAGTTTGTAAATGAGCCGATCAGATCGGTTCGATTCAAATTCAATCCGAGCATGAGCAAAGCTCCGCTCGCTCGTCGATCGCTCGAATTATTTTTATTAATAATTAATATATATATTTATATTATAGATTTTATAGATTAAAAACCCAAAAAAATATAATAGCCCAAAAAAAATTAAAAGCCCAAATAACATTCAACCCAACTTAATATTTAATATGAAATCTAACCCTAAATCATATTCCTAAAAGAGTATTCACTATTCAGTCGTATCATATTCATATCGCCGCTCTCTAGTCTCCGACTCTCACGCTCTGGTCTCCACAGTCACACTCACACACATCGTCGGACAATCAAAGTATCAAACAAGTGAGTCGCTCCAGTCCTGTGTTTCTTGATATTGTTAAGAACATTTTTAGAATCATGATTTGAGTTATGTATTGCTTTTGTTAGTAAAGTGTTGGACATGTTTTAATTAAGTTAGAATTTGTTTTGGTTGAACGAAGCCTTATCATTCAATTGAGCGAAACAAAGCGAAAACGATCCGCTCGATTTTTTTTAGGATTTGATAAAAACCGAGCGAAACCGAGCAGATCGATTCAAATTCAATCCGAGCATGAGCATCACTTTTGCGCTCGGTTTTACAAATTTGATCCGCTCGGATCAGATCGGTTGTAATTCAATCCGAGCATGAGCAGACCCTCGATCGGATCGGCTCATAATTGTATCAATGTTGATTGATATAACATATGGATCGACTTGTTAAGTTATTCCAACCAATAAAAATTTGTACTCTCAAATATCAACATTGTAAATCTTTCTATTGATTATGAACGTAAAACACTAAGTTACAAACACTCACATTCTCACCAAAAGTCTAATAAAAAAGACAAGCCTCAAACTATGTATGGGCTTTCGTCTAACTGGCCGCTCCATAACCTCGCCAACTCGAACACTGTATATCATCCAAGTCTTCGTCAATCGTCACCTAGGTGTATCATATGCATACGTAACGTAATCATAGATATATTTTATTTAATTCAATCAACTTTGGGGGACATCTTGAGGAGAGCGGGGATTTCTGCCAAGAAGGAGGCCCCTGTGAATTTCCTTACAGACCCCATGGAAGGGAGATCTACATTGAGACCAGCGGACCTGCTCGTCTTTGGGTGGGCGGGAGGGAAACATGCTTGTGTAGATCTCACAGGAGTCTCTCCCTTAGCTGGTTAAGGGAAAATGGGTTTGTAGCAGGACAAGCGGTAAAGAAAGCAGAATCTAAAAAGGTGGACAAACACGCTAAAGCATTTGTCCCCTTCGCCTTCGACACCTTTGGATCCCTGGCTCCAGAAGCTATCCGTTTGCTGACTAGGGTCCAACAGGTTGTCCACAGCAGTGGCTCATTAACAGGGGGCAAGGGTTTGTTTTTAATAGGCTAGGGTTTGCTATCCAGAAAGGGGTAGCGGCGCAGCTTGTTGCTCGCTTACTTGCGATATTGATGTAAAGTGCATTTTGTCGAATAAAAAAAAAAAAAAAAGAGGAATCAACTTTAGTTACCTTATTAGCAAAAAAGAAAAAAAAATGCAACACTTCTAAAAAGAATTCTCATAACACCATATATGCTTAAAAATATAAGCTTCGAGTACGGTAATTACAAGAACATATATGCCATCATCTAGAATGAAATAAAACCTTATCATAAATATTTAAAAAAAATGCTAATTTTAAATGATATGGACGACTTGATTTCTATTGCCATCATCTTCAGTACCCCGTGGGAAACTCACACTTCCCAAATCCTGCATAAAAAAAAATTTAAATTAAATTAAACTTTTTTATAAGAATTCATTTTTACAATATTTAAGCAGAAGAAGAAGGTAGAAAACGTACTAGGTCGCTGAGTCACCACAACACCCGCCCCACCAAAATAACACGCGCCAGCCGCGCGTCCCATCTTCTGATAGTAACTATTAAAAGCATACGAAGCATGCGCCTTCAACTCATTAGGATCATAACACGTGGCACCTGGCTGTATCGGACGGCAATCCGCCCCACCTTCCCCACACGCATAATCCAAACCCGCTTGCAGCCTATCCTTCCCCACATCCTCCTTCGCCACACACCACACCCGACCCGACCCGCTGCCCTCCACCCTCTCACCCTTACCCGTACCCGTTTCTTCCCTAAAATTCTTCAAACCCTCCACAGTAAAAGGAATATTATAAACCGGTTTCATATCCGGATAAAACAACCCGTAGTTCCGTTCTGAAACCGGACCCGGTTTTTTATTCTCGTTAAAAAGAGCGAAAAGGAATACTGTGAGATTTGCTTTTGGTTTAAGAGGTGTACCTCCGCCGTTAAGTATCCGTTTAATTAAATTTCCGTTATAAGCCGCAGCGTTTTCTAACGTCGAACCGATCTCATTACCGTCACCTTTTGACGGCCATCCGGTTTCCGAAACAACAAGCGGAACGCCGTCGTATTTCAAAGCCGACATAGCGGCAAACACAGCGTCGATTTGAGCATCGAACAGGTTAAAGTAACGTAAACCGTTCCCGGCGTCTACAACGCCGTCGTTTTGACGGAAGAGGGCGTAGTCTAAAGAGATGACGTCAGCGTTTGACTCGTAAGCGAAAAACGGGTAGGCGTTGACCATAAGATAAGACCCGGTTTTTCTAAGGAATTGTAGTAGTGGTTTGAAAACCGGTTCGATTAGCTCCGGTTTGAATGAACCGGCGGATGACGGGTAGGAGTTTTGTAAAGTGCTTAAAGCGATTGGTGATGAGAGTTTGATTACGGAATCTAGTTTATATTTTACGAGTGATTTGTGGATGTTTTTGATGGCGGGAATGAGAAATGAGGTGGTGTTGGAAGGGTCGACGAAGACTTCGTTGCCTACTGCAATGGATTCGATTTGAGTGTGGGGATAGTATGCGAGGATGTTTCGTTGGATCCATTTGTTAGCGAATGAGGGTTTTTTAGCGGCAGCGGAGAGGAGCTGGTTTGGGAGGTTTACGGTTACTTTGATGTTGGATCGGGATAAGGATTTGAGTACGGCTGGATCGGTGTCGTATACTTTGACGCGGGTGATTCCTTGAGATTTGAGGAGCTTTACGACTTTGAAAGCGGATGGTAGATCGCCTGCGGTTCGACCGTAGTTAACTCCAATTGAACCTCCATCTGCAAAAATAAAGTAAAACAAGCTCATTCAACAAATGTGCGGAATTCATATATATATTTTTTAAATAAATGGATAAATGTGAGTGAGATTATGAACCTGCAAGTGAGAAGAGAGCTAAAAAGACGATAAAAATGGAGAAGAGGAATGTGGTCGCCATGGATGTGGGAATGATGAGAGGGAATAGGGTTTTTATGGGAAAATTGAATACGTTGGTGGGTCCTGTGTTTGAAACAGTAGAATATAGCCGTTGATTGTAGAAAGTTTTCCGGATGCCGTTGGATTAGACAGACAATCGTACTGATATGATATGGGACTTTGTTGCAGAAATCCGACCGTTCCCTATAGGTGGGCAAAAGGACCAATAGCGTTTTTTGATTCATGTGCTAATTGGTAATTACTTTGGTTTTTTTTTTTTTTTTTTTTTTTTTTAAGGATTATAAGGTTTGAAAATTAAAAAAATGAAAATGTAAAATAATAATAATAATATCTTAAATTCTCATTTTATTAGTATTTAAATTAAATGATTGCTAAAAATAGAGAGTGTTATGTGAACATAAAACTTCTTCCTTAATGTGAAACCAGCTGTTCAGAAATAATAATCCTAAAAGGGAAAAACACATAGTTTAATGTATGAAAATTTGATGTAAATGTTGAGATCTAAAAATAAATAATTAAAAAAAGTGATGTTAATAATTTCTGAACGTCATGGTAGGGACGGGATTACTGCTGTTTATGAATTATGATGTAGGACGCCACAATCTTAAATTTTGTACGTTAAACCTTCCATTTTCTTTTAAGAGCAGGGACTAGAAGGGTAGGGGGAGTGAGAAAAGACTAGGGTTGTCCAAAAAGTTCGTAGCTTCCTTGAATTTAGCTTGGGAAAAGCTCGCCCGATGTGGTTCGGTTTAAAAGTGAGCCGAGCTAGCTTAGCTCAGTTAGAAAGTGAGTCTAGCTCAGCTAGGCTTGGCTCGTAACAAGCCGGATTGGCTCGCATACAGGCTCGGTGTTAAGATCGGAGGCTCTCATGATTGTGTTAGTTTGTATAGATTGAACAAATCAACAGAAATGAACAGAGTTTAAGTGCAGCGGAAATGAATAACAAACTTTGTAAACACAATCAAAGGAGAATATAGTTTGATAAACATTTGCTTTTCATAGAGTCGAAAGATTACAATTCAAAGCAAAAGATTACAATGCAAGCTTACAAACTAAACTCCCCCTCAGCCTGATACTTCATGGGTGGTTGCACAAGATGAAAGGATTGAATTGAGGAGAAGAACTTACTCAAAACGATCAAATGTAACAGTACAGAGTACTGCTTCATTTATAGACAATCCAAACCAATGAGGCATCTCAGCTGACGTCACCATGAAAGCGACGTCTAACAGCCTAACAACCTGTATCTACTGTTCTTATACAAACACTGCTAATCTTAACCACTGACTATACATAAAACAGATGACATACTAAACTACTGCTCTCTCTTTACATCAGTACTTTCCTCAAGGTTGATCAGTCTTTGATTGAGCAGTGCTTTGTCATCAGTAGATTGTACCAGCAGTGCTTAGTTCTCAGCAGTCTTCTGGGCTTCATCAGTAGTTATGAAGAACAGCAGCAGTTGTATACGGGCAGTGGATATAAGACCATCAGCTGTTATAATCACTTTCAAGGGAGAAGACTTAGTGTAAACAGCTGCTTATTGTGAATCCACTGTAGTGAACCAGTTTTGGCTTTCATTATCTGTTCCTCTGGTAGGGTTCAATCCCAACAATCTCCCCCTGGAACAGATAATGCCAAAACACTTCATTATTTAGGATCTTTATTCCTCATCAGCAGTTCCCTTGCTTGTCTTTTAAATTCTTCTTCAAATTCTTTGGAACTTGTGTCATCCTCATCCCTGCACAATGAAAGTTCAAGGAGATCCTGCAAATCTTCAACACTAAGGCCTAGTGCTTCTTGCCTTGATATGTACTTCATCTCACCATTGGATCTGACCAGGGTCAATACATGAGTCTTTTGATCAGAGAGCCACTTTAGTACTTTTGAACCCAATGGGTTTCTTGGGAAAGATTTATTTCCTGATGAGCTTGGAGATTTTGGCCTTGAGAAAAATTGTACCGCAGTATCCTGAACTTCAGACATTTGTTTAAAAGCCTCTTCTATGACTTCATTTGCTGCAGCTATGTCTTCTGTAGCTTCTTGTTCAATCAGCTCTTGTCTTTTTCTTTGTTCAAGTTCAGTGTCTGTGATATCTGCTGCAGGTTTGGTTAATACCTTTTTGAAAAGGTTTTGAAGGCTCACTGAACTATCTTCTTTTAGACCCATTTTCTTAATGGCTTCTGTGAAGTACTCAGCTTCCTTTTCTTTTTCTTCTTCACTGGTCAGCAGTTTTCCTTTTTCTTGGTTTTCCACAAGGATAGGGTTATCTGCTGATGTGAGCAGTGTTTTAAGAGCATCCAGCTGTTGTTCCATCTTGTTGTAGTCTGGCTTTTTAGAAGTGTCTGAGATTGTTATCCTTCTTTTCTTCAGCCGTTCATAAGCTTTTTGTATTTGTTCCAATTAGGAGCTATCTTCTTCTTTCTTGGATCATTTTTAATCCTTTCAATTCTGTTAGCTTCATGCTTTAAAGCGATCATTGGCCATTCTTCAAACTGTTTTTCTTCAGCTGAATAGAATTTTTCTTTCATTATATATGCAAGATATTCTTTTCTCATTGCTTTTCGTTGATCTGCCTTTTCTTTGCTCAGATCTTGTGCATAGTTTTCCATCAGCTTGACTTTTGTGAGCAAAAATTCCAATTTTTCAGAAATGGCTTCATCACCTTGATCTTTGCATTCGAGTTTAGCTCTAATCTTTGCTTGCCTTGCTTTCATCTCGAGATATTCATCCATGTCTTCTGGGACTATGAAGCCTATGAGAGAAGGAAATCTTCTTTTTGAAGGATCATCCTCAGTGTAAACTTGTTTCATCTCATTTTTCACAGCTTCTAGTTCCAGTGGATATTTAGCAGCAACAGGATCATACTTTTCATCAGTAGCCTGAGTTGTTTCTCTTTTTCTTTTGTGAAGCTTTGGATGGAATTTTGGTTGTGATGTAGGAATGATGAGAGCAGTGGTGGATGGTTGACTAACAGCTGTTGAAACAACTGGTGTTTCAACCTCTGTTGTCATTACAACTACTGATGTGTCAGTAGATGTCTTATGCTTTTGAGCAGGGGTTGAAGGTGGTGAGGTAGTTTTTGATGGTGGTGGTGAATCATAAGGTATGAAGATCCTTCTCCTTTTTATTGTAGGAGAGGCTGATGATGTCTTGGGTGGATCAGTGGTTTGAGTTTGAGTGGCAGTGGTTTGTGGTTGACAAACAGCTGTTGAAACAACTGGTGCTTCAACCACTGTTGTCATTACAGCAGATGTTGTAACATCTGTTGTCTTCTGCTTTTTGGCAGGAGGAGATGGTGGTGAGGTTGTTTTTGGTGGTGATGGTAAGGCAGTGGTTGTGGTGTGTGTTGAAGTGGTGTGTGTTGAGGTGATAACAGATGTTGAAACCTCTGAAGTACCAGCAGTAGTTGATACAGTAGGAGTTACAACAGCTGTTTGGATGGAGGTTTGATGTTTGTGGCTTTTGGATGGTGGCTTGACGTGGTGTCGTGGTCACGCAAATTTAATCCCAATAACAACTATAATATAGTGGTAAGAGGGTATCGAACACAGGGAGTTTGTGGAAAGTATGTCGATTATGTAGCTTTGCACTTAAACTAAGATTAAACTAAAATTGCAGAAATTAAAATTCAAGAGTTGATTGTTTTGGTTTTAAGAACTAATATTAACTAATTAAATTGCAAAACAAAGATTGGTTGTAAAACAAACAGATTAGGAGAAAACAATGACCATCTTAGGATTCAGTTTCTTTAAACAATTGTGTGAAATTTCAACTAGAAAGAGTTACATAGACATAACTCATGCATAAATAATTGAAGTGATAAAAGGGAACAAAGTACTCGGATTATATAAACGCGAGGTTGTTTCCCAATGATCAATTAATCAATAACCAACCCTAACCCTTCCCGTGATATCTCGATTGCCAACGGCACCAAGAACGTACGATTGAGATTAGAAATTGCACTATCAATTAACAAGCTACAAACAATTATGCATACACCATGATATTCAAGCAACGCAAGTTATCATTCTAGAAATTCAGAAATAAACACACAAAAGTTCAAGAGAAACCTTCACCTAAGATGATCACCGAAAGTTTAGCCGGACATAACTTGGTGAATCATCATAACAACAAGTTTAGTGTTCATATGAACCGAAAACATAAACCAAATGTTAGAAATTGTTTGCAACCAAGTACCAACAGCCAAAATCGCCCCTAGGATCTTCTCCAACCGACCAATGATGAGATAAGCCCAAAAGACACCATGTAACCTCATAAATGATGGCAGTTACGATTTGTCCGTCGCCTCCACCGTAAATTACGGTATAACCGTAATTTACGGTGACCTTCAATGTTTTACGGTGAGACTTGTCTGCTTTACGGTGAGCCATTAACAAAATTCAAGTCCACCGTAAATTACAGTGGAGCCGTAATTTACGGTAACATCCTGATTTTTATGCTTTGCACGTGATATGGCTGCCAAAGTCCAATGTGTCAGCCCAAGTTGTACCGTGATGATGATGTTGATTTGTTGACTCTTGTTCTTCGATGTCTGCCGCCCATGTGCGGCCCAATGTCTCCAGCCCACATGCCATGTGTTGTGTTGGCTCCCAATGTTGTCTCAAAGTCTTGTCTGCATTGTATGACTTATGATAATTGAGATTGGTGATGTTGATGATGAAAAATCCTGGCCTCCCACATGAACAACAGCCGTCATATGATGATGATTTGACCTCCTCTTTTTATTCACGTGCATATGGCTTTTTCATGTCCAACTCTTGTATTGGCGGCCCAATTAAAATAATCTAAGAGATATTTTGTATAAAGTTGACTTCTTTTGTGCATATGTCGGCCCAATGTTGTGTGTTCCATGTGATCAAAAAGTCCAAGCCACATGTGCAGCCAACTCTCAAGTCAGCCGAAGTGATGATAATGTTTTTGACTTCAAGATGTTGCCATTTTATTCCTCTTCCCAAGTCTCTCTATGATTAATGATGATGATTATGTAGTTGTTGACTTTGTGTCACTTGTGCTTCCCAATTCAATTAATGTGTTGTTCCAAACATATGTATGCATGTGAGATCATGATGATTGATGTGATTGTCTTGTTCAACAAAAACCCTTGCTGCGTAAACTGTAGCCTACGGTTTAATGTAATTCACTCGATTATTATCCCCGGTTGTTCCGCTTCATCTCTAATCACGTTAACTTCACCAAATTAAGCGTCTAACCTGAAAAACCATGAGTACTCGTAGTTATCACATTCACAATACATAATCGTTTAAAAGATGGGATATGCACGTAATTAGCTCATTTAAGGGTTGTCCTACGGACCACCCGTCACATCCCCACACTTACCCGTTGCTTGTCCCAAGCAACCCATTCAAAAACTATTTCAAAACCACAAGCGATCAAGATGCAAACCAAGCTAAAATGTATCGTCCTTTTACTAACCTTCAATTATACCACGAGACACACCCCTCACAAAAACTCTCGGTGACAAGAAATATTAGCACATAATGCTAAACCACTCAACGCGTGTGTGTGTTTGTGCGACAATAAGCTTGTATAAAAATTAAGTCTCCTCCTATTGAGTATTTAGCATGCTTATGAATCAAAAAGACTTACGGGTTGTAACGGGGCTAGATGCAAAGGTAGGAAAATGGTGGAATATATATACGAGAGCTAATTGATTTGACCCGGTTTTTATTTCTACCACTAAACAAAGCAACCATCAAATATATACAAAACTTCTTCAACATTCTCAACTACTATTGCAACTAAATACTTTTTTTTTTCTTTTTCTCTTTTTTTTTTCTTTTTTTTTTTCATTTTTTTTTTTCATTCATTTTTTTTTTCATTTTTTCATAACACATCAAACTCAACAAAATATACAAGAACATCAATACTACAAACTAAATCTCCTAAACCGGGTCATCTCAAAAGGTAAAATTTTGTAGGAAGTAGGTTTGGGTCACAACCGAATTGTATAAGGCTCAAACATGGCTTTCTAAAGACCAAACCCCCTACCCCTCACAGTACCAAGCTCATATATGTAAAGTATGAGGTCCAACCCACCAATCCCACACTCTCACACATCTATACGAGGCTACCTAAAAGTCCCCTATCATTTTCAAAAGCATGCTAACTCTAGGATTTAACAAGAATTCGTACACAAGTTCTATTAACACAATAAACACACCGCCACTCAAAACAAAGAAAGCATCATTAATAATCATATGTGGCTCAAACTCTCACCAATAAAGGACTAGGAATGGGTGTCGGTGTGTCAAATGGTATAATATCAAGTTTTCAAATTTTAACAATTTTCGCTCGGATTTACAAAATTTTTAAAACTCCCAAAAATTTCCCCCATCCCCACACTTGGGATACATTGTCCCAATGTATGGCTTTGAGGGAAGGATCGCTTTTAATCCCACAACATCAGCCTTTGCTTAAACTCTCAAACCCCAAATTTCTTTTTTTTTCTTTTCATAAAGCAAACGAACTAACTACCAATATTTCAAAGCTAAAGAACATAACAAGACTAAGGAAAGAGTACATCGACCTGGTGAAGTTTGCCACAACAGATGTTGTAGATAATCCGACTTCCTATCACCACCTTCACCCAAATATCCGTACACCTTCCCCACACTTGAATGTCGCCATGGCCCTGAAACATAGAAAGATAAAAACAACAAGATCAATATAAAACCCCGGGTTGCCTCCCGAGCAGCGCTAAGTTTTGAGTCTTCAGCCAGACCGAGCCACCCCCATTTATGGTGGCTCAAAGAATCGGTTCCTATCATCTCCATCACTTCCTTGTGCCATTGAACAAAATACATCTATCTTGTTTTGACTCGGTGGGTAATCAAATACACTCTTGCTCGCACCCATATATGTTTCTTCACGGTCCGGTGGGTGTTTTTTTCTCATTCGTGGTAACACATTTTTCATACAATCACTAGACTCACCACCCTTCCTCTCAATGGACTCATAACTAATCCCTCTAGTTTGAACATCAAAATACAACCTACGGTTCTTTTCGGTCATGGTAATAATCTCGTCTCTACAATTAATTTGAGCATTTGCTGTGTATAGAAACGGTCGACCTAAAATTACCCTTTGTTGTTATGCCATATTGGTAGAAGCATAGTCCAAAACTAGGAAATCCACCGGGTATTCAAATTCTCCCAACTGAATCTTAACATTCCTAACCATTCCCCGTGGACGCCTCCAATTTCCATCCGCCAAGCTCACCATGGTGTCAATACCTTCGAGTGGACCAAAGTCGTACATATCGTATAGATCGCTTGGTAGCACACTCATGCTTGCCCCGTAATCCAACAATGCGTGAGGGATTTTTAATTTTCCCACACGGATAGGCACGATTTGCGCTTCATACTCTTTATCATTCTCGACTTCGTCATCTTTTTCCAAACCTGCATTCACTTGATACGAAGAAGTTAGCAATGTTTCATTAAATTTAGTATTTGGAACGGTGTTTACCACATTGATGTTAATGCTTTTTGTGTTTTTGGGATTTATCACCGTGTCACTTGGTAATTGACCTTTTGCTTTCTTCAATATCGCCACGTCACTCGCAAGTTGACCCATTTGAGTGGTCAACGATTGGATAGCTTTGTCACGGATTTCATCTTTTTGCATACGAACATCATCTAATTGATTTCTTCGTTGCATCTCCGCTTGCATCGCTTTCAACATCTCCATGAACTCATTCCCACTTGATGAAGTTTGACCCGAAGGACCACTTTGACCCGTTTGTTGAAATTGCCCTTGATAACCATAGTTGCTTCCACCCCGATAATTCCCTTGATTGTATTGTTGACGAGGTGCAAAGTTACCTTGAGCTCCTTGAAAGTTTGGGTTAGCCTGGTTCGACAGATTTCCATAACGGAAATTTGGGTGGTTCCTCAAACCCGGGTGATAGGTGTTGGAATTCATCTTGTTGTAATTCCTATCACCCCCTCCTTGTCCTTGCACATCATTCACCTCTTCATATTGCCCTTCCACCATTCCTTGGCAATTTTCAGCCGCATGACCTATTTCATTACACAAAGCACACACATCATAAATTTGGTTAGTAGTTTGAACATTACCATCATCTATTGCATGCACTTGAGGTCGGGCAATGGCCGGTCGTGCTCTCCTTGATGCTTGAGCCTTTCTCTTCGATGTAATTGCCATATTCTCTAAGAACTCCCAATCCCCATCTTCATAATTTGTGCCAAAAGTCCCATTTGTGATGGACATTAGATCACGTGCATCCTCGGCACACAACCCTTCATGAAAGGCGTTCATCAACTCCCAAAGCTCAATCCCATGGTGTGGACAATTTTTAATCATCATGTTTAAACGCTCGAAGGCTTCATGGAACATCTCGCCTTGTTGTTGTTGGAAACTTCTCAACCCTTTCCTAGCATCATTGGTCTTTTGGGCGGTATAAAATTCGTCTAAGAAAGTTTGTTGCATTTCCCCCCAAGTGTAAATAGATGCTGAAGGCAAAGTGTAGAACCACTTCTTTGCCTTGTCCTCCAAAGAAAACTGAAATAGGACCAACTTGACATCATCGGCCGAAAAACCTTGACTCCCAAAAGTATTGCAAATCGAGTCATAGGCCTCTAAATGGAAATACGGTTCCTCCGTTGCTAGCCCTTTGTATTTCGGCAAACTTTGCAAAGAATTCGTTCTTACTTCAAAAGTTCTCCCTTGGTTGTTGTGAGGGATAACCACCGGTGAAGGGTTTTGAGTAATTATCGGCCTGAAATGTGCTTCTATTCCCTGTGCTTGTTCCCTAAGATGTCTTCTTGGAACACCCAATCGACCCCTTGGACGAATAGGACCCATAGGTCTTGGTATATGCCCTTGTGGTGCGAACGGTGGTTGAAATTATTGTTGTGGCATCGGTTGGTGTTGAATCGGCCTTTGGAATTGAGGTTATACATTTTGCGGCCGAACTTGTTGCAATGGAATAGGGCGTTGCACTTGTAGCCCTTGTGGTCTTGGCCGAATATGTTGTGGTAGGAGTTGTTGTTGTTGAAACCCACCAACATTTGACATTCTTTGAGTTTGACCAGGCACATAAGTCAATTCCCCTTGTTCTCCATCACCCTCATAAACATATCCCTCTTCCTCATAACCCTCAAAGTCTTCGTATCCTTCCTCATATCCATCTCCCCCTATACCCGAAGTTTGCCCAAATGGAATGGTCGAGTATTGAAAACCCGACTGGTTTGATGGTCTAAACGTAGAGGTAGTATGGACAATGGTTGTATTTGGTGGTATTGAATAATGAGAAGATGATTGACCTGTAGATGGAGGAAAGAAGTGTGATAATGGTGGGATTGTGGCTGAAGGACTAAAGGTAAGATTGGGTTCATTTTGAGTAGTAATCGGTTGTGTGGTGTTGGTTGGTGTAGTATCATGAAGTGGAGTAGGCATTGTAGTGGAATTAGGTATGGTTGTGTTTGGTGATGGGTGTGTGGAAGAAGGTATAAATGATGAGGTCGTTTGACCCGTTGTGGGTGGTACTTGTGTTTCGTCCATGATGTTTCTTGGTGTAAGGGGTGAAGTAGGTGAACCAATGATTCTGTTTTCGCGTAGTAAAACTCTGTTTTGCCTTAGCGTTCTTTCGATTTCTGGATCAAATGATAATGGTGAAGCTTTGTGAGAGCCTCTAGTATGCATGCACCTGTAGAACCTGCACACTAAACACACCAGTGAAAACCCGAAAATAACAAAGCAAAACTAACAAACTGACACACGTTGCGCACTACTCCCCGGCAACGGCGCCAAAATTTGACGTGGTGTCGTGGTCACGCAAATTTAATCCCAATAACAACTATAATATATTGGTAAGAGGGTATCGAACACAGGGAGTTTGTGGAAAGTATGTCGATTATGTAGCTTTGCACTTAAACTAAGATTAAACTAAAATTGCAGAAATTAAAATTCAAGAGTTGATTGTTTTGGTTTTAAGAACTAATATTAACTAATTAAATTGCAAAACAAAGATTGGTTGTAAAACAGATTAGGAGAAAACAATGACCATCTTAGGATTTAGTTTCTTTAAACAATTGTGTGAAATTTCAACTAGAAAGAGTTACATAGACATAACTCGTGCATAAATAATTGAAGTGATAAAAGGGAACAAAGTACTCGGATTATATAAACGCGAGGTTGTTTCCCGATGATCAATTAATCAATAACCAACCCTAACCCTTCCCGTGATATCTCGATTGCCAACGGCACCAAGAACGTACGATTGAGATTAGAAATTGCACTATCAATTAACAAGCTACAAACAATTATGCATACACCATGATATTCAAGCAACGCAAGTTATCATTCTAGAAATTCAGAAATAAACACACAAAAGTTCAAGAGAAACCTTCACCTAAGATGATCACCGAAAGTTTAGCCGGACATAACTTGGTGAATCATCATAACAACAAGTTTAGTGTTCATATGAATCGAAAACATAAACCAAATGTTAGAAATTGTTTGCAACCAAGTACCAACAGCCAAAATCGCCCCTAGGATCTTCTCCAACCGACCAATGATGAGATAAGCCCAAAAGACACCATGTAACCTCATAAATGATGGCAGTTACGATTTGTCCGTCGCCTCCACCGTAAATTACGGTATAACCGTAATTTACGGTGACCTTCAATGTTTTACGGTGAGACTTGTCTGCTTTACGGTGAGCCATTAACAAAATTCAAGTCCACCGTAAATTACAGTGGAGCCGTAATTTACGGTAACATCCTGATTTTTATGCTTTGCACGTGATATGGCTGCCAAAGTCCAATGTGTCAGCCCAAGTTGTACCGTGATGATGATGTTGATTTGTTGACTCTTGTTCTTCGATGTCTGCCGCCCATGTGCGGCCCAATGTCTCCAGCCCACATGCCATGTGTTGTGTTGGCTCCCAATGTTGTCTCAAAGTCTTGTCTGCATTGTATGACTTATGATAATTGAGATTGGTGATGTTGATGATGAAAAATCCTGGCCTCCCACATGAACAACAGCCGTCATATGATGATGATTTGACCTCCTCTTTTTATTCACGTGCATATGGCTTTTTCATGTCCAACTCTTGTATTGGCGGCCCAATTAAAATAATCCAAGAGATGTTTTGTATAAAGTTGAATTCTTTTGTGCATATGTCGGCCCAATGTTGTGTGTTCCATGTGATCAAAAAGTCCAAGCCACATGTGCAGCCAACTCTCAAGTCAGCCGAAGTGATGATAATGTTTTTGACTTCAAGATGTTGCCATTTTATTCCTCTTCCCAAGTCTCTCGATGATTAATGATGATGATTATGTAGTTGTTGACTTTGTGTCACTTGTGCTTCCCAATTCAATTAATGTGTTGTTCCAAACATATGTATGCATGTGAGATCATGATGATTGATGTGATTGTCTTGTTCAACAAAAACCCTTGCTGCGTAAACTGTAGCCTACGGTTTAATGTAATTCACTCGATTATTATCCCCGGTTGTTCCGCTTCATCTCTAATCACGTTAACTTCACCAAATTAAGCGTCTAACCTGAAAAACCATGAGTACTCGTAGTTATCACATTCACAATACATAACCGTTTAAAAGATGGGATATGCACGTAATTAGCTCATTTAAGGGTTGTCCTACGGACCACCCGTCATGGCTTTGGAGTATGCTTTGGAATTCTGGATGGTGTGGACTTGGGTTTCTTCACTTTTCTAGTGAGCTTTCTTTTTAGCTCAGGATTTTGAACATCCTTTAGCCCAGAACAACCCTGCGCATTCAGCTCCATGTAAGCTCGTTTCTCCTCATTCCATCTTGAAATATCCTTTGCCGCTCTATCCCTTTTTACACTTGCTACTCATTCATCAAGTGCTTCTTGGGTAACATCAACCTTTTTGCTACCATCTGGCAAAGGAATATTTCTGGTCATAGCATCTGGCAAAGGAATATTTCTCTGTTCATCTCTTATTTCTTTGATAAACTCTGTTGTTCAAGAGTTTGAGTGGCAGTGGTTTGTGATTGACTAACAGCTGTTGAAACAACTGATGTTTCAACCACTGTTGTCATTACAACAGATGTTGTAACATCTACTGTCTTCTGCTTTATGGCAGGAGGTAATGATGATGATGTGATTTTAGATGATGATGGTGGTAGGGCAGTGGTTTTGGTGGTGTGTGGTGAAGTTGTGTGTGTTGATGAGATGACAGCTGTTTGGCTAGCAGTGTTTGAAACCACTGTTGTATCAGCTGTTTGGATGGAAATATGAGATTTTATGGTTTGAGGGTTGGAACCTTTTGGGAGTGGTTTAGATGTCTGTTTTTCTTGTTCTGGTTCAATATACAGGCCATCTTCTATTCCCTTCTTCTTCAACTTGATTTTCTCCCTCTTTTTGGCATTATCTGGAAGGGGGTTATCCATGAAGAGTATAGTGGAAGGAACCTTTCTAGTGGTGCTTTGGATATGTGTAACACCCGTTCCACTAAATCTAGGTTTAACGTATATTTTGCGAAAACAATTATATAATTAATGATTACGTATGGATCGGAAATACGGGTTTACTAAAATTTTTTTACAAATTTAAATGATACCACATAATGTGGTTTAATTCGCCATTTTAAAATAACGACGAAACAACTTGCGGAAGCTTCATTTAACGCGTGTTTGGTTCTTGCTTGACGCTTGATCTTCATCCGGGAACACTTGGTATATTCTTGCGATCAAAACCAACCAAATAGTTAGTTTTGATGCTTAAACAATAGGTTAAACAACAAACCATACAATAAACGAAAAATTTCCAACACTGTAGTCTGTCGCGGGCCGCGACAGACTTATCGACATATTACACGGGCCGCGACACACTGTCGCGTGTCGCGACAGATTTAAGCACATCCGTCGCGTGTCGCGTAGGAGTGCTATTTCCAGCAGGTTCAGATTCTGGACCTGCATATCAGCCAGCTCCGAATTTTCTAAAAATCTAACTTTAATATTTACTCGGTTGTCCGTTTTACGCGATTATTTTTCCTACGCGTCCGTAATTTAATTCTCCATCTAATGGAGTTAAAATCCAACGTCTGACATAATAAAATTTCAGACTTTTAACTCTTCGGCTTATTACCCTTTTTACCAACTTTTGACCCGTTCGTGATTTCATCTAACAACTTGTTTGCGGTCCTTATTTCTTTTGTAAACATATCATTATGATTATTTCCTAATGTACAAGGCTCAAATCACGGGTTATTACACATTCTAAACCCGCTTATGTTCAAGTGCTTATTTTGACCCGTTAAGGACATTTATGTCCTTTTAAGCCTAATTTCGCTCACTTCTTCTATGCCTCATAATCCTACCCATTTATTTTGATTAGTTTTTCCACCACAACTATGAATGTGGTGAGTTTAAGGTAATAAACTATCTATTCCGAGTTTTACCCCTCAAATATGCTATTTTGCGACAATACGCATTTTAAGGCATTTAACCCTTGATAGTTTATGCCTACCATTTTCATACGTGTCTAAAGGTTACAAGATCGTAATATAAGTTCCTAAACAACCTTTATGGGTTGTTTGCCTAATTTACCCTTCAAGGGCATTTTAGTCAACATTAGCCCCTCATTTACTACGAAGGGCTTTCGCTACATATATGGCCATAAAGTATATTATCCACAACTATAATTACGCGTACCTGGCTCGGGTCGACTTATTGACCCGTTTCGATACCTTGCCTCTATAATATGCTAGTTCGTAGCATTTTAATCCATAAACCATTATTATCCTGTAAGCATAAGACTTGACACATACTTATTAGTCGTCATTGGTCAAATGGCACTACCAGTCACCCTTTGACCCGTTTGGTCTAAACGACCAAAAATTTTGCATTTAAATTTAGAATGGTATATATATATACATATATATACCATTTCGTTATTTAACCCAATTCGGCTTACGCCGTAGGGTGTCTTATTACTTTTACTTATATTTGTCGGCACACGACTAAATTACCATTTTATCCCTTTCCCTATTATGAGTTACCCCATACGGTAACATTTCCAGATTCATTGTATGCTTATCATTTACGGCTATATTACCATTTTCCCATGTTTACCCCTCATCATGGTTTTTACCAAATATTGCGTATGTCCCGACTCGTATCAATTGCGTCGGGAATCCATATTTCCCAATATTGTTTTTATCGAATTTAAAACTTATAGAATAACTAATTATTCTACGAAAGGTGTAAGTTTCACTTACCTTGCATCCGAATTACGCTTTTCTTTTCTCACTTGCTTTGATCGACCCGCTTTCACTCCAAGCTTCACCTAGCTTGTTAAGCGCCTACTATCATTCATCATTCACAAGGTTGTTAGATTAGTCATTCTAAATCATGACTTTCACACCTTATGAATCTTTTATCACTATTCTTAATGAACCTTATCATAGGTCGGTTTGACTTTTAAAGGTTAAACCACCAATTTACAAATATGGTTGCACTAACAAGTTCACATGACTCGATTTAGGCACATTATCAACCATTTAGTGAGCGTCATCTTTTGAGACGCCAAATTAACTAACATGTCATCCAATTCCTACCTCAAGTAATAATAAATTAACATGTAAATTTCAGTTATTGTAAGCATATACACACTTTGACCATCAAAATCATGGTTTTAACTCTTATGTCAAGACCCACTTCTAGTCACTCATGAACTCTTAACAAAATCTCTAATTTGTTCAAGTAGTTCATTCATATGAATTAGTATGATGTTTATAAATACCAATAGAACATCAATTTTATTAAATTATCCAAAAACCCATTTCAAGTCATGTATGTTCAACACCCAACTTGCAAATTGTTCTAGTATCTTGTTTCTACTAGCAACTATGATGATTTTAAACATGTGTACATCATCATCTTTACTACATAATCAAAACCCACTTGACACATGAGTGTATGATCATGAATTCACAACCATGAACATCAATTCAACAAACACATGGCTAGGGTTTACTACTAGACATAGTTTCATCCCTAATTTCATCCAAACAACAAACATGCAAGCTCAGATTCGAATTCTCTAGGTTTGCTCAGAATTTCAACTAGAGATTTCTCAAGAAATTTACATACCTCGTGACTCCTTTTTCAATGGAGATCACTAATTCATACTCGGATTTTGATTTGGACTTGATTTGCCCCTTCAATTTGTTGAGATTGTTTGAGCTAGGGTTTGGAGCTTCTTGCTCCTTCTCCTGGACTACTTCACGCACACACACACACTTCAAGTGTGTGTGTTGTGTTATATTTTAAGTTTATAATTCCATTTTCAAGTTACCCGGCTTTGGTCCCTCGTGTTTGGTTAGTTATTAATTAGGTCATAACCTAATTATTTTCAATAATATTCCCACTTATTAACCAGGTTTAATATTCCTAGTTAACTTAGCGGGTTCGGGAATATTTATGACTAAGTTTATTTTAGGTCCCGTTAACCCGGGCCTTTTATCCATTTTATTTCTTTAAAAGCTTTTATTGACTTTTTGTTTAATATTAGGATTAATTATTTAAATCCTAATATTTACCGGGTAAATTTTACCACTAACGGTACTTTACCCGTCTTTTAGTATTAACGGAGTTTGATTACCCAAACCCGTTTTCGGGGTGTTACAATATGAGCCTTGATAGCTTTGATGTCTGCTTGAGTATCTTTAAATCTTGACTCCACCATGTTTGTCAGCATTTTTACATGTATTTCATGCTGCTGATCAGCCGTTTGTTTTTGTTTTTCAAGCAAGGGTTGAAAAAGATTCCAGAGCTCATTTGCATCAAGTGGTTGAGCAGGTGCAGGTTGTACAGGAGCTTGATCTGGAACAGCAGTGGATTGTGTTTTTTGAGCTTTTAACAGCTGTTGCACCATATCCTTTATTTCAGCAACCGATGTTTCAAGTTTTTCAACTCTGCCCGTCAATTCCTGATATTTTAAATCATCACCCACGTTAGTAGGATCATCTGATTCCCCACCAGCAGTGGTTGTACCAATGTTTGACTTAGGAACTGAGTCCCAAAAATCACCCATTGATGCCCCTTGTTCTCGGTACTGGGGACTTCTTTCTTCAGCACTTGAAAACCCTTTGATGTTGCCAGTGGTTAGAACAAACTCACTGGTGGTTACCGAAGGTGCTATAGAAGAAATTGCCTTCAAGGGAGTCTTATTAATGAAACAACTGTCCAAATGCAGATCTGTTGATCCATCACTTGTAGTTGCTGCTCCACTTGAACTACCACCAAGAGTTACTTGTAACTCAGGGGGTGTAACCTCCTCAGTTGTTGCTGGTATAGCAGGGGTAGTAGCATCAGACCCAGTCACTTGTGGGAGTATACTCTCAGTGATAGGTGATAGAGAGGAACTGGTTTGTGTCTGAGCTATAGCAACTGCATGCAACAAGGGCATTATTGATTGTGGTAATGTGATTGGTGAGGGTATGGGTGTTGAAAGAGACATGTCCTTGGGATCAGGACTGAGGAAGATGGATCCGATTGGGTCCAGAGCTTCATATTGTGGGGTCCCTGTGCTTACAACCTGATCCTTTTGTGAGGATGCAGGAGGAGTTTGAGTTAAGGGTGGAGATCTTTCTACCAACTGCTGTGAGAAAGTAGCAGCAGTGGTTTTTGGTGACATTTGTGTTGTCACTGGCAGTTGCTCTGGGATCTCATCTTCCAGAGTTGCCTTTTTCTTGGGTTTGGTGGGCTTTTTGTACGACTTCTTTTTGGTCTTTTTGGTGATGTCAGGTGTGGGTTTCAAAGCAGTGGTTGTGCTGCTATGATCACCTGGAGGAGTGGGCTCAGTAGCAGATGTCTGAGGAGCAGTGGTAACTGCTAAAATCTGCTCAGGCACCTCTGCTTTTATTTTTATTGGTGCCATTATTCTAGAAAATGTTTCAGTTGTTAACCCTTTTATTTGAAAATAGACACCCTGTTTGAGCAAATTTTCATTTTCTTTTTCAATTTTTTGTTTAAAATAGTAGCTTAAAAATCTTGGAAAAAGTAAAAATGATTTGCTATCAACATTTTTTACCAAGTCATTAAAGATCTTCTAGGAATAGTTGTAATTTTCATTCTTTAAAATAGCATAACCCAGACATTGAATCTTTAACGGTATTTCGTTAAACGCTGTTGTTTTATTTGAAACACACATCAAAAGTGTGTGAAATAAAAACCTAGGTGCAGAAGGGAAATAACCTTTTTGTAAGGTATCTACCTTTGATTGTTCTGCATATCCCCTTTTTAAGAAATCAGTTTTCAACTCGGCTTTATCAAAGGAAGTTTTACCTTTCTGATCATCGAGTTTAAAGACTTCTGAGATTGATTGCGGAGTAATTTGAATCGCTTTACCCTGTATCGAGGAGTTGATGGCTATGACTTTATCGTCTTGTTTTTCAAGCGTAGCCTTTTTCCAGAACTCTCTCTGGGTTTGTTGATAAATGGGAGCGTCTGCTGTAAGCAAAGTTTTGTTCTTTGATGCAGACATAATGTCGATGATAGAATCGAAGGTGTGATTGTTGGTGGGTTTTGTGAGTAGACCTAGATAGTTGTGAGGAGATTTGTATGGAATTTCAATAGGTTCTGCGGCCATTTGTGTGGCTTCTTTGGGAGATGAAGATGATTTTGATTTTGATTTTGACTTTGATTTCGTCATTTTGATGAAGAAGGATCTGAGAGTGATTTGAGAGGAAGGGTTAGAAACTGCTTTGAGAAGAGAATTTTTGGAATTCAATTCGACAGTGTAAAACCCTGTTTGGGGGTTTTGATCAGGGTTTTATTAAGGGAAAAAGTGAGTGCTGATGTGGCAGCAGTTACAAAGATCTGAGGGCTAGAAACTGACCACGTGTCAACCACTGATTGAATGGATGAAGAGTGGAGGACAGTTGTTTTGAGAACCACTGATGAACCAAGCATCAGTAGTTACAACGGTAATAATGTGATAACAGTGGATGATTTTTACTATCAGTGGATAGCATATCAGTGGATAAGACACTGATTTTGAACATCGGTGCTTGTCAAGAAAATGAAGGATCAGTGGCTGACTTTCAGCAGTGGACCGTATTTAGGAAACAAATGTTTGAGCAAAACAGTGGTTTAGTGTAAGATAATGGTAATGATTTGAAAGACTTAGTATGTCAGCAATTGTTTTGAGAATTTTCATTCAAGGTTTTGCCACATGTCATTTACATATTTTGAAGCTTTTACAACTCCCTGACAGTGGTTTAGTACCCCAGATGATGTAAACTTTCTACTAAGGCTACTCATTCTTGCTATAATATTTAAATTAAGACAAGAGTACCACAGTATTTCAAGATCTTTTGGCAATCAATCTTTGATCAGTTTTAAGACAAGCTTGAGTTAGATATGACCTTGACACTAGTACCAAATTCCTTTTGATCTATTTTGAGGATAATATAACCAACAAAATAAAGGTTATACATCCTGGCAGGAGATTGAAACCTTTACTATCAAAAACCAGTAAAAGTTCAAAATATATTCTTCTTAAAAAATGAAGAATGATATTCTGCCTAATTCGAGAGAATCCTTTTACAGAAAAAAATAAAGGATTTTCTGAAAACAACATCAAAAAGAAATCTGGTATAATTTTCCACTGAAACTCCTAATCATATCAATCTCAAGCTTATGAAAATGGTCAGTGGTTTGACAACAGTGGTATGAAATTTTAAATACATTTTGACCACTGTTTGGTACCATTCTCATGATGATTGATTGACAACAGAAAAATGAGGACACAAGATCACATGAGTTTTCCTGAACCAATAAAGCAACAGGTGTAGTTTTTGTTACCATGTGATAATTCTGAAAATTTGTCTAGTCCTTTTGAAAGTTCATTATCTGCGAATACTATTGTTACCTGAACCTTTTCCTGAGCCAATGGTTGCACATAGTTGCTTAATAACCATTGTTACCCCAAACTTTGACTCTTAAGTGCTTTATGTTTATACTCTTTTATTCTGACTTCAAAAGTTTTGAGATAAACACACTTCTTAGTTTTTGTGAATTTTCTTCTTCCCTTTTTACCCTTCCCATTCATAAGTAATGAAATACTTACTGAGAGGTCTTTATTGAAGGAATACTTAATCCAGAATCATTTTGCAGTAATGCTTTAAGAGGATTGGCCATATTTGTACAAATTTTTGACCAATCTCACATTACATATGATACGGACTGTCCTGTTTTCTTAATGTATTTTAACAGAGTTGATTTGTTCCTTTTGAGGATCTCAACCTGTTTTCAACACATAAGTTCTTATGACTAAAGTTTTAATTTCCCTCTTTTTACGTTAGCAGAAACACTAATGTTTTTATGAACATAGGCTTTTGTTAATCTGAGGTTCATACTTTAGCATCTAATATAGTGACATCACAAGTTTCACAACAACAGTTGAAATCAATTTTGAAAATAAGAAATAATCCCATAGTTTAACAGGTATGTTTTCATATCTAAAAACCATGAGTGTCTTGTGCATGATATCACTTGTTGTGTGAGATTTGTGTGTCTTATGACATCTTGGTTGTTTTACAGAGTATTTGAATAGCACCTTTGAGCGTTATCACTCGTTACTCTGTTTTTCAACAAAATACAACCAACCTTAGTATCAATGAAGTTTGAGCCGAACTGTTATGTCAAATTGACTGTTAGATCGAATTTGACTGTCCAAGCTCTGATACCAATTGTTAAGATCGGAGGCTCTCATGATTGTGTTAGTTTGTATAAATTGAGCAAATCAACAGAAATGAACAGAGTTTAAGTGCAGCGGAAATGAATAACAAACTTTGTAAACACAATCAAAGGAGAATATAGTTTGATAAACATTTGCTTTTCATAGAGTCGAAAGATTACAATTCAAAGCAAAAGATTACAATGCAAGCTTACAAACTAAACTCCCCCCCAGCCTGATACTTCATGGGTGGTTGCACAAGATGAAAGGATTGAATTGAGGAGAAGAACTTACTCAAAACGATCAAATGTAACAGTACAGAGTACTGCTTCATTTATAGACAATCCAAACCAATGAGGCATCTCAGCTGACGTCACCATGAAAGCGACGTCTAACAGCCTAACAACCTGTATCTACTGTTCTTATATAAACACTGCTAATCTTAACCACTGACTATACATAAAACAGATGACATACTAAACTACTGCTCTCTCTTTACATCAGTACTTTCCTCAAGGTTGATCAGTCCTTGATTGAGCAGTGCTTTGTCATCAGTAGATTGTACCAGCAGTGCTTAGTTCTCAGCAGTCTTCTAGGCTTCATCAGTAGTTATGAAGAACAGCAGCAGTTGTATCCGGGCAGTGGATATAAGACCATCAGCTGTTATAATCACTTTCAACGGAGAAGACTTAGTGTAAACAGCTGCTTATTGTGAATCCACTGTAGTGAACCAGTTTTGGCTTTCATTATCTGTTCCTCTGGTAGGTTTCAATCCCAACACTTGGCTCGGCTTAGCTCGGATTATTTTACTTTTAATATATTTTATTTTTATATACATTATAATATTTCACAAAAACTGATTATTATTTACATGTGATTAGGAGTGTAATCAGTAGCAGAACTAGAACATTAACTCAGGGGTATTTAAAAAAAAATTATTTACCGTGCAATCATACAATATTAAAAAAACGACAATAAATAAATAAAGTAAAAAAAAATACCTAATAGATTTGTCCTCTTCTTTTTTTCATAGCTTGAAATCGTTCCGTCACATCGTCGTCTTTTACTTCACGTAAAAAATCATTTTCGACCGCACAAACCATAGCATTGTTTAAAAATTCGGAGCCCATTCGATTGCGTAAATCCGTTTTGACAAGCTTCAATTTCGAAAAACATCTTTCAACGGTTGCGATTGCAACTGGTAAAAGCAAAGCTAGCTTAACTACCCGATGAACTGAAGGACAAGAACTATGCGTTCCCGTTTCAAACATAACACACGCAAGATCACTTATTCCATTCAATCATTAAACCAACTAACAACAAAATGTCTTTTTTTTTTCATAAAAGTCTCTAACAGGAAATTTATGACTACGCGGTTGAAAAGCCCCTTTAAGAAGATATGACATTCTTATGTCATCTATTTGATTAGGGCGATACTAGCAATAGGTGGCCTATCAAATGGATCCGAAGGAAGATCATTTAAATCAATAATACCTCGTGTTGTTGGAATTGAAGTTGTAGGATTATCATTATCAACATTCGAACTTGCATCAACGTCATCATTTGCTTGAATATGATCATTATCAACATTCGGACTTGAATCAACGTCAACATTCGGAGGAGTTGTTTCATTCGGAATTGTATCATCATCATTAATTTATTCGTATTTTCTTTTGAAAAAGTTCCCAATTAAAGATTGTTATTTGGATTGTGGTTTCGTCATCACTTCAAAGAATTCAAGATTCAACAACAATCCCTAGTTTCACAACGAAAAAAATAAAAGTATAAACATACAATCAAACAATCACAGCCTGTTCGAAATTAAGAATAAAACTTATCAAACAAGAACAGAAATTAAGAATACTCACAGCCATGGTTGTAAAAGTCCCGCCTAGACTCCGAGTACTCGCTACAAGGTAGGCTGCCGAGGCCCGAGTACTGGTCTCCCAGGCCAATTACTCCCCGAGTAATCTCAGCCTAAGCCGAGTACTTCCCGAGTACACCCGAATCCGACTAGGGAGCGCCTAGTGACTTTTGCAACTAATCAAACTAATCAAAGAAGTTCTGTTGCTGCTGCCAATTCTCAATTCTGTATTTCTGTTCGATGAGTACAGCTTGTTCAAACAATCACAGAAGTTCTACTGCTGCTGCCAATCAAAATAATAAAACAATCTTCTGTTTCTGTTGATCTGTTATGTCTCTGTGAGTCTGTTCGTTCGAAGATGATCATCAGCGACCAAGGCCAAGCAATCCCTTTGGACGTCTGACTCTAGTCGACGTTTGATATCCCTGATTAAAGTGCCGCCCATTCAATCTTCAAAGTTCGGCTATTCTTTAGTTATTTGGGTTTATCTAATGTGCTATTATTTAGTTATTTGGGCTTATTATTTAGTTTCTTATTGGGCTTATTATTGGTTTGTATTCATCATCACCAACTGGGATTATTATTGGTTTGTAAAAAAAAATTGAGGGGTGTACTCGTAGTTGTTCAGGGGTGTCCTTTGTATAAAAATCGAAAAAAATTACACTATTGGTAAAAAGTTGAGCCGTAGCCCGTGCTACGCCTGACATAGAGCCAGGTCCGCCCCTGAGTGTAATACCGCGTCTAAAGGTTGATTACCATGCTAATAATCTTATATTGTATTTCGTTGAAATTAAGAACGTATTTTGTGTGTGCTAAACTTGATTTTGGCTTGTAATGTATTAATTGAACTTATTTTGGATAGAGTAAATTACGTTTTTGGCCCCTGTGATTATATCACTTTTACTATATTAGTCCAAATTAAGAATTTTTAACATATCTGCCCCCATGGTCTCTATAACTAACCATTTTGGCCCCTAAGTCTAACCATTTTAGCCCCCATTGTCTTTATAACTAACCATTTTGGCCCAATGATCTCTAGACTTAGGGGCCAAAATGGTTAGTTATAGAAATCATGAGGGCAAATATGTTAAAAATTCTTATTTTGAGCTAATATAGTAAAAAAATCTAGAGTAAACTGCCATTTTGGTCCCTGTGGTTTGGGCACTTTTGCCATTTTAGTCCAAATCTCAAACTTTTTACATCTGGGTCCCTGTGGTTTGCATTTTGTTGCCATTTTAGTCCAAATTTCAAAACCCCCCTATTTTGACTGTTGAAAGCTGCTTATTTTGTCCTTTAGTGCAGGGGTATTTTGGTCATTTATGTTTTATTATAAACTGATCATCATCATCCCCAAAAATAATCAGCTCTCTCTCTCTCTCTTTCTTCTCTCTCTATAGCACCACCACCACCGCCACCTCCTCCCTATCTCTCTCTTCTCTCTCTCTATAGCACCACTACCACCGCCATAACCTCCTTCCACAACCACCTGTTTCCACCATCACCACTCATTCACCCACCGCCGCATCATCCACCTCCAAACCCTAACCGTCAACCTGTTTAAGAATCGCCAGCCACCACGTTTCTTCTCTCTCTAGAACAAACAAACAACTGATAGATTCACTACATAAGTGCTTCAAAATCACAGAAACTAAAAGGATTCAACACCTAATGTAAATTGAATCCGATTCAATTTCTGAACAAAATCAACAAACGATTTCTGAACAAAAACAAATAGACAAAAAACACAAGATGAATTACCATTCTCCTTCTCATTAATCTCTCCAAAGCTCACATCCGATTTCTGAACAAAATCCGATTTGATTTCTGAACAAAGCTCACCACCACCATCATAACCCAGATCAACTCCTTCCTCGTTTACCCCCTTCTCTCTATAGCCCCACCACCACCGCCCCCATCTCAAACCCAAGCCACACCATAACCACCTCCACTGCCGTCGTCAACCACCCCCTTACATCATCATCATCATAATCACCGTCCATCATCATCATCAGTCATCATCATCATCATAATCAGTCATCGTCAACTACCCCCTATTTACAGATCTGAAAAGAAAGAAGGATGGAGGAGAGATCTGTGTAGAGAGAGAGAGAGAACTGAGAGAGAGAGTGTGTATGGCGGTGGACGGTGGTGATCTGTGGTGATGACGGTGGTGAACGGTGTGGAGAGAGAGAACTGAGAGAGAGAGAGTGTGTGGTGTATCTGTGTTAGCAATTTTGAAGAACATGAAACTAAAGATTATTACAGAAAGAGGGATAATTATTTATCAGAAATGTAAAATTGCAGAGGTACCTGAAGATCAATTACATTTGTGAAGAAGTGGAAGATGAGTTGAAAAATTAGGGCTTTGATTAGGGGGGATGATGCGAATTGAAAGATACGGTGATGAGGTTATTGAAACTTGAAAGTGCATTGGAGTTGGAAACTGTGTTATTATATATATATATATATATATATATATAGGGGGCCGCTAGAATGAGAACCACCACGAGTTATGAGAACCGCGAGAACCAAGTGCCACGGAGGGCCGTTGACCACGAAATTTTTTTTACACCTAGATCCGTATATTTTAGGACCGGGTGTAAATTTTGGGTTCAAACGGCGCGCCCGAGGGGGTAGTTTTTTACGCCCAAAGTTTGGGTTTTTTTAATTTTTCTTTTTTTTTTAACCAAACTTTGGGCGTAAAAAACTACCCCCTCGGGCGCGCCGTTTGAACCCAAAATTTACACCCGGTCTTAAAATATACGGATCTAGGTGTAAAAAAAATTTCGTGGTCAACGGCCCTCCGTGGCACTTGGTTCTCGCGGTTCTCATAACTCGTGGTGGTTCTCATTCTAGCGGCTCCCTATATATATAATTAATTTTGTTTTAATTTATTAGAAGAGTAAAATCAGAATGACCAAAATGCCCATGCACTAAAGGACAAAATAATCAGGTTTCAACAGTAAAAAATCAGGTATTTTGAGTTTTGGACTAAAATGGCAACAAAATGCAAACCACAGGGACCCAGATGTAAAAAGTTTGAGATTTGGACTAAAATGGCAAAAGTGCCCAAACCACAGGGACCAAAATGACAGTTTACTCTAGTAAAAATGATATAACCACAGGGGCCAAAAACGTAATTTACTCTTTTGGATATGTTCTTTTGAATTATTGAATAATATTTTAGATTACTGAAATTTTGAGAGCCATGTATTAATTTTTCTTTTCAAAATCGAGCCAAACCAAGTCGAGTCGAGCCAGCTCGGTTCAAAACCAGGCCGAACCCGAGCTTAGATTTCTACCTCGGTTTCAAATATGAGCCGAGCCAGCTTGATTTATAATCGAGTCGAGCGCGAGTTTTGCCCTAGCTCGGCTTGGCTCGTGAACAGCCCTAGAAGAGAGGGAGTATGTGAGTATGTGACCATGGTGCTCCTTGCTGGAACACCGTCCCACCCCTATGGTGCTGGCCAAATTCGTGTCTTTCAGGGTAATTGGTTGCCAAGAAGTATAAATAAAAATTGAGAAGTATGAATAAAAATTTTTGTATTCAAAATATAGTGTTTCTTAGTATCTTAACTGTACATGTATCATGACGAAACAAAGTGAAGCGATTTCGACCCAACATCACTAGCATATACCAATATCCTTTTGGACATAGCAAGGCCTCCACCCCCCCCCCCCCCCCCTCTTTTGGTTGCTATATAAATAAAAATTGAGAAGTATGAATAAAAATTGTTGTATTCAAAATATAGTGTTTCTTAGTATCTTAAACAACACAAATTCCAATACTGTACATGTATCAATGACGAAACAAACTGAAGCGATTTCGACCCAATATCACTAGCATATACCAATATCCTTCTGGACATAGCATGGCCTCCCCCCTAGAGGTGCACAAAATAACCGGTTAATTAACCGTAACCGGTTATTAACCGAAACCGTAACCGGTTAATAACCGATTTAGGAATAACCGGTTCAATAGGTTATTTAACCGTAGGTTAGTAACCGGTTATAAGTGTTTAGTATAATAACCGGTTATTAACCGGTTTTTTTTAAACCGGTTTTTTAACCGACAGACTGGTTAACCGAAAAAATAACCGAAAAATTCAAAAAAAAGGCAAAAAAAACCGGTTAATAACCGGTTCATTAACCGAACCGGTTAAAGTAATTAACCGGACCAGTTAAAAAAATAACCGGTTAAAATAATAACCGGTTAAAGCATTAACCGGTTAAAGTCAAAAAGTCAAATTAACCGGTATAACTGGTTAACCGAACCGGTTATTAAAATTAACCGGTTTGTGCACCTCTATCCCCCCCCCCCCCCCCCCCCCTTCTTGGTTGCTATATCGAATGTCAATGCCATAATAATCCGAACTTATACTGATCAAGTTCCCGTCGCATAGCGTGGGAAACCCCACTAGTTAATTCAATAAATGAACGACTATCATATCATATGCTTTTGACGCATTTTCTTCAAACTTCTTATATATGGATCATTGATTGCATAATCGCCTCAAAGGAACTTTTCATTGGCATATAATTCAAGATCCATCATTTGCTTCATAATGTATCACACATCTCAATCGCCTTATCAAACATGGCGGAAAATACACACAATAAAACCACATCAACTTATCATAACATAAAACCCGAAAACAGTTATAAACCATTTGCCTTCCCCAAAGGCCATGATAACCTTCGGTTACTCGTGCCATCTAAATTATCACTACTGTTTCCGTCCTCCGTTGACGTCGTAAGAGCCAAATCATCAAAACTTGATTCTTTTCCCCAAGGAGGAGGAGTCACACAATCGGAGCCGCCGCCTGTCATTTTCAGTTGAGAGTCGGAGGGTCCCAACCGCAGTTTTTGAAGGGTCGCAAAAGATTCTCTCATGGCAGTCATTGCTTCAAAAAACCTCGTGCATGATGCCAATGCCACAGGGATTGGCCGAAGCATCTCCTGCATCATACAAACTAGTTTAACGCGAGGTTTTTTCTTCATTTAGAAGGGTAATACAGTAATTTTTAGGTTGATTAGTGGCACCATTCTGAAGGCATCGGTTTCAGGGACTTAAAACCATGCAATAAAAACTATTTGACAATCCTTGAAGTTAAACTCTTGAGTAACATGTCATTTTCGTCCGTGAGGGGTTTGGCCAGTTTTGCGACTTTCGTCCAAAGATTTGTTTTTCCGCATTTGGATCCAAAAGGTTTGAAATCTTGCCATTTTCATCCGTCTTTTTTGTTAACTTAAAGGGCACTTCGGTCTTTTTCACTTTATGTAAAAAGACCGAATACCTTAGAAAAAGACCGAATTGCCCTTTAAAAGGTTAATGCACAGTAACCCCGACTGCGGAGGGAATCCCCTCCCAGGTCGCTTACCGGTCGCTTACCGAATTGCCCTTTAAGTAACAAAAAAGATGGTTTTACCCCCGACTTAACTGAGAAAAATGGATGGAGTTAACGAGCCTTTTGGATCCAAATGCAGAAAAACAAACCTTTGGACGAAAGTCGCAAAACTGGCAAAACCTCATAGACGTAAATGGCATCTTACTCTAAACTCTTTTAGGGATGCAATCCGTTACTTTAGACATACTAGATAGACGAAAATTGTAATTTAGTGAAACAAATATTTTGTAAGTTGTTATTGGTAAAATAAAAATAAAACATAAATTTAGTGAAACAATTATTTTGAAAGTTGTTATTGGTAAAATAAAAAATAAAACATACCCCCCATACTGAAGGTGGCTCTTTAAAGTTTTGAGTCCACTGGAAATCTGCAACCGATGATGTTAGAAGACCATAATCACTGGCAGCCTTCATCAATAGTTCCGAAAATTGTTTCTGTAAATCCCAGGTGAAAACAATTAGCATATTGAATATAATTGTTGCACAAATTTAACAAAAAAGATGTCGAGCATGTAATAAAGACACATTTCAGTTGATTCGTATCATTATGTATACTCGATATAATATTACAAGAAACTGGATTGACCTGATATTCTGCTTCCACAGGTATACAATCTAATGAATATGGCTGTTGAAGACGGGCTATAATTCGGTCCTGCAAATTAATTAAAAGAACAAATGAGGACACGCTGCGGATTGGTTGCTTTTTTTTGTAACCGTGAGAACCCGTTTAGGAGAACTCACGGGTCCCATCGTATTACCTTATTCTGGATAACGTCTTTCAATATAGTAGTGATCCTCGCTAAAGTTTCTATCTTCTTTTCCATTTCACTCACATGTGTCAAGTGAGCAACATTCTTATCTTCCTGAAAAAAAAATTCCAAAAATAATATGAAACACAGATAGAATCAGTATCCCAAAAAGCATTGAGACTTCACTTTAGAAACACAATAAAATGACCAATAATATGAGAATTGAGAACTTCACCTTGCGACCTTGAAGTTCAACCTGCAAATCTGCAATTTTTCTTTGTACAGAGGTAAGTTCCCTCAAGACTCGTATCAAATCATCACCCATTTCACCACCAGCTGATAAGTTGTGCAAGTCTTCCTGAAAAGAAAATCATATAGAACAAAGTCAATGACAAAAGTGAGCAGTATAATATTGAACAATATGAAGTTATGAACTTTAGTTTCTGGCTCTTGTAAGTTTCCTCGATATTTTCTAACATCTTCAGAAACTTACCGATTATATCTATGGAACATTAGTATCACACTTAAAAAATAATTGTTAAAGTGCTCCCATTCATAATGCTTTAGTAATAGCAAGTGAAGGCAACGTATGGTAGATGTTCATTTTCCTGGTCTCGGTTTTAAGAAAAGTTTCTCAGAATCCACACTTTACGAGTTTACGTATGTCAAAAGAGCAATGAGACAACTGTTCTTTCTCTTTATAAGGTATACATTTTGAGGTTCATGCATTGTTCCAGTGAGATACATCCAAAGGCAGCTAAAAGAATTGTTCGCTACATCAAAGAAGCTTTCAAGTTTTCAACTATGAAGTCAAATTTTAAATGACTCGAGACATGAAGTTGTTTAGGAATTTCGACAGTGATTGGCGGTTCCTTGGCTCCGGGTTTTTTTCATGGTGCTCAAAGAAGCGGGATATTGTGGCTTAATCCACTGCAGAAGCTGAGATTTTGGCAGTGACAGCAGTCGTGAATCAAGCACTGTGGCTATGGAAGATTTTGGGTATAAGACAAACAAACCAGATGAACCGTTTTTTAGGGGATAATTAACCTGCAAAGGCAATTTCTCACAATCTTGTTTTTCATGGCACAACGAAGCACTTCAACATCAAGCTTTTCTTCTTAAGGGAAGTGCAAACCGATGGAGATACATCTCTTGTCTATTGGAAGAGTAAAGAGCAGCTTGCTAACACATTCACAAAGCCATTAGAGCCAAGAAATTCGACTTCCTCACAAAGAAACTTGGAGTTTGCAAGGTCCTAAAGCAAGGAGTGTTGAACTTATTCTTAAGATCTACATGTGCATTTTATAAATAGTGGTCCTATTCTTCAAGCATTTGTTTGTCAAAGCACTATGCTTAGAGATCTCGCTATTTTCTCCTTTGTGTTGGGAACTTTTTTCGAATTCCACTCCTTCTACCTCTCTATAAAGGTGATCTGAAAACGTAATCTCTGATTATCAATAATAATGATTTATTCTTCCGATGCGTCATTTTCATTCAACAACCATAATCCAACATCTTCTTTCATTTCTAAGGGGGTGTTTGGTATTGCGTTTTCAAAATAGATTATGCGTTTTCAAAATAGATTTTGCGTTTTCAAAATAGATTTTGCGTTTCCAAAACTGCGTCTTGAAAAAGCATGTAGGTACATGCTTCTCCAAAACTGCGTTTTGGAGGCAGATAATCACTTTTTCATCCAAACACTTTTTTAGATTATTTATGTTTTACAAACGCAATAATCAAATAATCACTTCCAAAACGTAATCCCAAACACCCTCTAAACAGTAAACACCAACATACTTTCACTTCTCTAAACATCATAGGGAAGTACATAGATATCATAATATCATCTTTGGGGTTAGTTTTTTCAAAGACCGAGTCAAGATGTACATGAAAGGCCCACAAGTAAATACTCAGAGCCTAAGAAGTCAATATTAATCAACTGTGATTAAAGAACACAATTGATTAATATACAAACCTAAAGTGCAACCACTCCCTCTTAATTTCTTTATTTCAATGTATACAAACCTAAACCTTTGTCAATACATTATCAATTACACCAAACTACTACTTTCTTTTGTTAACAAGAGAAAAAATCCTCTTGCAACCTCAAATCCATAAATCGCAACATTTTGATAAACTGACAATCTTTAACCATTCCTACATTATCAAATATAAAGGAGGTCACACTATGCAACAATGTATTATACAATTCATTTACACTCTTCATATGCTATTTACTGAAAACATAAAATGTTGAAATATGTCAAAATCTTCATATAAATAAAACCTGACTTTTGCAACTAGGCATTAACAATCAAAACCAACCACTACCAATGCCATTCCAAATTTCCAAAACATACTAACTTAAAATGTACAAACCCTAAGTATTTGTCTAAAAGCAGCAAGCAAACTAACTAACCAACCTACCTACCTAAACCCTAAAATCCACAAACAAAACATGAAATTACTGGAATCACAACAAATGATAGTAGCTAATAAGATGACATAGATTAAAAATTGACCTGAGAAGGAGGAGGAGCAACCGAAAACCCTAGGTCTGTGGCAATTGACAGAGCATCTGACATTCCACCGAGTCGTCTCAGAGGCTTTTTCCCCACCCAACCACCATCACTTCCCTGAATCGACGTCATTTTCACCAAAATAACTTGTAATTCTGCAGATCCAACACTTGATGAACACTTTGTTGTGTGATCTTCGACGCTATGACCTTAATCGGCTGTCTGAATTTTGAAAATTGAAAGGAACTTCAAGTGGTCGTTGAGGATTCAATATCAAAGTTTAACCGCATCATTGAATATCGACGTATAAATAAAGTAATCAAACTAGCGGTACAGTCCCTGGACTATCAGCCAATTTTCATTTCTAGTCTTTCAATGTTTTTACTAGCATTGACTCACACTTCTATTTCCCCTGAAACGAATAAAAGTTTGTGATTGCTATGGAGGCATTATCCGGTATCATGAAGAAAGCATGTACTATTGGGCTTTTCCATGGGGTTCGGTGTAGTAACTTGGGCCCGGTACTATCCCATCTTATGTACGCGGATGATGTAGTCTTCTTGGCAGAATGGTCGCAGATAAACGTGGAGAACCTAAGGAGACTACTAAGGGGTTTTTACTTAGTATTCGGCCTTCGGGTAAATATGGCCAAGTGTAGCATCTTTGGAATTGGGGTGGACACGGTTGAAGTGAACTTTATGGAAAATTTGTTAAGATGTAGGGCGGGTACTATGCCTTTTAAGTTTTTGGGTATCCAAGTAGGGGTGAATATGAACATGTGCAAATACTGGAAGCCGGTTGTGGACTTGGTGAGGAGTAGGTTGTCTATTTGGAAGGCCAAAAGCTTGTCTTTGGCATGAGGGTTATACTAATTAAGGTCGTTGATGCGTGTGAAGTGTGTATATAAGTTTAAGTATATTTTAAGCCCTTTTACACTTTCTTTAGCCAAGTTTTAAATTTATAAAACACGATATTTACTAACACTAAACACACATATGGGCAAGTGCACCCATCGTGAGCGTAGTATAGTGTTGGTAAGATACCGAGGTCGTCCAAGGACACAAGAGCTTTTAATACCGGTTTATCCTCAACGTCTAATCAAATCAAAAGTTTAGAAAAATGTTTTAAACTAAGAAAATAAAAACTAACTAAAATGCTGAAAAATAAAAATAAAATAAAGAAAACAGATAGACAAGATGAATCACTTTGCTCCGACTCATGTTTAGTGTAACCTTTGATTATTTTCGCACTTTTGCACTATTTAAGAGATTATCTTAGTTATTGTAGTAGGCCCCTCTTTAGGAGGTGACCTTACCCTCAACCCAGTAGTTTGAGTCAGCAAGGATACAATCCTAAAGGGTTGGATTATTGAAAGATAATTAATTAAGTTATTAATGTATATTGTGGTAGGCCCCTCTTTTGAAGGCGACGTTACCCTCGGCTAAGTAGTCTGAGTCAGCAGGGATACAGTCCTAAGTAGTCGGGTTAAAGTTTTAATAGTAGTTTAACTTATGAGGGGATCAAAGAGTTTGGACCCCCGCCATCCAATACCGTTAAGTATTGAAGGAGGTCCTACTAAATTTGACCCAGGTCCTTTGCAGGATCTATACACTGAACAATGGCAAGACTCTTACCAAACCATTCCCTTAACCCCCGACCAGGTAGCCAACGTACCTCCATATAGATCGTGGAGATATGAATGGTGAAAATCTTTTATTTTATATACACAGTAAAATAATGCCAAGACATCACGGACAAACGATAAGGAAGAATCACCTTCAACATAAGAAACTAGTTATTAAAGTCATTAATACATAACCAATTAAAAAGTTTTTTCTCCGGGCATGGATTCCTCACACGTCGGCGAGCCATTCTTCTATCTCCCTAGGGAGAAGAAAAGCGGGCTCATTGGCATTGGTTTGAGGAGGTGCAACCTACACCGGAACTTCTTGTAGATCTTCAAGAGGAGGTTCCGCTGGAATGTCGTCCCAACCGGTATGATTGTTGATTCCAAGTGCTAGGTTCCAATCCTCTTGAGGGAGGATTGGTTCCATGGGAGGTGTTACAAGAATGTTTAACCTCTGGTGCAAGAGGTTTATTTCTTGAAAACTGTTTTCCAACCCCACCGTAAGATAATTTATACGGTCTATTAGGACCTCCTCTACTGAAGTCATCTCGTCAAGAGCTTCACGTAATGCCATCACGTAACGTACGAGAGTTGCTTCGATTGATGATCTTCTCTCCCTTCGACTGTTTCTAGAGTGTGCAGAAGAGGTTCCACTGTTTTGACTAGACATTCTACGAAAACAAACCAAAAAAATAGTTCATTTTAATGAAACAGTACCACGGACACGGCCCCGTGCTCAATGAACACGGCCCCATGTTCACCTTTCTGCAGTTTTTTAGAACAAGGAATCTTGGAGTTTCAAATTATTTTCCCAACTTATGAAGCATTTTTGAACAGAAATAACTTAAAACAATGTTGTGTAACTTATTTTTAACAAGATTCCTTGAACAAAATTAACAAACATCACAATAAGGCTTGGAATCAAGCTTCAATGGTGGTGTTGTTGCAAGAAAGATGAAGAAGAAGGTAATGGATAAAAGAGGTAAGGACAAGATGTTTGTTAGAATCTTCTTTTAGAACATACCTAGGATGGTAAGTTAGAAAATCCTTTCAAATCTCTGTCCCTGGATGGTCCAAATGTGCAGGATTCTTGGCTGCATTTATAGAAAACGACAGCATGCTGGACACGGCCCCGTGTCGGCTGGACACGGCCCCGTGTGCAAGCAAGATCCTGACACGTTTTGTCCGTATTCTGATAAAAAGTCAGAAGGGAATCTTTTGTTGGACACGGGGGCGTGTTGACCTGGGCACAGCCCCGTGTCGAAGGGCTATTTATGAAGTTTGTCTATTTTTTAAGGAACTTTTCCGGATCGGGCGGTTCCTTACTGGATGGAACAACCTCAAAGTGCCTAAGATACCTTAATTGCTCTAGATTAAGACGAGAACGCAAGAGGTTGTCGGTGAGGGTGATTCCTATGCTATATGTAGGTGGACAAGTCCAACCCTTTCCCGGGCTCTCGTTAAAGAAGGTGTATGCCGAATCGCTCAGGTCTATGTATGCATCGAACGAAGTCGATGGGGAGTCCTTCACGGCACAATCGGCACAGGGACGACTATCGCTCAAGTCCTCACTAGAGTTAGAAGTATCGTCGGGAACAACGAAGTTGTTTGAATGCGATTCCAACACTTCTTCTTGGTTATCATCTTGAGATAAATTATTGAAATCTATCCTAAGTTCTTTTAACCAATTAAGAATTAGATCTTCTAATTGAAATAGTTCATCAAGAAGCATTTCTCCTAGAAAATCTGGTTGGGAGCATTCGAGGGAGAGATATGGATTATTTTTACTTTCGCCCCTCTTAAGGATACGGGAAAACGATGGGTCTATATAGTGGGGCTTATAATTTAGAAAATAACATTCTAATTCCTTATGGGAACCACCACATATTTGACACCACGTACCATAAGAGTGCCGAAAGTAAAAAATATCAGTATCACTCATGTTTGTGTCAGAAATTACCAACCGTCGGGATCTTACGGTTCTGTTTTCAGTAACTGAATCTTGGGCACGGGGGAGCGTTGAGTGGGCACGGCCCCGTGTTCAGCTTACTGTCTGACTTAAAACAGGATTGCCAGTTTCAATGATTGGGCACGGGGCGTGTTCAGCGGGCACGGCCCGTACTGAGTTCTGCAGAAGCTGAAAAACTAAAAAAAAAATCCTAAAAAAATAGAAAAATAAAAAAACGATTAGGCCGCTGATTCCTAACTTTCTTAAAATCCTTGTGTCCCCGGCATCAGCGCCAAAAACTAGATGCGTGTGAAGTGTGTATATAAGTTTAAGTATATTTTAAGCCCTTTTGCATTTTCTTTAGCCAAGTTTTAAATTTATAAAACACGATATTTACTAACACTAAACACACATATGGGCAAGTGCACCCATCGTGAGTGTAGTATAGTGTTGGTAAGATACCGAGGTCGTCCAAGGACACAAGAGCTTTTAATACCGGTTTATCCTCAACGTCTAATCAAATCAAAAGTTTAGAAAAATGTTTTAAACTAAGAAATTAAAAACTAACTAAAATGCTGAAAAATAAAAATAAAATAAAGAAAACAGATAGACAAGATGAATCACTTGGCTCCGACTCGTGTTTAGTGTAACCTTTGATTATTTTGGCACTTTTGCACTATTTAAGAGATTATCTTAGTTATTGTAGTAGGCCCCTCTTTTGGAGGTGATGTTACCCTCAACCCAGTAGTTTGAGTCAGCAAGGATACAATCCTAAAGGGTCAGATTTTTTAAAGATAATTAATTAAGTTATTAATGTATATTGTGGTAGGCCCCTCTTTTGAAGGAGACGTTACCCTCGGCTAAGTAGTCTGAGTCAGCAGGGATACAGTCCTAAGTAGCCAGGTTAAAGTTTTAATAGTAGTTTAACTTTTGAGGGGATCAAAGAGTTTGGACCCCCGCCATCCAATACCGTTAAGTATTGAAGGAGGTCCTACTAAATTTGACCCCGGTCCTTTGCAGGATCTATACACTGAACAATGGCAAGACTCTTACCAAACCGTTCCCTTAACCCCCGACCAGGTAGCCAACATACCTCCATATAGACCATGGAGATATGAATGGTGAAAATCTTTTATTTTATATACACAGTAAAATAATGCCAAGACACCACAGACAAACGATAAGGAAGAATCACCTTCAACATAAGAAACTAGTTATTAAAGTCATTAATACATAACCAATTAAAAAGTGCGAAAAGATTAAAAATAAAAAGTATTACACTAGACACTTTGTCTTCACCAAGTGATGTAAGAGACTTAGGCAAACATGGCCTTGATTGTCAAGAACTCTTACGATCAATCTTGGATCCCGAGACGACTCACACACTTTATGATGGACAATGGATGATGGTGGTGGATGATAGTGTTATGGTGGTGGTAGGTGGTAGGTGGTGGGTGAAGTTTGAAAGAGGTGGTGTGCCAAGGGATGGTTTGAGCTTGAGCCACACACTCCTATTTATAGGCTGAACAGAAGCTCGGGCACGGCCCCGTGTCAAGTGGGCGGCGTCCATCCTGTTCTCTGTCTTCATTAATTGCTTTTGTCTGCATTAGTTGACCACGGCCCCGTGTCCGCTGGGCACGACCCCGTGTGCAGAAGCATATCTGTACTATCAAGATTTGCCTAGATTCTGCGAATCTTATAGTTGAGCACGGCCCCGTGTTCGCTGAGCACGGCCCCGTGGTGGGCGATGGAAGCTTCTACAACTTTGTCTTTTATGCTGACACTTGGGCACGCCCCCGTGCTCACTGAGCACGGGGCGTGTTCAGCCTTCTGTTCTCTTGTTTTGCTTGGGAAGATGCTTTCGGGGAGGTCGGGCATGCCACGTTTGTTCCTTTCCTTGTATTTATGTTAGATTTAGCTGCCTTTTTGCTTCTTTTGTTAATTTGAGCTCATTTAATCCTGAAAATACAAAAGGAAGACAAAAACACACTTTTTCCAACATTAGTACTAAAAAAGGGTTAGTTTTATTGCACAGTTGATGTAATTTATATGTTGCATTCTGCACACATCAAATACCCCCACACTTGAATCTTTGCTTGTCCTCAAGCAAAACTCTTTATAATGTGGCTTTACACTCCCAAATGGAATGGGTAGAAGAGAAGGTTATTTGGGTTTGTCAAAGAGTGTCGGGATTTCCAAGATTCTTTATTACGTTTTATTTTTATTTATTTACAATCCTATTCGTCATGATTTATTTAAAACTTTTCATAAGATAAATTACTTATTAGGGCATAACATGCCTCTTTAAAATTTTATTTATATACAAGTTCACATACCTCACGGGGGATCACTCAACACTCGGCCGAAGATGTATTTTAGTGAATCACTCGAGAGCGGCATGGAACTTACTCCTACCATAGGCTTGCCAAGCAATCAATCCTTCTCCTTTTTAACTATATACCTTTGTAAATATCAAGAGGACTTTTGGGTGAAGGGTTAGGCTTGGGTTAAAGGTAGGTGGTTGGGTTAGTGGTTAGTAGAAAAGGGCGAAAAGCGTAAAAAACATCGGGTTTTTTTCGTAAGACTTTTTATTTTTGCAATTTTTATTTTGATGAAGCTATAATTCAAACAAAGTTATTTTTGATTAACTTGCCTGTTTTTATTTCTTTTGATTCATCATCAATATATATATATATTTTTTTGAAGTCATACGAAAAACCGAGCTTGTTTCTAAAACAAAGGGTTAAAAATAAAAAAAGGTTTTGGTGGGTGAAAGGGTGTTTGGTTTGGGTTAAGAAATGAAAAGGTTTAGGGGCTGTTTGGTAACATCTGAACCAATAAGTGCTGAATGAATAAGAGGTCTGAATGGGTAAGAGGCTCTGAACCAATAAGTGTTGAACCAGTAAAGTACTGTTTGGTTGCACCTCTGAATGACTATGTAAAATGACATTTTTACCCCTTTGACATTTTAATAAAACTACAAATAAAGATTATATTATATTATATAATAATATATATGTAACAACCGTCACTATCTCCTCTCTCTATGCTATGCCATTCTTTTCTATCTCTAACAACACCCATCTTCTTCATCAGATCTTCTTCAATTTCATTTTCGAATCAAGAACATATCTTCTTCATCACCTTTACATGAATTCCAGGGATGCAAACACCCATTTACCACTACTTAACAACCACAAACACCCATCTATCACCACTTACCTCTAACCGCCATACCTCCCCTCCACCACCATTAAACATCCACCCTCACCAACAATAACCTGAACCAAACCCGCACCTCCTCCGACCAACACCATCGTCACCGAACATCACCCGACAACCAAACCCCCACCTCCTCGGACCTACACCATCGTCACCGAACATCACCCGATGACAACAACCCACCGCCGTTGATCACCTGCAGCAATCTGGTGCTATGGAGGACTGTTGCGACGTGGATGGTGGCGATTGATGGAGGGCGGCGGAGTTGTGGAGGAGAGGAGGAGATGATGGCGGCTTGGAGGAGAAATATGGTGTCGGTAATGAGGAGAAGAGGAGGCTGCTTGTTTTGTCATGGCAAGGGCAAGGGGTATGAGTGTCAAAAGTTTCATTCAGCGTTTAAAAGTTGCTGAACCATTCAGATCTGAATGGTTCTATTCAGAGGTGAACATTTTGTGAACCAAACAGGTCAGCCTCTGACCGAATCAGAGGTAAGGTCTGAATGAATTCATTCAGATGTAAACAAACACCCCCTTAGGCTCAAAGGGGTTAACTAGGGGGATTTTGGGTAGGTGGTAAAAAAAATAATGGTGTAGAAATAAAAAGGGCTAGTCCTAATGCCTCCATAATTTACTTACTCGGGTTTAAGTTGGTAAGGACTGGGAATGTATCGTCGTGGCAAGTTCTAGAGTTGTAAGAACCAAGCGGCTATTCACACAAGAAACGAAAAATGAGCATTTAATTTAAAGATATGTATTTGTATGCTCAATAAAGGCTCAAAACTCACTTTTGTGGGAATGGGTTTTTATGTGATCAAGTATATATAATCAAATTTTAACTAAACTTGTCCTGCCTTTTCATAATTTTCTTATGTTGGTTCTTTTTATCACGACGCTATCGGTTGTAAATTTGTAAAAATATAACCTTTTTAGAATTTAGAAATTCCCAAATTAAACATAGACAAGTAAAAAAAATGAAAATTTTTGAAAAAAAATTTGGGGTGATTAGCGGTTCCAATAGAGTTTTGTGTAAGGCTTGTTATTAGGACTTGCAAGATTCAAGGTTTTAGCATCCCCCCCACACTTAAATTACACATTGTCCTCAATGTGTCCCAAAAATAAGTTTTTAGGTTGATTGAATGTGTAAAAGGTGTTAAAAAGCAAAAACTTGTGTTGCTGGGCGCCTGGACACGGCCCCGTGTTGTCCGGGCACGGCCCCGTGTTCAGGTGCCAGTAACAAAAGTTAAGAAAAAGAAACAGAAGCCTGGACACGGGGGCGTGTTGGGTGAACACGGCCCGTGTCCAGTTTACCTGAACTGGGTCATTTCTGCAGACTGTGCAGCACGAGGCCGTGTTGGGCAGACACGGCCCGTGCTGAACTTACTGTAATGAAGAAAGTTTGTCGGATGGCCCTGTTTTCCTGCATGGGGTGCTGGTTCAAGTTTCCCTTGTATCCTCTGCCATTCCGAGTGTGTTTTATTCATTTTAACACCATCCAAACACCAAGTTAACTAAAACCATCATTCATTAAGTCATAGAGAGAATTACAAAATAGTCCTAAAAATTAAAATACTAGATAGTTAGGTCAAAGAAACACAAGAAATCTAAACCAAGAAGTTCTAGCCTACTACTTATTTTATTAGCAAAATTTCCGAAAAGGTAAATCCCTCGGTTAGATGTGGCTTGAAAAACTTCTTTCTCCGGGCATGGATTCCTCACACGTCGGCGAGCCATTCTTCTATCTCCCTAGGGAGAAGAAAAGCGGGCTCATTGGCATTGGTTTGAGGAGGTGCAACCTCCACCGGAACTTCTTGTAGATCTTCAAGAGGAGGTTCCGCTGGAATGTCGTCCCAACCGGTATGATTGTTGATTCCAAGTGCTAGGTTCCAATCCTCTTGAGGGAGGATTGGTTCCATGGGAGGTGTTACAAGAATGTTTAACCTCTGGTGCAAGAGGTTTATTTCTTGAAAACTGTTTTCCAACCCCACCGTAAGATAATTTATACGGTCTATTAGGACCTCCTCTACTGAAGTCTTCTCGTCAAGAGCTTCACGTAATGCCATCACGTAATGGTCAGGCGGCCCGCGTAAGGTTTGTGTGTATCCTTACGCGGCCCGCGTCAGTGTTACAGACCAGATTCAATGTTTAAACAGCCTGTTTGCAGCTGTTTTGCACTCCTAATCTCTCATCCACATGTCAATTCCTTATGGTGAGTGGCAAATTTACCTACCACAACATTCCAACATGTGTACGGCTTAGATCGTGCCCCCTTTTCCAAGAAACGATCTTAACGGTTACCCGAAAACTATAAATACCCAACCCCATTCAATTCTAAACCCACAAGAATCTGATCTAAAAGACTCTAAGTTGGAACCATTGTTTCATACCTGAGTTATTTGGATCGAGATTAGCATTCGGGGACCCTTCGTAAGTATTCCTTCGTTCTTTTATTGCTTTTCGAGTCCGAAAGTCAAACTTTGTTTGACTTTCTGCATTGACCAGTTTATGGTCAATGCGAAGTTCGTTTGAACTTCGCAACGTGATTGTAATCACGATGGTTATAGTCCCTTGTGACTATGCCTACTGATTACCACGTTGTCTAGGGTCGTAGGGTAAGCGATCTAATAAATCGCTTATACCTTCGAACCCGGCCCATTTGGTCGATCATTAGGATCCGACCAAACACATTAGGTGACCATGGTATATAGGGAATAACCTTCCGAGGTTATACCTTATGGTCGCTGCGTTTAAGTAGTTGTATGATAGATAGTTTATATGCCTTAGGTAAATTACCAAAATGCCCTTTTTACGCCAAAATTCATATTAAGCATATGTAACATAACTTTTGGTATCTAAACTGATTTGACAACAATATTAGACATGTTAAGGCATATTTTACTTATCATAGGACTAGTTAGGCGGTCCGAACGCGTTTTACGCGAACGACGCGTTAAAGTAGCATAAGCTACCTAAACGGGTCGTAATGGGTCGTAAACACTTAGGTTAAGTTTCATTGTAGTATGTAGGCTTTGTTAAACCATATTACATGAGTTCACATACTCGTTTGGTTTACGAACCCTCATCCTATCTAAATCCTCCGACTTAGGTCCGGTTTATTAACATAGTTACCTATATTAGGTGCCGTCTGATTCCGTGATCTCTAGCATTGCTTGGTGGTTATCTTAGGACTTCTGAGCAATCTCAAGTGAGTACATAGTTCCCCTCTTTTACCGTTTTCAAACTGTTTTGGGGTGAAGCATGTGTACCTATCTGTTATTTTCATGATTTCAAAGTATAATTGATTATACATGTTATTACTTATCATTTGACAAACTAAATGACTATCTATGGTTTAAACATTGATTTCTCAAAGAACATAAAATAAATTGTTGAATTGTACTTATTTTATGTTCACCAGACCGGTTGTTAGTATGATATAGCGCTATAGGATTAGACACCCCATTCCTGTTGTCATGGAATGTCTGAAACCAATTTGTTTCTCCATCCAAATAGGGATTGCCTTTGTGGTATTCCTTATAGTCTCAAAGGTGTATTTTGATGCACTAGGTCTGAATGAATTCTTAAATCACATTATTTTTGTATATTTAGTTATACTGCCAAAAGTATAGTTTGATATGCTCCCATGTGTGATATTGTACAAAACCAACATATCATCCAAAACATATTTTGATATGTTATTTACAAAACCAAAACATATTTTAATATGTTATTTATCACATCCAAAGCATATTTTGATATGTTATTTACAAAACCAAAACATATTTTAATATGTTATTTATCACATCCAAAGCATATTTTGATATGTTATTTACAAAACCAAAACATATTTTAATATGTTATTTATCACATCCAAAGCATATTTTGATATGTTATTTACAAAACCAAAACATAGTTTAATATGTTATTTATAAATCCGAAGTATACTTGTAATATACTACTGAAAACTATTATTTTGAACAACTAAAGTATAGTTAATGTACTATCTATCTAACGATTGGGTTTTGGTTAGTGTTTAGATAACGGGACGGGTGTAATGTGATGAAAACATGGTATATACGCCGCTGGTAATTCTTATATAAGTGTTTTCATTGCATTACATACCGTGGCGATATTTAGTACACTCGGGTTAACGATATTGGAACTGAAATATATTTTAATATATTACTCATTCGTTTCTCTTAAAATCCAAAGTATATTTTCACATATACTATAACATACTTTTCACAAGACATTGTTTTACAAACAACTTATCTTATACAAACTCATTTTTACTTGGTTATTCAATTAACCTTACATTTATTTATACATATCATCTGATCTTATCGTTTTTCAAATGATTTACAAGACAAAGCAAATTACAAGGATCATGACTAACTTTTGTTAAACAACTTTTTCTAAACTTATAAGTCATGAATCCTATATTCACAAAACCTATGTATCTCACAGGCATTTTTATGCTGACGTACCTATTTTTACCCATGTTTCAGGTACTGCTTTGCAATGATTGTTGATACATGCTGCAATTAGGATGGACTCGTGCCTTAGCGACTTTAAAACTTGGAAGATCATAGTTGTACTTATTTGATTGTATTAAAACAATGAGTTCATTTATTCAATAAAACGAAATTATTTATGCCATGGTTATGAAACAATAATTCTGTTACAACACTCCCCGACGTTTCCGCCACGTCTAGTCGCTTTACGTGGTCTGGGTGTGACAGAAAAGTTGGTATCAGAGCCAATGGTTATAGGGAATTAGGTTATTAGTAATTCTTTGACCTAGTCTATAACCTTCTTAGGACCCTAACACAAGTTTTCTTGTGTTTAGTTTTAAAAACAATACCGTCACTTATTCTTAGGTGACGACCACAATAAGAACATAAATTTCTATTCCGCTTTGAAAACTAATCATCTGTTCTAGGATGATTTATTATATGGTTTTGAACCCTTTAAGTTTTCAAAATCCCGTCAAAGTTGGTCTAAATAACGTGAACACGTGCAAACTGGAAGGGTGGGTGCCTGTACCCTGAGTTTTCTGTCTAAGGCTAGAGTGTTCGTACAAATCCACATAATCGGACCAGTCACTCTTACCTGGGAACTCTTGGGGTGAGTGTCCACTTATAGGCGAGCATGTCTTCGCGATACATTATTTCTGACCTAGTTACTTTGATTAATCACCGGGGTCGTTTGTTGCTTTGTAGTAACAAACAAATGACCACTATCCTTGCTTTCATCAGATTTGTTTCATCTCATTCTTTTCGTCTAATTCTCTCACTCGTTTCCTTTCATGTTTCCTCTTTTAGAATGCCTCCTCGACGTGACAATCAGATGGCGAATGCCGAACTGGCGGAAATCATCGCGCAGCAAATGGCTGCTGCCTTCCCAAATCTTTATGCTCAAATGATGCAAGCCATCAACAACAACAATGCTCCATGCAATTTCAAGAATTTGAACTCAGCTAAACCGCTCAAGTTTAGTGGTTCTGAGGGAGCAACTGGGCTTCTTCAATGGTTCGAGAGCATTGAGAATACTTTCTGTCACGTTCAGTGTCCTGAAAATCGCAAGGTCGAGTTTTCTTCGAGTGTGTTTCAGAAGAGGGCTCTTACGTGGTGGAACGGGGTGATGAGAGACCGCAGTGCTGAGGTTGCATTAGCACAGACTTGGGCTGAGCTTAGGGCTCTTATGATGAAGGAATTCTGTCCTCGTCATGAGCTAAGGGCTCTAGAAAGGGAATTTGATGATTTGAAGCAAGACAGTGGGGAACATCGAGCCTATACTGACCGCTATGAGGAATTGAGCTTGTTATGCCCTACTATGGTTACGCCTCTGGATAAGGCGATTGAGAAATACATTGATGGACTTCCTGACGTAGTTCAGGATATTGTTACTGGCAGCAACCCTACTACTGTCAGACAAGCCATTGAATTGTCTGCCACTCTGACTGAATCTCATATCAGGAAGCGCAAGCTGTTTCGGAAGGGTGACTCAAGACCATCTGACAAGACTGCTCAAGTGGAACCAAAGGAAGAAAATTCTAAGGTGTCCAAGAAGAAGAAGCGCAAGGCCTCTCAAAACTACGCTGTAACTGCTCAAGACAAACAGGTTGCACCAAACCAGCCAGCACAACCTCGCAAAAGGCAAAACTATGTTGGTACCGCACCTTTGTGCAACAAGTGCAACCATCATCATCTAGAGCAAGAGCAGTGTCACAAATGTACCCATTGTGGGCGGTTGGGACATTTGATCAATGTTTGTCGTTATGCAAATCAAGCTGCTGCAAACCCTGCTGCTGTTCAAGCACGGTTCCCTCCGGGGTCATGTTATAACTGTGGTGACCTTACCCACTACAGGAAAAATTGCCCAAGACTTGTTAACACACCTCCAGCGCGTGGACGAGTGTTCAACATCAATGAGGCAAACGAGAACAATGATGCAGCAGTGAACAATTAGTGTTTTGTATTTCCTTGGTTATTATCTTTTGACACTTCAAGACAATTCGGTTGTTACATAAATAAAGATTTGTTGTTTTTATTTTTGTAAAAGTTATGCGTTTATGTGAATGTTTGATGCAACCTTATGATGTCAACCCAAAGACAAACTACTCGTGTGGTTCTGTCATTTTATGATCACTTGTGATCTCCCCAAGAACCTTAAACACTCGTTTCTTTTAAGAAACAAAGCCAAACTCTTATTGAGAATCCTTCTATCTTTATAGATAGATCCTTGAAAATCATTAAAGTGCCAAATGAAATCCATGGATTGGATTCCTAGTGTGCTTTAAATGTCCATACCTAAAGATAACAAATTAAAGAATCAAGTTAACTAAATTTGTGCTTATGTGTTTTCTTACATGTTTTGTGGTTGTATGTGATACATCCAAATCCTCATAGAATCTTCCATATCTTATATGAGGGATTCATAGTAGGATATCCAAAGTTACTATCTAAAATCCTTAATGGACTTCTACGTTGTAGTCAAGTCCCTTGGGTTTTAAAGTACTATTCTATAATTGGACCTCTTGAATGGTCTGGTTAAACAGATTGATTTTGAAAATCTGATTAGAAATATCATGTGATGATATAATTACAAAGATCCCTTAAGTGGTCTATTTAAGGAGATCGTGCGACGGTCTAGTTAAGAAGATCATGTGTTGATCTAGTTAAAAAGATCGTTCGTTGATCTAATTGAAAGGACCCTTTGGTGGTCTAGTCGAGTCACTTCATGTTTACTCAATTAATTCTTTTTCCCTACGCATTATGAAATGAACTGTGCGGACTGTGCAAGGAATTACGTAATTATGGAGGCCTACATAATTATGGAATTTAGTGCACAGAAACCACAAGAAGTTTGGTCATGTGTTAAGACCTATAGTGACGAGAATAATGATACGGGAGAAGTCTTGGATCTTAACCAATGTCATTTATTCTCACACTCCCCAATTCTGATTTCAAGCACTCACAAGTATCCTATGATAAGTCTTCATAAGAAACGTTCTTCTGTCCGTAGTTCAAATTCCATGTTTTACTACTACAAGGAATTCACTTTGAGGGTTAACAAATTCGCTAAGAGTCCTAACATGGCCCAGAGTTTTACTTAAGGGTTCAATGGATCTATTAGAAGGCGAAACCGTCACAGCTGTCTTCACAAGTTTCCTCTAGAATTAAATTTCGGGACGAAATTTCCTAAAGTAGGGGAGACTGTGACACCTGTGTCACTTCAACCATCAAAAAAATGCCAAACCAATGAAATATTACTTGGGATTTGTAAAAATATGTGTATCGTTTGCACATATCAACTCTTGTTCGATTTTAAGCTTTAAATCGCTTTCTGGAGGGTTATACGCGCTCTGATGCGTAAATATAACCAGTTTAATCCAACGAACACTCTGGAATAGTGAAATAGGTTTAACATACCTTAAATAACCTTTACATAACTTAGAAATAAGTTTTGAAGGCTTTGGTATGGCAAAAACAAGTTAAATCGCTTACAGGGACTAAACTTGGCAAACTGCGAAAGTATGCCAATTTAAACTGTAACAAACATTCCGGAACATGACCATAAGTTAAACATACCATAAATATCCTTTACATAACTTAGAAATAAGCTTTGAGGGGTTCGGTGTGCTAAAATAAACTTTTGAGTCATTCAGGAACTAAAAGTGTCAAAAAGTGCACAAGTTTGCACTTTCGCGCATAACTGACATTCTGGATACATCCGGACATCCAAAAATTTATGTAAGCACTAAAATATTTTATTTTAGTGTTTGGCTTGAGAAAAATCCATTCGTCACGCATTTTGGATCGTTTTTCGCGCTTATGCGCATTCCGTCGTAATTAAGCGAACATCGCGATCGTACGACCAAACGAACCAACATCCGACATGTTTTTGAGCATGTTTCATGTCCACAATGTTTAGGCATCATTTTAGGGCCTTAAAGTTGGCTTTACGGGCCTTAGAAGTGTCGGGAATGGCCTTAAAACACAACAGGGACTGAACTGTCATTTCTGAAACTTGGTGCTGATCAGACATGGCCAGGCGGCCCGCGTAAGGTTTGTGTGTATCCTTACGCGGCCCGCGTCAGTGTTACAGACCAGATTCAATGTTTAAACAGCCTGTTTGCAGCTGTTTTGCACTCCTAATCTCTCATCCACATGTCAATTCCTTATGGTGAGTGGCAAATTTACCTACCACAACATTCCAACATGTGTACGGCTTAGATCATGCCCCCTTTTCCAAGAAACGTTCTTAACGGTTACCCGAAAACTATAAATACCCAACCCCATTCAATTCTAAACCCACAAGAATCTGATCTAAAAGACTCTAAGTTGGAACCATTGTTTCATACCTGAGTTATTTGGATCGAGATTAGCATTCGGGGACCCTTCGTAAGTATTCCTTCGTTCTTTTATTGCTTTTCGAGTCCGAAAGTCAAACTTTGTTTGACTTTCTGCATTGACCAGTTTATGGTCAATGCGAAGTTCGTTTGAACTTCGCAACGTGATTGTAATCACGATGGTTATAGTCCCTTGTGACTATGCCTACTGATTACCACGTTGTTTGGGGTCGTAGGGTAAGCGATCTAATAAATCGCTTATACCTTCGAACCCGGCCCATTTGGTCGATCATTAGGATCCGACCAAACACATTAGGTGACCATGGTATATAGGGAATAACCTTCCGAGGTTATACCTTATGGTCGCTGCGTTTAAGTAGTTGTATGATAGGTAGTTTATATGCCTTAGGTAAATTACCAAAATGCCCTTTTTACGCCAAAATTCATATTAAGCATATGTAACATAACTTTTGGTATCTAAACTGATTTGACAACAATATTAGACATGTTAAGGCATATTTTACTTATCATAGGACTAGTTAGGCGGTCCGAACGCGTTTTACGCGAACGACGCGTTAAAGTAGCATAAGCTACCTAAACGGGTCGTAATGGGTCGTAAACACTTAGGTTAAGTTTCATTGTAGTATGTAGGCTTTGTTAAACCATATTACATGAGTTCACATACTCGTTTGGTTTACGAACCCTCATCCTATCTAAATCCTCCGACTTAGGTCCGGTTTATTAACATAGTTACCTATATTAGGTGCCGTCTGATTCCGTGATCTCTAGCATTGCTTGGTGGTTATCTTAGGACTTCTGAGCAATCTCAAGTGAGTACATAGTTCCCCTCTTTTACCGTTTTCAAACTGTTTTGGGGTGAAGCATGTGTACCTATCTGTTATTTTCATGATTTCAAAGTATAATTGATTATACATGTTATTACTTATCATTTGACAAACTAAATGACTATCTATGGTTTAAACATTGATTTCTCAAAGAACATAAAATAAATTGTTGAATTGTACTTATTTTATGTTCACCAGACCGGTTGTTAGTATGATATAGCGCTATAGGATTAGACACCCCATTCCTGTTGTCATGGAATGTCTGAAACCAATTTGTTTCTCCATCCAAATAGGGATTGCCTTTGTGGTATTCCTTATAGTCTCAAAGGTGTATTTTGATGCACTAGGTCTGAATGAATTCTTAAATCACATTATTTTTGTATATTTAGTTATACTGCCAAAAGTATAGTTTGATATGCTCCCATGTGTGATATTGTACAAAACCAACATATCATCCAAAACATATTTTGATATGTTATTTACAAAACCAAAACATATTTTAATATGTTATTTATCACATCCAAAGCATATTTTGATATGTTATTTACAAAACCAAAACATATTTTAATATGTTATTTATCACATCCAAAGCATATTTTGATATGTTATTTACAAAACCAAAACATATTTTAATATGTTATTTATCACATCCAAAGCATATTTTGATATGTTATTTACAAAACCAAAACATAGTTTAATATGTTATTTATAAATCCGAAGTATACTTGTAATATACTACTGAAAACTATTATTTTGAACAACTAAAGTATAGTTAATGTACTATCTATCTAACGATTGGGTTTTGGTTAGTGTTTAGATAACGGGACGGGTGTAATGTGATGAAAACATGGTATATACGCCGCTGGTAATTCTTATATAAGTGTTTTCATTGCATTACATACCGTGGCGATATTTAGTACACTCGGGTTAACGATATTGGAACTGAAATATATTTTAATATATTACTCATTCGTTTCTCTTAAAATCCAAAGTATGTTTTCACATATACTATAACATACTTTTCACAAGACATTGTTTTACAAACAACTTATCTTATACAAACTCATTTTTACTTGGTTATTTAATTAACCTTACATTTATTTATACATATCATCTGATCTTATCGTTTTTCAAATGATTTACAAGACAAAGCAAATTACAAGGATCGTGACTAACTTTTGTTAAACAACTTTTTCTAAACTTATAAGTCATGAATCCTATATTCACAAAACCTATGTATCTCACAGGCATTTTTATGCTGACGTACCTATTTTTACCCATGTTTCAGGTACTGCTTTGCAATGATTGTTGATACATGCTGCAATTAGGATGGACTCGTGCCTTAGCGACTTTAAAACTTGGAAGATCATAGTTGTACTTATTTGATTGTATTAAAACAATGAGTTCATTTATTCAATAAAACGAAATTATTTATGCCATGGTTATGAAACAATAATTCTGTTACAACACTCCCCGACGTTTCCGCCACGTCTAGTCGCTTTACGTGGTCGGGGTGTGACACTGGGTGCCGGAGAAAATTATTGAAGAGTTGGATCGCTTGAGGAGAGTATTTTTTTGGGGAAGTTCGGACGAGAAGGCGAAGGAAAATTAGGTAGCATGGCCAAAAGTTATTGCACTGGTGGAATACGGAGACTTGGGCTTTGGATCGTTTCGTGACACTAATTTGTCGTTGTTGGCGAAATGGTGGTAGCGATTCAAAGGGGAGGGGAATGGGTTGTGGAAGCGGGTCATATGGGCTTTACACCATAATAGTAGAGTGTCGAACCCAGTACCAGCAAAGTTGTCCTTGGGTGGGCCTTGGAAACAGGTGTCTAAAGTCTTGAACGATCTAAAAGCATCAGATGTGGATGTTATGGGGTCGATAAAGGGCGTAGTGGGTAACGGAGTGGGGATTCTGTTTTGGCTGGATAACTGAGCCTTGGAAGTCTCACTTGCATCTTGTATTCCAGCCTATTGGTCATAACCCTTATGAACACGAACACAATGATAAACTACGAACAATCGAACGAATAACTATATTGAATGTGAAAGTATATGTAACGCCCTAACACGCTTTAACTGAAAAGACGCAGCGGAATTACGTACCATAAAATTTCTTTCATTATAAACCTTATGTTTTACTTGAAAGTTCATTTTTAAAACAATTCTTTTAAATTAAATACATCAAACTAACTCTATTATAGAATAGAACATAACTTATGAATAACAAGTTACATTCTCAGACAACCCCGTACAATCCTTCATGTGACTCGGTCCTTGATCTCTATCCCTTGATGATCCTCGTGTTTCGTACTACCTGCGCTCACCACATAAAGTCATAACATTAGCACGCATTATAAACATACAAGAGTTATTCACGTTTACTTTTCGTTCCATTAACTCTTTACATTCCGGCTTTCCATTAGATCATACAATCCATGGTGAGACTTCTTTGCTATTCCTGCGTTACACTTCATTCACCAGGCATGCTATTAATATCGTTAGTACTACTTTCATTGGGTACATGCGTAGCTATTTTCTTACATACTTGTACATAATTATACGTTCACACATAACCAATTACATACGTACGTTCATACCCATATATAAACACATCTACGACATTTCATGCGTATCTACATACACCCATACCTACATCATTACGTACACTCATGACGTTATACATATATACAAACATACATCCCTACATGCAACATACCTAACTCATACATGCCTACTCATATACGTACCTGCATATTTATACGTTCACACATAACCAATTACATACGTACGTTCATACCCATATAAAAACACATCTACGCCATTTCATGTGTATCTACATACACCCATACCTACATCATTACGTACACTCATGACGTTATACATATATACAAACATACATCCCTACTTGCAACATACCTAACTCATACATGCCTACTCACATACGTACCTTCATATTTATAAACTTTCACATGCCTCTATACTTATCTCGCTCCATTTTATGCTTGCGCACACGCTCATCACGGCTCATAAACACTTTACAATGAGTTTAGAATACATTTTGGGACCCCTTATGGCTACGGGACTGATTTGGATGAATTCTGCACATTTTATTGAACTTGCAGCTGACGCATGGCCGTGCGTCCCAACCGCACGACCGTGCGGTACCTACGACGTCGGAGGCACTGGCAGTGCACAGGCCAGTGCATTGATTGTGACACCCCAGGAAAACCAGGAAAACAACGCAACTTAACTAGCTTCCTCAGTAACTACGTGCTAAATTTCAGGACGAAATTCTCTTAACAGGGGGAGAATTTGACAACCCTCAAATTTACATGTAACCGTACAGTTTATTAATGACAATTAAAGTGCTTGACGACTGTGTGGAATTACTTAACTGCTTTCTGATATCTGTGTTATACTTACATGTATTTGTTAACATGCTAGTAGGATACAGAAAAGTTACTAAATAGTCCGGAATGCCTTCCTGAGTGTTGAAAATTAATAACGTGACAAAAATATATAAATAAGACGCTTTACGGATTAATTAAGCACTTTAACGGAACAGTATCAAACCGAACAACCGGACATTACCCGGAACACTAAAATATTGCAAGAAACATTGTTTCACTTTTTCTGAGTTAGTTAGGGTCCCCGAACACCCTAACACCCTTTATTTTATAACATATATAATAACACACAAACTATATCATTGGGTTCCAACTAAATTAGTAACTATTACATTACATCCCAACCTTATACCCCCCCCCCCCCCACCACCTTACGGATTACAAGAATGATATCCCACCATTGATTTTCTTTAATTGTTTAATGGGATTGTAGTGTACTAAAGGAGCATTAAACCTAGTGGGTATTAGAGTGTTGGAGTATTATAAATTTAACCACAAGTCATTATTCACTCATATCTTCACAAACATCAAACTTGCAAAACTCCCTCTTCCTTCTTCTTGCTTTGTTCTCAGCAGCCCCATCATCACCACACCACCATCATTACTTGATCATTTTCAAGCATTTCACAAGCACACAAAGGTGTTAGAAGGTCGACAACGAAGCTCGGTGTGTTCGGAAGTTGAAGGACCTCTCTCGTTTTCTTTTAACCACCACTTTTCCACACTTGAACTCCCCTAGCCTTGTGCTAGTAGTAAGTTTCTTAAATCTTCATCTTGTTCATGTATTTTATGGTTAATAGATGATTAATGGTTAAAAACTTATGAAACTCTAAAAGAACTTACATTAGTCTTGGATAAAAGATGAATAAGATGAATAAAGAGAAGATAGGTGTGTAAATCATGTAGATCTTGTGTGATTATGATTATTGGTTGATTATCTAATGTTTTGCTGATTAATATTGATGTGTGATGTTGTTGTGGTCACTAAACATGATTAACGGAATCAATCAAACACAAGTTAGTAAGTTAGAGAGTGAAAACAGAATCTGTCCCGGTTTTACAGCCAACTTCAGTTGGCTGTAAACAGGTCATAAACTCAACAAAAACCGATATTTTGAATCTAAAATATGTTATTATGAAATACGGTTCTAATGGCACCAGAATCGTAATTTTTGGACTTCGTTTACTATTTTTAATGTGTCGATTTGTAACAACAGCTTAAGCTGAATTTGGACAGCAATAAATGGGTGTCATACTTTCAGTCATAACCTGAGTTTTGTGATGAATTAGACCATGAAATTTGTACAGTAGATGACAACCGATGCATTTGTAATTACCCCACTGGAATTTCGTAAATCGGATGCTCGATGAATTTTTAATAAATTGTTCCGTGGACTGTGGTCAGAAATATATAAATCTGAGTTTAGTCCGGAATATGAATTTTTGTAAAATATTGGTAATGAACTGGACCCCGATATTTTTAGGTTATAAAATTTGGAACGTTTAAGACATCCTGTAAAAATTTGGGAATTTTTGGAATAATTTAACTATTTTATTAAAATGTCCGAAAACAGCCGGTTTTGAATATAAATGCTGAAATGACATAAGTTGTGACTCGCGTGTCTAAATGTCGAGTATGCTATCTGTGAATGATCTAACATGTTATATATGTTATGTGCATTATCGTATGTTTGATTTTGAGTGGGGAATGGATGGGAAACTTAGATGGGCATAAACCGTTAAAGTGATGCATGTTGTGTGATAGATACGTGTAGGAACTTTGTGTTCTATTTGAAAGCCACTAAATGACTAACTGGTAAATCATACTAGGACGTGATTGACCGACCTTGACTGTTAGCTATATTGAGAATCTAACCGAGCAAACCGAGGTGAGTTCACACTTTCTAAGGCATGGGATTCACGGTGGTTGGGAATGGGTTAAAGAAATTAAAACGGGATCTACATATCCTCCTTGGGTAGGATATGTACGGCCATCCTCCATAGGCAGGATGCCATTATTAATCCTACGAATTCTCCTGGTGCAGAATACGTACGTTCGTCCTCCTTGGGTAGGACAACAACCTTAAAACTAGCTAGACAAAACTCTATCATGAAGTCCCTCAATTTATATCGACTTAATCGCCGAGGCCAATGGCGAGTGGGTCATTAGTTAATAGCGCTATTAGGTTTAACAAACATCACACCGTGCCAGTCGGACGGGCGTGTACTAATGGACTATGGCAGATTGTCAGTGATGATAGACGGTGATATAGGGCACAACTTATTTGCGTAGCAGTCGATATCATACCGTCTAGTAGTTCAAACGGGGAAAACCCCCACTGATTATGGTTATGGTTTGGGTAATGAAAAAGGAACTGGTTAAACATACTTTCAACTACAGGGTAACCCCCACGACAATTAAGCCAACGAAAGTCAAACCACGTTTTTCAGAAACAACTTAAAACTAAACAATCAAATGTGAACTCACTCAACTTTGTTGTTGACTAGTTGTTACATGTCTTACAGGTCGCTAAATGCTTGGAGCTTGCACGAGGAAGAAGTCGTTGTGGTGTACGGACTGTTATGTTCCATGCTCATTGTTTAAATCCTTATGAACTTATTAAACTTGTGTTTTGAAACTTAAAACTTTTGACTGTGAACTTATGTTTTGAACTTACGTTTTATGCTTCCGCTGTTATCTTAAAATCGGGCACCTTCATTAGGTCACCAATCGTATTGTAGTTGGTTTCATTTACTTAATTGTGTTGTTCAATATGATTGGTGGCTCGATCCTGGTCACGTCACGCCTCCAAGCGGTGGTACTCCGCATGGTGGATTTTGGGGGTTGTGACAGATTGGTATCAGAGCCATTGGTTATAGTGAACTTGGTTTTAAAAAGGGAAAGGCTTTTTGATAAAACCAGACTATAACCTGTACAGTGCTCAACGATCCACAACGACGCTTCGCTCCACGTGCAAGACTCGACACCATAAGTGGTATGATTTATGTTATATTGTCGGTTAGATAGTTCTCACTGTGCATTAGATAATGTGATAATTGCTATTTGAACCTTGTGTGCTTACTCTCTAATGTCGTCCCACACTTACGCACTTTCGCGACACTTTTCTCACCTACGTTGCTTCGTTATGAAGATCATGAGCGGACGCGGAGGACGTATCAACCTCACTCAAGCCCAGTTGACGGCTTTGATCAACGAACGAGTTGCGGAGGCACTCGCAGCAAATCCAGCAGGAGGTATAACCTGCTATATAAACCCACCTTAGGACGTTTAGATCCTACCTTCACAAACCAACCCTTATGCTTAATATTGTCCTTTATTCTCGCGCAACAGGTCAACATGCTCAACCTCCTGTGTGCACGTTCAAGACGTTCATGGACTGCCGACCTACTACTTTTAGTGGCACCGAAGGAGCAGTAGGCCTTCTTCACTTGTTTGAAAAGCTTGAGTCAGTTTTCGAGATGTGTGAATGCCCCGAAGACCGTAGGGTGAAATATGCTACCAGAACACTTGAAGGAGCTGCGTTAACCTGGTGGAAGGCACAGGTTCAATTACTAGGGCTGGCAGTTGCTAATGCCACCCCCTGGAATGGTTTCAAAGAGCTGATTAAAGAGGAGTACTGCAGTCGGGATGACATCCACAAACTAGAGGTGGAATTTTTCAATCTGAAGATGATGGGGTCTGAGATTGAGGCGTATACTAAAAGGTCAAATGAGCTGGCCATCTTATGCCCTACCATGGTGGACCCTCCCATCAAACGAATTGAGCTGTATCTCAAGGGCCTTGTACCAGAGATTCAAAGTCACGTAACTTCAGCCAACCTGGGTACCATTCAGCAAATTATCAAGTTGGCTCATCGTCTCACCGACCAGGCGGTGGAGCAAAACAGGCTACCCAAACGAATCAGTGCCACAGCTACTTCTGATGCACCTACCGACAACAAGCGAAAATGGGATGGGAACTCCAGTAAGGGTTCTACTTCGGTTCAGTCTCAGCAGCGAAAGACTGATGACTACCAGAGTCCTGGTCAGCAATCTTCCGGTAATCAAGGACATGGCGGGTACCGAGGGAACCACCCCAAATGCAACCGGTGCAACAAGCATCACAGCGGGCAGTGCAACAAAGGTCGCTGTCAGAGATGTCAAAAGCTGGGCCATGAAGCTAAGGATTGCAGGAGCCCGCGTCCTGTGAATCAGAATCGCCAACAGCAACAAGCTCCACAGAACCACCAGTAGCAACAACAACAACAGGGCAATAAAGGATGCTTTCAGTGTGGCGCTGAAGGCCACTTTAAGAGAAACTACCCCCAACTGAACCGGAATCAGAACAACAATAACCAAGGAAATGGGAACCACAATGGAAACAACAATGGAGGCAACAATGGAGGCGGCAATGGGGGAACAACAATGGTAATGGAGCAAGGGGTCGTGTGTTTGTGATTGGTCAGGGAGAAGCAAGAAACGATCCCAACGTTATGATGGGTAAGTTTCTTCTGGATGACTTCTTTGTTACTGTTTTATTCGATTCGGGTGCCGATACTAGTTATGTGTCCTTAAAAGTTAGTCAAATGCTTAAGCGCACTCCAACACTTTTGAACACCAAACACACGGTAGAACTAGCTAACGGTAAAAGTCATGAAGCCACACACGTAATAAAAGGTTGTAACCTCGTCTTAGCTGGTCAGACTTTCCCTATCGATCTTTTCGACGTCGTTATTGGGATGGATTGGCTATCTCATCATCAAGCGGAGATTGTTTGCAAGGAGAAAATCGTCCGCATTCCTCGTTCTGGTGAGGAACCTCTCATGATTCGTGGCGACAAGAGTGGTGCTGTCGAAGGCATCATCTCTTTCCTTAAGGCCCAGAAGTGTTTGCGAAAGGGCCACACTGCCATTCTAGCGCTCGTTACTGACACATCAACGGAACAAAAGAGAGTTGAAGACATCCCTATTGTACGCGACTTTCCTGAGGTATTTCCTGAGGAATTGCCTGGTCTTCCGCCTCACCGCCAAGTTGAATTTCAAATCGAGCTAGCTCCTGGGGCAGCACCAGTAGCTCGAGCACCATATCGTCTAGCTCCATCAGAACTCGAAGAACTGTCCACACAACTACAAGAACTCTTGGAAAAGGGTTTTATACGTCCTAGCTCTTCGCCCTGGGGAGCTCCAGTCTTGTTCGTGAAGAAGAAAGACGGTACCTTCAGGATGTGTATAGACTATCGCGAACTTAACAAGGTGACTGTGAAGAATCGTTATCCTCTTCCATGTATTGACGACTTGTTCGACCAGTTGCAAGGGTCGAGCTATTACTCCAAGATTGATTTGAGATCGGGATACCATCAGCTGAGGGTTCGAGATGAGGACGTCTCCAAAACAGCATTCAGAACTCGTTACGGCCATTACGAGTTTCTGGTTATGCCATTCGGGCTGACGAATGCACCAGCGGTCTTCATGGATCTCATGAACCGAGTGTGCAAGCCTTACCTGGATAAGTTCGTTATTGTGTTCATCGAAGATATCCTGATCTATTCTAAGAGTCAGGAGGAACACGAGCAGCATCTACGACTTATGCTGGAACTTCTTCGAAAAGAGCAGTTGTATGCCAAGTTTTCAAAATGTGACTTCTGGCTTCGCGAAGTCCACTTTCTAGGCCATGTGGTAAACAAGGATGGGATTCATGTGGATCCATCTAAGGTTGAATCGATCAAGAACTGGCCTGCACCCCGTACACCAACAGAAATCCGCCAATTCTTGGGTTTGGCAGGATACTACAGAAGGTTTATCAAAGATTTCTCCAAGATTGCGCAACCTCTCACTTCACTGACTCAGAAGGGTGTCACCTATCGTTGGGGTAATGCACAGGAGTCCGCATTTCAGCACTTGAAGGATAGACTTTGTAGCACGCCTATCCTCTCATTGCCTGAGGGCACAGACGATTTTGTGGTTTACTGCAATGCTTCCATCCAAGGACTTGGTTGCGTGTTGATGCAACGTGACAAGGTCATTGCCTACGCATCACGCCAACTCAAGGTTCACGAAAGAAATTACACTACTCACGATCTGGAGCTGGGAGCAGTTGTTTTCGCGCTTAAGATATGGAGACATTACCTGTACGGTACCAAGTGCACCATTTACACCGATCACAGGAGTCTCGATCATATCTTCAAGCAAAAGGAGTTAAACATGCGACAACGCCGATGGGTCGAACTTTTGAACGATTATGAATGCGCTATCAAATATCATCCGGGCAAGGCCAATGTTGTGGCTGACGCCCTCAGTCGAAAGGATACTATACCTAGGCGTGTACGTGCTCTACAGCTTACCATTCACTCTAGCCTTCCCGCTCAAATTCATGATGCTCAAGTTGAAGCATTGAAAGCAGAGAACATCAGGGCTGAATCCCTACGAGGATCGAGGCAGCGGCTAGAACAAAAGGAAGACGGCGCTTACTATGTAACAAGGCGCATCCGGGTCCCACTTTATGGAAACTTACGCGACCTTGTGATGGACGAAGCGCACAAGTCTCGTTATTCGGTACATCCTGGTTCGGATAAAATGTACCACGACCTCAAGACTACGTATTGGTGGCCTGGCATGAAAGCCCACATAGCAACCTACGTCAGTAAGTGCTTGACTTGTGCGAGAGTCAAGACTGAATATCAGAAACCATCAGGCCTACTTCAACAACCAGAGATACCTAAATGGAAATGGGAGCAAATTTCCATGGATTTCATTACTGGCCTGCCTAGATCTCAACGCGGAAATGATACCATTTGGGTGATCGTGGATCGACTGACCAGGTCTGCACATTTTCTGGCCATCAAAGAAACGGATAAGTTTTCTACTCTTGCAGACATTTATCTAAAGGAAGTAGTGTCAAGGCACGGAGTGCCAACCTCTATTATATCTGATCGTGACGCGCGTTTTACTTCTGAACTGTGGCAAGCAATGCACAAGTCTTTTAGCTCACGTTTAGATATGAGCACCGCTTATCACCCACAGACGGATGGGCAATCTGATCGCACCATCCAAACCCTTGAAGACATGCTTAGGGCATGTGTAATCGACTTTGGTAACGGCTGGGAAAAGCACCTCCCGCTAGTGGAGTTTTCGTATAACAACAGCTACCACACCAGCATCCAAGCCGCTCCGTTCGAGGCATTGTATGGACGCAAATGCCGATCACCTCTCTGCTGGGCAGAAGTGGGTGACAGCCAAATCACTGGCCCAGAACTTGTGGTAGATACCACCGAGAGAATTGCTCAGATACGACAGCGAATGGCGGCAGCTCGTGACCGTCAGAAAAGCTATGCTGATAAGGGAAGAAAACCACTCGAGCTCCAGGTTGGGGATCGAGTGCTACTCAAAGTCTCACCTTGGAAAGGTGTAGTCCGCTTTGGCAAACGAGGCAAACTCAATCCGCGTTATGTCGGACCATTCGAAGTCACTGAGAAAATTGGCAAAGTAGCCTACAGGTTGAATCTACCTGAAGAACTTAGCGGAGTTCACAATGTTTTCCATGTGTCGAATCTGAAGAAGTGTCTGTCAGATGAGACCCTCATAGTTCCTCTCAAGGAACTCACAATTGACGACCAGCTGCGATTCGTCGAGGAACCAGTAGAGATTACGGATCGAGATGTTAAGATCCTCAAGCATACCAGGATACCTCTGGTCCGAGTTCGTTGGAATGCTCGTCGTGGCCCAGAGTATACCTGGGAACGCGGAGACTAAATGAAACTCAAGTATCCCCAGCTGTTTAAGAAGAACGCAACCACTACTGAGGCTGAAGCTACTACAGAATTTCGGGACGAAATTCCAAATCAACGGGGGGATGATGTGACACCCCAGGAAAACCAGGAAAACAACGCAACTTAACTAGCTTCCTCAGTAACCACGTGCTAAATTTTGGGACGAAATTCTCTTAACAGGGGGAGAATGTGATAACCCGCAAATTTACATGTAACCGTACAGTTTATTAATGACAATTAAAGTGCTTGACGACTGTGTGGAATTACTTAACTGCTTTCTGATATCTGTGTTATACTTACATGTATTTGTTAACATGCTAGTAGGATACAGAAAAGTTACTAAATAGTCCGGAATGCCTTCCTGAGTGTTGAAAATTAATAACGTTACAAAAATATATAAATAGGACGCTTTACGGATTAATTAAGCACTTTAATGGAACAGTATCAAACCGAATAACCGGACATTACCCGGAACACTAAAATATTGCAAGAAACATTGTTTCACTTTTTCTGAGTTAGTTAGGGTCCCCGAACACCCTAACACCCTTTATATTATAACATATATAATAACACACAAACTATATCATTGGGTTCCAACTAAATTAGTAACTACTTACTTTACATCCCAACCCTATACCCCCCCCCCCCCCCACCTTACGGATTACAAGAATGATATCCCACCATTGATTTTCTTTAATTGTTTAATGGGATTGTAGTGTACTAAAGGAGCATTAAACCTAGTGGGTATTAGAGTGTTGGAGTATTATAAATTTAACCACAAGTCATTATTCACTCATATCTTCACAAACATCAAACTTGCAAAACTCCCTCTTCCTTCTTCTTGCTTTGTTCTCGGCAGCCCCATCATCACCACACCACCATCATTACTTGATCACTTTCAAGCATTTCACAAGCACACAAAGGTGTTAGAAGGTCGACAACGAAGCTCGGTGTGTTCGGAAGTTGAAGGACCTCTCTCGTTTTCTTTTAACCACCACTTTTCCACACTTGAACTCCCTTAGCCTTGTGCTAGTAGTAAGTTTCTTAAATCTTCATCTTGATCATGTATTTTATGGTTAATAGATGATTAATGGTTAAAAACTTATGAAACTCTAAAAGAACTTACATTAGTCTTGGATAAAAGATGAATAAGATGAATAAAGAGAAGATAGGTGTGTAAATCATGTAGATCTTGTGTGATTATGATTATTGGTTGATTATCTAATGTTTTGCTGATTAATATTGATGTGTGATGTTGTTGTGGTCACTAAACATGATTAACGGAATCAATCAAACAAAAGTTAGTAAGTTAGAGAGTGAAAACAGAATCTGTCCCGGTTTTACAGCCAACTTCAGTTGGTTGTAAACAGGTCATAAACTCAACGAAAAACCGATATTTTGAATCTAAAATATGTTATTATGAAATACGGTTCTAATGGCACCGGAATCGTAATTTTTGGACTTCGTTTACTATTTTTAATGTGTCGATTTGTAACAACAGCTTAAGCTGAATTTGGACAGCAATAAATGGGTGTCATACTTTCAGTCATAACCTGAGTTTTGTGATGAATCGGACCATGAAATTTGTACAGTAGATGACAACCGATGCATTTGTAATTACCCCACTGGAATTTCGTAAATCGGACGCTCGATGAATTTTTAATAAATTGTTCCGTGGACTGTGGTCAGAAATATATAAATATGAGTTCAGTCCGGAATATGAATTTTTATAAAATATTGGTAATGAACTGGACCCCGATATTTTTAGGTTATAAAATTTGGAACGTTTAAGACATCTTGTAAAAATTTGGGAATTTTTAGAATAATTTAACTATTTTATTAAAATGTCCGAAAACAGCCGGTTTTGAATATAAATGCTGAAATGACATAAGTTGTGACTCGCGTGTCTAAATGTCGAGTATGCTATCTGTGAATGATCTAACATGTTATATATGTTATGTGCATTATCGTATGTTTGATTTTGAGTGGGGAATGGATGGGAAACTTAGATGGGCATAAACCGTTAAAGTGATGCATGTTGTGTGATAGATACGTGTAGGAACTTTGTGTTCTATTTGAAAGCCACTAAATGACTAACTGGTAAATCATACTAGGACGTGATTGACCGACCTTGACTGTTAGCTATATTGAGAATCTAACCGAGCAAACCGAGGTGAGTTCACACTTTCTAAGGCATGGGATTCCCGGTGGTTGGGAATGGGTTAAAGAAATTAAAACGAGATCTACATATCCTCCTTGGGTAGGATATGTACGGCCATCCTCCATAGGCAGGATGCCATTATTAATCCTACAAATTCTCCTGGTGCAGAATACGTACGTTCGTCCTCCTTGGGTAGGACAACAACCTTAAAACTAGCTAGACAAAACTCTATCATGAAGTCCCTCAATTTTTATCGACTTAATCGCCGAGGCCAATGGCGAGCGGGTCATTAGTTAATAGCACAATTAGGTTTAACAAACCTCACACCGTGCCAGTCGGACGGGCGTGTACTAATGGACTATGGCAGATTGTCAGTGATGATAGACACTGATATAGGGCACAACTTATTTGCGTAGCAGTCGATATCATACCGTCTAGTAGTTCAAACGGGGAAAACCCCCCACTGATTATGGTTATGATTTGGGTAATGAAAAAGGAACTGGTTAAACATACTTTCAACTACGGGGTAACCCCCACGGCAATTAAGCCAACGAAAGTCAAACCACGTTTTTCAAAAACAACTTAATACTAAACAATCAAACGTGAACTCACTCAACTTTGTTGTTGACTAGTTGTTACATGCCTTACAGGTCGCTAAATGCTTGAAGCTTGCACGAAGAAGAAGTCGTTGTGGTGTACGGACTGTTATGTTCCGTGCTCATTGTTTAAATCCTTATGAACTTATTAAACTTGTGTTTTGAAACTTAAAACTTACGACTGTGAACTTATGTTTTAAACTTACGTTTTATGCTTCCGCTGTTATCTTAAAATCGGTCACCTTCATTAGGTCACCAATCGTATTGTAGTTGGTTTCATTTACTTAATTGTGTTGTTCAATATGATTGGTGGCTCGATCCTGGCCACGTCACGCCTCCAAGCGGTGGTACTCCGCATGGTGGATTTTGGGGGTGTGGCATTGATTTACCGGGAACGCACGACCGTGCGGCCCAAGTGCACGACCGTGCACTACCAAATCCATACGGTGACAACCTACTGCCTTACGGTGGAGAAATGGCTTCAGAGCCTACCGTAACTTACGGTAGCTACCGTAAGTTACGGTAGCGCCCAAATTAGCTTTCATTTTTAAACGCTAAAACTCGCATAACTTGCTCGTTTTGCATCCGTTTCACTCAATTCTTTTTCCTATGCGATCGTAATTTAATCCTCCATCACACGGAGTTAACATTCGACATCCGGATTAACAAAATTATGAACTTTTAAGCTATCGACTTATTACCCCTTTTACAAGGTTTTGACCCGTTCATGCATTTATTGAAATAATCTGATTATATGACCTCAATTCCTCATGAACCTTATAATTTCAACGTTGTTTATCATAAAGGATTAAATTCTTGGATGTCTTGCATCCTCTTAACACATTTTCGCTCAAAAGCTTATTTTGACCCGTTATGGGTATTTACACATTTTAAGGTCCTTGGCTTACGAAAATCATACTTCTCGCTTTCCTACTTCTCCAAAATATTCACTTAATCAAATAGCTTGTTTCTAATCAACTTTTAAGACCGTTTGCCCGATTTACCCATCAAGGGCGATTTTGTCAACTTTGTTCCATCCTTTACTACAAAGAACTTTCTTAAATATTGAGTAATCCCACGACTTAACTACAACTCTAATCGCACATACCTGACTCGGATCAAAGCTATGACCCGTTTTAATACCGCGCGCACTAAATGGCTAGTTAATAGCAACATAATTCCTTTCGCTATTCATCCTGTGAATGCATAATACTTGACAAAACAATTCATTAGTCAATATCGCCAAATGGTAATGTCCTCACCATTTGACCCGTTAAGTCTAGATGCCCATTTTATCCTTGTGGGATTTTAGTTATTCATTATCCCATCCATGTAACTTATTCCTTCATTATCTCGTAACTAAAATTACCAGAATACCCTTTTTACCCTTTTTGACCATCAAACTTAGTTTCTTAACATAATTACTGTAACACCCCAAAACCCGAATGTTTATACTCGGTAAATGTTCTAATATGGTACATCATGAAATAAACAACTAGGCTATTTAACCTAGTTAGGAATGTGGTAAAAAGCAATTAAAGGATGATAGTTGTGCCAATATTATTTAGTGGCAAACTTGAGGGACTAAAGTGGGGCAGAATAAAAGTTGAATTTAATATATGAAAAACACACACAAACACACAAATCGTGTGTGTTCTAGAACGAGCAGGAGCTCCATGAGCTCAAGAAACCGTAAGCATGAAGAATCATCAAATTGAAGGGTGAATCGAGGTCTAAATTCATGAATAGACACGGATTAATGATCACCTACACGAGAGGATCATAAGGTATGTCTAAAAAGTTAGATTGGTGATCTTTCACGAAGTGGATTATGATGTAAATTGCGAATTTGTATGAAATTGAGAATGGGTGTGTGTTAGAATCATCATATAGAACATGGATTATGCATGGTATAGGTTAATTTGATGTTTAAGGGTGAAACCCGTTTGTTATGGTGAAGATGATAACATGAGTGAATCATCCATGTCCAAGTTCTTGCTTATTATTGATGTATTTTAATATATATATATATATGATAGATTCTTGTTAGAGGAATTGAAAGAAATGTGATACTAGTAGGTTTGATGTTTATATATAGATGATTCATGTTGATTAGAATGAGGAATTTGATGAATTATGTATGAGATTAGAAGGATATGCATGAATTAGTTTGTATACTATGCTTAGGAGGTAGTATTCACACCAAATGTATGATGAACTTAGGAGGAATTTGAGATTAGATCACTAGTAAGTGATTAACAATGTAGTTATGAAGTGGGTTTTGTATAATATGATGATATGTTATTGTTAATGATGTTTGAAATCACATACGTGTGTAAATGTTTAAAGGATTTCGGCTAGGATTTGATAGATTAGTATGTTTTGAGTTTGAATGATAATTTCTGAAATAAGATCCATGTGATGAATGATGAACAAGCTAACTATCTTAAGAATGATATATGATAGTTGATGTTTGAGAAGCGACATGGAAACTTGGGAAAGAAGCGGGTCAAACGGGACTAATGCGCACGAGAAGTATATTCGGGTGTTAGGTAACTAAAGCTTACTCTCCTTTTGTAGGATATTCATTCATTGTATAAATTACGAGCATGATAAGTTAATATATTAAGAATGATGTTTCGGCAAGTTTTGATACGGGTCGGAACATGTGTTTATGATAAGAAACTATGTTGTGGGTTGAAAGGGGGTAAAAATGGTATTATGGAAATTTTGATTATGAGTTAACGAAGAAATAAGTTACAAGGAGGAAATAATGAATTATTACAACCCCATAAGGATGAAATGGTCCTTTAGACCAAACCGGCCAAATGGTGAAGATATCACCATTTGGCGATATCGACTAATGGTTGTTTTGTTAGGTATTATAAATTCACAGGAGGAATAGCGGAAGGATTTGCATTGCTATTAACTAGCAATTTAGTGGATGAAGTACTAAAACGGGTCATAGATTTGACCCGAGCCAGGTATGTGAGATTGGAGTTATGGTTAAGTCGTAGGGTTTGGTTAAAAATGGATGGAAGTCCTCCATTGCAAAGAACGGGACTATTGTTGACCAAAACGCCCTTGGTGGGTAAATCGGGAAACGACCTTTAAAAGTTGTTTAGAAATGAACCATTTGATTAAATGATTACTTTGGACAAGTATGAAAGCAGAAAGTATAATCTTTACAAGTCAAAGTCCTTAAAATGCGTAAATACCCTTAACGGGTCAAAATAAGTTTATAAGCGGAAATGGGTTAAGATGTTGTAAGAAACCCGTGATTGGGACCTTATAGGATAGACAACATTGAAATTATAAGGTTCATGGGAAATTTAGGTCAAACAAACAGGTTATGTTGGTAAATGCATAAATGGGTCAAAAATTAGTAAATGAATAATAAGCCATAAACGTATAAGTTAAGAATTTCCTTAACCCGGAGGTTGAATTTCAAGTTCACATGATAGAATGTTAATTTACGATCATGTAGGAAGAAACGGGAGGTTAAACGGGTAAACGGTTCAAAAGTTATGCAAGTTTTAGTGCGTACGAACGACGAAAACAACACAGCAGAAAAATGCAATATCTAGAGGCCGTCGCCGACGGCCTTAGGGGCGTCGCCGACGGGGTCTACAAACTCAGTTTTTGCTGACGCGTTATTTTCCTGCCTACGGAGGTTTTTGGCTACGCGTAAATGCAAGGGCCGTCGCCGACGCCCTCCCCATCTCCTAAAAGCTGAAATTTTGTTATTTATGTGATTTATGCATCGTAGGCTTCGGTACATTATCCGTGGACTACGGTGGGCCTCCCAACATGATTTTTAATGTTCCTTTGATGTATATGGGCTATAAATCTAAGTCTAAGTCCCATGTGATTAATGTATGAGTATGTAAGAGGTATGCTAGATATTGAACATGTACGTAGGGGTGTATGTGCGTATGTAGGTGAGTATTTATGTATATATGAAGATACGTAGGAGTATATGCATGTATGAAGAGATGTAGAAATGTAGGTACGTATGTAAATGTGTATGCATGTATGCATGAAGGTGCGTATGAGTGTATGTAAATATGTAGAGGTATAGGAAGGTATGTACGTATGTAGATGTGGATGTATGAATGAAAGAATGTAAGTATGCATAATTTAGATACGCTGAGTAATACGTTATTAATGGTATGTCTTGAGGAGGAAAAGTAATGCAGATACATTATTGAAGCCTCACCAGGATACGGATTCGCAGATGAAACGCTTAAAGTTAGAAAGATAACGAAATGGGGAGTGTACCGGCGTAAATTTTGTTTATGTATTGTGTGCTAATGTTATGATTGTATGTGGTGAGTGCAGGTTGTGCAAATCACGGGCGATTATCACGAGGAATAGAGATCAAAGACCGAGTCACAAGATAGATTGTACGAGATTAATTAAGCATGTACTTTAGCAAACGGATGTTATGCTTTTGTTTTGTAAAACATATATTTTTAAAATGAACTTTCAAGTAAGTCAAGACGCGTGTAATGAAAGAAATTTTACGGCACGAATTTCCGCTGCGACTTTTGTTTAAAACGTACTAGGGTCTAACAAGTTGGTATCAGAGCCCGGTTTGAGAGAATCAAGTACGAGAGGATAGGTACTTGAACTCAAACCTGTGTGCTCTTGTGATAAGGAACCCGTACAATCCATGACTCGATCAAGATCTAAAAGGAAGCATAGTTTCTTGGAAAGGATGATCCGTGAATGCGGTCTAGGACCGGCATCAAGGCAAGTAATAAGACGAATTGACCCGAGGTACGTAAACTTAACGTGTGGGCGTATGAAATGGTATAATTAAGCAAGTGAAAGAAAATTTTAAATGAAATATAATAATGACATGGTAAAGAAGTTTTGAAAATGTTACACGTGCCGAAACTTAATTCTTCGGACATAAGGTGGCGATTACGCGAAGACACGAAACTAGTATGTGGATTGGGTACCTGGCCAGTACACAAGAAACGCATGACGTTCGTGAGACCGTGATAATTGTTACAGGTATGTCCGTTAGAATTAGGTAGTAGGTGGACGTGGGGGTGAAGAGAAATGTAAGACTTTCAGGAATGAAAGTATGAATGATATGTTTGAATCCACGGGACGGATTCAAAACATGAAAGAAATAAAAGTATGAATGATGTGTTAGAATCTGCGAGACGGATTCGAAACATGAAAGAAATGAAAGTATGAATGATGTGTTAGAATCCGCGAGACGGATTCGAAGCATGAAAGGAATGAAGTATGAATGACCTGTTGGAATCCGCGAGACGGATTCAACATATGTAAGGAATGGAAGATACGAATGATATGTTTGAAACCGCTAGACGGATTCAAACATAGAAGGAATGAAGGGTAGGGATGTTACGTTTGAATCCGCGAGATGGATTTAAAACACGAAAATGATGAAATTAGCCCACCTCAGGATGCGTCGATAGTTTGACCATGTTTGCATCAAACGAGTCATATAAGTAAATGTAAAGCAAATGAACAAAAGAATGATCGTAATTGGCTCTCAAACCTAAATTTTAAAACGAAAGAAAGAAGTTTTGAACATGTTATGTGTTAGATGTGTTAGTAATCGACTCTTAGGAGTCGTAATGAATGACGGGCTACGACCCAGACAATAGTCTTGTATGATTGGGAAGAGTGAGTTTTGGCAAGAATACGGAAATGATGTAATGAATGTTTGAATGAAAGGTGCTAACCGCTGATTTTGTAGATGTTACTGGTAGAATTATGAATGTGATGAAACCAATCGAATTGGTGAAAGAATGTGCATGAGTGGAAGCCCATTACAAGGATGAATGAAAGCTAGCCTGGTACGGTTAGTACTCGTGAAGAAGCAGATCCTTGAGTTGTGAAATGAAAACGAGGTTAGTAACATATTTAACTCATGTTGAATAGGTATGGTAGGGTATGTGATGTTTGACTTTTAACAGTCAACATAAGGAGAAAATTATATCATTAAAAGGTAAATCTCAAAAGTTTTGAACAGAAGTGTCGTGTATTGATTAAACTCTCGTATGATGAACTAGAACAGCACATTTACTTAAGTAGAATAAGTAATGCATGATATGGGAGTAATGGTAATGTAAAAAAAGAATGGGATGATTTGAAGGTAACGTAAGAGTATGTATAGTACAAATAACCATAGGAAACGTAGAACGATGTTAACTTTGCAGTCAAGCACGAATGCATGACTATGAAATAGTAACTTCGTTGCGATAACGAAACAAAACTAAATGTTATGCAATATATGTATAGAATATGACCTTAAAGGATGAGATGAAGGTATTAGATCTGTTGTAAACAGATCATAAGAAAGTAAGCATTATCATAAGATTGGATGAATATGTATATTGACCTGTTACTAACGGGTCGAGGAAATAAGAATGTTAGGTGAAAGTATGCCATGGAAAGTATACACTTGCTAAGAAGTTAATTGTATGAATAAATATGAATTGAGATAAGATGATTACTTATAATTATGATGTGACTATGAAGTCAAACATATATGTGTATGTGTAAAAGGACAAGAGAAAGGTTTCGGGGACGAAACCTTATTTAAGGGGGGTAGATTTGTAACACCCCAAAACCCGAATGTTTATACTCGGTAAATGTTCTAATATGGTACATCATGAAATAAACAACTAGGCTATTTAACCTAGTTAGGAATGTGGTAAAAAGCAATTAAAGGATGATAGTTGTGCCAATATTATTTAGTGGCAAACTTGAGGGACTAAAGTGGGGCAAAATAAAAGTTGAATTTAATATATGAAAAACACACACAAACACACAAATCGTGTGTGTTCTAGAACGAGCAGGAGCTCTATGAGCTCAAGAAACCCTAAGCATGAAGAATCATCAAATTGAAGGGTGAATCGAGGTCTAAATTCATGAATAAACACGGATTAATGATCACCTACACGAGAGGATCATAAGGTATGTCTTAAAAGTTAGATTGATGATCTTTCACGAAGTGGGTTATGATGTAAATGGCGAATTTGTATGAAATTGAGAATGGGTGTGTGTTAAAATCATCATATAGAACATGGATTATGCATGGTTTAGGTTAATTTGATGTTTAAGGGTGAAACCTGTTTGTTATGGTGAAGATGATAACATGAGTGAATCATTCATGTCCAAGTTCTTGCTTATTATTGATGTATTTTGATATATATGATGGATTCTTGTTAGAGGAATTGAAAGAAATGTGATACTAGTAGGTTTGATGTTTATATATAGATGATTCATGTTGATTAGAATGAGGAATTTTATGAATTATGTATGAGATTAGAAGGATATGCATGAATTAGTTGTATACTATGCTTAGGAGGTAGTATACACACCAAATGTATGATGAACTTAGGAGGAATTTGAGATTAGATCACTAGTAAGTGATTAACAATGTAGTTATGAAGTGGGTTTTGTATAATATGATGATATGTTATTGTTAATGATGTTTGAAATCACATACGTGTGCAAATGTTTAAAGGATTTCGGCTAGGATTTGATAGATTAGTATGTTTTGAGTTTGAATGATAATTTCTGAAATAAGATCCGTGTGATGAATGATGAACAAGCAAACTATCTTAAGAATGATATATGATAGTTGATGCTTGAGAAGCGACATGGAAACTTGGGAAAGAAGCGGGTCAAACGGGACTAATGCGCACGGGAAGTATATTCGGGTGTTAGGTAAGTAAAGCTTACTCCCCTTTTGTAGGATATTCATTCATTGTATAAATTATGAGCATGCTAAGTTAATATATGAAGAATGATGCTTCGGCAAGTTTTGATACGGGTCGGAACATGTGTTTATGATAAGAAACTAAGTTGTGGGTTGAAAGGGGTAAAAATGGTATTATGGAAATTTTGATTATGAGTTAACGAAGAAATAAGTTACAAGGAGGAAATAATGAATTATTACAACCCCATAAGGATGAAATGGTCCTTTAGACCAAACCGGCCAAATGGTGAAGATATCACCATTTGGCGATATCGACTAATGGTTGTTTTGTTAGGTATTATAAATTCACAGGAGGAATTGAGAAAGGATTTGCATTGCTATTAACTAGCAATTTAGTGGATGGAGTACTAAAACGGGTCATAGATTTGACCCGAGCCAGGTATTTGAGATTGGAGTTATGGTTAAGTCGTAGGGTTTGGTTAAAAATGGATGGAAGTCCTCCATTGCAACGAACGGGACTATAGTTGACCAAAACGCCCTTGGTGGGTAAATCGGGCAACGACCTTTAAAAGTTGTTTAGAAATGAACCATTTGATTAAATGATTACTTTGGACAAGTATGAAAGCGGAAAGTATGATCTTTACAAGTCAAAGTCCTTAAAATGCGTAAATACCCTTAACGGGTCAAAATAAGTTTATAAGCGGAAATGGGTTAAGATGTTGTAAGAAACCCGTGATTGGGACCTTATATGATAGACAACATTGAAATTATAAGGTTCATGGGAAATTTAGGTCAAACAAGCAGGTTATGTTGGTAAATGCATAAATGGGTCAAAAATTCGTAAATGAATAATAAGCCATAAACGTATAAGTTAAGAATTTCCTTAACCCGGAGGTTGAATTTCAAGTTCACATGATAGAATGTTAATTTACAATCATGTAGGAAGAAACGGGAGGTTAAACGGGTAAACGGTTCAAAAGTTATGCAAGTTTTAGTGCGTACGAGCGACGAAAACAACACAGCAGAAAAATGCAATATCTAGAGGCCGTCGCCGACGGCCTTAGGGGCGTCGCCGACGGGGTCTACAAACTCAGTTTTTGCTGACGCGTTATTTTCCTGCCTACGGAGGTTTTTGGCTACGCGTAAATGCAAGGGCCGTCGCCGACGCCCTCCCCATGTCCTAAAAGCTGAAATTTTGTTATTTATGTGATTTATGCATCGTAGGCTTCGGTACATTATCCGTGGACTACGGTGGGCCTCCCAAACATGATTTTTAACGTTCCTTTGATGTATATGGGCTATAAATCTAAGTCTAAGTCCCATGTGATTAGTGTATGAGTATGTAAGAGGTATGCTAGATATTGAACGTGTACGTAGGGGTGTAGGTGAGTATTTATGTATATATGAAGATACGTAGGAGTATATGCATGTATGAAGAGATGTAGAAATGTAGGTACGTATGTAAATGTGTATGTATGTATGCATGAAGGTGCATATGAGTGTATGCAAATATGTAGAGGTATAGGAAGGTATGTACGTATGTAGATGTGGATGTATGCATGAAAGAATGTAAGTATGCATAATTTAGATACGCTGAGTAATACGTTATTAATGGTGAGTCTTGAGGAGGAAAAGTAATGCAGATACATTATTGAAGCCTCACCAGGATACGGATTCGCAGATGAAACGCTTAAAGTTAGAAAGACAACGAAATGGGGAGTGTACCGCCGTAAATTTTGTTTATGTATTATGTGCTAATGTTATGATTGTATGTGGTGAGTGCAGGTTGTGCAAATCACGGGCGATTATAACGAGGAATAGAGATTGAAGACCGAGTCATAAGATAGATTGTACGGGATTAATTAAGCATGTACTTTAGCAAACGGATGTTATGCTTTTGTTTTGTAAAACAGATATTTTTAAAATGAACTTTCAAGTAAGTCAAGACGTGTGTAATGAAAGAAATTTTACGGCACGAATTTCCGCTGCGACTTTTGGTTAAAACGTACTAGGGTCTAACAATTAGATGTTCCGACCAATACCAAAACTTGTCGGAACATCATAATTTACATACTTAGTTACCATGTTCATGATCTATACATTGATTAGATATTCTACAAAAAAGAGGGGTGTAAGCTTTACTTACCTAGCATCCGAACATACTTCCCGTGCGCATTAGTCCCGTTTAACCTGTTTCTTTCCCAAGCTTCCATATCGCTTATCAAGCATCAACTATCATATATCATTCTCAAGATAGTTAGCTTATTCATTATTCATCACAACCTTTCCATCACATGGATCTTATATTAAGTTTATCATTTAACCTTATAACATGCTAATCCATCATTTCTTATTCTATTTCTTTAAACATACATACACATATATGATTTTCAAACATTATTAACATAAGCATATCATTACTTCTATCATATCATCAAAACCCACTTCATAACTACTTTGTTAATCACTTACAAGTGATCTAAACTCAATTTTCTCTAATTTCATCATACCCTTGGGGTGTGTACAACCTTCTAAACATAAGGTACAACTAATTCATGCACAATCTCCTAATTTCATACATAATTCATCACATTCTCCTACTAATTAACATATATCATTCACACATAAACATTCAAACATATTATCATCATATTTCTTTCAATTCTTCTAACAAGACTCCATATTACTCACATAATACATCAATATTCAATAAGAATTAGACATGCATGATGATTCAACTCATCATTCTCACCATAGCTAATGGGTTTCACCTCTATGCATCAAATTAACCTTAATAATGCATAACCCATGTTCTATATGATGATTCTAACATATCCTCATACTCAATTTCATACCAATTCACGATTTACAACGTAACCCACTTCGTGGATAATCACCAATCTAACTTTTAAGACATACCTTATGATCCCCTTGTGAAGGTGATCATTAATTCGTGTTTGGTTGTGAATTTGAGCTTCGTTTAGCCTTCCAATTTGAAGATTTTAGAGGAACTAGGGTTTGAACCCTTTTCTTCTTCCTGGACATCGATACACACACACACACACTACACACACACACACTATGTGTGTGTGTGGTGTTTTAACTTTGATTAATAAACTCATGTTTCCTACTTAATGGTTTTGGTCCCTCAAGTTTCATTTTGATTATGTAAGAGACTAAAACTCATTTCTTTATTTAACTTAGATGCACACATATATTTAAATTTACTATCATTTCCTTACGGTACCTTTTACAGTTACCGTCTTCCGTCATTTAGCATCACCAATTAATATTATTTTATAACATACGAAATTTGGGGTGTTACAAGTCTACCCCCCTTAAAGAAGGTTTCGTCCCCGAAACCTCTTTCTCATTCCCATTTGACACTAATTATCTTCCCTTCGAAATGTATACATACCCTTCTAAGTTTAACTTTAACAGTCGTATCATAATTATAAGTATAGATCTCAATTCATATATCATTCATACAATTGAATTCTCTCTAACAAGTCTATACTTTCCATACCATGCTTCCACATAACATTCTCATTTCCTTGACCCGTTAGTAACAGGTCAATATACATACTTATTCAAACTTGTAATAATATTTACATTCATATAATCCGTTCACAACATATCTAATACATTCGCCCCATCCTTTTAGATTACATTCTTTACATTTATTACATAACATTTACTTATTGTCTTGATATCGCAATGTACTGAAGTACATGCTCTTACTTCTTTCCTTTCATGCCTACTTGCAAGGGATTTATTACATCGTTTTAATATTTCTCACCAAACCTACCTTTCTCGTCCATACTTCAGTTATTGTCCGGGTCATAGCCCGTCATTCATCCTGACTCTCAAGAGTCGATTACTAACACATTTAGCACATAGCTTATACAAAACTTCTTTTATTATACGGTCACCTTCTAACTTTTACTTGCTTATATGACCTGTTCAACTCAATCATGGTCAAACCATCGACTTTATTCTTATGTAGACTAGCTTCATCTTTTATATCTTAAATCCGTTTCGCGGATTCGAACACATTATTCATACCTTTCGTACCTTATATGTTTTGAATCCATCTCGTGGATTCAAACATTTCATTCATGTCTTTCATCCCTTGAATCTGTCTCGCGGATTCAACCATTGCATTCACATCTTTCATTCTTTGAATCTGTCTCGTGGATTCAAACATTTCATTCATACATTGCTGATCCGTACTTTCTTACGGATTCAACATTCTTCATTCTTATCACTCACACTTATCACTCTTACGTAGTACTCTCAATTTCCCGAGAGTCTTACTACTCATTTCTCCCACATGCCCACCTGCTACCTAATTCTAACGGACATACCTGTAACAATTATCACGGTCCCACGTACGTCATATGTTTCTTGTGTACTGGCCAGGTACACAATCCACATACTAGTTTCGTGTCTTCGTGTAATCGCCACCTTATGTCCGAAGAATTAAGCTTCGGCACGTGTATCATTTTCAAAACTTCATTGCCATATTACTATTATATTTCCTTTAAAATTTTCTTTCGCTCGCTTAATTATACCACTTCATACGCCCACACGTTAAATTTACGCACCTGGGTCTATTTGTCTTATCACTTGCCTAGATGCCGGTTCTAGACCGCATTCCCGGATCATCCTTTCCAAGCAGTTAAGTTCACCTTACACATAACATACTGTTAGTTTTTTTTCTTCAAACATATACTTAAGTACATAGCTACCTTTACTTCTACCTTCACATCTTGATCGAGTCTCGGATTGTACGGGTTCCTTGTCACAAGAGCACACATGTTTGAGTTCAAGTATTTATCCTCTTGTACTTGATTCTCTCAAACCAGGGCTCTGATACCAACTTGTAACGCCCTAACACGCTTTAACTGAAAAGACGCAGCGGAATTACGTACCATAAAATTTCTTTCATTATAAACCTTATGTTTTACTTGAAAGTTCATTTTTAAAACAACTCTTTTAAATTAAATACATCAAACTAACTCTATTATAGAATAGAACATAACTTATGAATAGCAAGTTACATTCTCAGACAACCCCGTACAATCCTTCATGTGACTCGGTCCTTGATCTCTATCCCTTGATGATCCTTGTGTTTCGTACTACCTGCGCTCACCACATAAGGTCATAACATTAGCACGCATTATAAACATACAAGAGTTATTCACGTTTACTTTTCGTTCCATTAACTCTTTACATTCCGGCTTTCCATTTGATCATACAATCCACGGTGAAACTTCTTTGCTATTCCTGCATTATACTTCATTCACCAGGCATGCTATTAATATCGTTAGTACTACTTTCATTGGGTACATGCGTAGCTATTTTCTTATATACTTGTACATAATTATACGTTCACACATAACCAATTATATACGTACGTTCATACCCATATATAAACACATCTACGACATTTCATGCGTATCTACATACACCCATACCTACATCATTACGTACACTCATAACGTTATACATATATACAAACATACATCCCTACTTGCAACATACCTAACTCATACATGCCTACTCACATACGTACCTTCATATTTATACGTTCACACATAACCAATTACATACGTACGTTCATACCCAAATAAAAACACATCTACGCCATTTCATGCGTATCTACATACACCCATACCTACATCATTACGTACACTCATGACGTTATACATATATACAAACATACATCCCTACTTGCAACATACCTAACTCATACATGCCTACTCACATACGTACCTTCATATTTATAAACTTTCATATGCCTCTATACTTATCTCGCTCCATTTTATGCTTGCGCACACGCTCATCGCGGCTCATAAACACTTTACAATGAGTTTAGAATACATTTTGGGACCCCTTATGGGCTACGGGACTGATTTGGATGAATTCTGCACATTTTATTGAACTTGCAGCTGACGCATGGCCGTGCGTTCCAACCGCACGACCGTGCGGTACCTACGATGTTAGAGGCACTGGCAGTGCACAGGCCAGTGCATTGATTTACCGGGAACGCACGGCCGTGCGGCCCAAGTGCACGACCGTGCACTACCAAATCCATACGGTGACAACCTACTGCCTTACGGTGGAAAAATGGCTTCAGAGCCTACCGTAACTTACGGTAGCTACCGTAAGTTACAGTAGCGCCCAGATCAGCTTTCATTTTTAAACGCTAAAACTCGCATAACTTGCTCGTTTTGCATCCGTTTCACTCGATTATTTTTCCTATGCGATCGTAATTTAATCCTCCATCACACGGAGTTAACATTCGACATCCGGATTAACAAAATTCTGAACTTTTAAGATATCGACTTATTACCCTTTTTACAAGGTTTTGACCCGTTCATGCATTTATCAAAATAATCTGATTATATGACCTCAATTCTTCATGAACCTTATAATTTCAACATTGTTTATCATAAAGGATTAAATTCTTGGATGTCTTGCATCCTCTTAACACATTTTTGCTCAAAAGCTTATTTTGACCCGTTATGGGTATTTACGCATTTTAAGGTCCTTGGCTTACGAAAATCATACTTCTCCCTTTCCTACTTCTCCAAAATATTCACTTAATTAAATAGCTTGTTTCTAATCAACTTTTAAGACCGTTTGCCCGATTTACCCATCAAGGGCGATTTTGTTAACTTTGTTCCATCCTTTACTACAAAGGACTTTCTTAAATATTGACTAATCCCACGACTTAACTACAACTCTAATCGCACATACCTGACTCGGATCAAAGCTATGACCCGTTTTAATACCGCGCGCACTAAATGGCTAGTTAATAGAAACATAATTCCTTTCGCTATTCATCCTGTGAATGCATAATACTTGACAAAACAATTCATTAGTCAATATCGCCAAATGGTAATGTCCTCACCATTTGACCCGTTAAGTCTAGATGCCCATTTTATCCTTGTGGGATTTTAGTTATTCATTATCCCATCCATGTAACTTATTCCTTCATTATCTCGTAACTAAAATTTAAATAATACCCTTTTTACCCTTTTTGACCATCAAACTTAGTTTCTTAACATAATTACATGTTCCGACCAATACCAAACTTGTCGGAACATCATAATTTACATACTTAGTTACCATGTTCATGATCTATACATTGATTAGATATTCTAAAAAAAGAGGGGTGTAAGCTTTACTTACCTAGCATCCGAACATACTTCCCGTGCGCATTAGTCCCGTTTAACCCGCTTCTTTCCCAAGCTTCCATATCGCTTATCAAGCATCAACTATCATATATCATTCTCAAGATAGTTGGCTTATTCATCATTCATCACAACATTTTCATCACATGGATCTTATATTAAGTTTATCATTTAACCTTATAACATGCTAATCCATCATTTCTTATTCGATTTCTTTAAACATACATACACATATATGATTTTCAAACATTATTAACATAAGCATATCATTACTTCTATCATATCATCAAAACCCATTTCATAACTACTTTGTTAATCACTTACAAGTGATCTAAACTCAATTTTCTCTAATTTCATCATACCCTTGGGGTGTGTACAACCTTCTAAACATAAGGTACAACTAATTCATGCACAATCTCCTAATTTTATACATAATTCATCACATTCTCCTACTAATTAACATATATCATTCACACATAAACATTCAAACATATTATCATCATATTTCTTTCAATTCTTCTAACAAGACTCCATATTACTCACATAATACATCAATATTCAATAAGAATTAGACATGCATGATGATTCAACTCATCATTCTCACCATAGCTAATGGGTTTCACCTCTATGCATCAAATTAACCTTAATAATGCATAACCCATGTTCTATATGATGATTCTAACATATCCTCATACTCAATTTCATACCAATTCACGATTTACAACATAACCCACTTCGTGGATAATCACCAATCTAACTTTTAAGACATACCTTATGATCCCCTTGTGAAGGTGATCATTAATTCGTGTTTGGTTGTGAATTTGAGCTTCGTTTAGCCTTCCAATTTGAAGATTTTAGAGGAACTAGGGTTTGAACCCTTTTCTTCTTCCTGGACATCGATACACACACACAGTGTGTGTGTGTGATGTTTTAACTTTGATTAATAAACTCATGTTTCCTACTTAACGGTTTTGGTCCCTCAAGTTTCATTTTGATTATGTAAGAGACTAAAACTCATTTATTTATTTAACTTAGATGCACACATATATTTAAATTTACTATCATTTCCTTATGGTACCTTTTACAGTTACCGTCTTCCGTCATTTAGCACCACCAATTAATATTATTTTATAACATACGAAATTTGGGGTGTTACAGTATAAGTGATTCTGATTATTATAAATGAAACATACAAACCCTATTTATAATAAACGAACAAGTTCGATTGTAGAGACGTGTCCCTTCGCGAACGGTTGTGACTCTTGAAATTGTGGATGTGATTGAATGATGAAGAGGTGTGTCTCCTTGTTCTTGTTTGAAGCCGTCAATGTCAATAGGTGCGACTCAGGGATATGTCGATCCCTTAAGGGTGTTGGTTATCACCTTTCGTTTATTCACTTCTAGTCCTCGTACTTGCATAACTTATGTAATTACATAACTAAACAATCTAATAACTAATTACTAAACAACCCTCGTACTTTAGGATGTGAGGGATTAGAACTTCACAGCCCTGTTCGCGCTAGAAAGAGATAAATTCTGCTCGGTTACTGATCGGGTTGAAGTGGGTCACAGCGGGTTGGTTTGGAAATGGAATTGAAGGGGGGACCTAGTTGCTCCGGTTGAGACTACTGAGTTTTCTCAGCTGCTATTTGTGTTGGGAAACCCTTCTCTGACCGAGGCAAAAGATGGGTGGAAATGGATGCTAGATGGTTCTGGAGAGTTCATAGTTAGAAGCATCAAAGTGCATCTCCAAGACACGCGGTATGTTCGTCCAAACTATGTATTTCGTTGGAATACTTGGGTACCGAAAAAGGTAGGAATCCTGACATGGAGGGTGGAGCTAGATAGGACTCCGACAAGGTGTGCGTAGGCCTGGAGAAACATAAGCGTACCGACAAATATCTGCCCGTTATGCGAGTCGCTTCCAGAGTCCAGCGAACATCTCTTTGTTTCGTGTGAATTCGCTCAGGCGGTTTGGGCAATAATATCACAATGGTGTAAGTAGTCCACTTTTTCGCTTTCGGGATTAGGGATGTATTGGATATGGAGGCGCATATAAGGGGGTCGGCTAAGTTCAAAAAGGCGGGGTATGTAGTTTGCTAAACGACGTTGTCATGTATATGGAAGGTGAGAAATGATGTCGTTTTTAACCATCGCAACCATTCTCTGCAGCAGATCATTGCGGATATTAAGAGTCTCAGCTTTTTGTGGGTCAAGTCTAGATCCCAGGAGACAACGCTAGATTGGGAAGTGTGGAATGGCTTTAATCTGTACAAGTTGGGATGGTAGTATGGGGTAGTAGGGTGGAATGTTGCTGCTGCAGCTTATGTTTTAGATGTACTGCTTGGGCTAGTTCTCGGTTGGCTCTTTTATGTTTGTTTTTTAATAAAATTTGTTTGGTTGGACTTTCAAAAAAAAATTTAATGAGTGAGTTTTGATGAAAATGCCTTGGGATTTGTATATTTGGTTTAAGAAACTGAATTTTGTTTAAGCTGTATAAACTATTAATGTTGGACCTAGTGCAACATTTCACCTAAACCAAATGTACTAGCATGTATAAAGAGTAATTAGAAACAACTTAATGCCAACCCTTACGAGTTTGGCTTCAAATGGGTTTACCGCTCAAAATATAGGCACCAAGAGAACGAAGCATTTGCTTCCAGAGAATTACAGGAATCAAACCCGAACTTGTCATGCAAAGAATTGAAAATTTTGAATGGTGTTGGGTCATAGTCCAATGGATCAGAGAGCAACATAATCATAGAGTGATCGGAGAGGTATCTCGATAAAGCCGAGAAGGAATAATCCGACCACCTATCAGTGAACTCTTGGTTGATATATAACCTGCCAATTTTGCTCAATTTTATGTCTTTGCTTTTGCAATACGTGAACTTTGGACCTTTCATGGGGAAATTAAATAAACGGGCATTATTAAGAAAATTATTAAGATCATGAGCGGTAGCCGAATCGAATAAATAATTATGTCTTTCCTTTTGGAATCTTACGACTCACGGCGTTAAGATCGTGTTAGAGTAGTTTTAATTGATATGTAATCATAAACATTAAGATTAGAGAGTCATTTTTTAACCTTAAATCCTTAAACACAATTCAATATCTAGATTAAAAAAATGCATAATCTTGTTAATTTTTCTTTTTTTTGTCGACATTCATAATAATACATTTCCCCTCAAATGCTTAAAAGTGCAAAAGAAAAAAGAAAAAACTATGATTATTTCTATTTCCCCTAAAATGCATAAAAGTGCCCAAAAAACGTTTGAAGCAGAAGTCTAAATATGATAATTAAAAGCTTAATGAGTGAGTTTTGACAAAAATGTCCCGAGTCATATATTTGGCTTAAGAAATTAAATTTTGTTTAATTAGTATAAACTACTAGTATTGGATTTAGTGGCAAATTTCACCCATACCGAACAAGTATAGTATGTGATTAGAAATAACTGAATGAAAATCCTTATGAGTTTGGCTTCAAATGGAATTACCAATCAAAATGTTGAGTCGGGGTATTTAAACTCTATTTCAGCAATTCAATTAGCTAATAAATGACAATTGGAGATCATATATGGAGGAAAGTAGTCGAAATAGTCAAAATGTAGAATGCGAGATAACTACCTAGAAAATTATTATTCATAACCAAAGAATTATAAAATAAACTCTACCTAAATGGCGAATTAGGGTTTCCAACGGCGAATTAGGGTTTCTGTAACACCCAAAAACCCGAATGTTTATATTTGCCGTATGTTCCTATATGACTTAGCATGAAATAAATAACTAGGCTATTTAACCTAGTTAAGTGTGGTTAAAAGTATTAAATGACGAAAGTAGTGCAAATTATGTTAAGTGACAAACACGAGGGGCTAAATGGAACAAGATGGAAGTTGGGTTATTAAAATGAAGAGTAAACTGACATTTTGGTCCCTGTGGTTTGGGCACTTTTGCCATTTTAGTCTAAATCTCAAACTTTTTACATCTGGGTCCCTGTGGTTTGCATTTTGTTGCCATTTTAGTCCAAAACTCAAAATCCCTGATTTTTTACTGTTGAAAACTGATTATTTTGTCCTTTAGTGCAGAGGCATTTTGGTCATTCTGATTTTACTCTTCTAATAAATTAAAACAAAATTAATTATATATTATATAATATATATATAACCCTCGATCTCTCTCTCTCACTAAAACACACAGATACACCACACACACTCTCTCTCTCTCTCTACACAGATCTCTCATCCATCCTTCTTTCTTTTCAGATCTGTAAATAGGGGGTGGTTGACGATGACTGATTATGATGATGATGACTGATGATGATGATGGACGGTGATTATGATGATGATGTAAGGGGGTGGTTGACGACGGCAGTGGAGGTGGTTATGGTGTGGCTCGGGTTTGGGTTTGCTTTGAGTTTGGTGAAGGTGGTGACGGCGGCAACTCCGGTGATAGGGAAACATCATCTGGTAAGTGATAATATGAGTATTTGGGGATTTTGGGTGTTTTATGAAGTTTCTAGTGAATATTTGAGGATTTTGAGTTTTTGTTTCTAGTGAATATTTGGGGATTTTAGGTGGTTACAGTGGTGGATTTGAGGGTTTTTCATGGTGGGTTTTCGGATTTGAGGGGTTTTCACGATGGTTGTGGTGGCAGGTGGATGGTGGATGGTGGTGTTGGTGGTTGCAGGTGGGTGGTGGTGACGGTGGTTGTGGGGGTGGGAGTGGGGGATGGCAGGTGGCGGGATTGAGATGTGGTGTAGAGAGATGGGGGCGGTGGTGGCAGATGGGGGCGGTGGTGGCTGGTGTTTGCTACTGCTGGTGTTCATCTTCATCATCGACAACTTCAGGGTTTTATTTGCGGAGCCGCTGTCACCGGAAAACGAGGAAGGAGGTGTGGGTGTGACTGTTGGATGGGACAACGGTGGTGGTGGTGGTGGTGCTATAGAGAGAGAGAGAAGAGTGAGAGAGGGAGGAGGCGGCGGTGGTGGTGGTGCTATAGAGAGAGATAGAGAAGAGAGAGAAAGAGAGAGATGTGATTATGTTGGGGATGATGATGATTTATTTGATCTGCTGGTTGCACAAATGAAATTATATTTAAAAATGACCAAAATGCCCCTGCACTAAAGGACAAAATAATCAGTTTTCAACAGTAAAAAATCAGGGATTTTGAGTTTTGGACTAAAATGGCAACAAAATGCAAACCACAGGGACCCAGATGTAAAAAGTTTGAGATTTGGACTAAAATGGCAAAAGTGCCCAAACCACAGGGACCAAAATGGCAGTTTACTCTAAAATGAAATATCACCACACACAAACACACACTTCGTGTGTGTTCTTGAACGTTCAGGAGCTCCAAAGAGCCAAAACCCTAACTCAACTATAACCATCAAATTGAAGGGTGAATCAAGGCTTAAATTCACAACCGAACATGGATTAATGATCACCTTTACAAGGGGATCATAAGGTATGTCTTAAAATTTAGATTGGTGATTATACACGAAGTGGGTTATGTTAGAAATCGCGAAATTGTATGAAATTGAGTATGAGTATGTGTTAGAATCATCATATAGGACATGGATTATGCGTGGTTTGGGGTAATTTGATGTTTGGAGGTGAACCCCACTTCTAGTGGTGAAGATGGCGACATGGGTGTGTCACCCATGTCCAATCCTTGTTCAAATCTTGTTGTGCTATGTTGTATGTAATACGTTCTTGTTAGGTAGATTGAATGTGATATGAATTTGTTGATGTTTTTGTGTTAATTGATGAATGAAAGCATTAAGTAGGAAGTAAAGCATGAAACACTTGTACATTATGCATAAATTGTGGCATGCACACCAAGTGTTTGATGAAATGCCTAGGTGAGATTAATAGATGAAATGGTATGCAAGTAATGGATGAAATCGTATAATATGGGGATATGATGTAGTTGATGATAAATAAACATGAGAAATCTACTGTTAGATGGAATTCATGTAGGATTTGGTTGGCCATGTTATTTATATTGCACTCTATGTTGGAGTGGTATGATGTTTACTACATGTTTGAATAATTGCTTAATCAAAATTGATAAGTAAAAGTACTCTAAATGTGAATCATATGAGATCATTAGAACAGGATGAAGTTAGAATGATGTTGGGTTGTTAAGCATAGGTCATGGTGTTAGTTGTAGAATTATGTTACTAGAATGAACGGAATTGAATATGTTTGGTGTGTGCATATAACTAGATGATCATGTGGTTGTATGCTTATTGCATCGTGAGTATGAAATGTATATAGTGTCATTAGTATAGTCTACTATAATGAAATAGATGTATGAGGTTAAGTCGAAAGTTCATATGATAAATCGTTGACTTTCTGAAAGTCAACTGAGCATAAGTAGCAATGTTAGACTTTTTGTCATAATTGTAATATTATAGAAAGTCATATGATGTGTGTTATATGTGATGACGTGATGAATTATATGAGTTTGAAAAGATTGACTTGTGGAAATATGCCTTATGTTTGTTGGAATTGACTAATGAAAGTCAAATGTGAAACATGAATTTGATATGATCGTTAATATGTACAATCATGTATGCTAACAAGAATGTGAATGCGATGACATGAAAGTATAAGGATCATGTCAAGATGGATGGAAGCATGGAAGGCTAACGGGTCAAAAGGAGGCGAGGAAACGGATGCGAATACGTACACTTAAGGTAAGTGATTTCCGGAATCACTTCTTATTTATAAATGAAGTTTGGTATGTTGTATATAGGGAACCATTTAAGAATTTACGGGTAAGGGTAAGTACCAAGGTAAGTTCATATGAACTTCGTCTATCCTTAATGTAAATTAAGATGATAGTCTCATCGTGTTAATGGAATGTTCATTATGTTGCTGAATGTTTATCGTGTTAATGGAATGTTCATTATGTTGCTGAATATTCATCGTGTTAATGGAATGATCATTATGTTGCTGAATGTCCATCGTGTTAATGGAATGTTCATTATGTTGCTGAATGTTCATCGTGTTAATAGAATGTTCATTATGTTGCTGAATGTCCATCGTGTTAATGGAATGTTCATTATGTTGCTGAATGTTCATCGTGTTAATGGAATGTTCACTATGTTGCTGAATATTCATTATGTTGCTGAATGTTCATCGTGTTAATAGAATGTTCATTATGTTGCTGAATGTCCATCGTGTTAATGGAATGTTCATTATGTTGCTGAATGTTCATCGTGTTAATGGAATGTTCATTATATTGCTGAATGTTCATCGTGTTAATGGAATGTTCATTATGTTGCTGAATGTTCATCGTGTTAATGGAATGTTCAATATGTTGCTGAATGTCCATCGTGTTAATGGAATGTTCATTATGTTGCTGAATGTTCATCGTGTTAATGGAATGTTCATCATGTTTGTTGGAAGTTAGTCGGTTATGTTTGTTTGTAATTGCATTGATTTGTGTTGATATGATTGTAGATAAGACTCAACTTACAAATAAGTGAATGTGACTTGTATGTATGTATGTATGTAGATATGGATCTGTAGTGTGTGTAAGTAGTGTGAACTTGTATGTACGTACATATGAATGGGATACGTATGAATGTACTTAGATATATGAAAGTGTATACACGTGTTGTAATCTAATGATTGTTGATCACTGGTATACGTATATGTGAAGATGTAGGTTTTCAATATGTTTGAGATTACGTACTCCTAACCATGTTACAATTGAGAATGAAATAAGTGGAGTGCAGGTATGGGAACGCCGGACTCTCGAGGAATTGATGTCGGACTCGAGTGAATAAAATTGAAAGGATGTTTTAATGGAATACCTTACGTAGTTGGAATGTGATATAGCCTTTTAAGTATATGTATTAAATTATATATGATGTTAACATGTACTAACGTGTTGGTTATATATGGTGACCGCAGGTTAATCAGATATTCATGATGGACATGTGAACGAGGATCAAGTTGAAGATCATGGATTGTACGGGAAAGCGGTCACGTTGTTTGTAATCATTTGTTAACATAGTTACATTAAATAAATGATGAATGATGTATTTATGTTAGAAGGGTTGACCTAAACGGTATTTAAGTATGTTAGAGTAGTTAAAAGAAAGAAATTTTACGGTTCATTTTCCGCTGCGTCGTTTTGGGTCAATCCGTGAATAGGGTCTTACAGTTTCCAAGGTCGTTTTCGATTATCATGGTGGGTAGGGACAGATTCAAAGTTAATCAATGGTATGACGTGCCGAATAAGAAAGGGAAGGGATCCAAACAACAACATGTTTCGAAGGAACATGATCCGGCTATCAAGTTCTTCGTGTCGAATTTGCCCTAGAGGTGTTCGTCTTTTGATCTGGTTAGGGTGTTGAAGGTGTTTGCCGAGGTTCAAGGTACGTATATAGCTAGAAAATATGATCGTTTAGGTAAGAGGTTTGGGTTTGTATCGTTCAAGAACGTAAGAAATCTAGTGGATTTGGAGGAACAACTGAAGGATGTTTGGATTGGAAGCTATAAATTATTCATTGTTGCGGCTAGATTTGTCGATGGAGTTGATGTGTCTAAGAAGAAGGAAGTTGTTTGGCAACCGGTTTCGAAGAATGGGTCGGTAGGGAATAACATGCATGTAGACAACGATAAAGAAAAAAAGGGGGATCAATCGGGTTCTAGTGTACTCAATGGTAAAAATAATGGTGGGAGGTCGTTTCGAGACACTCTTATTAATAAGGAACCCGACGTAGGGTTGATGGAGATTGTCGTGGATCCGAGTGTTCAAGCTTTCTCGGAATGGTATGATTATGGTTTGGTTGGTCGTGTTATCAATTTTTCAACATTAACTAAGTTGAGGAGGATTCTCAAGTTGATTAGTCCTTATAAGATTGACGTAAAATATGTGGGAGGCTTTCATGTTATGCTCTTGTTTGGTAACAATTTTGAGAAACAAAGGTTTTTTGAATCAAAAAAAGAGTGGGCAGAGGGGTTTTGTCACCTTCAAGACTGGAAGGGTCAAGCTTATCAAGTTGAGAGGATTATATGGCTTAAGCTTCATGGAGTTCCAGTATGTTCAAGTTTTCGACGCTATAGTAGGGAGATTTAGGGACGTCATTCAATCGGCTCAATTTACTGAAACCAATACAGATTTATCATTTGCGGTTTGTGGGGTGTTATGCAAATCGGTGGAAAGGATTCAGCAAACAGTAGCTTTGAAATGGAAAGATAAAGTGTTTCATGTCCGGGCGGAGGAAGAGGCTGGGGATTGGATTCCCGATTATTTGGTAGAATTAGAGGAGGTTCGAGATGAAGTGGTGACGAATAATGTGATGGATTTTGGAGGAGGTGAGGGGAACCCTTCGGATGTTATATGGGATGAGCAGATTCAGGAGCCGGCTGTGGGGGTTCAAGATGTTCATAGTGGTGTCCAGGAGGTCTTTTTAAATCACATTCAGGAGGGTGGTCGTTGTGGTGAATTGAGAAAGAAGAAAGGAATGTTCAACCGAAAGAAAGGTGCTAGAAGTAAGTCGAAGTCGCCATTGGGACATGAGCGACCTAAAAAAAGACAAAGGGAGAGAGATGATCCGTTCAACATTGATAGGTTTATATTCCAGTCTAACGAGGGTACGGTTGGCAACACAATCAACAACGGAAGTGATGGATGTTTGGAGGAGTTTTTAACTCCGGATTTGAATAGAGAGGTGGTATTAGAGGAAGAAAGGCCCATCTCGAATTCTGAAGTTATAGCCGATGGCCAAGGAATTGGTGAAAGCTTGACGAAGAGATTGGAAGATGGTTTCTAGGATGAAATTGATGGTACGGTTCAGATGGCAAGCGTTGTGGGCGTCACGTACATGGAAATCTTCGAGGGTCATCTTAAAAAGGTAATCGCTAATGAAGGATTTCAAACTGTTAATCAATGAATACACTCTCTATTAACAGTTGTGGGCTAGGCTGTGTTGATAAAGGTACATGGATTCGAGGTTTACGTATCGCTAACGAAGTAGGTTTTCTTATGAAGCAAGAGACGCAGTTTATGACGGTCGACGGTTTAGATTTGGGGTCGTTTTGGGGTAATGGTGCTTTTACTTTTGATTGGGTCGGTTATACGGGTCGTTCAGGAGGTTTGATTTCGATGTGGAACCGGAGTCGGTTTGTTATGGCCTCGGTAATAAAACACAGGTACTTTCTTTGTATTCGTGGGCACTTCAAAGAAACTGGGAAAGAGATAACCTTCATAAATGTATATGCTCCTAAAAAACTAGCCGATAAACGTTTACTTTGGAGTGAATTGAGCCGTATCATCATTCTAGACCAAGGATATTGGGTTGTTGGTGGCGATTTCAATTGTGTGCGAGATCGAGTCGAACGAAAGAATTCCAAGTTCATTCCTTTTGTTGCTATCGAGTTCAATGAATTCATCGATAATAAGGGCCTACACGAGTTCAATCTAAGAGGTATAAAATTTACATTTGTTTCAGGGAACAAGTGTAGTCGTATTGATCGTATCTTGGTTTCTTGGAGTTGCATTAATGATTGGCCGAACACCGAATATCGAGCGTTGGCAAGAGAGTATTTGGATCATAGTCCTATTATGTTGAAGGTGGAAGCTCGTAATTTCGGCGCAAAACCGTTTCGATTTTTAATTCTTGGTTTTCTAGAAAAGATTTGGACGAGGTAGTAGCTAAAGCTTTGGAGGATTTTAATGAAGTTGGATTTCCGGATATAATTCTTCTGAATAAGTTTAAGAAAATCCGTCATGATCTTGTTAAGTGGAGGAAAACGTTAGCAATCGAAGAGGTTGACGAAGAGGCAAACTTGAAACAAGATTTGTTAGAGTTGGATGCTTTAGTTGAAGAGCGGAATTTGACGGAAGCCGAGGAGTGGGTTCATACAGAGGCGACTAAAAAGTTAAAAGAATTGGAGGAATGTAAAGCTAGGGACCTTCGGCAAAAAGCGCGAGTTCGATGGGCTAAGGATGGCGATGAGAATACGAGCTTTTTTCATGGTATGGTGAATAAAAGAAAGGTGCCTAATAATATTCCGGGGTTAACGGTTAATGGGACGTGGGTTTTTAAGCCTTCGGAGGTTAAAAAAGAAGTCCTTCAATTTTTCAAAAGTCGTTTCTTGGAGGATATAGAACAGCAGCCGCACTTAGAGTGTTATGGGATAAAACAATTAAATGATGAAGATGTCGATATGCTTGTGCAACCTTTTTCAGAAATAGAGATAAAAGATGCGGTGTTCGAATGTGGCGGAGATAAAGCTCCGGGTCCGGATGGGTTTAATTTTCGGTTTGTAAAATGATTTTGGAGTTTGTTCGCTTCTGATTTTGTGAGGTTGATGAATTATTTCGCTGAAACCGGAAAGATTAATCGTGGTGTTGGTTCGTCTTTCATTACTTTAATCCCTAAAGTTAATGATCCGGTGCATCTTGGTGAATATTGTCCTATTACTCTCATTGGAATTATTAGTAAGGTAATTTCTAAAGTTCTCGCCAATAGAATTAAAATGGTGATGGGTAAAGTTATTCATGAAACGCAATCCGCGTTTTTGTCGGGAAGATATATTTTGGACGGGCCGTTGATTATTAGTGAAATTCTCTCTTGGGCGAAACGAATGGGTAAAGAGCTATTTTTATTTAAAGTAGATTTCGAAAAGGCATATGACAATGTGAACTGGGATTTTTTGATCTCGGTTATGCGACAGATGAGGTTTCCCGAGGCGTGGTGTAAGTGGATTAAAGGGGTTTTATCTTCGGCCCGGTCTTCGGTTCTGGTTAATGGAGCGCCTACTTTCGAGTTTGCTTGCGAGAAGGGTCTTAGGCAAGGGGATCCTATTTCGCCATTTGTTTTTGTTATTGTCATGGAGGCGTTGTCTTATATGATTCGGAAGGCGTGTGATAGTGGGGCTTTTGATGGGGTTCAGCTTCCTAATGATGGTCCTTTGGTTTCTCATTTGCTCTATGCGGACGATGCAATGGTCATGGGTGAGTGGTCTCAGTTTAACTTTAAGGCGTTGAAGAGGATTTTACGTATTTTTCATTTATGTTTCGGGCTTCGTATAAACATTCAAAAGTCTAGTTTATTCGGTGTGGGGAAAACGATGGAGGAGGTTGAGGTAAAGGCGAATGGATTGGGGTGTAGGCTGGGTATTATCCCATTTAAATATTTGGGAATTCAAGTTGGTGCTAACATGAATCGCATTAATAATTGGGAACCAGTTGTTGAAGTGTTTAAAAACCGCTAATCTAGGTGGAAGGCTAATGTTTTATCTATGGGTGGTAGAGTGGTGCTTATCAAATCGGTGCTAGAGAGCCTCCCTTCGTATTATTTCTCTTTATATAAAGCGCCGGTGACTATTATTAATAAACTTGAAAGTATTATTAGGTGTTTTCTTTGGGGTGGTGACGAACATAGGAATAAAGTGCATTGGGTCGCTTGGAAGGTTGTTACGAAGGCTAAAAGTGAAGGCGGCTTGGGTATAAACAAACTTGAGGATTGTAATAATGCTTTGATGCTTAAATGGTTATGGCGTTACCGGTTAGAATATGATGCGTTATGGAGAAAGGTGGTCGATGCAGTTCATGGCTCGAATAGAAGATGGGAAATGTTTTATTGCAATAAAAGATTTTTCGGTACTTGGAGCAAAATTGTTACGTGCGGGTCTCGTTTGAAAGCACAACATAACTACTTTGTGAATATGATCCAAGGTTTGGTCGGTAATGGTAATTCGGTTAGATTTTGGATTGATCCATGGATTGAAAATGAACCGCTAAAGAACGTGTATCCTTCTTTGTTTCGGTTAGAATTAAACAAATGGTGTTCGGTGGCCGATTGGCTTGGTATGGAAAACGATCGAACTGTGATGAATTGGAACTAGAGGGTGTACCCGTCCTCTGATGTCGAGATTCATGAGCTGATTGGGCTTCAAAGAAGGTTTAAGAATATAAGGCTTAATGATAATGAAGATAGTTGGCTTTGGAATGGGGAGGTAGACACAGAATTTTCAGTTTGTGAGGTTCGGAAATGGATTAAAGACGATGTAGCAAGGGATATTCTTGGTTGTTACAAATGGTGTAAATGGGTTCCAAATAAATGTAATGTTTTTATGTGGCGCCCTCAAATGGATAGGATCCCGACAAAGATGGCTCTTAGGAGAAGTGTAACACCCCGTGTTTCGAAAGTCAAAGTCGAAGTCAAGATTGAAGTAAAAGGAAGACAAGATTGCTAATTGCGATCTGTCTCTCCTTGCTCAATCCCTGTTTTGACTTCTTTGACTTGTAATTAGTCTATTTTATTTTTCGCTTTAGTTGTATTATGTGGAGTATCTATTAATAATCGTATATTAATCGCTAATTATCGCCTGTTTAATCGCTTTATCGCCATCGCAATCACACTCGCAACTCGAATTACGCATTTTGGTTATTTTATACGTGTGTGTGTGCCTTATGTGTTACTTGTGCATGTTTATTTATGTTATGTGTGGTAATCAATCGAATCGCAATCGAAACTCAAACGCAATCGAACTCAATCGCAATCGAAACAGTATGATAATTGGTAGAGAAGAGATAGTGCGAGATATGAGTAGTTGGGATTAAAAGTAACTTGACTAGGAAATTTTATCGCATCGCAACGCTCGCAATCGCAATCGAAACAGCAAAACTCGTCGCACCGAACACTCGAATCAGGCGACCGATCGATCAGGCAACCAGCCGATCGACCAGCCGTTCGCTCGGACTGCCGTCCGATCGGACAGGCTGACCGATCGAGCTGCCTGGCCGATCGACCAGCCCTTTCCTCTTTTGGAACTCTATAAATACCTCCTGTCACTTTCATTCTTTCTACTTTTGGCAACTCTCTGTCCGAACAGCACGCTCTCCTCACTTTTCTTCAGATTTCTCTCGATTCCGGTAAGATCTCGTCCTAAACCTTGTACTTTCTTGATCTACACGCACTCCTACACCTTTCTACCTTTTGAATCGTAACTTTTAACCGTGAAATCACCAAGATTCAAGGTGTTCTAGGATGACGTCATCATGTGTTCTTGAAGAACTTCATGTTTTGGCCTCAATCTACCAAGAACAACTTAGATCTAACCGATTTCCACACAAACAAACAAAGATCTTTCATAGATCTGAACATGTTCACAATGAAAAGGGGGTGAAAGATGGTTTTTAACTTTCTTTCAACTCTTTTACACTCAATGCACTCAAAACTGATAGAACCAGAACTTGTGCCGGCTTACTACCCATTATTGTGGTTGTGTTGGTTCAAGATCCGTATTCTATCCATGAGATTATCGATTCCGGGTTAAACATGGAACATCGTCTCGAACCGTCCACTGATCGGGTTTGGGTGATTCCTGTCCGATCAGGAGCACCAAGTATTGACGAGGTTTCTGTTGCTTAACACGCTATCAAAATATCTCGATAAAACGACAAACTATCAAAAACAACCAAGTGTAAGATGAATAGGTTAACCAGGATGGAGTGCCGTCCGAACGGACTGCTGTCTGAACGGACATCCAAACCGTACGACTGGCCACCCGTACTACTTGCACCTTGGTCCCACACAACTATTTTGCCAACACTTGAAGTCTGAATGTTGAACAAATTGCTGTTCGAACAGACTACCAACCGAACGAATTGCCAACCGAATCATGAGACATTTTAACTTCAACACTTAAACAATTTTCAACATGTTCAATGCACCAAGGATGCCACCCGACCGAATGATCGTCCGATCGAGTGACACCCTTCTGTGAATTTGTTCTCACTGAAGTGCCAACCGAACGGGTTGCCGTCCGATCGAACGACCGTCCGATCGACCGACCTGAAAGGTAGAGGTACTTCAATGTTTTCAAAATACTACAACGAAAACTTCAAAAGTCAAACCATCATACACAAACACGTCCTTCCCAAAGGAATAAACAATCCACTCGAACAGTCATCCGACCGGACTGCTGCCCGACCAGACTGCTGTCCGAACGGATTACCACCCGCACGACTGGCCGTCCGATCAGACTACCATCCGAACGGACTGCTGTCCGAACCACTTGTACATTGCATCGTTTTACGCGTCACTTATCGTTATACTATCGTTCTGATCAGGCTAACCTTACTCTCTAGCGCTCCCTTCAATCCATCATCGCTGTGAGTATACTCGATCCCTTTTTGCTTTACGCACTTTTGGGTGTTACATACGTTACTTATACTAAATCACATCGAACACACTACTCAATACTTTAAACGCTAATCGTTACCGCATGTTATACGTGACTTAATGAATGCTTGTTTGTTATGTTTACACATGGAATGCTGTCTACCTGCCTTAACAACGATAGTATTATAGTTTAGACTCAGCACCCGCTCACGCGGGGGTTGTTAAGGACAATTATTTGCATGGATTACAGTGGTGATCATGTATTACGAACTGCCTTGGGCAGTCAACCCGCAGTCATTGGTATTGATAGGTTCATGTTGATAACTAACATGCCTCATTTCACTCTGTGTACGTGCTGGTTATGCGTAACGCTTTCGAACTCTATATGCTATTATCAAACTTGTATGCTCACCTTTACACTATGTGTATTGACTTTTACTTTAGCGTATGTGACAGGTGCTTAGGAAGTTTACATGCTTAGCTTGCTGTGAACTTGAGGCTAGGAAAGGTCTAGGATGCTCTCTGTGCTGTGATGAAATCGAGGCTAGGAAAAGAGGTCCTAGAAACCAATAAATAAACTATTTATGTATAAATCTGAGTTGTCGGAACAGAACTACTTGACTAGATTTGTCTGTAATAATTTGTTTACCTTTTAAGACATGGTATGGGACATGTTACTTTAAATTATTTGGTAATGATAATTGTTATGGAAACTTCTAGACAATCTGTTTCGCTCAGTGCCATGCCCCGATGTTTCCGCCATCGGTTGAGGTGTGACAAGAAGAAACATTATGGTGGGAGTTAACTTATGTGCTTTATGTGGCGATTCGGATGAAAACGCGGATCATTTGTTTTCAGCTTGTAGCGTGTCGAGTGGAGTTTGGCTCGGTATTTCTTCTTGGTGTAATATTTCTCCTTTCTTTTTGTTTTCAGTTAAAGATGTGGGGCGGATAGTGGAGTCGACGGGCGAATCGGATTTAAAGAAAGAGATAATTTATGGTATTCTTATTGTTACATGTTGGCGTATTTGGAAGGCTAGGAATGAGAAGGTTTTCTCTAGTGTCAACCCAAACGTGGTCCAAATGATTTCTAATATAAAATCTTTGGGGTATCTTTGGTATAGGAATAGAAATAAGAGGGGCACGGTGGATTGGATAGATTGGTGTAAGTTTTCTTGTAATATGATGTAATTTTGTTCTAGGCGGTTATTTCCTCCTTGGAGATTCCGCCGGTTTTGTGTTTTAATGAAGTTCGCCTTTAAAAAAAACCTAGAAAATTATGTATTGACATAAAACACGGTTGACTTCCAAGGGTAACTACGCATTTACCTAAATGTGAGCTTGAAATTATGTTTTAAACTACGTATAACATTAAGAAACTAATGAATCATGCGAACATGAATGCCTATGAGAATTCATGTTAATTTGTTGAATGAATAGCGTATATGCTTATGTGAGGCTCATGGTTTTACCCATTGGGATAGCGACTTGGTGGATACGCCCTTTGAGTTAAACATAAGAAAAAATTGCTAAAACTCATAAATATCATCCATCAAAATTAAATTTTAAAGACATAAGGATTTTTTTTTTATATAAAGTGGTGGGTTTTTTATATAAAATGGTAAGTTTTTAATCTTTTCCTTTGATATGTGATTAGGTGGATTTGTAAACCCTAAGTATGAGACCTTTAGATGGAATGTTAACTTCAACATAAAGAATAAGCATGAAAGGGGTCTCATGGGTTGGCAGTTGGATTTAAGTGGATCACAATACTGGTAATCTTAGTGAAAACGTTGTTATATCTTTAATAAATAATCTATGTTGATTTTGATTCTATTGCAAAGCTTTTTCAAGGACGAAAAGATTTAAGTGTGAGATATTTGATGTGGTCTAAAATATACATATTTTATATAAATATTCCTACACTTTTGAGTAACTTTAGGGTTGTTTGCATTAAATTCTACTCGTATCTAGTCCATATTTAATAGTTAATGGTTTTAAGAGATAATGAGCTAAAATGAAGTATTTTGATTACATTTGATAGGGGCGGACCTACCTTACAATAAGGGGTAGCCTCCGCTATCCCATGACGCTCTGGCGGTAGTGTAAATTTTGGAAAAAATTGACTTTTTTGACGTTTTTTTCGATTTCGTTACCTTTTTTTAAACTTTACCCCTATAAGGATTTTCTAGATCCGCCACTAAAATTTGATACCGTAAATGAAAGTGAAATATATTTTATAGTATATGAAAAAGATGATGATATATATATATATATATATATATATAATGGTTTCTACTAATGGGACGTCTACAGTTATAAAAGAATTGAGGTTGTATTATCTTTGGAGGATCCTACTGTACATTTACCTAAATGTGAGCTTAAAAGTATCTTCTTAAACTATGTATAACATTAAGAAACTGATGATTCATGCGAACACGAATATGTATGAGAATTCATGTTAAACTAGGTTGTTCCCTCGCGCGTTGCGGCGGTACGTTATCGCGGACATTTGATCAATGTTGTTTAGGTTCATTATAGTATTGGTACGATACATGCACTCGGTATATAAATCATCACATATTTTACATCTTCCGGAAACGAAAAAAATGAACACTGGTACCGACAACGATGTTGTCCGCATGGTATCAATCACTTCAGATCGTCACTGTATTGGTAATGATATCCGTTTATAATCGCAAACAGAGTTTTATAAAAAAAAAATCAGAACCGGGAACCATAAAAATGAATACAGGTACGTATACCAATCTTGTTCGGTAGGATACGTCAGTTTATCGAAAGCAAAAACAATAAAAATAAGTACCGGTACCGATACCGATGTTGTTCGGTCGGTTTCGATTTGGTTAACTACAGTAGCGGCATAAAACTCATGACCAAACAGAAACCATACAAATGAGTACATGTACAGATAACAATGTTGTTTGGTACGATGTGGTAACGATACGATGTCAATTTATCAAAAGCAAAAACAATATAAATAAATATTGGTTTATCGAAAGCAAACACAATATAAATAAATATTAGTATCAATACATATAGGGGTACAATATCTGTTTCAATAAAATTTATACTGCAATGTTGAAAAAAAACAATCAGTTTTGGTTTGAAAATCAGTTTTGGTTTGATTTAGTACGATAGTGGCACATTATCCGTTTTCAATAGATTTATACTGCAATGTTAAAAAATAAACATAGAACGTAAGTTGTTAGAAAAATAATAAAAATATATATGATAAATAAAATATTATTAAGAAAATTAAAACAATTGCTTAAAAATTAAAATCACTATTCATGGTAACTTTATTTTAATATGTATAATATAATATGTATAATTAGTTGAATGAATAACGTAGGAGTGGCAACAAAAACTCAACCATAATATTTTATGCCTTTTTTTTTTAAAGAAATTAGGTCCGAATGGGCCTCTTAAAAAAAAGAAAATAAGCCCTACTGATATACGATAACTAGACTCAAGAGGTTGAATAGTCGACTTTCTTTTGTTTTCTAACTAATTTTTGCCCCGCCCGCATTGTGGGCAATAAGCCGAATATTTCTCTCTTGTAACTTGTATGTCTGTGTTTCGGTTACTTGTACATACTACTCAGAACACGATCTCAAAAAAAATTACATCGAGTCAACCAATTAAAATAAAAACACTAACATACCTTTACTAAAAAGTAAAACAACGGAAAGACTATAATTTTAAACTGAGAGCAAAATTGTAATTTTTCAGGACAAATGAGCATGTACCAGGCATGCCTGGACGAATAAAAATTACACCTATGTCTGCCCGCGTTGCAGGGCGTTAAATCAAATATTTCTTAGTTTCATAACATATATGCATGTATTTAGGTTACTTGTACATACTACTTATAACACGATCTAAAAAAATACATCGAGACAACCAATTAAACGAAAACACTACCATAGTTTTGCTTAAAAAATTAAACAATAACAGGTCTGTAATTTTAAGCTGGGGGTAAAATACTAATTTGTCAGGACCAATGAGCGAGTGTTAGACAACTGCTTGGCACAATAAAAGTTACATTGAGTCAACCAAGCAAAATAAAACAGTACTATAGTTTTGCAAAAAAAAAAAAGGTAAAACGATGACAAGATTATAATTTTTAACTGGGGGAGAAATCGTAATTTTTGAAATGAGAGCAAAATCATAATTTTGAACAGAGGGCAAAATAGTAAAAATTTGTTGAACTGGGGGCGAAATCAAGATTTTAAACTGAGGGCAAAATCATAATTTTGAGCTATGGGGGAAAGCATAATTTTATTTTGAATTGTGGGCAAAAATGTAATTTTGAGTTGGGGGCAAAATCGTAATTTTAAGCTAGGGGCAAAAACATATTTTTATTTTGAAGGGTGCAGCAAAAGCGTAAGTTTAGACGGAGGGTGACACCGTAAATTTAAACTGGGAGTAGAATTAGAAATGGGTTTTTGAACTGAGGGCAAAAACGTAAATTTTGAGCCAGGGCAAAAAGATAATTTTATGTTGAATTAGGGGTAAAAACGTAATTCTAAACAAAGGACGAAACCGTAATTTTAAGCTGGAAATAAAAATAAATTAAAAATTGGTTGATCCAATAGGAAACTGTATGGCACTATTCCCCTAACTTAGATGTCACACCCCCAAATTACCACTTGCGGGAGCCCCCGTGAGACGTGTGACGTACCAGGATCTAGCCACCAATCACATTGAACTCATATTAATAATTCAAATAAACTTTCATTTATTAGAATAAAGCGTTACAAAACATTATTTATTAATCAGCGGAAGCATAATACAATAGTCAATAAATTCGTAACTCAAGTGTATAAAAGCCAATAGACTTGTCTTGTGATTCTTTGTAACTTGACCCATGACCACTCCAGCATCCCAGACAGCAAGTTCCAATGACATGTACCTATAGGCTTGCAAGCATGCAGAAAAGTGTATCAGACAACGCTGGTGAGTTCACTGATTTGTTAAACCGTTTGTTGCCAAGTACTTATTCATGTTATGTTGATAATAACTCGATACCGCAGACGACCCTTTTTGCCCTTCTCCAATGCTCTATCAAACATTGGTCAAGATTTTAAAGTTATTAGTTCACGCCCGTCCTATCCAGGTACGTCGTGAGGGTGCCAAACTTAATAGCGCTATCAACTAATAACCCCGTTGCCCTACAAGCAACTAACCCGGTAGTATGATGGGACTTAAGTGATAGAAAGTGAGTGTATTATCCAACGTCAACGTTTACTGAAAACCGTTGCATATCCCCTGCGAGGATGATGTGTGCAAAATGCAACATATAAATTACATCAATTGTGGCATAAAACTAACCCTTTTTTAGTACTAATGTTGGAAAAAGTGTGCTTTTGTCTTCCTTTTGTATTTTCAGGATTAAATGAGCTCAAATTAACAAAAGAAACAAAAAGACAGCAAAATCTAACATAAATACAAGAAAGGGAACAAACGTGACATGCCCGACCCCACGACAGCATCTTCCCAAGCAAAACACGAAGACAGGAGGCTGAACACGCCCCGTGCTCAGTGAGCACGGGGGCGTGCCCAAGTGTCAGCATAAAAGACAAAGCTGTAGAAGCTTCCATCGCCCACCACGGGGCCGTGTTCAGCGGACACGGGGTCGTGGTAAACTATAAGATTCGCAGAATCCAGGCAAATCTTGATAGTACAGATATGCTTCTGCACACGGGGTCGTGCCCAGCGGACACGGGGCCGTGGTCAACTAATAAAGACAAGAGCAATTAATGAAGAAAGAGAAGGATGTGGACACGGGGCCGTGCCCACTGGACACGGGGCCGTGCCCGAGCTTCTGTTCAGCCTATAAATAGGAGTGTTTGGCTCAAGCTCAAACCATCCCTTGGCACACCACCTCTCTCACACTTCACCCACCACCCACCACCACCATAACACCATCATCCACCACCATCATCCATTGTCCATCATAGAGTGTGTGAGTCGTCTCGGGATCCAAGATTGATCGTAAGAGTTCTTGACAATCAAGGCCATGTTTGCCTAAGTCTCTTACATCACTTGGTGAAGACAAAGTGTCTAGTGTAATACTTTTTATTTTTAATATTTTCGCACTTTTTAATTGGTTATGTATTAATGACTTTAATAACTAGTTTCTTATGTTGAAGGTGATTCTTCCTTATCGTTTGTCCGTGGTGTCTTGGCATTAGTTTACTGTCTATATAAAATAAAAGATTTTCACCATTCATATCTCCACGGTCTATATGGAGGTATGTTGGCTACCTGGTCAGGGGTTAAGGGAACGGTTTGGTAAGAGTCTTGCCATTGTTCAGTGTATAGATCCTGCAAAGGACCTGGGTCAAATTTAGTAGGACCTCCTTCAATACTTAACGGTATTGGATGGCGGGGGTCCAAACTCTTTGATCCCCTCATAAGTTAAACTACTATTAATATTTTAACCCGGCTACTTAGGACTGTATCCCTGCTGACTCAGACTACTTAGCCGAGGGTAACGTCACCTTCAAAAGAGGGGCCTACCACATTATGCATTAATAACTTAATTAATTATCTTTCAATAATCCGACACTTTAGGATTGTATCCTTGCTGACTCAAACTACTGGGTTGAGGGTAACGTCACCTCCAAAAGAGGTGCCTACTACAATAACTAAGATAATCTCTTAAATAGTGCAAAAGTGCGGAAATAGTCAAAGGTTACACTAAACACGAGTCGAAACCAAGTGATTCATCTTGTCTATCTGTTTTATTTTTATTTTTATTTTTATTTTTCAGCATTTTAGTTAGTTTTTATTTTTTCTAGTTTAAAATATTTTTCTAAACTTTTGATTTGATTAGACGTTGAGGATAAACCGGTACTAAAAGCTCTTGTGTCCTTGGACGACCTCGGTATCTTACCAACACTATACTACGCTCACGATGGGTGCACTTGCCCATATGTGTGTTTAGTGTTAGTAAATATCGTGTTTTATAAATTTAAAACTTGGCTAAAAAGTGTTAAAAAGGGCTTAACATATACATTAAAAACTAATAACACTCACGCACATCAAGTTTTTTTGGCGCCGTTGCCCGGGACACAAGGATTTTAAGAAAGTTAGGAATCAACGGCCTAATCGTTTTTCTTATTTTTCTATTTTTTTAGGATTTTTCTTAGTTTTTCAGCTTCTGCAGAACTCAGCACAGGTCGTGCCCGCTGAACAAGCCCCGTGCCCAATCATTGGAACTGGCAATCCTGTTTTAAGTCAGACAGTAAGCTGAACACGGGGCCATGCCCACTCAACACGCCCCGTGCCCAAGATTCAGTTACTGAAAACAGAACCGTAAGATCCCGACGGTTGGTAATTTATGACACAAACATGAGTGATACTGATACTTTTTACTTTCGGCACTCTTATGGTACGTGGTGTCAATTATGTGGTGGTACCCATGAGGAATTAGAATGTTATTTTCTAAATTATAAGCCCCACTATATAGATCCATCGTTTCCTTGTATCCTTAAGAGGGGCGAAAGTAAAAATAATCCCTATCTCTCCCTCGAATGCTCCCAACCAGATTTTCTAGGAGAAATGCTTCTTGACGAACTATTTCAATTAGAAGATCTAATTCTTAATTGGTTAAAAGAACTTAGGATAGATTTCAATAATTTATCCCAAGATGATAACCAAGAAGAAGTGTTGGAATCTCATTCAAACAACTTCGTTGTCCCCGACGATACTTCTAACTCTAGTGAGGACTTGAGCGATAGTCGTCCCTGTGCCGATTGTGCCGTGAAGGACTCCCCATTGACTCCGTTCGATGCATACATAGACCTGAGCGATTCGGCATACACCTTCTTTAACGAGAGCCCGGGAAAGGGTTGGACTTGTCCACCTACATATAGCATAGGAATCACCCTCACCGACAACCTCTTGCGTTCTTGTTTTAATCTAGAGCAATTAAGGTATCTTAGGCACTTTGGGGTTGTTCCATCCAGTAAGGAACCGCCCGATCCGGAAAAGTTACTTAAAAATAAACAAACTTCATAATCAGCCCTTTGACACGGGGCCGTGCCCAGGTCAACACGCCCCCGTGTCCACCAAAAGATTCCCTTCTGACTTTTTTGTCAGAATACGGACAAAACGTGTCAGGATCTTGCTTGCACATGGGGCCGTGTCCAGCCGACACGGGGCCGTGTCCAGTATGCTGTCGTTTTCTATAAATGCAGCCAAGAATCCTGCACATTTGGACCATCCAGGGACAGAGATTTGAAAGGATTTTCTAACTTACCATCCTAGGTATGTTTTAAAAGAAGTTTCTAATAAACATCTTTTCCCTTCCTCTTTTATCCATTACCTTCTTCTTCATCTTTCTTGCAACAACACCTCCATTAAAGCTTGATTCCAAGCTTTATTGTGATATTTGTTAACTCTTTGTTCAAGGAATCTTGTTAAAAATAAGTTACACAACATTGTTTTAAGTTGTTTCTGTTCAAAAACGCTTTATAAGTTGGGAAAATAATTTGAAACTTCAAGATTCCTTGTTCTAAAAAACTGCAGAAAAGTGAACACGGGGCCGTGCTCATTGAGGACGGGGCCGTATCCGTGGTACTGTCTTTAAAATGAACTATTTCTGGTTTGTTTTCGTAGAATGTCTAGCCAAAACAGTGGAACCTCTTCTGCGCACTCCAGAAACAGTCGAAGGGAAAGGAGGCCATCAATCGAAGCAACTCTCGTACGATACGTAATGGCGTTACGTGAAGCTCTTGATGAGATGACTTCGGTAGAGGAGGTCCTGATAGACCGTATAAATTATCTTACGGTGGGGTTGGAAAACAGTTTTCAAGAAATAAACCTCTTGCACCAGAGGTTAAACATTCTTGTAACACCTCTCATGGAACCGATCTTCCCTTAAGAAGATTGGAACCTAGCACTTGGAATCCACAATCCTACCGGTTGGGACGACATTCCAGCGGAACCGCCTCTTGAAGATCTACAAGAAGTCCCGGTGGAGGTTGCACCTCCTCATACCGATGCCAATGAGCCTGCTTTTCTTCTCCCTAGGGAGATAGAAGAATGGCTCGCCGACGTGTGAGGAACCCATGCCCGGAAAAAGAAGTTCTTCAAGCCACATTTAACCGAGGGATTTACCTTTTCGGAAATTTTGCTAATAGAATAAGTAGTAGGCTAGAGACTTCTTGGTTTAGATTTCTTGTGCTTCTTTGACCTAACTATCTAGTATTTTAATTTTTAGGACTACTATGTAATTCTCTCTATGACCTAATGAATGATGGTTTTAGTTAATTTGGTGTTTGGATGGTGTTGAAATAAATAAAACACACTCGAGATGACAAAGGATGCAAGGGAAACTTGAACCAGCACTCCATGCAGGAAAACAGGGCCATCCGACAATTTTTCTCATTAACAGTAAGCTCAGCACGGGCCGTATCCGCCCAATACGGCCCCGTGCTGCACAGTCTGCAGAAATGACCCAGTTCAGGTAAACTAGACACGGGCCGTGTTCACCCGACACGCCCCCGTGTCCAGGCTTCTGTTTCTTTTGTTTAATTTTTGTTACTGGCACTTGAACACGGGGCCGTGCCCGGACAACACGGGGCCGTGTCCAGCGCCCAGTAACACTAATTTTTTTCTTTTTCACACCTTTTTACACATTCAATCAACCTAAAAATTTATTTTTGGGACACATTGAGGACAATGTGTAATTTAAGTGTGTGGGGGGGGGGGGGGGATGCTAAAACCTTGAATCATGCAAGTCCTAATAACAAGCCTTACACAAAACTCTATTGAACCCCTAATCACCCCAAATTTTTTCAAAAATTTTCATATTTTTTTGCTTGTCTAGGTTTAATTTGGGAATTTCAAAATTCTAAAAAGGTTATATTTTTACAAATTTACAACCGATAGCATCGTGATAAAAAGAACCAACATAAGAGAATTATGAAAAGGCATGACAAGCTTAGTTAAAATTTAATTATATATACTTGATCACATAAAAACCCATTCCCACAAAAGTGAGTTTTGAGCCTTTATTGAGCATACAAAAACATATCTTTAAATTAAATGCTCATTTTTCGTTTCTTGTGTGAATAGCCGCTTGGTTCTTACAACTCTAGAACTTGCCACGACGATACATTCCCTGTGACACTTCGGGTTTCCCGAGCAACCTTCTTGATTTAAACATTTCATGTACGTATATTATTAAATGAAATCTATGAATTATCTGTTATTACGTGTTGTATGTATGTATATTATATGTATGTTACAAGTGAGCCGAGACCCCAAGGACCCGACTCGAGACCACTCCCGGTCTCGAGTGAACAGTGAACCGATGGGCCGTTGGGCCGCTTCCTTTAGCCTCACACGAAACCCACTCGGAAACCCATAAGGGTGCATGGCCCTTGAATGGGGTATAAAATCCCCACATAAGCCACACTTCCCTCATTTTGACACTCAAACATTCTCTTGCTCACACACACTCCCTCTAAAACCCTAGCACAACACCACAACCCCCTCTCCTCCTTCTCGGATTCAACCGGCAACAAGAGCACTCTCGGATTGGCTCGGAATCATCACTCGAAGGCTCCATTCTATCACCAACTTGAACACCTTCGTGTCACTCTTGAATCGGTTAGTGTTTTAGATGTTCACTAGGTGTTTTGGTACATAATGGTGCTATTTGCTTTGAAATGTTTGAAATGATGGATGAAATATGTGAACTCTTGCATGATAATGAAGTGTTAAGACATTTGGATGATGAATGATTGATAGTATAAGGTGTTCATGATCATAGATTTATGTTGATAGTGCTTAGAATAAATATTACATAATTATTGTTGTTAAATGCATGGTTGGGTGGATTGAAGGTTTAGTGATTTGCATCTAAGTCCACATGAATGAATCGGTTTGTTGGAACATGCTTGTTTAGGAAGAGATAACCCTAAAGATGAACTATTTGAATGAAAAATGAATAATGAAGAACAAGTTGAATGTGGTATGAATATTCAAAAAATGCATGTTTTGATCTGTTTTGATTAATTACCGGACAAGAAAACATGTTGGTGCACTCTCATTGGATAGTACACATTACCATGAAATCAAAATGCTATTGGCTAGTACGTAGGACAGGTTCTAGAAGGATTCAGGTGCACGTAACAGTGGTTGCGAGTCGGAACCCTTGGTTGCGACTCGAGACCAAAACGTGATTCTTCGAGATCTCCCGGTTGCGACTCGCAAGCAGCACACTCGAGACCAAAGCATGATGAACCGAGACCGAGGTTGCGAGTCGGAACCCTTGGTTGCGACTCGAGACCAAAGCATGATGAACCGAGACCGAGGTTGCGAGTCGGAACCCTTGGTTGCGACTCGAGACCGTGTATTCTCGAGTCGAAACCGCCCTTGTCTCGACTGGGCTGCCTAAGTGTTATTGGGCCAAAATCTTGTTGGACTATCTGTTGACTGGACTGCATGTGTATCTGTTACTGTTTGTGAAAATGTTAGAGCAGGCCCAATAACCCAACTGTTTGAATGTATGCATGCTAAGTGTGTCGATACGTGTTTGCTATACGTGATTACTTGCACCCCAACTTGACCTATCTTTGGTAACCATGCTAGGACGTGGTGACCAACGTGTTTGACCAAGTAAAATAATCTACCGAGCAACCCAAGGTGAGTTCACACACTAAAAGCATGCGTCCCAGGGAGGGACACGAACAAACTGATTAATGTTTTTCAAACTAATGATTTCCGGGGGAATATACAAACGGTACTCTTGTACTACTACATCCGGGGGAAATACGTTTGGGTATTATTTATAAATCACAACTAGCAACACTAAACGAATCTCTATCACATCAAGTCCCTGCTTATAGTACCGATTAATCGCCGGGGGCGAACGGGTTATTAGTTGATAGCGCTATTAGGTTTGACAACCTCACACCGTGACCGGGGGAGATCGGGCGTGAACTATAGACCTTGCATCTCGGTCAATGACGATAGACATTGACCTGGGGCACCAAATCTTCTCGTCAACAGTTTCGGTAATTCAAGTTTAGTAGCTTTCATATGGGGTAGCTCCCCATGACGTGATTATAAACACTTTACCTAAACAACCTACATTTTCTTTTGAAAAGCTAAAACTGGACATTTCGTGAACTCGCCAACATTTCTGTTTACACCCTACTGCATGCTTTGCAGGTAACCAGTGAATCAGGAGCTTGCAGCTTGGGGATATGTAGTGGTCGTCTTAACCCGTGTGTTGGGTTTCAAATAATATTGAACAATGAACTCTGTTTTGAAACTGTTTGGTTTATGCTTCCGCTGTTTGTTTAAACTACCATTTGAACTTAAACTTTTAGAACTTTAAAAACATGGTGTTTACTAACTACTGTGGTTGGTGAATACTTTCACTATTATTCAATGCTCAGTATAATTGGTGGCTGGATCCTGGTCAGTCACGCCTCCAAGCGGTAGTACTCCGCATGTGGAAATTGGGGGTGTGACAGATTGGTATCAGAGCCATTGGTTATAGTGAACTTGGTTTTAAAAAGGAGAGTCTTTTTGAGAAAAACCAGACTATAACCCGTGACTCGTGACGACACTACACTCCAAGGGCAAGACTCGGCATATTAGACCTCATAGCTCGGACTTATGTTTACTTGCTTGTTTATCTTATATTGACTGCTCTACTATACATACTAGTGTGCCTAATTAGATAGATACACATCTCTCTTCTAACTCATTCTCGCTACATTACGACATCACACTCATACTGTGTTTTCTGGCTATGAAGACAATGAGTGGACGCGGAAGAGGAAGTGTTAACATGACTCAGGCTCAATTCGCTAACTTGCTCAACACGGTGGCTGCAGCTTTCGCAGCACACCCTGGAGGTAAACTCGTTACTTTAGGATGTTTAGATCCTACCCCCACATCGTCTTTTCGCCTCTAAACCTATTCGCTTCGCTTCACACAACAGGTCAGCCTGCGCCTGCGCAGCCCCATGTTTGTACTTTCAAAACCTTCATGGATGGCAAGCCTCTCCCTTTCAACGGCACTGAGGGTGCCATAGGCCTTCTGCACTGGATTGAAAAGGCCGAAGCTGTTTTCGCTGTCTGCGAGTGTCCCCCTGCTAACTGGGTTAAGTACGCAACTGGTACGCTTGAAGGAAACGCACTTTCGTGGTGGAAAGCACAGATTCAGATGCTTGGTCTGGAAACTGCTAATGCAACCGCATGGGAAGATTTCAAAAACATGATCAAAGAGGTGTACTGTCACCGGGATGACATCCACAAACTCGAGAACGAGTACTATGCGCTCAAGATGGTTGGGTCAGAGATTGAGACCTACACCAAGCAGTCCAACGACTATGCTGCACTCTGCCCAAACATGTCCCGACCTATGTATCGAAGGATCGAATTGTACATCAAGGGCTTGGTCCCAGAAATTCGAAGCCATGTGACCTCAGCCAACCTCAATACCATACAGCCCGTGGTTCGTCTTGCTCACAAACTCACCAATCAGGCTGTGGAAGAAGGCAAGTTGCCCCAAAGGATTAGTGCTACTACTGGAACTTCTAATGACAACAAACGAAAGTGGGATGGAAACCAGGGTAAGGATGTTAACTCTACTCAAGCCCCGGCCCAGCAAAGGAAAACTGAAAATAACAAGGGCCCTCAGCAGCAGGGTGGCTATCAGGGCCATCTCCCCAAATGTAACAAGTGCAATCGGCATCACAATGGGCCCTGTGCGAAGAACAAGTGCCAGCGGTGCAACAAGATGGGACATGAGGCCAAGGATTGTAGGAGCCCTCATCCCGCAAGGCAAAATCAACCACAGCAGCAGCAACATCATGGGAACATCAAGGGTTGTTTCCAGTGCGGAGCTGAAGGGCACATTAAGAAGAATTGTCCTCAGTTAAACCATAACAACCCCAATCAGGGTGCGGGAAATAACAACAACAACGCCAACAATGCTGGGAATGGTGCAAGAGGAAGGGCTTTTGTGATTGGAGCTGGAGAAGCAAGGAATGACCCCAACGTTGTAGCGGGTAAGTTCCTCCTTAATGATCGTTATGTTTCCATGCTATTTGATTCCGGAGCAGATGCTAGTTATGTATCCCTACGTATTAGTAAGAAACTTGAGCTCACTCTTACGCCGCTAAGCTCTAAGCACACCGTTGAAATAGCTAATGGTAGAAACCTCGAGGCCTCACACATAATTCGTAACTGCAAATTAGAGTTGTCTGGACAGACCTTCTGTATCGATCTCTTCCCCATCGTTCTTGGAAGCTTCGACGTCATCATTGGTATGGATTGGTTATCCAAACATCGAGCTGAAATCCTCTGCCAAGAGAAAGCTATTCGCATTCCCCGTCCCCCTGGCGAACCCCTTATAATTCAAGGCGACAAGAGCGGAGAAGTCACAGGCATCATTTCATTCTTAAAGGCCCAGAAGTGCCTGCGAAAGGGGCACACCGCTATCTTGGCACTCGTTGCCGACACACAGAAAATGGAAAGCAGGATTGAAGATTTTCCAGTCGTACGCGACTATCCTGAGGTATTCCCGGAAGAACTACCTGGACTCCCTCCTCACCGTCAGGTCGAATTCCAAATCGAGCTAGCTCCCGGAGCAGCACCTATAGCTCGTGCACCTTATCGTCTAGCTCCAGCGGAACTCAAGGAACTCTCTACTCAACTCCAAGAACTTTTGGACAAAGGTTTTATCCGTCCTAGCTCATCACCCTGGGGAGCCCCAGTGCTCTTCGTCAAAAAGAAAGATGGCACATTCCGAATGTGCATTGATTACCGCGAACTGAACAAGGTTACCATCAAGAATCGTTATCCACTTCCCCGTATCGACGACCTGTTCGACCAGCTGCAAGGGTCGAGCTATTATTCCAAGATCGATCTGCGATCGGGTTATCACCAGCTGAGAGTCCGCGATGAGGACATCTCTAAGACTGCTTTCAGAACCCGCTATGGTCACTACGAATTCCTTGTTATGCCTTTCGGAATGACCAACGCCCCTGCGATCTTCATGGATCTCATGAACCGAGTATGCAAACCCTACCTCGACAAGTTCGTAATTGTGTTTATCGACGATATCTTAATCTACTCGAAGAGCCAAGAGGAGCATGAACAACACCTGCGTCTCATTCTCGAACTCCTTTGCAATGAGCAACTGTACGCCAAATTCTCGAAATGTGATTTCTGGCTTAGAGAAGTCCATTTCCTTGGGCACATCGTCAATCAGGAAGGGATTCATGTTGACCCCGCTAAGATTGAGTCCATTAAGAACTGGCCTGTACCTAAGACTCCGACCGAAGTTCGCCAATTCTTGGGATTGGCGGGATACTATCGAAGATTTATCAAGGGATTCTCTAAGATCGCTCAACCACTTACGACCCTCACTCAGAAGGGTGTTGCTTACAAATGGAGCGATGCTCAGGAATCTGCCTTCCAGGAACTAAAGAAAAATCTTTGTAGTGCTCCTATTCTTTCCTTACCTGAAGGTACCGACGACTTTGTTGTTTACTGCGATGCTTCTATTCAAGGGCTTGGTTGCGTGTTGATGCAACGCGAGAAAGTTATTGCTTACGCTTCGCGACAACTCAAGATCCACGAACGGAACTACACGACGCATGACTTAGAATTTGGAGCTGTGGTCTTCGCACTCAAGCTTTGGAGACACTACTTGTACGGCACCAAGTGCACGATTTACACCGATCACAAGAGTCTCCAGCACATAATGGAACAAAAAGAGTTGAATATGCGGCAACGCCGATGGGTCGAACTCCTAAATGACTACGAGTGTGCAATTAAATATCATCCAGGCAAGGCTAATGTGGTAGCCGATGCCCTCAGCAGAAAGGAGACCAAACCCAAGCGTGTTCGTGCCTTACAGCTCACTATCCACTCGAACCTCCCTAATCAAATTCGAAATGCTCAGGTTGAAGCATTGAAAGCCGAGAACATCAGGGCTGAGTCCCTACGAGGATCGAGACAACGATTGAAACAAAAAGAAGACGGTGCTTACTACGTAGCCGGACGCATATGGGTTCCGCACTATGGAAATTTACGTGACCTGGTGATGGATGAAGCCCATAAGTCCCGTTACTCAGTACATCCGGGTTCAGATAAGATGTACCACGACTTGAGGACTACCTATTGGTGGCCTGGCATGAAAGCCCACATAGCAACCTATGTCAGAAAATGCTTAACTTGTGCAAGAGTCAAGGCTGAGTATCAGAAACCATCAGGCCTACTCCAACAGCCAGAGATCCCGCAATGGAAATGGGAGCAGATTTCCATGGATTTTGTTACTGGCCTGCCTAGGTCTCAACGCGGAAATGACACCATTTGGGTGATCGTGGATCGCTTAACTAAGTCTGCACACTTTTTGGCTCTCAAAGAAACAGACAAGTTCTCTACCCTAGCAGAGGTATACTTAAAAGAAGTGGTTTCGAAGCACGGAGTACCAACCTCTATCATTTCCGATCGAGACGCGCGTTTTACCTCTGAGTTGTGGCAAGCCATGCACAAATCTTTTGGCTCACGTTTAGACATGAGCACCGCTTATCACCCGCAAACGGATGGGCAATCCGAACGTACCATCCAAACCCTCGAAGACATGCTTAGGGCGTGTGTGATCGATTTTGGCAAAAATTGGGAGAAGCACCTACCGTTAGTGGAATTCTCCTACAACAACAGCTACCACACCAGCATTCAGGCGGCACCCTTTGAGGCATTGTACGGTCGTAAATGTCGATCGCCTCTCTGCTGGGCGGAGGTTGGTGACAGCCAGATCACAGGCCCGGAACATGTAGTTGACACCACAGAAAAGATTGCCCAGATTAGGCAACGCATGGCGGCAGCTCGTGACCGTCAAAAGCACTATGCTGATAAGGATAGGAAACCGCTAGAGTTCCAGGTTGGTGAACGGGCTCTACTTAAGGTCTCACCCTGGAAGGGTGTGGTTCGTTTTGGAAAACGGGGCAAGCTTAATCCAAGATATGTCGGACCCTTTGAAGTTACCGAAAAGATCGGTACGACCGCTTACAGATTGAATCTGCCTGAAGAACTGAGTGCTGTGCACAACGTCTTCCACGTGTCTAATCTGAAGAAGTGTCTATCAGATGAAACACTCATCATTCCTTTCAAGGAACTCACTATTGACGAACGGCTACACTTTACTGAGGAACCGGTTGAGATCACGGATCGTGAGATCAAAACCCTCAAACGTAGCCAGATACCCCTCGTGCGAGTTCGTTGGAACTCACGCCGTGGCCTAGAGTTTACCTGGGAGCGGGAAGACCAGATGAAGCACAAGTATCCCCAGTTGTTCCCAAACGAAAACCCCAGCACTGAAGCTACAACCGAATTTCGGGACGAAATTCCAAACTAACGGGGGGATGATGTGACACCCCGTTGAAACGTTCTCACTTATACTAGCTTGACAGTGTCTGCCTTAACTTTCGGGACGAAAGTTCTTAAAACTTGGGGATAATGTGACACTTCGGGTTTCCCGAGCAACCTTCTTGATTTAAACATTTCATGTACGTATATTATTAAATGAAATCTATGAATTATCTGTTATTACGTGTTGTATGTATGTATATTATATGTATGTTACAAGTGAGCCGAGACCCCAAGGACCCGACTCGAGACCACTCCCGGTCTCGAGTGAACAGTGAACCGATGGGCCGTTGGGCCGCTTCCTTTAGCCTCACACGAAACCCACTCGGAAACCCATAAGGGTGCATGGCCCTTGAATGGGGTATAAAATCCCCACATAAGCCACACTTCCCTCATTTTGACACTCAAACATTCTCTTGCTCACACACACTCCCTCTAAAACCCTAGCACAACACCACAACCCCCTCTCCTCCTTCTCGGATTCAACCGGCAACAAGAGCACTCTCGGATTGGCTCGGAATCATCACTCGAAGGCTCCATTCTATCACCAACTTGAACACCTTCGTGTCACTCTTGAATCGGTTAGTGTTTTAGATGTTCACTAGGTGTTTTGGTACATAATGGTGCTATTTGCTTTGAAATGTTTGAAATGATGGATGAAATATGTGAACTCTTGCATGATAATGAAGTGTTAAGACATTTGGATGATGAATGATTGATAGTATAAGGTGTTCATGATCATAGATTTATGTTGATAGTGCTTAGAATAAATATTACATAATTATTGTTGTTAAATGCATGGTTGGGTGGATTGAAGGTTTAGTGATTTGCATCTAAGTCCACATGAATGAATCGGTTTGTTGGAACATGCTTGTTTAGGAAGAGATAACCCTAAAGATGAACTGTTTGAATGAAAAATGAATAATGAAGAACAAGTTGAATGTGGTATGAATATTCAAAAAATGCATGTTTTGATCTGTTTTGATTAATTACCGGACAAGAAAACATGTTGGTGCACTCTCATTGGATAGTACACATTACCATGAAATCAAAATGCTATTGGCTAGTACGTAGGACAGGTTCTAGAAGGATTCAGGTGCACGTAACAGTGGTTGCGAGTCGGAACCCTTGGTTGCGACTCGAGACCAAAACGTGATTCTTCGAGATCTCCCGGTTGCGACTCGCAAGCAGCACACTCGAGACCAAAGCATGATGAACCGAGACCGAGGTTGCGAGTCGGAACCCTTGGTTGCGACTCGAGACCAAAGCATGATGAACCGAGACCGAGGTTGCGAGTCGGAACCCTTGGTTGCGACTCGAGACCGTGTATTCTCGAGTCGAAACCGCCCTTGTCTCGACTGGGCTGCCTAAGTGTTATTGGGCCAAAAGCTTGTTGGACTATCTGTTGACTGGACTGCATGTGTATCTGTTACTGTTTGTGAAAATGTTAGAGCAGGCCCAATAACCCAACTGTTTGAATGTATGCATGCTAAGTGTGTCGATACGTGTTTGCTATACGTGATTACTTGCACCCCAACTTGACCTATCTTTGGTAACCATGCTAGGACGTGGTGACCAACGTGTTTGACCAAGTAAAATAATCTACCGAGCAACCCAAGGTGAGTTCACACACTAAAAGCATGCGTCCCAGGGAGGGACACGAACAAACTGATTAATGTTTTTCAAACTAATGATTTCCGGGGGAATATACAAACGGTACTCTTGTACTACTACATCCGGGGGAAATACGTTTGGGTATTATTTATAAATCACAACTAGCAACACTAAACGAATCTCTATCACATCAAGTCCCTGCTTATAGTACCGATTAATCGCCGGGGGCGAACGGGTTATTAGTTGATAGCGCTATTAGGTTTGACAACCTCACACCGTGACCGGGGGAGATCGGGCGTGAACTATAGACCTTGCATCTCGGTCAATGACGATAGACATTGACCTGGGGCACCAAATCTTCTCGTCAACAGTTTCGGTAATTCAAGTTTAGTAGCTTTCATATGGGGTAGCTCCCCATGACGTGATTATAAACACTTTACCTAAACAACCTACATTTTCTTTTGAAAAGCTAAAACTGGACATTTCGTGAACTCGCCAACATTTCTGTTGACACCCTACTGCATGCTTTGCAGGTAACCAGTGAATCAGGAGCTTGCAGCTTGGGGATATGTAGTGGTCGTCTTAACCCGTGTGTTGGGTTTCAAATAATATTGAACAATGAACTCTGTTTTGAAACTGTTTGGTTTATGCTTCCGCTGTTTGTTTAAACTACCATTTGAACTTAAACTTTTAGAACTTTAAAAACATGGTGTTTACTAACTACTGTGGTTGGTGAATACTTTCACTATTATTCAATGCTCAGTATAATTGGTGGCTGGATCCTGGTCAGTCACGCCTCCAAGCGGTAGTACTCCGCATGTGGAAATTGGGGGTGTGACATTCCCGGTCCTTACCAACTTAAACCCGAGTAAGTAAATGATGGAGGCATTAGGACTAACCCTTTTTTTTATTTCTACACCATTATTTTTCTTTTTTACCACCTACCCAAAATCCCCCTAGTTAACCTCTTTGAGCCTAAACCTTTTCATTTCTTAACCCAAACCAAACACCCTTTCACCCACCAAAACCTTTTTTATTAACCATTTGTTTTAGTAACAAGCTCGGTTTTTCGTTTGACTTTGAAAAAAAAATTGTTGATGATGAAGCAAAAGAAATAAACAAACAAGTTCATCAAAAATAACTTTGTTTGAATAATAGCTTCATCAAAATAAAAAAATAAAAATTTTTACAAAAATAAAAAGTCTTTCGAAAACCGACGCTTGTTACGTTTTTTCGCCCTTTTTTCTACTAACCACTAACCCAACCACCTACCTTTAACCCAAGCCTAACCCTTCACCAAAAAGTCATCTTGATATTTACAAAGGTATATAGTTAAAAAGGAGGAGGATTGATTGCTTGGCAAGCATATGGTAGGAGTAAGTTCCATGCCGCTCTCGAGTGATTCACTAAAAAAACATCTTCGGCCGAGTGTTGAGTGATCCCCCGTGAGGTATGTGAACTTGTATATAAAGAGAATTTTAAAGAGGCATGTTATGCCCTAATAAGTAATTTATCATATGAAAAGTTTTAAATAAATCATGACGAATATAATTGTAAATAAATAAAAATAAAACTAAATAAAGAATCTTGGAAATCCCGACACTCTATGACAAGCCTAAAAACCTTCTTTTCTACCCATTCCATTTGGGAGTGTAAAGCCATATTATAAAGAGTTTTGCTTGAGGACAAGCAAAGATTCAAGTGTGGGGGTATTTGATGTGTGCAAAATGCAACATATAAATTACATCAATTGTGGCATAAAACTAACCCTTTTTTAGTACTAATGTTGGAAAAAGTGTGATTTTGTCTTCCTTTTGTATTTTCAGGATTAAATGAGCTCAAATTAACAAAAGAAGCAAAAAGACAGCAAAATCTAACATAAATACAAGAAAGGGAACAAACATGACATGCCCGACCCCACGACAGCATCTTCCCAAGCAAAACAAGAAAACAGGAGGCTGAACACGCCCCGTGCTCAGTGAGCACGGGGGCGTGCCCAAGTGTCAGCATAAAAGACAAAGTTGTAGAAGCTTCCATCGCCCACCACGGGGCCGTGCTCAGCGGGCACGAGGTCGTGGTCAACTATAAGATTCGCAGAATCCAGGCAAATCTTGATAGTACAGATATGCTTCTGCACACGGGGTCGTGCCCAGCGGACACGGGGCCGTGGTCAACTAATAAAGACAAGAGCAATTAATGAAGAAAGAGAAGGATGTGGACACGGGGCCGTGCCCGAGCTTCTGTTCAGCCTATAAATAGGAGTGCTTGGCTCAAGCTCAAACCATCCCTTGGCACACCACCTCTCTCACACTTCACCCACCACCCACCAGCACCATAACACCATCATCCACCACCATCATCCACCACCATCATCCATTGTCCATCATAGAGTGTGTGAGTCGTCTCGGGATCCAAGATTGATCGTAAGAGTTCTTGACAATCAAGGCCATGTTTGCCTAAGTCTCTTACATCACTTGGTGAAGACAAAGTGTCCAGTGCAATACTTTTTATTTTTAATCTTTTCGCACTTTTTAATTGGTTATGTATTAATGACTTTAATAACTAGTTTCTTATGTTGAAGGTGATTCTTCCTTATCGTTTGTCCGTGGTGTCCTGGCATTATTTTACTGTCTATATAAAATAAAAGATTTTCACCATTCATATCTCCACGGTCTATATGGAGGTATGTTGGCTACCTGGTCGGGGGTTAAGGGAACGGTTTGGTAAGAGTCTTGCCATTGTTCAGTGTATAGATCCTGCAAAGGACCTGGGTCAAATTTAGTAGGACCTCCTTCAATACTTAACGGTATTGGATGGCGGGGGTCCAAACTCTTTGATCCCCTCATAAGTTAACCTACTATTAATATTTTAACCCGGCTACTTAGGACTGTATCCCTGCTGACTCAGACTACTTAGCCGAGGGTAACGTCACCTTCAAAAGAGGGGCCTACCACATTATGCATTAATAACTTAATTAATTATCTTTCAATAATCCGACCCTTTAGGATTGTATCCTTGCTGACTCAAACTACTGGTTTGAGGGTAACGTCACCTCCAAAAGAGGGGCCTACTACAATAACTAAGATAATCTCTTAAATAGTGCAAAAGTGCGGAAATAATCAAAGGTTACACTAAACACGAGTCGGAACCAAGTGATTCATCTTGTCTATCTGTTTTATTTTTATTTTTGTTTTTCAGCATTTTAGTTAGTTTTTATTTTTTCTAGTTTAAAATATTTTTCTAAACTTTTGATTTGATTAGACATTGAGGATAAACCGGTACTAAAAGCTCTTGTGTCCTTGGACGACCTCGGTATCTTACCAACACTATACTACGCTCACGATGGGTGCACTTGCCCATATGTGTGTTTAGTGTTAGTAAATATCGTGTTTTATAAATTTAAAACTAGGCTAAAAAGTGTTAAAAAGGGGCTTAACATATACATTAAAAACTAATAACACTCACGCACATCAGAGGATATGCGTTTGTGAAATCCTCCTCACATCCCCTACAAGGATGTGGGCATTTGAAAACCGCCTCATATCCCCTACAAGGATATGGGTTTACGAAAATCCGTTTACAAGTTTTGTCAGTTTGATTGTCCCCACCGGACGTATGCTTGTTTTGAGAGAAGTGAACTCACCTTAGATTTGTTCGGTATGACTAATTACTTGTTTACAGTTGGTCAACCAAATCCTAATAGGGTTACCAATGACAGTCAGTTTCACATACACGTAAATCACAAACTCTATGTACACATTGCACAAGTAACAACAAGTATAGCACGTATTATCACACAAGTTGTAGCAAGTATTCGGCCCTATGCATATTCGCATTACAAGTTCATACCATACGTGCATGTTTCATTTTTAACACTTAGCAATTAATTTGTTATTCACATGAGAGTGCGGTCCAGAAAGTTTAGTATGTGACCCAAGTGTCACCCGTTCTTATTGCCCAGCCCAACTATATCAAGCCCAACCCGAGTGTGCGACTCGTTCATATCCGTGGCCCGCTATCTAGTGTGAGGCCCAACAACTTAACAGGCCCAAATGAATGTGCGATCCTATAACCGTTGTGCGACTGGGTCTAAGTTGGTGCGAGTGTGTGACGTGTTGTATTTGTGCGATCCAGACCTCCTTGTGCGATCCGGACATCCTTGTGCGATTGACCCAGTTAACGCTCATCATAACTCCCATGATTACCCCCATTATTTTCGCTCACATCAGTTACGAGATTGAACAGTTACAACACTATAATTTATCAAACCTTACTTGTTAGTTAGCACTAACAGTGAATAAATATAGACCTATTCACATCGGCCCAAGTATCCAATCATACCATCTGACCCTTAATACCAAATCACCAATTCCTCATGTGTGATTATGTAACACCCATCCATTTAATTCATTAGTTTATCGTATGAAATGTGAAATTTTATAAACAAAATATTTAACTAACAAAAACTAAGCTAGTAGGCTAAGTTATACTTCGTCATAGAGTTTAACATAGTCAAATAACTAGTTTCAAACATGAATCATTTAGTAGTGTTTACAAAACTACATAATTGAACTAGATTCATTTAGTGCGGAAGCGTCCAAAAGTTTCGTGTTTGGTTCTTGGAGCATCAACTTGATCGTCGTCCACAAACTTGCAATACCTGAAAAACTAGAGATTTTTAACAGAAATTAGTATTAGAGTTCTTGGAAATATTGCGTAACCGAAACTACGCTTAAAACGGGTTCGATTAGCTATGATATGCAAAACTCAACAAAAATGTCCAGACTCTACCGTAACTTACGGTATCTACCGTAAGTTACGGTAGTCACTGGAAAGCTTTGGTCTACCGTAAGGCAGTAGACATCTGGCGTAACCATTTTATCTCTACCGTAAGTTACGGTAGATACCGTAACTTACGGTAGTCTCTGGAAATTTATGTTTTGATTTATTTTGATTATTTCACTCGAAACCCAAATCTTGGATTCCTCATTTTTTTTCGCCCACGCTCCCATCACTGGTTTGCGTGTTTAATATTTCGCTACCCATCGCTCGGGCTCAAAATCTACAAGTAAGTTACTACCGCTCTTGGTGACCCGTTTAGTTCACCCTTATTGACTTCATTATTCTAACAAACCAATACTCTAAATTCTCATATTCTAATATATCATTTATTGACAATCACAAAAGATCAATTTACCATATTACAAAGCATTAGCCACACATTACTTGATTATTCGACCCGTTTGGCTCATCTACGGAATCCTCCATTATGATGACTACCAACGAGACCTAACCAATTCTTGAACTATTTTTCAATATAACGAACATTATTGCTTTAAATCAACACAACTTTTATTCTATAATTCAACTACATATATGCTAATTATCAATATTCACCCAATGTAACGAATCAAGTTACATACCTTTAGTGCACGCCCTTCAAACGCAAATCGCCACCGGCTTGTCCACTCGACGCTCCGGTATCTTTTCCTATAGAGTTCAATCACAATTAGTTTAGAACTCTCTTTTCAATCATATATCGCATAATTTGCCAAATCATCACAATCATGCGTTTTAACTTTAAATCTCAATTTCGGGCCCTCTTTGAGGCATTTTTACGAACACTTAAAGTGCAGGATTTTATATCTTTTATTTTCAAGTTCATGGCTTGTTACTTAGCCAAAATTAACATCAATCGAGTTAACACATATAGAATCAAACATCACCTTTTTCATAAATCAGTTTCTATGAATCATATTACACTAGAATGACCTTCAAAACCCTAGTGTTCATCAAGTTCCATCTAACCACATATTATCAACAATGGTGTTCATAGATTTCACTAAAATTTCACATGATTTCAACATATAATTGCCTAGGGTTTACTCCTAGACACTTAAATGTTCTTATTTCATCTACATAACACACATGCATCCACAAATTTCGAATTCCCTAAATTCATGAAACTTTCAAGTAGAGAATTTTTACCAAATTTTGCATACCTTCTGATCTCCTTGCAATGGGGATCAGTAATCTATGCTCGATTTTCGTTTTGAACTTGATTTGATCCTTCAATTTGGAGTTTTTAGCAGAAACTAGGGTTTTTAGGGGAGCTGGGGATCGCCCCCTGCTCTGGTCGATCTCAACACACACCAACAAGTGTGTTTGAGTTTAATTAATATTGTTTTATTGATATTAGTTTTCATTTAGACACTTTTGGCCCTCCAACTTTCATTCTTTATTTGTTTTAACTCTTTAACTACTCACAACTTATTTTCTAACTAGGTTATTGAAATTCCTAGTTATCATATATATTCCCAACGTTATTGTATTATAAGAATTTGTATTTTCGGGGTGTTACAAGTCCACCCTCCTTAAAAAGGGTTTCATCCCCGAAACCAGAGTACGTACCGAATAGTGTAGGGTAGAGATGTCGCATCTCTTCTTCGGACTCCCATGTAGTGCCCGAACCTTTCCTATGCTCCCACTTGATCTTGACTTGATCGATTCGTTTATTTCGCAAGTGCTTAACCTTTCGATCTAAAATTTCTATGGGCCTTACAATATAATTCAAGTGATCATCCACCTCGATATTGTCGTAATGGATGTAAGCTGTTTCCTCCGCTAGACATTTTCGTAGCTGTGATACATGAAACGTGCCATGTATTCCACTCAACTCTTCCAGTAGTTCGAGGCGATAGGCTACCTTACCAACATGTTCGATGATTTTAAATGGCCCAATAAATCTTGGGCTCAATTTTCCTCTTTTTCTAAACCGAATTATTCCCTTCCACAGCGATACCTTCAACATCACCCTATCGCCCACTTGAAATTCAATTGGCCTCCTTCGTTTATCTGCATACGACTTTTGTCGATCCTGAGCTGCTTTTAAGTGAGTTCGGACCAAGTCGATTTTCTCATTCATGATTCGGATTATATCTGTATGAGCTAGTTGACGTGGACCCACTTCTCCCCAACACGCCGGGGTTCGGCACTTTCTACCGTAAAGCATCTCGTACGGAGCCATACCGATGCTTGCTTGGCAACTGTTATTATATGAAAATTCGACCAATGGTAGATAGACATCCCAACTACCCCCGAGATCGATAATGCACGCCCGTAACATATCTTCCAACGTCTGTATCGTTCTTTCGCTTTGTCCATCCGTTTGTGGATGGTACGCGGTGCTAATTAACAACTTAGTTCCTATTTGTTCTTAGAATTCGCGCCAAAAGTTTGAAGTAAACCGAGTATCTCTGTCAGACACAATGGATACCGGTACTCCGTGTCGCGCCACTATTTCATTAGTATATACTTCTGACAACCTTCCTTAAGTAGTCCTTTGGTTTGGACCCAACTAGCTTAGTTTCATTTTTAAGTCATTGTTTCTTCTAGTCAAAAGTTATCATATGCATGTGTTTTTCACGAGTAAGTCCTCATGCACTGTAACTTTTTATCTTGTATTTCTTTTTTTGTCACCTATTTGACCCAATTGTCAATTGACCACTCAATAGTATGAGTTCACCAACATGTTCACCCCATACTAATCTTATATTGACAAGTGTTTTGTATAAACCACGTTACTATTTTTGACTCTGGATGGTCTTGTCGGCTAGATTGATTAATCACCGTCATTTTTATGCTCTGTAATTCGGGTCTTCCATATTGTTATATTCGGTCTCACATGAGTTTATGATTTCCTATCCCGTAACTCGCGTTACGACATGATTATATTATGTATTTCTATGTCACTTTTGTGACTATGATCGCATCGCATCACATCATGTCTAAGTTTTTATTAGCTCTTCATTATTATAAATCTTCTTTCTGTTGGTGCATTCATCTGTCGTCTTCGTCTTATGTCTAGTCTCGGGTTCGTTGCGAAGTTGTTCAAGCATGATGTCATGATAACATCATCAAAGTGACATCATCAATGACATCACTACATATAAGACAAAAGGATTAGAATGTGAAAGTTGGATTTCGGTCAAAATATGATTCCGCTTATATGTCAATAGGTGATTTCGCTTTTATGTCAATAGGTGATTTCGCTTTTATGTCAGTTAGGAGGTTTCGCTTTTATGTCATACCCTATATATAGACACATAAGCGAAATCACACATAGGAGTTAGAGGTGTGTTCTTCCGGTAAGCCACGAAGTGCTGCCGAAGTGTTGTCTGAACGTGTACTCGTATTATTGATCAATACAACAACAGTTTAAAGTGAATTCTCGCTGAATTGTACTCGGTTTGTCTGTTTCCGCCGTTCAAACTGAGATAAACTCTTCTAAGCGACTCGTTTAGGTCCGAATTCGATCCTACAATTGGTATCAAAGCCAGTTAAGAAGAGTTCTACACAATTCAGCCGATAATTCTGTTTCTACACCATTCTTTTTCGAAAATCAAAACTTTTTACGGTCAGAATCGGTTCAGTTTTACACATCTTGCTCGGAATTCTATATTGACAAATCCTTGAAAGTTTCATAACTAAAATCGATCTAGAACTTAGGATTTTCAAGGTTTCGCTTATACGGACTCGTGCAAAAGGTGACATCATCACCTGATTTCGCTTATCTGTACAAGTCTAATTCCGCTCTTTTGAACATCAGCTGATTCCGCTCATTTGAACATAAGATTTCGCTCTTGTGTCAGGTTGCACGAGGTGATCAGAATCAGTTGTCAGTGCATGTGATATTATCGAAAGTGCATTGAGTAGTGTGAACCGATTGAAAGTGCATCGAGTGTGTGAAATCATAACTACGTTGTGTCAGTTTGCATGTGAAGTATTGATCAATATTAATTTTGTCGGCACAAGATTTAATCAAAATTGATATTGCATGTGAAACATTGATTGTATTCATGTGATTGTCAGACTAATCAGTTTGTGTTGGAAAATTAAAAAGGTGTCAACAAACATTGAAAGCAATCAACAGTTGTCAGCCATTTTTGAACATTGGCCCAATCATCTTATCTTGTTACTTGTTGTTGTCGGTTCAGTGGACTTTGAGGCCCAATCTTTATTCAAGAAGTTGTTGTCACTGGTTTGCTTGTGAACAAGAAGTCAGGCCCGTCACGTGATTAAAAAAAATTGTGGCCCAATCATATTGGTGGATAATTTTTGTTTTGTCGGCTACATTAGTTTCAAGTCAAAACAAAAGCACCGTTTCTTGAGTAGATTATTTGGTCAAATCATAACAGTTGTGGGCTTTAAAATTCTTGGCATAATCAGATTTAAGTGATTGGTATTTCTTTTAATCAGATTGTTTAAAATGGAAGTGATTTTTGATGAGACGGAAAACCATTATCTTGAAAGGATAAATGATTGGTATCGAGGATATTTTAGTAGTCATTATCAAGATTTGTCCAAGAATGTTTGGGCTAAACGGTTCGAATGTTTTCTGTGTAAGAAAGATGAGAAATTAGTTGATTTGGAGAAGAGATTTGACTGTTTGATTGATCATTTGAAAGAAAACCAGATAATGATATCAGAAGCTGAAAGAGTATCAAAGTTTGCTAATGGATTACCAGCTGAATGGAATGATTTTTTGGAAAATCTAAGAAAGAATTCTAGTTTTTCAAAATTATCTTTAAGTAAATTCATTAGTAAACTTACAACACATAGATATGATAATGAAGAGAAAAAGAAAGAATTGTTGAATAGGATAGAAAATAATTTGAAAAATTTAAGTTTGGATGTGGTTGTAGAACTGAACAAAAGAGTCTGTGTGTGTCTTAGTGCAAAAGATGTTATGAAATACGATATGAAAAGGGGTTGTTATATTGATGAGAATATGAATCCTCTTCACTTCGTTAAAATCTTTTGTGCAGGAACATACAAGATGAAGAAAGAGCAAGTTCAAAAGAATGAAGAATCTGTGGAGATTGATTTCTCAAGTTCTGACTCAGTATGCTCCAAATGTGACAACTTTAAGGCTGATAATGACAAACTCTTGAAAGATGCAGAAAGTTTGACATTGGAAGTCAAAAAGTTGAAGGATGAGAAGCAATCTGATATTAACCAGATTCTTATGTTGCAGGGAAATTGTGAAAAGCTTAAATCTGAAAATGTTTAACTGTTAAATGACTTGAACAGTTTGACATCAGAAAACAAAACTTTTGAAGAAAAAATTAAAAGTTTTGAAAATGAAAAATCGAAGATTGAGAAAGATTTTCAAAGTCAAATAAAAAGTTTAGAAGATGAGAGAGATTTGTTTGGTAAAAACAATCTTGAAAAACAAATTGCAATCAATTCTCATCTTGAAAAGATTATTCGACTTGAAAAGGAAGCTGAATGTGCTCAAAAGAAAATCAAAGAGTTAGAAGGTAAAATCAGGGAATGGGAAGAAAAGTCGAAGGTTTTTGTGAATACTTCAGCTATTCCCTGCCCAAAACCTGTTAATTCAGTTCCAATAAGTGACAATGTCACAAACTTTGACAAAGTCAAAGTTGAAGATTGCGATGAGAAATCTGATGATGAAAATGAAAAAATGAAGAAAAAGAATTTATTTTTGAAGTTAAAAGAAAAGTTTCAAGAAACTGTTCCGCAATCAACTGAAAAGGGAGAATGCTCTAAGCAAAAACCTTTGAAGAAGAAAGTGGAACAAAAACAAAAAGAGAAAATTTTGAAAAATGTTCAAAAAGATAATAAAAGCTCATCAGATCGATCATCCAATCGCAATGAAAAATTACAAAAATCGAAAAATGAAAACTCTAAAATTGTTGGTAATAAGTGGTGCAGGTCGGACCACAGTGCTCAAAAGTCAAATCCAGCAAACATGAGGAAGGAATATCACCAAGCCAAGCAGTGCTTTGATTTGAGCATTTGGACTGAAAATGGTGATTGGTACGATAACAGGGTGTGTTATCGATGTGGTTATCAAGGACACATTGCTGTTAACTGCCAAAGTTGGAATTATGAGACGAGAAGATGCTTTAACTGCAACATCAGAGATCACATTGCCAGAGATTGCCCAAGGAGATCAAATGAAAGATTGAGGGTTAGTTCTCAGAAGATGGCAAAGAAATCAGTCAATGTCAAGCCCAAAGAACAGAAGGTTCAAGAACCTAAAGTTCAAGAAACGAAAGTGAAACTTTATCAGGGGCAGAAAGACAGACTGAGAAAGAAGAGAAAGAAGGCTAGAGAGTATCTAGAGAAGATCTTGTCCTCGGGTTCATCTGTTGGTAAAAATAAGAGTTCTGATGAATCGACTTCCTCGATTGCAAAGTCAAGCAAGACGAATTCATCAGATACAAATCTGAGGACAAAAGAAGAAAAGAAGAAGAAGAAAATGGTCGGCGATGAATCTGACAGGTCAAAGTCAGACAAGCCACCTTCAGGCGATGAATCTGACAGGTCAAAGTCAGACAAGCCATATGCAGGCAATGATTCTGGTTTGTCAAAGCCAGAGGAGCCATTGGTTGAGGTAAAAATTGAGAATTCTGGCTTAACAATGGATGATGCAAATTTTCCACCATTGTTGAACAAGAATTCAAAATCACCCAAGGACCGTCAGGCTTGGGTGAATCTGTTCAAATGAAAAACCTGACTTGCCGGAGATCCCAAGTTGGTAATCGTGGATCATGAATCGGCATCATTCTTTATCATGTTTAATGTGTTTTTGAAAAGCAGGACTTGCCGGAACTCCCAGGTTTGTAAGCGAGGAGTATGAATCGGCACTTTGAGAATTCAACCAACAGATGGTAAATTGGTTGAAAAACAGGTTTGAGTTGTATGTTTGTGATTTTTTGCAAGTGGTTCAGAATTTGAATTGAATTGATCTTACAAGTGGTAATCAGGGACATTAAGTTGTATCTGATTTCCTACAAGTGATTGGTACAACAATGTGATGATTTGATTCCCAAACTTACAAGTGGTTAAAACAAACTCATTTTCCGGAAAAAACCATTTTGATTAAAACAAACTTAAGTGTTTTGAAATCATAATGGGAAAATAGTTTGTTGTGAGGGGGAGTTCTGATTGTTTATGCTAAGTGGATGGCGAATTGAGGCAATTCGATATCAGTTGTCACGTTGTTGTACAGTTTGTTTTCAAATTTCCTAAAATGTGTTTGCATTTTAGGGGGAGTAAGAATTTTTAGAAAATCCAAAAACATTTGAAAATTTGAAAATGTCAAAAACATTGAAAAATTCAAAATGAGTTTTGTTGTAAAAAGAGGAAATGATAGTAGATCAGTTGGACTGTCACAGCATGCTAAAGAAATGGAGAGATAAAATGTGATAAACGGTCTCACTAAAGATGTGACGATAGGCTCAGCTAGACTAGTAGAATTGCGATAACGATACAAACCTAAATGAAAAAGCCTAGTTCTAGTGGGAAACATGGTCAAAAGCATAGTACTTAGTTTTGTCCTTCTTGACTGTGTACCTACTCAGTAATCGCTGATTGTCGAAAGACATAAAACTGGTTAAGTTTGTGAACTTTCACAACTTTGCTAAAAAGTCACTGTGATTGTGCATTTTATTTTGCAAAGATTTAAACTTGTCTTATTTCTTTATTTTGTTTAAGCATCGGACATCCTCTGCGTATACGTGAGTATCGACCTGGATGTTGTTGCCTAAACGTTCTGCTTTATTTTCTTTGGTGTTTCGTTTAAGCTTTGGATCACCTCTGCATATACGGGAGTATCGACCTGGTGGTTAAAGCCTAAACAACTTCAACTTGTTTTATTTTTCTTATTTTGTTTAAACATTGGACTTTCTCTGCGTATACGAAAGTATCGACCTAATTGTTAATGTTTAAACATTCTGCTTTGTTTTCGCACAATTCACAGTCGATAAAAGTTTAAAGGCATTGCTTGAGTTAGTGTATTGCATGATGAGGGGATATGCTGAGATCGTGGGGTCCATAAGAATTTAGTGCTATCTTAATATACCTTAAAGTATCGGTAAGCAGATTGAAAGTTTTTAGATTGAGTTTAAGTGGACAACAATATCGTCAATCAATGTGAATCGTTTAGAACTTAAAATGTTTAAAGCTTAACGGTGCTTGTGATGTGTCTCGAAACTGATATGATCCTCTTACACAAACTCACAAAAATAGTGTCTGTATATATTTCTTTACTGCATTGCATTCCTTTGTTATCAAAAACCCAAAAAGATTTTAGTGTGTTTTAGCATAAATTTTGAAAAATTCAAAAAGATTTTCGACAACTGATGTTGGAAAGCTGATATTCAAAATTTCAAGTGCTGAACATGATGAGCTGGTTTGGGAGTGTGTGTATTGAATTGAGAAATTTATTTTGAGAAAGAAGTTGAGATTAGTTAATCAGGGTCATTAATTTGAACTTGATGGAACTATTTCCAGTAAGTTTTTCTTATTGTTTTTAAGTAAAAACTTATGTTTTTGATGAGAAAATGTGTGCAGGATATGAGCTTAAACAGAGTTAAAGCCAGGATGCAATCTCTAGGTGATAGCTAATTCCAGATAGCGATCCCATCATGATGAAAGGGGGAGTCTGACGAGGTTAGAGCCAAAGAGAAGATCCTGGTATATGCTAAGAAAGAAAAAGACTGAAGATGCAAAGACTCGACACTTAAGACTCGTCAACATCTGAGGGGGAGTCTGTTGGTGCATTCATCTGTCGTCTTCGTCTTATGTCTAGTCTCGGGTTCGTTGCGAAGTTGTTCAAGCATGATGTCATGATAACATCATCAAAGTGACATCATCAATGACATCACTACATATAAGACAAAAGGATTAGAATGTGAAAGTTGGATTTCGGTCAAAATATGATTCCGCTTATATGTCAATAGGTGATTTCGCTTTTATGTCAATAGGTGATTTCGCTTTTATGTCAGTTAGGAGGTTTCGCTTTTATGTCATACCCTATATATAGACACATAAGCGAAATCACACATAGGAGTTAGAGGTGTGTTCTTCCGGTAAGCCACGAAGTGCTGCCGAAGTGTTGTCTGAACGTGTACTCGTATTATTGATCAATACAACAACAGTTTAAAGTGAATTCTCACTGAATTGTACTCGGTTTGTCTGTTTCCGCCGTTCAAACTGAGATAAACTCTTCTAAGCGACTCGTTTAGGTCCGAATTCGATCCTACAATTGGTATCAGAGCCAGTTAAGAAGAGTTCTACACAATTCAGCCGATAATTCTGTTTCTACACCATTCTTTTTCGAAAATCAAAACTTTTTACGGTCAGAATCGGTTCAGTTTTACACATCTTGCTCGGAATTCTATATTGACAAATCCTTGAAAGTTTCATAACTAAAATCGATCTAGAACTTAGGATTTTCAAGGTTTCGCTTATACGGACTCGTGCAAAAGGTGACATCATCACCTGATTTCGCTTATCTGTACAAGTCTAATTCCGCTCTTTTGAACATCAGCTGATTCCGCTCATTTGAACATAAGATTTCGCTCTTGTGTCAGGTTGCACGAGGTGATCAGAATCAGTTGTCAGTGCATGTGATATTATCGAAAGTGCATTGAGTAGTGTGAACCGATTGAAAGTGCATCGAGTGTGTGAAATCATAACTACGTTGTGTCAGTTTGCATGTGAAGTATTGATCAATATTAATTTTGTCGGCACAAGATTTAATCAAAATTGATATTGCATGTGAAACATTGATTGTATTCATGTGATTGTCAGACTAATCAGTTTGTGTTGGAAAATTAAAAAGGTGTCAACAAACATTGAAAGCAATCAACAGTTGTCAGCCATTTTTGAACATTGGCCCAATCATCTTATCTTGTTACTTGTTGTTGTCGGTTCAGTGGACTTTGAGGCCCAATCTTTATTCAAGAAGTTGTTGTCACTGGTTTGCTTGTGAACAAGAAGTCAGGCCCGTCACGTGATTAAAAAAAATTGTGGCCCAATCATATTGGTGGATAATTTTTGTTTTGTCGGCTACATTAGTTTCAAGTCAAAACAAAAGCACCGTTTCTTGAGTAGATTATTTGGTCAAATCATAACAGTTGTGGGCTTTAAAATTCTTGGCATAATCAGATTTAAGTGATTGGTATTTCTTTTAATCAGATTGTTTAAAATGGAAGTGATTTTTGATGAGACGGAAAACCATTATCTTGAAAGGATAAATGATTGGTATCGAGGATATTTTAGTAGTCATTATCAAGATTTGTCCAAGAATGTTTGGGCTAAACGGTTCGAATGTTTTCTGTGTAAGAAAGATGAGAAATTAGTTGATTTGGAGAAGAGATTTGACTGTTTGATTGATCATTTGAAAGAAAACCAGATAATGATATCAGAAGCTGAAAGAGTATCAAAGTTTGCTAATGGATTACCAGCTGAATGGAATGATTTTTTGGAAAATCTAAGAAAGAATTCTAGTTTTTCAAAATTATCTTTAAGTAAATTCATTAGTAAACTTACAACACATAGATATGATAATGAAGAGAAAAAGAAAGAATTGTTGAATAGGATAGAAAATAATTTGAAAAATTTAAGTTTGGATGTGGTTGTAGAACTGAACAAAAGAGTCTGTGTGTGTCTTAGTGCAAAAGATGTTATGAAATACGATATGAAAAGGGGTTGTTATATTGATGAGAATATGAATCCTCTTGACTTCGTTAAAATCTTTTGTGCAGGAACATACAAGATGAAGAAAGAGCAAGTTCAAAAGAATGAAGAATCTGTGGAGATTGATTTCTCAAGTTCTGACTCAGTATGCTCCAAATGTGACAACTTTAAGGCTGATAATGACAAACTCTTGAAAGATGCAGAAAGTTTGACATTGGAAGTCAAAAAGTTGAAGGATGAGAAGCAAGCTGATATTAACCAGATTCTTATGTTGCAGGGAAATTGTGAAAAGCTTAAATCTGAAAATGTTTAACTGTTAAATGACTTGAACAGTTTGACATCAGAAAACAAAACTTTTGAAGAAAAAATTAAAAGTTTTGAAAATGAAAAATCGAAGATTGAGAAAGATTTTCAAAGTCAAATAAAAAGTTTAGAAGATGAGAGAGATTTGTTTGGTAAAAACAATCTTGAAAAACAAATTGCAATCAATTCTCATCTTGAAAAGATTATTCGACTTGAAAAGGAAGCTGAATGTGCTCAAAAGAAAATCAAAGAGTTAGAAGGTAAAATCAGGGAATGGGAAGAAAAGTCGAAGGTTTTTGTGAATACTTCAGCTATTCCCTGCCCAAAACCTGTTAATTCAGTTCCAATAAGTGACAATGTCACAAACTTTGACAAAGTCAAAGTTGAAGATTGCGATGAGAAATCTGATGATGAAAATGAAAAAATGAAGAAAAAGAATTTATTTTTGAAGTTAAAAGAAAAGTTTCAAGAAACTGTTCCGCAATCAACTGAAAAGGGAGAATGCTCTAAGCAAAAACCTTTGAAGAAGAAAGTGGAACAAAAACAAAAAGAGAAAATTTTGAAAAATGTTCAAAAAGATAATAAAAGCTCATCAGATCGATCATCCAATCGCAATGAAAAATTACAAAAATCGAAAAATGAAAACTCTAAAATTGTTGGTAATAAGTGGTGCAGGTCGGACCACAGTGCTCAAAAGTCAAATCCAGCAAACATGAGGAAGGAATATCACCAAGCCAAGCAGTGCTTTGATTTGAGCATTTGGACTGAAAATGGTGATTGGTACGATAACAGGGTGTGTTACCGATGTGGTTATCAAGGACACATTGCTGTTAACTGCCAAAGTTGGAATTATGAGACGAGAAGATGCTTTAACTGCAACATCAGAGATCACATTGCCAGAGATTGCCCAAGGAGATCAAATGAAAGATTGAGGGTTAGTTCTCAGAAGATGGCAAAGAAATCAGTCAATGTCAAGCCCAAAGAACAGAAGGTTCAAGAACCTAAAGTTCAAGAAACGAAAGTGAAACTTTATCAGGGGCAGAAAGACAGACTGAGAAAGAAGAGAAAGAAGGCTAGAGAGTATCTAGAGAAGATCTTGTCCTCGGGTTCATCTGTTGGTAAAAATAAGAGTTCTGATGAATCGACTTCCTCGATTGCAAAGTCAAGCAAGACGAATTCATCAGATACAAATCTGAGGACAAAAGAAGAAAAGAAGAAGAAGAAAATGGTCGGCGATGAATCTGACAGGTCAAAGTCAGACAAGCCACCTTCAGGCGATGAATCTGACAGGTCAAAGTCAGACAAGCCATATGCAGGCAATGATTCTGGTTTGTCAAAGCCAGAGGAGCCATTGGTTGAGGTAAAAATTGAGAATTCTGGCTTAACAATGGATGATGCAAATTTTCCACCATTGTTGAACAAGAATTCAAAATCACCCAAGGACCGTCAGGCTTGGGTGAATCTGTTCAAATGAAAAACCTGACTTGCCGGAGATCCCAAGTTGGTAATCGTGGATCATGAATCGGCATCATTCTTTATCATGTTTAATGTGTTTTTGAAAAGCAGGACTTGCCGGAACTCCCAGGTTTGTAAGCGAGGAGTATGAATCGGCACTTTGAGAATTCAACCAACAGATGGTAAATTGGTTGAAAAACAGGTTTGAATTGTATGTTTGTGATTTTTTGCAAGTGGTTCAGAATTTGAATTGAATTGATCTTACAAGTGGTAATCAGGGACATTAAGTTGTATCTGATTTCCTACAAGTGATTGGTACAACAATGTGATGATTTGATTCCCAAACTTACAAGTGGTTAAAACAAACTCATTTTCCGGAAAAAACCATTTTGATTAAAACAAACTTAAGTGTTTTGAAATCATAATGGGAAAATAGTTTGTTGTGAGGGGGAGTTCTGATTGTTTATGCTAAGTGGATGGCGAATTGAGGCAATTCGATATCAGTTGTCACGTTGTTGTACAGTTTGTTTTCAAATTTCCTAAAATGTGTTTGCATTTTAGGGGGAGTAAGAATTTTTAGAAAATCCAAAAACATTTGAAAATTTGAAAATGTCAAAAACATTGAAAAATTCAAAATGAGTTTTGTTGTAAAAAGAGGAAATGATAGTAGATCAGTTGGACTGTCACAGCATGCTAAAGAAATGGAGAGATAAAATGTGATAAACGGTCTCACTAAAGATGTGACGATAGGCTCAGCTAGACTAGTAGAATTGCGATAACGATACAAACCTAAATGAAAAAGCCTAGTTCTAGTGGGAAACATGGTCAAAAGCATAGTACTTAGTTTTGTCCTTCTTGACTGTGTACCTACTCAGTAATCGCTGATTGTCGAAAGACATAAAACTGGTTAAGTTTGTGAACTTTCACAACTTTGCTAAAAAGTCACTGTGATTGTGCATTTTATTTTGCAAAGATTTAAACTTGTCTTATTTCTTTATTTTGTTTAAGCATCGGACATCCTCTGCGTATACGTGAGTATCGACCTGGATGTTGTTGCCTAAACGTTCTGCTTTATTTTCTTTGGTGTTTCGTTTAAGCTTTGGATCACCTCTGCATATACGGGAGTATCGACCTGGTGGTTAAAGCCTAAACAACTTCAACTTGTTTTATTTTTCTTATTTTGTTTAAACATTGGACTTTCTCTGCGTATACGAAAGTATCGACCTAATTGTTAATGTTTAAACATTCTGCTTTGTTTTCGCACAATTCACAGTCGATAAAAGTTTAAAGGCATTGCTTGAGTTAGTGTATTGCATGATGAGGGGATATGCTGAGATCGTGGGGTCCATAAGAATTTAGTGCTATCTTAATATACCTTAAAGTATCGGTAAGCAGATTGAAAGTTTTTAGATTGAGTTTAAGTGGACAACAATATCGTCAATCAATGTGAATCGTTTAGAACTTAAAATGTTTAAAGCTTAACGGTGCTTGTGATGTGTCTCGAAACTGATATGATCCTCTTACACAAACTCACAAAAATAGTGTCTGTATATATTTCTTTACTGCATTGCATTCCTTTGTTATCAAAAACCCAAAAAGATTTTAGTGTGTTTTAGCATAAATTTTGAAAAATTCAAAAAGATTTTCGACAACTGATGTTGGAAAGCTGATATTCAAAATTTCAAGTGCTGAACATGATGAACTGGTTTGGGAGTGTGTGTATTGAATTGAGAAATTTATTTTGAGAAAGAAGTTGAGATTAGTTAATCAGGGTCATTAATTTGAACTTGATGGAACTATTTCCAGTAAGTTTTTCTTATTGTTTTTAAGTAAAAACTTATGTTTTTGATGAGAAAATGTGTGCAGGATATGAGCTTAAACAGAGTTAAAGCCAGGATGCAATCTCTAGGTGATAGCTAATTCCAGATAGCGATCCCATCATGATGAAAGGGGGAGTCTGACGAGGTTAGAGCCAAAGAGAAGATCCTGGTATATGCTAAGAAAGAAAAAGACTGAAGATGCAAAGACTCGACACTTAAGACTCGTCAACATCTGAGGGGGAGTCTGTTGGTGCATTCATCTGTCGTCTTCGTCTTATGTCTAGTCTCGGGTTCGTTGCGAAGTTGTTCAAGCATGATGTCATGATAACATCATCAAAGTGACATCATCAATGACATCACTACATATAAGACAAAAGGATTAGAATGTGAAAGTTGGATTTCGGTCAAAATATGATTCCGCTTATATGTCAATAGGTGATTTCGCTTTTATGTCAATAGGTGATTTCGCTTTTATGTCAGTTAGGAGGTTTCGCTTTTATGTCATACCCTATATATAGACACATAAGCGAAATCACACATAGGAGTTAGAGGTGTGTTCTTCCGGTAAGCCACGAAGTGCTGCCGAAGTGTTGTCTGAACGTGTACTCGTATTATTGATCAATACAACAACAGTTTAAAGTGAATTCTCGCTGAATTGTACTCGTTTTGTCTGTTTCCGCCGTTCAAACTGAGATAAACTCTTCTAAGCGACTCGTTTAGGTCCGAATTCGATCCTACACTTTCGAACATAGTGTCTCACACCTATCGGTGTTGAGACCTACATTCATTAATATTCGCTATGTTCTAATTTCTCTATAACATTCATATTTGTTAAACGCCACTTCTTACTAAAACTGAATTTTAGTTTAACGTCTATCTATTTACTTATGTCAATTACTCATATCCAGCAATTGATGACAAGAATTTATTCTTTTCCGTTATTATATTGCGCGGGGAATCGTAACCAGTCCTCATGCTTAACCCCAAATGACCCGTAGATTCCTTCACTTTGCCTCGTAGGCTATTTTATTAGATCTTCACCTTTTTAAGGTGGGACCCTATAGTTTGTTTCTTCGTAATTGTGACCCGAGGGTCATTTTGATCCCGTAGTCCTTTATATTGTTTATGACCCGAAGGTTATAGTGATCCCGTAGATCACTTTCTATTTGTGTCTTTATTTAATTGTATATATATACATATGGCGTCAAGGCGCCCTCTTTTATGTTTAGAATAATTTATTTTCACCTTTGAAATTCATTTGACCTTAACCATAGTCTAAGGCTACACTCATTTTCTTTCGGATTATCTTTCCGACTCTTTGACTTCTTACATCGTATTCACGACTGTTTATCCCACTCGTTCCGTTGTTTGGTTTATGCCCCTACTTTCCTTTCAACCCGTTACCCGGGTTCTTGATCTTACTATTTTTTTTAACACTTCGGTTTCATTCGTTTGCATTTTCCTTTCCATACACTTTTACGACCTATCACATAGATTCAGTAATATTTCGCACTTTCACTATTCGGTTTGCGCTTACTTGGAATATCAAGTATTATACTTTATTCAGCCCTATCAACATTGAAATAGTTGAACATAACTTTCAAAATTTATGTTTTGCGAAATTTTATTGTCTTTTAGTCACAACTCTAAATTCGAGTCTTTTGTCTTTTTAATCCGCGTTCCCGTCTCTTTGTTTACGCATATATCTGAAATCATACCCATCCATCGGGAATTTTACTGACATCATTATCAAAGCAACCATTTCGGCATGCATTTAGACTTCATTTAGATTTATTTGGTCGTATTAGCGAAATACATCGCCTTTATTCAACCACAGAGTTTATTCTTTTATTTATCTTGTTTGACTTGTAGCCTTTTCAACTTTCCCCTAGATCTCTTCGCGTATCTCCTCGGTCATGAGGGATACCATATTGTCGCCAACTATGGTTGACGCCCTATTATTGTAACAATAATAGAATCATTTCATTTCATTTTATCATTCCATGTCGTTGTATGGAATTTACCCTTCATCGTTTATCAATATGAACGATGTTTCTACATGTTTTTATTTGGTTTGGCCAAGTCTATAACCTTGTCCTTGTCATCTATTTTGTTGCAGATTTCTGGGTTCAGGTGTTATTACACTCCTTCCCAACACGTCAGTTATTCACTTTATTAAGTTCCCGGGTTCGAGTGTACGCGCACTCCTTCCCATGACAATATTGATCGTGATTACTTTTGCCTTGGTTTCACATGCTAACCAAGTCACCATTGTTTATTTTCTTATGCATATATATATTTCTTTCACATAATTCGCCCGTTTCACTACTCATGTATGCCCCTATGCAACTATTGTTCACGCTAGTATTGAATAAAATTTATAATGGAATTAAATTTGTAATAAGCATACCTGGAACAACATTAGGTTCAGCTTTAGCCTCCGCGCCTGTCGTGTGGGAAGACCTTGTCTTCTCTTTCAGGGTATCAGGCTTTGATTTCTGTACGGGTCTTGGGTCCACATCCGACTCACTCCCGTCATCTTTTTCTTGTGAGAGACTATCTTTTAATTCAGTTATCATATCCTCTACTGCTAGCAAAATTGTGGTTTGTAGTCTCTCGGCGAACTGCGGTAGACTGGCTTCTATTGCCTTTCCGACTTCTTCAGAAATGTTAGCTTCCATCTCTTCAGTTAATTGAGATGCTAATTCGCTCTCGGTTACACTGGACATTTCTTTCATCTGTTCGGTGACCTTCGGTACCGTATCATTATCATTTCTTTCCGACATCTTTTAACTGAAATGTTTGCATTAAACGTTAAACATTTCATTTATAATATAGCTTTATTTGCTTCGGTTTAGCCAAGTTCCTAACTTGCTTTAACCGTTCACTTTTGGTGCACTTTCCGGGTTTGAGTGAGTTAACACACTCTTCCCATGCACATCAATTCACATCTCATTTCTTGCATAAGATATAATCTATTAAAATAATAAATTAATTCTTACCGGACGATCGATCAAGCTTGAACCGAACACTTTGTTGACAACCTTAAGCTCTGATTACCAACTTGTAACACCCATCCATTTAATTTATTAGTTTATCGTATGAAATGTGAAATTTTATAAACAAAATATTTAACTAACAAAAACTTAGCTAGTAGGCTAAGTTATACTTCGTCATAGTGTTTAACATAGTCAAATAACTAGTTTCAAATGTGAATCATTTAGTAGTGTTTACAAAACTACATAATTGAACTAAATTCATTTAGTGCGGAAGCGTCCAAAAGTTTCGTGTTCGGTTCTTGGAGCATCAACTTGATCGTCGTCCACATACTTGCAATACCTGAAAAACTAGAGATTTTTAACAGAAATTAGTATTAGAGTTCTTGGAAATATTGCCTAACCGAAACTACGCTTAAAACGGGTTCGATTAGCTATGATATGCAAAACTCAACAAAAATGTCCAGACTCTACCGTAACTTACGGTATCTACCGTAAGTTACGGTAGTCACTGGAAAGCTTTGGTCTGCCGTAAGGCAGTAGACATCTGGCGTAACCATTTTATCTCTACCGTAAGTTACGGTAGATACCGTAACTTACGGTAGTCTCTGGATTTTTTATGTTTTGATTTATTTTGATTATTTCACTCGAAACCCAAATCTTGGATTCCTCATTTTTTTTTCGCCCACGCTCCCATCACCGGTTTGCGTGTTTAATATTTCGCTACCCATCGCTCGGGCTCAAAATCTACAAGTAAGTTACTACCGTTATTCGATCCATACCTTCTCTTGGTGACCCGTTTAGTTCACCCTTATGGACTTCATTATTCTAACAAACCAACACTCTAAATTCTCATATTCTAATATATCATTTATTGACAATCACAAAAGATCAATTTACCATATTACAAAGCATTAGCCACACATTACTTGATTATTCGACCCGTTTGGCTCATCTACGGAATCCTCCATTATGATGACTACCAATGAGACCTAACCAATTCTTGAACTATTTTTCAATATAACGAACATTATTGCTTTAAATCAACACAACTTTTATTCTATAATTCAACTACATATATGCTAATTATCAATATTCACCCAATGTAACGAATCAAGTTACATACCTTTAGTGCACGCCCTTCAAACGCAAATCGCCACCGGCCTGTCCACTCGACGCTCCGGTATCTTTTCCTATAGAGTTCAATCACAATTAATTTAGAACTCTCTTTTCAATCATATATCGCATAATTTGCCAAATCATCACAATCATGCGTTTTAACTTTAAATCTCAATTTCGGGCCCTCTTTGAGGCATTTTTACGAACACTTAAAGTGCAGGATTTTATATCTTTTATTTTCAAGTTCATGGCTTGTTACTTAGCCAAAATTAACATCAATCGAGTTAACACATATAGAATCAAACATCACCTTTTTCAGAAATCAGTTTCTATGAATCATATTACACTAGAATGACCTTCAAAACCCTAGTGTTCATCAAGTTCCATCTAACCACATATTATCAACAATGGTGTTCATAGATATCACTAAAATTTCACATGATTTCAACATATAATTGCCTAGGGTTTACTCCTAGACACTTAAATGTTCTTATTTCATCTACATAACACACATGCATCCACAAATTTCGAATTCCCTAAATTCATGAAACTTTCAAGTAGAGAATTTTTACCAAATTTTACATACCTTCTGATCTCCTTGCAATGGGGATCAGTAATCTATGCTCGATTTTCGTTTTGAACTTGATTTGATCCTTCAATTTGGAGTTTTTAACAAAAACTAGGGCTTTTAGGGGAGCTGGGGATCGCCCCCTGCTGTGGTCGATCTCAACACACACCAACAAGTGTGTTTGAGTTTAATTAATATTGTTTTATTAATATTAGTTTTCATTTAGACACTTTTGGCCCTCCAACTTTCATTCTTTATTTGTTTTAACTCTTTAACTACTCACAACTTATTTTCTAACTAGGTTATTGAAATTCCTAGTTATCATATATATTCCCAACGTTATTGTATTATAAGAATTTGTATTTTCGGGGTATTACAGATTATAACCTTTATTTCACTCATAACAGTCTCATCCATGCAAGAACAATTATTAGGGTGTTCGGAGCGGTAGTCGGCAAAGGTCGGCAAACGGTTTTGCCGAGCGGCAAACTCCGTCGCCGAGCCTTTGCCGAGTCGGTGAAGGTTGTCGTGCGGGGAGGGGAAGCCGACGCGGGGAAGATGATTGAGAGAGAGAGAGAGAGAGGGTATTCTGGGGTGGGGTCCATTCCTATCTCAACCAATCACAACTTTTTCCTTTTAAAAAAAATAGTTTACCACTTCACCAAGTGTCTAAGGGGAGGAGGGGTGGTCACTAGTGATAGAATTATATCACTCCCAATATCCAATCAACTCATGCCATGTCATCACCCAATATTCTATCACTAGTGATAGAAATGTAGTGGGGGTGGTCACTAGTGATAGAATTCTATCACTCCCAAATTTTTTTAATTTTTATTTTAAAATTAGAAATTAACAATAAAACACCAAATTATAAATTTCATTAAAATTTAAAAATAAATTACATAGCAAAATAAAAAAAAAACAACTAAACATTGGAAAAAAAAACTAAACGGGTGACATCTCCCAACCCCACTTTGCGCAAATCTCGCGCTTTTGTTGAATTACAATTGACTTAAACGGTTCGTCGAGATGGGCGTGCTTTTCACACAAGATTTTTATATCATTTTGTCTTTCAACCGTTTTCAAGTGTCCCATGTAGGCCTGCTCGCGTTCAACTTTTACGGACATAATTTTATCTTTTCTTTCTTCGGCCTTCTTGTATCGCGTCATTTTCTCCTCTTCGATTCTGAAGATCGACTCCGCCACCGCTTCCTTTCCTTTGCGTCGTGGCCTTATAGGTGTATCTTCTTCAACGGGGTCGTCAACGGGTTGATCGGGTTCGTCAAGGGGGTCGTCGTTTATGTTCATTTGGGGCAAGTTATCCGACGCGGAAGTCGTGTAGTTCCCCGAATAGGATGTCTTTGATCTTTTCGAACCTCCCCGTTTTTTTGGAGCCGTAGGACCACACATGTCAACCAACTCAACCGGGACCCACTTCGGGTGATTTCTCGCAACTTCCCATGCCGCCACGTGTGGAAAACTCCTCTTTTTGTAGAGATCGCAATACATTTCGGTGGCTTGTCGTATGATTGTCGCCTCGCTCGCTCCACTTTGTGGGTTTCGGTTCTACAAAAAATATAAAAGGTTATGTATTTTTTTAAAAAAAAAATCTGTTTTAAAAAACAAAAACAGTTTTCTGTTATTTTATAAAAAAAAAACAGTTTTCTGTATTTTTTAATAAACTGTTTTCTGTTTTTTTTTAAATGTTTTCTGTTTTTATAAATAAAAATAGCTTTCTGTTATTTTATAAAAAAAAACTGTTTTCTGTATTTTTTTTAAAAACTATTCTGTTTTTTTTAAACTGTTTTCTGTTTTTTTTTAACTGTTATGTTTTTTTTTAAAGACTAAATTGCAGAAAACAACCTTTATGTATACCCAAAAATGCACTTTATACCTTTCACTATGAAATCCGCCAAAACCAACCTTTACGTTCATGTTTTGTTACAAATCACAACCTTTACACCTAACCTAGTCAAAAAAGTCAGTTAACTTGCCCCACGTGAGATGCACGTGAGGGCAGTTCTGTCTTTTCCATTACCCCTTTTACAATGAAGGAAATAAATAAAAAGATTTATTTTATTAATAAAAAACCCACTTCTTCATCACTATAACCCATTAACCTGCATAAAAACTCCACCACCACCATGTTCACAAACCACCGCCGCCACCACTGCATCTCCACCATGTTCAGAAACCACCACCATCTTCATCACGGTTCTGCAAGTGGTAGTGCTAGTATTGGTGCTTGTTTTCTCAGGCATTTCAAAACAGAACACATGAACAATCACCAATTTGGAATAAAAACAATTAAATTGAAAAAAATATTACCTTTGGATGTCTGAATGAAGTTTTCATGGAGCTTAAATTCTTCTTCCCCATTCTTAACACATCTTCAACTTTCAGACCACCCCTAATCTTGTTCCTCCTTTCACCACTCACTACCATCATCTCCACCTTCAACCCACCACCACCTCCATTATCACCTTCAACCCACCGCCTCCATCTCTATCGTAAGCCCACCACCACCACCGTCACATTTAAGAAAAAACAAAACCCACTTCTTCATCACTATAACCCATTAACCTGCATAAAAACTCCACCACCACCATGTTCACAAACCACCATCCCTCGTCTCCAGCCTCACTCTTAAATATACCGACCCACCCTTGTTCACCTATTTCAGATCTGCAACTTCAGGTCCAACCAATCACCATCAGGCAACTGTGAAACAGAGACGAGGTGGTGGTCGACTGTGAACTAGGGATGTCGATCGGAGTGGAGGTGGCGTGCTTGTTTTCTGGATACTCATCTCACTGAAAGGTGATCAAGGAACTACTAGAAATATGTAGTTTTACTTTGATGTTTAATCTTTTATACTTGATGTTTACTTTACTTCATAATATCCAAATTCCATTTTATGTGGACTTGCGTTACATGGTTTCATGTAATACACTGCTGTTGCCTCTTGGTGTTGTTTATGTGGCTAATAGAATTGTCTGATATGTGATTAAAAAAAATTGATACATTTGCCAAGATTCGTAATTTATATTTATAAAACTGTAATTAATAAAAGTCCGCTGAAAAGGGAAGAAAGGGGTGGGGTGCAATTAAAAGGCAGGGTAGGTAATTATTTTTTGTTTTGTTTTTTCTTAAATGTGACGGTGGTGGTGGTGGGCTTACGATAGAGATGGAGGCGGTGGGTTGAAGGTGATAATGGAGGTGGTGGTGGGTTGAAGGTGGAGATGATGGTAGTGAGTGGTGAAAGGAGGAACAAGATTAGGGGTGGTCTGAAAGTTGAAGATGTGTTAAGAATGGGGAAGAAGAATTTAAGCTCCATGAAAACTTCATTCAGACATCCAAAGGTAATATTTTTTTCAATTTAATTGTTTTTATTCCAAATTGGTGATTGTTCATGTGTTCTGTTTTGAAATGCCTGAGAAAACAAGCACCAATACTAGCACTACCACTTGCAGAACCGTGATGAAGATGGTGGTGGTTTCTGAACATGGTGGAGATGCAGTGGTGGCGGCGGTGGTTTGTGAACATGGTGGTGGTGGAGTTTTTATGCAGGTTAATGGGTTATAGTGATGAAGAAGTGGGTTTTTTATTAATAAAATAAATCTTTTTATTTATTTCCTTCATTGTAAAAGGGGTAATGGAAAAGACAGAACTGCCCTCACGTGCATCTCACGTGGGGCAAGTTAACTGACTTTTTTGACTAGGTTAGGTGTAAAGGTTGTGATTTGTAACAAAACATGAACGTAAAGGTTGGTTTTGACGGATTTCATAGTGAAAGGTATAAAGTGCATTTTTTGGTATACATAAAGGTTGTTTTCTGCAATTTAGTCTTTTTTAAACTATTTTCTGTTTTTTTTTTTTAAACTGTTCTGTTTTTTTTTTAAACTGTTCTGTTTTTTTTTAAACTATTTATGTTTTAAAAAAAATAAAAAATGTTTCTGTTTTTTAATAAAAAACAGTTTTGAATGAAAAAGATTTAAACTTTAATAAAAAACATACCTTTTGAATGAAACAAGCGTTGAACTTACTAATTTTCCCGTTCAAATCTGTCCATTTCGACGTCATTTGGTCCATGTTTCGTGCCCTTGCACCGGGAAGTTGCCTAAAATGATTAATGACCCGTCTTCAAAACGCATCCTTTCTTTGCTCGTTGGCATGTTTCCTGCTCTCCGAGATGTGCAAGTACGCCTGCACCAAGGACACCTCCTCCTCGCTCGTCCAATGTTGTCGGACGGTTGGGACGATTTCTTGAACGTCATCATTTTCTTATTCTTCCTCTTCCTCTTGTTGTTGTTGTTGTTGTTCTTGAACGTAATCATCATCTTCGTCGTCGTCAAGACTTTGTTGTGGTTCACGATACGCGTTTGCAAAATGATGGATGACGGTGTTGGTTTCTAGTAGTGGGTCGAGTTGGTGGGGTTGGGTTTGATATGTTTGGGGTTGAAATTGGTGAGGTTGAAACGATGGAACGAACGGTTGGTTTTGATACGTTTGCGATTGAAAGGGTGGATATTGTTGGGTTTGAAAGGGTGGGACTTGCTCGGGTTCGTCTTGCAACCTAAAGCGTGTCGGCTCGCCAAGATTCGCTCGAACCTTGGGTTTTAAGGGATTTCTCTTCGTGCCCGAACCTCTTTTTTTCGAACCCCCACCTCTCTTGCTTGAACCTTCCATGTTTCTTGTAAAATTATTTTTGAAATCAAATGGAGACTTGTATGATTTTTTGAAGTGAGTTGGAGAATTGTATGATTTCTTGTAAATGTTGATATGAAATGTATTGGGTTAAAATAGATTTATATAAACATTCAAAAAAAAAAAAAAAAATACCCAACGTTCATTTTTACCCCCCAACGGTCACAATCAAACGGTTGTTTTTTGAATTTCCACGCGTTATTGGTTCAACGCGTTTAATTTTTAACGCGTGATGGGGGTACCGGCGGCGGTGTGCGTGGAAGAATAACGAGTGACGAGGGATCCATCACGGACCATCCCGCCTGCCCTAAGGGGGGAGGGGGTGGTCACTAGTGATAGAATTCTATCACTCACAATATCCAATCATGTTTCGCCATGTCATCAACCATTTTTCCATCACTCACAACTTTTTTTAGTGGCGGTGGTCATCACTCACCACCACACCCAACAATTTCCCCCCAACCAACAATTACCCTCACAAAAAAAACCATCACGCCGCTAAAAAAATAACGAAATGGGTTTACCATGGTACTATCACGCGTGATGTGAGGAGTGGCGGTGGGAAAAAAACTGATTTCCACGTACCGCCCCCTCCCCTCTAAACCATTGCCAACACTTTTCACCAAAGTTTAAACACTTTTGATTGATTGACATGACGCGCTCTGATTGGTCAGTTTTTTGGTTTGCCACTCCAAAGTGTTTAACCACTCCTAACACCCTTAGCAGTTTCCAAAATGTGCGATCCCCTAAACATCTTTCATTTATTAATAGCAATTAGCAAATAATACACATTCAGATTGAATTTATGGACATCATGCAACCCAAGCCTATAGATTAGCATTTGTTAACAATATCATAACAAGTTCATCACGTAAACAATCACAACCGATCCGCGATCGCATATCATACGGTCACAATTTAACCTTGAAGATAGTTCTCATGCGCACATACATAACGTATAATCAACTTTTTCATGTCACGATGCACTTAATACCAACAGTAGCTTCATGTATAACCTTATTTTCATACAAATATCCTAATAGAAGACGAACCAAAACCGAGACAACAAAATCCTACTATGAGACTACAGAGTATGCGCGGCACTTACCGGTTGTAGTGGTGGCCTTAGGTGGTTGTTCCGGAGTCAACGGACGACGAACGAAGGTTGCGGACGGCAGTTTGGCACTACAGTTAGGGTTTACGGCGTAGAGAAAATGAACAAAAAGGAAACGATCTTCTTATTATATAATACACACTACGTTATATATGAACAGATAAGTTTGGGGCGGTTGAGGAAGTTAAGTGGAGTTGGGCCGGTGATAAACAAAAAGAAGTTGGGCTGCCCTTGTTTCTCTTGGTCTGCACAAAGTAAAGCAAAGGGAAAAGTTGGCGGTTAGGGGTGTGTTTTCACACATGGCTGACAACAACATATGTGGCTAGGTGTATTGGGTAGAAATAGAAAACAAATCGTGAACATTTGTTGTTCTTTGATTAAATAAATATTTTTTTAACTATGGTAAATATTTATATTTTGCTATGGTTCGGGCCTCAAGAGTTTCGAGTCATACGAGTGGGTTGGATCGACAAACGAGACATGTTCTTTGGTTCAAACATTCGGGTTGGTTTGACACGATATGCTTTTGGTTTCGAATATTCGTTTGCACACCGTAAATTAAATGAGTATATAATAAATTCGTCGAATAAGATCATTATATAAATTGAAATATAAATGCGAAACAAATGGTTTTTACCTCGAGAATTCGGGTTGTCACATCATCCCCAAGTTGAAAGAAATTTCGTCCTCGAAATTTACGCTAAGACACACGATTCTCTCTATATATAGATTCGTCAGTAGCTTATTGTCATACGTAAATACACGTAGTTTCACGAAAGTTCACAAAACAAACATGTAGGCCACCTAGCACGTAAACTCACATAGCATATAGAGTCACATATTAATCACAGCATACTTATTTGATAAATCCGATAATTATCAATTAAATCTCGTTTATCCAATCCACATAATTATAACATAATGATGAAATCATGCAGGAAAACCCGAAGTGTCATATTAGAAATGTATATGTAGTAAATTCGGGATGAAGTGAAACAACATTCGTAAACTCTATAATAAATCAAGACCATATATGCAATCTCCCCTTATCTATTAATTTTCAATTTACTATATTTTTTATAAATTAATAAAAATAATTTGATTAAAGTCGGTCTCGCAACCCCTAAAATCAACACATGGGCCTTTTTCATCCAATATTCTCATCCCCCAAATTAGGGTTTATATGATCCCTGCTTCTTTATAAAGCTTTATACGTGCCAATATCTCTTTCATCCACCAAATTAGGGTTATTAATTCTGCACAACACTTGAACATATGCACTGTTGATTTTCCGATCATTCACAGATCCATTATTTTCTGTTACTTTCTTTAATAAATTGCTTTAGACATCGACGATACAAATTGGAACGAAATCTCAATTTTCGTAAGATCCAATAAATCGTCGTAAATGGAGCTTTTTCCGGCATATACATCGGTTGATCATCTCTTCATTCATTGGGAGGAGGTTACCGTTCGCCGGAGAATGCGTTCGTCACATTCCATCGTCGAAGTTAAGCAGAATCTGCTATGATCTTTAAGATTGGCCGTGAGAAAACATTTTAATATTGTTTGATTTTGTGCTTATGGAAGGTCAAGTGCTGTTTAGATAAATACCGGCAGTAGTTAACATTATTCATACGCTATATTTATATTTGTAGCCACACTTGTTTTCGTGCTTTTCCTGATTTTAACAGGGATTTGTTATTCCATGTTGTGGCTAATATTTGAATATAATTTATGATGAGTTTGAAACTGTTGATGCAACAAATAATAGACCAACAGTGGCAGATCCAAGAATATTTTTCATTGGGTTCACTTTTTTAGATACTCCAATTTCATGTGACTGAACATAAAGAATTTCGGGTCCGTTCGATAGTTTGGATCGGGTAAGGTTCACCACATAATAAAAGTAAGATACAATGATGAAAAGAAAAATCGTCATTAGAAATTTAAAATCACATAATATAAAATACGATAGTCTTTACAAATAAAAAAAACTACCTAAAGTTGTTGACGACGAGTTTTCATCTTTTGAAAACGTTGCATTACACTCTCAATGGAAACTTTTTGTAAGAACTCCTTTTCAATGTAACAAATGCAAGAATCGTTCATGTATCCATCACCCATCCTATTATGTAATTCTGTCTTCACAAGCTTCATTGAAGAAAAACTCCTTTCAACACTAGCCATTGCAACCGGTAAAACTAGTGACAACTTTATTAAACGATAGACCAACTGATACTCAATGTGTTTCCTTGTTTCCACCATCCTTTTGGCAAGATCACTAACCCCATTCAGGTTATCAAACCGACTATCTTTTTTCATATTAGAAATGTAGTGGCCGAGTTCATCGATAAGCTTATCTTTTTCATCAAAAGTAAAATCATACGGATACATTTCGGCCAACTTTAGCAAATTTAGTTTATTAAAGGAACTAAAATTATCACGCGGTATATATTAGGCTTCTTCAAGTAAGTCTTCTCCTTTTTGAACCGCCCTGTTGTGAAAACTATTGCATTTACCAACATGAGTTTCGAATCTTTCTTCTTTCCTATGCCAACATTGTACCCCCTCACTCGCAAATGCATCTTTTTGTCCACTTTCTTTGAATAAGTAACAATATAAGCAATACACTCTATCCGCTTTGACACTATATTCCAACCAATTTCCATGCTTTTCTGTGTACCATTTTGGATTGAACCGTCTTAACTTATCACCATTACCAATAAGTGTTTGTGGAAAATCTGTTTTTTTTCCCTTTCGGTTGACATGGACCTCGAAGCAAATATGTTCGTCTAATTTCATCTTTTTTACTAGGGTGATAAGATGAAATTGGTTTCTTTTCGGAAGGATCCCACGGAAGATCATCCAAAACGATTTTCAAGGGTTTACTAGTTGAAGATGACGATTCAATGTTAGGTGGTGGTTGCCTTTGAAAAAAACTTGAAATATTCTTCTGCATAACTGATAATGCCTAAATACCAAATTCGAGTTTAAAACATACATCAAAACCTGTTTATTCTCAACTCAAAAACCCAATTTCAGCAGCAATATTAACTTAAATAAAACAAACAGATGTATAAGTGTATAACAAACTGACAAATTCAGGTTTAAAAACCCCAATTCAAGTTTAAAAACCCCAATTCAAGTTTAACTACCAAATTGACAAATTCAGATGTATAACAAACTGACAAATTCAGCACCAATATTAACTTAAAACAAACAGATGTATAAGTGTATAACAAACTGTAATCATAAATCACTAATTTAATCAAAATTCTAACCTTAATCGCTGATTCGTATAAGAAAAACAAAGTGTCGGAACTCGGAAGCAATCGGCGGAGGCGGAGCGACGGAGCAGCGGAGGCGGAGCCGAGCGGCAGAGCAGCCGGCAGCAATCGGCGGAGAGGTAGGTGGAGCTGCTGATGTTGTTGACTTGTTTCACTCTGTTGTAGTCTGTTCGTTACTTGTTCTGTGTTGTGCGGCGTATGTTTTGTGAGATAACCCTAAATGGATTTTATTACATAAAAGAAAAACAATTAAAAGAGATAAAAAAAAATGGAACAAAAAGGAGTTGATACGGGATTCGAACTCAGGTGAATCAGGATGAAAAGCGCGGACATAACCAGTGGAACCAAGGCTTTTTATGTTTATGGGTTCCTTTTATAATATATTTATGGGTTCCTTTTCAGCTTCTTATATATATATTTACACTAAAAATTAAAAACCGACTGGGTTCCCGGGAACCCGTACTTTGTACATAAGTCCGCCCCTGTAGACCAAGGATAGTAGCTGGGCTAGTTAGGCAAAATGGTTGAAGGGTTCAACTTTGCCTAACGCAGGTCGTGGGGTCCCCCCACGTTTGCAAGACGTGGAGAGAGGTTCACTAGATTGATTTTGTTGTTTGCTAAAGATCCTTCTCTGAAGCGGGTTCAGATTCGGATGTACAAGCAAAAGGAATGTGTGTGTTGAATGTGAAAGAAAGTAACTTGCATGGAGCAAGTACTCGAGAGCAATGATCAGAGATTCTCCAAGACTCAGAGCTGACCGGAATATCCTGCTTAGTAAATGAAGTGTCTAATTTATAGGAGAAGACATCACTCAAAGAGGAATGTGTTTGACTAGTGAACATGCTTGCAGTGGGGGACTTACCCTTTCAGGGGTTGAAGTCTTTTGACCCGCGGATAAAAGAGTGTGCTATGTGGACCTGCGTTGCTTTTGCGGCTGGTTAGTTGGTGAAGCAATCCAGAGACGTGACCTTTTACTGTTCCCTCATTGCTTTATCTCAACTCCCCAGGTTTTTAACCTTTGAACCATTTTGCCTTTTGAGCATTCATGTATTTAAGTCATTTATATTTGGTCTTGGGCTACCCCCGTCGTCAGCCCCCCAAGTCAGAGGTTTTTGGGAAATGAGCTCAAAAACTTCTGACTTTTATACATGTATTTTACTGCTTAAAGGCTTCAAGGGTTCAAGGCTTGAAGGGTTGGAAACGGTTGAGATTTTCAAATTTGAAAAACTGACAACTGATTTGATTGATGTGTGTCAGTTTATAGGTCGGCGGTTTTTTGCAGGGGGTGGTTTAATAACTATCATAATTTTTTATTTTGATCGTTATCCTTTTTATTTGAAGACTCACAAAATTTTTTCACTTTCCATTCAAGTTTTCTTCTGCCTTTCCTTTCCGTCTTCAGGTTAGTGCTGGCTTTTTCCCTATTTCCTTGTTTTCTTCTTACTTTCTGCAAAATGGGTGCTCGTAAGGATTTGTCAAAATCCTTTTCTCGATTAACCCAGGAAGAAGTAGAATTGTTTTGTATGGAATATGGTATTGGGACAAGTTTAAACCAACTGCTCCTGCTTGTGATGTTCCGATTGACAAATGTCCGGCTGGTTTTATTGCTCTTTATTGCCGTCACTTTGAATTTTCGAACCTCCGTTATCTGTTTTCCCTCTTTGTTTTAAATTTATTGGAGTATTACCGAGTCTTCTTTGGTCAAATTCATTCAAAGGGCATGGCTAGGGTTTTACATTTCGAAGTTTTGTGCCGTGCCCTTGGTTATGATCCTTCGCTTTTGCTTTTTCGTCGATTTTTCCGATTGGCCAAAAACGGTGATTGGTTCACCTTTGAAACGTCCAAGGTTGATGCTTGTCTTATTTCTTCCATGGTTACCACCCTTGGTACCTGGAAGGATCGTTTTTTCTGGGTCTCTGATTCTATTGTCCCTTTCAAGATGGTGTGGAGGCACCCGGATGCTGTTCTCAATGAACCGGAACCCTCTGAATCCGATTTGAATGACGCTTTTCTCAGAGCCATCCGGGAGTGCCCTTCAAGGGTTCGTCCCTTTCCTGAACATTTGCTAGTCTTGTTAGGGGTTAGTAAAGTGTGGGAAAAGGCCCAGAAAAAACGATCTTTCCAAGTACCAAGTGTGGTAACCATGGAAGAGATCAGGCAAGTATCAACCTTGGATGTTTCAAAGGTAAACCAATCACCGTTTTTGGCCAAACGAAAAAACCGACGGAATAACAACAACGAAGGATCATAACCACAAGCACGACATAAAACCTCGAAGTGCAAAACCATAGCCATGTCCTTCGGATGAATTTGACCAAAGGAGACTTGGTAATACTCCAACATATTTAAAACAAAGAGGGAAAATGGATGACGGAGGTTCGAAAACTCAAAATGACGACAATAAAGAGCAATCGAACCGGCCGGACATTTATCAATCGGAACGTCACAAGCAGGAGCAGTTGGTTTAAACTTCTTCCCAATACCATATTCCATGCAAAACGGTTCTACCTCTTCTTGGGTTAATCGAGAAAAGGATTTTGCCAAATCCTTACGAGCACCCATTTTACAGAAAAATAAGAAGAAAATAAGGAAACAGAGGAAACCGGAACTAACCTGAAGGATGGAAGGGAAATGCAGAGAAAACTTGAAGAGAAAATGAAAAATTGTTGTTTGTCTTCAATAATAAAAGAAGATAACACCCAAATAGAAGTTATGATTACACAATAGTCATTAACCTACTCCCTGCAAAAACCGTCGACCTATAAACTGCCACACATCAATCAAATCAATTGTCAGTTTTTAAAATTCAAAAATTCTCAGCGGACTCCAAGCCTTCAAGCTTTCAAGCCTTTAAGCAATAAAAGCAAATGTGTAAAAGTCAGAAGTCTTTGAGCTCACTCCCAAAAACCTCTGACTTGGGGGGCTGATGACGGGGTAGCCCAAGACCAAATAAAATGACTTAGACACATCAAAGCCCAAAAGGTTAAAAGGTTCGAAGGTTGGAAACCCTGGAGACTAGATAAAATAGTACGTGAACAGTAGGCAGTCACATCTCTGAGTGTTTCACCAAACTCTCCAGCCGCAAAAGTGACACAAGCCCATAGAGCACAGCCTTTTATCCGCAGGTCAAAGTCTTCAACCCCCAAAAGGGGCAAAACCCCCATTGCAAGCATGTTCACTAGTCAAATAGCTTCCTCTTTGAGTGATGGCTTTCCCTATAAATATAACACTTCATTAAGTGTGAAAAACATTCCGATCAGCTCTGATTTCTGGAGAATCTCTGGTTATTATTCTCGAGTGCTTGCTTCGTGCAAGTCACTTTCTTTCACATTCAACACACACATTCCCTTTGCTCCTACATCCGAAACTGAACACATTTCAGTGGAGGATCTCGAGCAAACAACAAAATTAAACTAGTGAACCTCTCTCCACGTCTTGCAAACGTGGGGGGACCCCACGACCTGCGTTAGGCAAAGTTGAACCCTTCAACCATTTTGCCTAACCAGCTCAGCTACTATCTTTGGTCTATCATTTGTTGCATCAACAGTCATTGAGCGATAATTTTGTAAATGTTGAGAGACAGGTGTTAAATATGTAATATGTCTTCAATCAATCCCAAAACAGATCAGTTGCAATTAGCAAATGTGCATAAGGGGGGAGGGGGTGGTCACTAGTGATAGAATTCTATCACTCACAATATCCAATCATGTTTCGCCATGTCATCTGTCACACCCCAACCAATGGCGGAAACATCAGGATAAGACAAAGTGTGAAGATTGCTAGAGACATCATAACGCTATTTGTGATAATATTTAATAAATTGATTTCATTTCATAGAGAAAATTGTCAACATTACAAGATATTCAAATACAACAAGTTCAAAGGAAATACATGACAACATAATCAAAATTGATACAACATATTAAACCTAAACGTCTATATGTGTATCTAGGCATCAACACTACTTCTTTTCATAGCATCGTCATCATCAATCAACCTGTAACATGTTTAAAATACAATTCCATGCAAAAGCAAAGGCGAGTATACAAGTTTGGTACGTACATAACAAAAGATAAGTTTTAAACAATTCCTCATAGCAAGCATGTGATTCAAGATAAACAATAAATTTGGCATGTGTCAAACATATCAAACCAATAATGAAACGGAAGATGCTCATGACATAACCACAAGTCTATGGGCGGGTCGTTAATCCTATAGCGCTACATATGTCATGGTTTGGCTCGTACGAAGTTAATGATAAGTCTAACACATAATGTTCTCAACTCAAGTTTAAAGTATCAAGTAATCAAATAAGCATGCGTGTAATAGGAATGTTCATGTATTATGATATATGTGTAAGTTTGTAAATAACATTTTACACCCCAAAAAGTGGTAAACGAAAAAGGGGTTCAAGTATACTCACAAGGCTTGCATATGCTTTCCGATTATCCAATTGTTGACGAGTAGAGATTTAGAGTCCGAATGTATAAGGGTTAAAGTTCAAGTATGCTTAGAGTCGAGATTCGGAATAAAACAACATGAAAGTATTATATCAACATAATCATCTTCAACACATAACACTTGTATGACACTTGGTAACCACGAGGGTTATAATAATGTTTTCATGAGTTGAACACTCATAAGAATCATAACAAGGTTTAGGTCCTACATGATGTCCTACTACTTTGACACATGAATATGAATTCAACATCAAATGTTCGAATGTACATAGATATTATTTAGGTTAGGTAGTATATATTAATAAGTCCTTAGTACAAGTATTTCAAGCATGAGGTAGAAGATTAAATCTTCATTTAGGTACCTCAAATGTGTCATAGAAGTCATGTAGGAGGTAGGAAGAACAAGCTCCCATTTAGGCACCTCTTATGTGTTCACCACTACACTTGATGTAAAAACAACCAAGGAGGGTCTTGAACAATATTAAGACAATAATAAGAACAACTATACTATGAGAAATCATCAAATCATGTGGGGATTCTATGTTGGATAACCCAAGTTGATCCATAATCACCCCTTCATCAAGCTTGAAGCTTGAACATGACTTGTGGGTCAAAAACCCTAAACAAAACAGAAAGTATTTGGGGATTATCCTCTGATTTTATATGTCTCGACCTTGTTTTTAAGCCTAACTAACCATAGGAGTGGTTATAAGCATAAGGACATAGGTTTGAGTGAGTTAAACTCATGTCTAAACAAAGATTAATGAAAACAAACTTAAACAGTGGACTTTGAAGCCTTTTTTGCCGGAGTTCCAGGGACTTGTTTGCTGTGAAACACCCCTAGAATCGAAGCCAAGGTCAAGCCAAGCGTTCTGGAAAAAGAATGGACCAAAACGGATAAGAAATGAAGAAGTTATGCCTACTTTAGTGAAGAGGTACGAATCTGTCAGAACTCCTGATTACAGCTGCGAATTTAGAGTGGTTGAGAGTGATTAGAAAGTGAAAATGCTTGGAGGAAGCTTGGTTTATATAGGGGATTGATTAGGGTTAGTGTTAAGGGTGTAGTAAATGCAAGTGGTTGGAAGATTGAAGCAAAAATATATGGACCAAAGAAATTGGCCAGCCGTGTATGGGCTGGGAGTGGTCTCCGGCCACAATCCTCCCACTTTTTCTATTTTTTTTTTTTTTTTTTTTTTTTTGTCAAATGATGTTTTTGATTTATTAGTGTATAATGTATTAATGTATTAATGTATTAAAGAAATGTGAACATATTATTATGTAAAGAATCAGGGACCAAAAAGTTGATATGCCCAAAATGGGCTGCGGTTTACATACGGCCACCAGGCCCTTTTTTTATTTTATTATTATTTTTTTTTCTAAACATATTAATATGCATATTTATAAAGTAACATTTGAAAGAACAGCAACTTTCGTTGATGTTTAAGTTTATCATTATTATATTATACTTTTTTTATTATTATTATTATTATTATTATTATTATTATTATTATTGTTATTATTATTATGATTATGATTATTATTATTATTTTATTAACATAATTTAACCACGTATTTAATAGTTAACAAGCACGTATAAGTTATGAGCAACCGTATGTCGAGTATCGGTTGCGCGTATACATTCAAGATTGGCAACGTATAACCCAAGTATTGCGGCACGTATAAGCATGCATGAATATGTAAAGTATAACTTGTATGAAATAATAAATTTTATTACGATCAAGGTCTCGGATTTACAACGATACAACGAAATACGATTACAAGGAACACAAGACTTCCAAAAATAGAAATACAGGACACGTTTTCTAATTAAGGAAAGTTACGAAAAAGCGGAGCGTTACAGTCTCCCCTCCTTTAGAAAATTTCGTCCCGAAATTTATTCAAGAGGAAGACTTGAAAGAGTTTTGGCAAAAGGTGATTATTAAGAATTGAGACTTAAAAATTTTGAAACGTAAAAAGTATGAAAATTTAAAAAGACAAGGTGGGTTTGTAAAAGTAGTTGTTCGGCTAAAATAGATTTGAGGCATAAATATGAGTGAAACACGTTTAGGTAAAACGAGTTGAAACAAGTTTGTATAGTTTAAATTAGAGATGTATTTAAAATGCGTCGTATTAAGATGGAAAATCTTTGTACCATACGGTTTGTATTTTGATGAAAAGTGAGATAGTCTGTATGGAAAGCTTAATAATAGTACAAAATCGCAGATTCTTAGGAAATTGTCTTATTAAGTGGAACGAGAAGGTTTGGTACCTTAAATAGAGTGATAACGGTCTACTAAGTATGTTTACACAAGTATAAAGAATAGAAATATGGTTTTAAAGGTAAGGAGATAAGTTAGGATCCGAATGTTTAAACAGACTTGATTGTAAACGAGGTTCGTATAAGGAAGAGAATGATGGAGAATAATAGGAGTATGGAAGCGAACGATTTACTCTTAATGAATGCTAATATAAGAATGACATAGGTATTGATTAGACAAAGTAGTGTGTTAAGAATGAAGCCTCGTCGTGGATAATCGGATATAATGCGTTTGTGAGTTGTTTAAAGTTTGAATTAGGTCTAAAAGTCTGCAAAACACTGAATTTCTCATGGCACGTTTTACGAAAGTTTGGTAATATGGGTGAAAACACTTATATATAGGAAGTACCAGCGGTATCCACCATGTTTTGACCACATTGCGTCCGTTTCGTATTCGGTGTCATGTTACGTTCCATTTCTTACCACACACAGTAGTACACTCTATGGTTTTCATACGCCTATCACTATAATCCCGTGTGCACCCGCGATTATTTTGATCGTCGCATGATCCGCATAGCTTGCATTAGTTGTGTATGAATCAGGGTATATATAATTTAAAAAAAAAAGAATGTGTACGTATAAGAATATAATATATAAGCAAGTCCATGCTTAAGTATGTAAGGGACCCACGCAAGCGAATCCCTCGGATTCCACTCGCGTACGGGTGCGAATGTATGAGTATGAATGAAAGTATGAGCATAGATATAAGTTTAAGTATGAATATGCACGTAAGTATGGGTATCAACATAAAACGTACGAGTAGTATGAGTATACGTATAAGCATGAAACGTATAAATATAAGTATAAGCATAAAACGCATGAGTATAAGTATGAATACGATTATAAGTATAAGCATAAAATGTATTGTTATGAATATGAGTGAGAGTGTGAGTACGAATACTAATGATTACGTATATAGTATTAATTGAAACATAACAAAGTTAAGCATGTAAAAGTGCTCAAAAGTTTGAGCATGCAAATACGAACGATATAAGTGAAATTGTCACGATGAAACGACTAAAACGTGTATGATGATATGCATGTATAGTTGTTTAAACGAAACGGTGAGTTTATTGAATAAAATTTAGATTGAGCTTGGTTTGAAAGGTAGAATACAGTTTGCATATGTAAGAGGATATAAAGTACTCATTGGTTAAGCATAATGCATTTTGTAATGAATGGAAATGCTACTTTTGTTTTAAAAGAGTTTACGTAATCCGAAGATGGCCGATCTCCATGAAGTCTTCTTGCCCACGTGTTTTGTAAATTGGTGTAGGAAAAAAGTTTTCAATCAAAAGTAAGTTCGTTTCATCAAACAAGAAATTATGAATTTAGGAGGTTCTTGTGAAAACGAGGATTCTTAGAAAAGAATTTTAGCAAAAGGACTTAGTGATTGTTAAAAGTTCTAACAAATGATTTGTTGATGTTGAAAAGAGTATTTGGTAAAACGATCATATAACATCTATAAGATTTTATAAGTAATTGAGAAAGGTTGGTTGGATTTTGATTAAAAGTAGAAGTCCCTAGTATGATGGTATAATGTGAACGTGTTTTAGTTATTAAATCGGATATGAAGTTCATGGGCAAGAGATTCATTGGACCGATTAAATTGATAGGTAGCATTTCGTAAGGTGTGGAAATTCGTGTAGTAAAACGTTTATGGCATGATTACGAATCTCGTGTATATGAGTTAAGTGAAAGTAGGTAGTAGGATAAGAGGCACGTTTGATAAAACAATGTATTTTGAATTTAATATAGGTAGGTATTTCGATAAATAATAAGTGATTTAGGTATAAAACATGATCGGATTTGCATAATAGGATATTTTGAGGTAAAGTTTTGGGAACGATCACCTAGGTAAGGGAATCACCCCTAACTCGTCGGTGAGGTCGTTTTAAGAAAAGAAGGAGTGGAGCTAATCGTTAAGGTAAGGAAATCACTCCTATCTCGATGATATACCTCCATTTTGGTGTTACAAAGAATGTAAACAAGATTGAGTGACGTTTTGAAATCATGCATATGTATAAATGTATGAAAAAGATTTAATATGTTGTGTGTGTGTGTGTGAGGAGTAAATATCAAGAGTAAATTCGAATTTGAAAGATTGCATCATGTAAAATAAATAGTAGAACACATGTTTGATTAAAATTTGGGATAGTTCCAAAACGGAACTTTGACTAACCAAAGTGGTCGAAAAGCCTTTCTAATTTGAGGAGCATGCTTTGGCCTAATAGGTAAAATACTCTCGCCGACAAGTCGGTTAACGGTATTTACCCTTCCGGTTACTACATGTCACAAATCGATCGAAATCTCAAGACTTGGCGGGATTTATGAAAAACAAAAAAAAAAATCGAGGAGTGGAACTAGTCGACAAGGTGAGGGTTTCACCCCTAGCTTGACGATTTTGTACCCTAAGTGTGGTTGGTACTCGTCGGGTCAAAATTTAATTTCGACACGTTGACGAGGGTCCACTAGAATTCGAAATTGAAATTCTTCATCAAGATGAGGACTTCACTCCTAACTTGATGATGAATCTCGTATGAAAAGAGTAGGTAGATTGAGAGTCGTTCACCAAATTGTGGGTTTCACGCCTAGCTCGTGAAGTTGTCTCGTTTGTATATTACTAGTGACTTTGATTTTAGTATAAACGAGTAAAAGACGTATGTTCAAAATATTAAATAACGAGTATAAGCATAATAAGCATCTCAAGAAATAATATGTAAAAGACATTTCAAGTATAGCACATAAAGGATGGAATGATACAACAAGTATTAACAAACAAAGCAAGTATTAACACAAAAGTGACATATAAAAGGCCAAAAGAAGGTAAATAAGGAGTAAATAATGTATCATGCAAGTGGTTCAAGCAAAACATAAGAATAAGGCTCTAGAACTATAGACTAGGTAAAAAGATGGCAATTCTACCTAATTCCCTATAGTTATGGCTCTGATGCCAATCTGTCACACCCCAACCAATGGCGGAAACATCGGGATGAGACGAAGTGTGAAGATTGCTAGAGACATCATAACGCTATTTGTGATAATATTTAATAAATTGATTTCATTTCATAGAGTAAATTGTCAACATTACAAGATATTCAAATACAACAAGTTCAAAGGAAATACATGACAACATAATCAAAATTGATACAACATATTAAACCTAAACGTCTATATGTGTATCTAGGCATCAACACTACTTCTTTTCATAGCATCGTCATCATCAACCTGTAACATGTTTAAAATACAATTCAATGCAAAAGCAAAGGCGAGTATACAAGTTTGGTACGTACATAACAAAAGATAAGTTTTAAACAATTCCTCATAGCAAGCATGTGATTCAAGATAAACAATAAATTTGGCATGTATCAAACATATCAAACCAATAATGAAACGGAAGATGCTCATGACATAACCACAAGTCTACGGGCGGGTCGTTAATCCTATAGCGCTACATATGTCATGGTTTGGCTCGTACGAAGTTAATGATAAGTCTAACACATAATGTCCTCAACCCAAGTTTAAAGTATCAAGTAATCAAATAAGCATGCGTGTAATAGGAATGTTCATGTATTATGATAAAGTTTATGTGTAAGTTTGTAAATAACATGTTACACCCCAAAAAGTGGTAAACGAAAAAGGGGTTCAAGTATACTCACAAGGCTTGCATATGTTTTCCGATTATCCAATTGTTGACGAGTAGAGATTTAGAGTCCGAATGTATAAGGGTTAAAGTTCAAGTATGCTTAGAGTCGAGATTCGGAATAAAACAACATGAAAGTATTATATCAACATAATCATCTTCAACACATAACACTTGTATGACACTTGGTAACCACGAGGGTTATAATAATGTTTTCATGAGTTGAACACTCATAAGAATCATAACAAGGTTTAGGTCCTACATGATGTCCTACTACTTTGACACATGAACATGAATTCAACATCAAAGGTTCGAATTGTAACAACCCTCATTAAATCCTATTTATTTTATTAATTTATCCAATAGGAAACCCTAATTGAGACACCCAAGTGATTCTGCGCAAACCCTACAAATTTCTGAACAATCAGAATTAGGATCAGGGCCCCTAAAACTCAGGGGGGGCATTCCCTACTCAACGATTATCCTTATAATTTATTATAAAAATCAAATTTTCAAGAATCATCGACTCAGCAAGCCTACACCCACACGTGGCCACCCTATAATGAAAATGTGACCCTTGCGCACCGTAAGGGTCTTAGGCTTACGGTGCGCAAGCAATGTGAAATTTTGGGTATAAATAGCAGAGTCTGGGACTTGATTCTGGGCGCTTGAACGACGAACAAAGTCGAAATATACACGGAGTTATGCTCTGTTTATCACAATTAACACACACGGATCACTAATCAACGCCGCAATCAGGGTATTAAGTCGATCGCTATTATGATTCATTGTCCGATCGATCAATGTACTCAATGGATATTTAAGTGCTGCCCACATTAGGGTGATGCTTTGTCATTAGTCGTTAATTCGATGGATATTTAAGCATAGCACTTTGTCATTCGTTGTGAGGGTTGATCTCGTGAGTTATCGTAAATGCTGTATTGATTATTAACCCAGAATTGTGTGCCTGTTATTAAATTTAGGTTAAGAGGCTAATCAGTAGGCTAGGCTCTGCTCAAATTAAATCTGCAATCTATCAAGGCTTATCTGTAGACTTTGGTTGTATGAATCTGCATGATTATAAGTGAGTCATTCTCTTTTTATCAAATTTATTTACAAAAGCATGTTATTTTCAAAGGTTATAATTACAGTGATTAAGTTTATGTAATCACCAAGTTACAGCCGGTATGTGGGGTTTTGTATACATTACTTGATAACCGTCACTATTGGACAACGAGTTAGCCAATGAGTGATATGACCATAGTCACAGACACCATCGGGCAAAGAGGCTACCGATGGATGTTCGAGTGACAAGTACTGTGGGTATTTGGTTTGATATCGGAAACATTGTAATCTCTCTTAATACTGTAAATTATAATAAATGAGTCGTTTTTATAAAATAATGATTCACTCAGTATTTCCCGCTGACAAAACCTTTTTCAAACATTTTCAGGTATTTACAGTAGATTGGAGTAAGAGATGATACGGCACTGAAAGGCATCAAGAAGTGGCTTATTTTATTAAATTAAATCAAATTAAGAAATATGGTTTTATGTAATCAAATTTATCTTTATTAAAGCTACCATTGTAAAACGTGGGTTTATCCCATATATTTAATAAATAAAATCCGGTGTTTTCTAAACTCTGATATTTTTCCTAACTCACGGTCCTGATGAAATTTCCGCTGCAACGTTTTCAAAATAATCACCGGTACCACTGGGCTGTTCGCGACTCCCGATTCCGTCCGGGGTGGGTCGGGGGCCGTGACAGAAGGTGGTATCAGAGTCACTGCTTTAAGCCTTTGAGTGTTGTAACAATAATACCTAAGTTGTATAAAAGAGTTAGGAGATTGCTGTTAACTAGTAGCACACAGGAGAGCATTTAGACTTGAACTTAAGAAAAGATGCCTTAGTATTAGCTTCACGATAAGCTAAGTACTTGTGTAAATAAATATGATGGATTTTGGTATGCCATAAGTAATATATTTGATAAAGTAATGTCACGGGACAACTAAGTCCAGAGTCACTAGTTGAGAGAATGATCAACAATGACATGACCAAAAGCACTAGTTGAGAGAATGATCAACAGTGTTATGATTAGAATCACTAGTTGAAAGAATGATCAACAGTGATATGACCACAATTACTAGTTGAAAGAATAATCAACAGTAATATGACCTGAGTCACTAGTTGAAAGAATGATCAATAGTAAATTGACACTGTCACGGGAATCGTCTAGTGATCAATATAATAATAAGATATGTTATGGAAATACAAATTTCCTTAATTCTGAATAAAAGCCCTAATAAGATAGGCACTTTTTGAAAAGATACTATTTATGGGAAATAGAAAATTTTCTCCGGCAAGACTGGGTATGATATAGCAGACTCTCCAGTTTGTCCGGATATACTAAAGTTACATCTCCGGCGAGAACCGGGTAAGAAGGTATATAATATGTCAAACGAGTGACAAGATTTCCCTAAATAGTATTATGACCAGATATCTGACTGATACATGATCTTATAAAGGGTATGTATATTACAGCATGTGAAATATGTGATTATATAGATATATATATCTATAAGAAATTCCAAAAGCCAGATAGGAATAAAGCACAAGCATCTGTGTCTAGATTTCTTTATCAGGAATCTCTTTTCCGATATCAAACATTATTGCGTTTGATTATCTGCCTAGTAACTCGAGCGACAATAATAACAATAGAAACCCATTAAGCTGGGATACCATCAAAAGTATGAGAATTTCTTAAGCGTTACCATAAACTATTAACACAAGTAAAAAGTATGTAAAGTTGTGCTGGTACACAAAGAAAACACATGAAAATTTAATTATACGTTCACAGACATTAAATCACACATGATTTTCAAGGCAAAACCTTTGGAAAATATAAATTGGGCATGATGACATCAATGTTAATTTCGTCAGTAGAAGAAATACTACTCAAAAAGAAGCATTTTGCCACACGATCCTATAAATGACATGAATCTCGTTGAGGTACGTTGTAACAAGATTTCACAACCATCGGTGCACAGTTTCATCAAAATCATAATTATTATCACTCCAAAAGGAGTCACATATCTTTGCAATTCCCCTATTTCATTTTATTCGACATTCCCTGGTAATATCACTTAAACAACAGTTATCACACGAAATTCCAGATAGAAGTTCTTATATTTCTTTTTGCTGAAATTCTAATTTCCGCATATCATAAGTAGACTTTCGTATTTCTACTTTCCCTAATAGTCATCATACCATGAGGATTTCTTTCATAGTAGCGAATATTGATCTATTTCATTTCTTGGTAAATTCACACATTACACATGCACTATTTGTTGCGCATGTGATTCATTTGATTTATAAAGACCCCTGGAGGACTTCATTCCGATTCGTTATTTTATCCAAACTCAAATATCATTCCGCTTTTTGCACTATGAACCTCATTATTGCAAAACGATAACTCTTTGATATCAAGTCAATAAATTTCTTGAAAATTTTAATTTTTCTCTGGTATACATAGTTTCTATAAGTGACCATGTCCGAACTTTCTTATTAAAACTTGTTTTGTTTTACTCATATTACATTCCAAGATCCCATATGATGGATAGAAGCTATCATATTCAAAATAGTCCCAACAAGCACTTCATTTGTTTTGAACTATAATATGTTTGTTTAGTCTTTGACTTCATTAAATCATTTCTTTAATCACAATCACCTTGCACTGACATTCTCACAAAATTTAAAGCTTGCACTAATCTCGTTTACGGATTTAATTATTTATATAAGCCATCTTAACATCGTGTGCTAAGATAATGATACACAAATTCTTGTCATATTTCAGTGTATCTCTTAATGATTTTTACAACATCAATCGATCCTTTCGTGATAATTATTGCTTTAACAATCTTCAATCGAAAAACATTATATAAATTTAATTATATATGAAAAATTTACATAAGTGATTATCTAATTTACAAAATAGTATTACTATATTCTTATTAAACCATTGAGGTGAAGAATTTTATATTTTTATTTGAGGTATACTCTCATTTAAATTTATGTTTAAGTTATTTATTATTAATAATTAATATTAGTTTATTATTAGTAATAAAATATTAAATAGTGTTATTATTATTTTAAAATACTAGGGTTATTATCAGGGGCAGGTATTGGATAGCCTAGCCTTAATTAGGCATGGACTGGCCACCTATGCTTAAACAAGGCAGCACTAACCAATATCCAACCATGATAATAACTAGTTAATATATATATAAATTAAGTCATTATACTTATTTAGCAAATTTTAAATATATAAAAATATTTCTTTTATATATACTTTGTACTGTAAGAAGAAGACATATTTTCATAAAACAAAACAAGAAATAGAGAGACGAATAAAATTATATGAATAATTATGTATTACATGTTTTAGGGTAATTATGTACCGTAACACTCTAAGCAAGAAAATGACCATATAAAAATAATATGGTAGTCATCAACTACGTTGGGTTAGGAAAACATTATAATATATAAGAATAATTTCCGTTTTCACTTATTTACAACATTTTTAAATACATTCACAATGTTATATGGTTTCAAAATAAATAAGTAATCACATAGAATCGATTCATTAAGTGTTATATATTTACAAAATATTTTACGAATATTTTGTACAATAAATATTTTTACACCTTTAACTTTTATTTAACATTATAAATAATAGTGATTTCTTTTACAAAATAATATTACTAAAATATTTTTGTAATAACTTCATTGCGGTATTTTGTATATATATATATATATATATATATATATATATATATATATATATATTACATAGTAAATATAAGTTAATTTATTTAAAAGTGGTAACCATTTACAGATAGTAAAAATACGTAACAAATAATATATATTACATTTGCTTTACAAATATAATATAATAGTTGGTCATGCCAAAACAACTTGTTTTTATTATATTTTGATCTTTAGTATATAGTATGAAAAATATGGTTACTACTAATAGTGTACTATCACATTGTTTCACAACTAAAACAACTTGGAACTTTAAACGATGATACACTAACCCTATTATCTTTTGAGGTATCTTTGCAATTCACTCATCTCAACACTTTGATTTTCTCATATCATAACTTAATAATTAACAATTCATTTTTCATGCTTTTACTTCATTTTGAACCTGTCAACTCTTCCCCAGTTCCCAATCAAAGTAAGCTTTCTCTTGACAAAGAATTTTATTAATTCTAAAAATTTTAAATATCTATTGATCATATATCTTTTGGCTTGCTCTGGAAAGCATATCATTCCATCTCATTCGTTTGGCATCGATTTCTTGAACTAATTCAGTTGAACCATTGAATCCTACTTATGATACAACTCGTATTCACAAAATTCGATATCTTAAATTCTGTATCATCTACCCTAATATTATTTTTATTAACTAAAAGGTGACATAAGTCTAAAAGAAATATCATAACGCAAATACACTTGGGAGCTGGAATCTGAGATGAAGAAAAAGTATTCCTCAATTATTCCAGTAAATCTCGAGGATGAGATTTTTATTAAGGTGGGGAGAATGTAACAACCCTCATTAAATCTTATTTATTTTATTAATTTATCCAATAGGAAACCCTAATTGAGACACCCAAGTGATTCTGCGCAAACCCTACAAATTTCTGAACAATCAGAATCAGGATCAGGGCCCCTAAAACTCAGGGGGGGCATTCCCTACTCAACGATTATCCTTATAATTTATTATAAAAATCAAATTTTCAAGAATCATCGACTCAGCAAGCCTACACCCACACGTGGCCACCCTATAATGAAAATGTGACCCTTGCGCACCGTAAGGGTCTTAGGCTTACGGTGCGCAAGCAATGTGAAATTTTGGGTATAAATAGCAGAGTCTGGGACTTGATTCTGGGCGCTTGAACGACGAACAAAGTCGAAATATACACGGAGTTATGCTCTGTTTATCACAATTAACACACACGGATCACTAATCAACGCCGCAATCAGGGTATTAAATCGATCGCTATTACGATTCATTGTCCGATCGATCAATGTACTCAATGGATGTTTAAGTGCTGCCCACATTAGGGTGATGCTTTGTCATTAGTCGTTAATTCGATGGATGTTTAAGCATAGCACTTTGTCATTCGTTGTGAGGGTTGATCTCGTGAGTTATCGTAAATGCTGTATTGATTATTAACCCAGAATTGTGTGCCTGTTATTAAATTTAGGTTAAGAGGCTAATCAGTAGGCTAGGCTCTGCTCAAATTAAATTTGCAATCTATCAAGGCTTATCTGTAGACTTTGGTTGTATGAATCTGCATGATTATAAGTGAGTCATTCTCTTTTTATCAAATTTATTTACAAAAGCATGTTATTTTCAAAGGTTATAATTACAGTAATTAAGTTTATGTAATCACCAAGTTACAGCCGGTATGTGGGGTTTTGTATACATTACTTGATAACTGTCACTATTGGACAACGAGTTAGCCAATGAGTGATATGACCATAGTCACAGACACCATCGGGCAAAGAGGCTACCGATGGATGTTCGAGTGACAAGTACTGTGGGTATTTGGTTTGATATTGGAAACATTGTAATCTCTCTTAATACTGTAAATTATAATAAATGAGTCGTTTTTATAAAATAATGATTCACTCGGTATTTCCCGCTGACAAAACCTTTTTCAAACATTTTCAGGTAATTACAGTAGATTGGAGTAAGAGATGATACGGCACTGAAAGGCATCAAGAAGTGGCTTATTTTATTAAATTAAATCAAATTAAGAAATATGGTTTTATGTAATCAAATTTATCTTTATTAAAGCTACCATTGTAAAACGTGGGTTTATCCCATATATTTAATAAATAAAATCCGGTGTTTTCTAAACTCTGATATTTTTCCTAACTCACGGTCCTGATGAAATTTCCGCTGCAACGTTTTCAAAATAATCACCGGTACCACTGGGCTGTTCGCGACTCCCGATTCCGTCCGGGGTGGGTCGGGGGCCGTGACACGAATGTACATAGATATTATTTAGGTTAGGTAGTATATATTAATAAGTCCTTAGTACAAGTACTTCAAGCATGAGGTGGAAGATTAAATCTTCATTTAGGTACCTCAAATGTGTCATAGAAGTCATGTAGGAGGTAGGAAGAACAAGCTCCCATTTAGGCACCTCTTATGTGTTCACCACTACACTTGGTGTAAAAACAACCAAGGAGGGTCTTGAACAATATTAAGACAATAATAAGAACAACTATACTATGAGAAATCATCAAATCATGTGGGGATTCTATGTTGGATAACCCAAGTTGATCCATAATCACCCCTTCATCAAGCTTGAAGCTTGAACATGACTTGTGGGTCAAAAACCCTAAACAAAACAGAAAGTATTTGGGGATTATCCTCTGATTTTATATGTCTCAACCTTGTTTTTAAACCTAACTAACCATAGGAATGGTTATAAGCATAAGGACATAGGTTTGAGTGAGTTAAACTCATGTCTAAACAAAGATTAATGAAAACAAACTTACACAGTGGACTTTGAAGCCTTTTTTCCGGAGTTCCAGGGACTTGTTTGCTGTGAAACACCCCTAGAATCGAAGCCAAGGTCAAGCCAAGCGTTCTGGAAAAAGAATGGACCAAAACGGATAAGAAATGAAGAAGTTATGCCCACTTTAGTGAAGAGGTACGAATCTGCCAGAACTCCTGATTACAGCTGCGAATTTAGAGTGGTTGAGAGTGATTAGAGAGTGATTAGAAAGTGAAAATGCTTGGAGGAAGCTTGGTTTATATAGGGGATGGATTAGGGTTAGTGTTAAGGGTGTAGTAAATGCAAGTGGTTGGAAGATTGAAGCAAAAATATATGGACCAAAGAAATTGGCCAGCCGTGCATGGGCTGGGAGTGGTCTCCGGCCACAATCCTCCCACTTTCTCTATTTTTTTTTTTTTTTTTTTTTTTTTGTCAAATGATGTTTTTGATTTATTAGTGTATAATGTATTAATGTATTAAAGAAATGTGAACATATGATTATGTAGGGCTGTAAACGAACCGAACGAACACGAACAAGGGTATGTTCATGTTCGTTCGTTAAGGAAATTTAGATGTTCATGAACTGTTCGCGAACACATGACGAACAGAAGTTTGTGTTCATGTTCGTTCGTTAAGGAATTTTGGTTGTTCGCGAACAGTTCGTGAACACTAACCACGAACGCAAACGAACAAAAATGAACTTTAATTTTGAAAATTAAAAAAGACACGGTTAATTTTAAACATTGTACACAAAGAAAGTAGTTAAATATAACCCTTTAAAGATTGAAGGGATGGATGATATTGGGTTCAATCGATTGCAGATAGGCTGAGTGAAGGAGCGTGGTATCAAAGAGGGAGAGGCCAGAGAGAGGGAAATAATACATATGGGGGATAGTAAAAAATTAATAAAACATTAAAAACTTTTAAAAAAATAAACATAAAAAACCAAACACGAACGGACATAAACGAACGAACACGAACGAACATAAACGAACATATTACCGAACGTTCACGAACGCAGTTGAACGAACGAGACCTTTGTTCGTGTTCGTTCGTTAAGCTTATCGAACGAAATATTTTGTTCGTGTTCGTTCGTTAAGCTTATCGAACGAACATAAACGAACTTCCCGCTGAACGGTTCACGAACTGTTCGCTGAACGTTCGGTTCGTTTACAGCCCTATGATTATGTAAAGAATCAGGGACCAAAAAGTTGATATGCCCAAAATGGGCTGCGGTTTACATACGGCCACCAGGCCCCTTTTTTTATTTTATTATTATTTTTTTCTAAACATATTAATATGCATATTTATAAAGTAACATTTGAAAGAACATCAACTTTCGTTGATGTTTAAGTTTGTTATTATTATATTATACTTTTATTATTATTATTATTATTATTATTATTATTATTATTATTATTATTATTATTATTATTTTATTAACATAATTTAACCACAACAAGCACGTATAAGCTATGAGCAACCGTATGTCGAGTATCGGTTGCGCGTATGCATTCAAGATTGGCAACGTATAACCCAAGTATTGCGGCACGTATAAGCATGCACGAATATGTAAAGTATAACTTGTATGAAATAATAAATTTTATTACGATCAAGGTCTCGGATTTACAACGATACAACGAAATACGATTACAAGGAACACAAGACTTCCAAAAATAGAAATACAAGACACGTTTTCTAATTAAGGAAAGTTACGAAAAAGCGGAGCGTTACATCATCAACAATTTTTCTATCACTCACAACTTTTTTTAGTGGTGGTGGTCATCACTCACCACCACACCCAACAATTTCCCCCCAACCAACAATTACCCTCACAAAAAAAAACCATCACGCCGTTAAAAAAATAACGAAATGGGTTTACCGTGGTACTATCACGCGTGATGTGAGGAGTGGCGGTGGGAAAAAACTGATTTTCACGCGTTGAACTTTGGTTTCGTGATATTATCACGCACCGCACCCTCCCCTCTAAGTGACAACTTTATTAGTAATGAAAATTTGTAGTTGTGGCAAATGAGGTTCCCATTATTGGCAAACAATTCCTGTACTCTTTAACGATGAGTTTGCAACATTTCACCCCAACCATTGTGATGGTTCGACCCCATAAAATTAAATTTATTTGGTTTGTTCAACATACAAAATTAACTCTTTGTGTTTCACATGAAAGAACATATCGTTCTTTGCGCAAAACCTTTCTGTCTTATCCTTATTGATTTTGTATATTCATGAAATACTTTAATCTGATAGTGAAACATCCACGATTCAGAAAGTTATCCAAGTAAACTTAAATACAAAACCTACACACGATATGCATATGTCCACATGCATATATATATTCTACAAATAACATATAAGAACAATCTATTTTCCTTTTATTAGTTTATAAACCTCAAAATGAATCAATGATCCAAAGCTTTACATTCATTTCAAATATTTATACCCTGCTCCTAAACAAAATATCTAATGGACCAACACAATAAACTTTGTCCTCAACTTATGCGCCCCCAAAAGAACCCGAATCAGTCCAAAATGAAGCAACATTTTTACCCATAAATAAATGCAAAATGGTAGTTAGTAACTAACTTCTCTTTTCAATCAATCCCTCTTTCTATGTAGGCGGAAAAAACCTGTTTAAATTGAATGGCAAAGTATAGAATTCTTCATTCCTGTTATCCCCTTTAAATGTTCTGAACTTCACCCACCATGGCATCCCTCTATCTTTCTTTGAATCCACCACGTCTATCGTATTGTCAAGAAACACCGCTACGATCAACCCTACCATCGGTGGAGACGCGAATACGGTATTCAAGAATGCATTAAACTGCAAAAAGAATAATAACTTATTTTACCATAAATGTCACAAGATCCATTTATGTACAAGGGTCTAAAGTTACATGACTCACCCAACCAGCATTGGTGCGAACAAGCCCGTGTTGTATAGTTACATACTCATTAAAATACTGAGGAATCGAGATTCCAAGAAAAAGGGAAAGCCCGATTATGATGAGGTTTCTCATAGAATTCATGTTAGTGAATTGAAGAAACGATAACCCGACAGCACCTACAACCATTCATACAAAAGAATTTTAAAACCGAAACAATAAAGACTGGTTACACTACAAATAATTTGCAGAGGTTTAATCACATACCTACAAGGCCAAACAGAACACAATACAATGCTGCGAATATGGGAAAGGGTATCGATGCAAATACCGCTCCAAATTTCCCTGGAAAAAAAATGAAAAAAAATATATAAATACATGATATACATATATTTTTTGTTTTGTATAAAGGGGTAAAGTGGTCATTTAAAAAAGTAACGCCCATCCATGACAGGGACCAAAATCGTAATTTTTTAAAAGTAAGGACGAAAAGTGAAGTTTTGCCTATCACACTTACGTACCATGCATGAAAGTGGGCAAAAAAATTGGTTTGTTAACCGTAAGTCGTAACCTGTCAATAATTGGTACACCAATAACCGGTTAAAAATACTTAGGATAGTAACCGGTTATTTTTAATCCGTTTTTAACCAATGTACCGGTTAATCAAGAAAAAAACTGAAAATATGAAGAAAAAAAATGACAATAACCGGTTAAGTAACCGGATATAACCGTTTAAGTAACCTGAAATTACCGGTTAAAGTGAATAACCGAACCAGTTAAAGTAATAACCGGCTAAAGCAAAAAATTGAAAATAACCTACTAAGCCAGTTAACCGAACCGGTTAGGGAAATTAACCGATTTGTGCACCTCTATATGTTACATACACATATTGTCAAGATTCTTATGAAACCCAACCTAAAATGGAGAAGAAAATCATGAAACCGGCAGAAATCTGAACGACTCTTCGACTCCCAACTCGGGTTAATCCAAGAAGACCGACGTTTTCCCTGAAATACAATGGTGGGTCCTGTTAAGTTTTTACGTATAAAAGAGTTTACAATGGTGCGTCCCATTAAGGTTCTTACACTGACAGAGTGGAACCAGTTCCGGTTCCGTAAAGACCATCTAGAAGTACACCTATACCCTGACCAAAACAAATCACAAAAAAAACTACATTGTAACCGTCAAGGGTATATACGTCTTTTTGACATAAGTTTTTAAATTTACCAAGTACACAAACCAACATGCCAGCCGATGCCTCTGCTAAGCACGTATGCAGGCGGCGGGGTTGCGATTGCCAACCGCGAAGCAGCCATGTACGCACCGGTTGACTGTCATATAATAATCTTTTCAAGTTTCAACAACAAGAAAGAATCTGTTTTAAACAGTTACAACTATAAAAGAACATATTAAACATCACATTTGTTGTACCTCAGCCATTGACACAAGAACCGATGACATCATCGCGAACGCATGACCGGCCGAAAAGGTAGGTGGACCCCACTGTAAAGGGTATGGGAACATGAACCTGTAAAGGTAAAAGTTCATAAATGCATAGAGATAATGTTATGTTTAATGGCTTTATAGAGTAAAATGTCATATTCATCCCTGAGGTTTGCTTGGTTTTGCGACTTTCGTCCAAAGGTTTGTTTTTCCGCATCTGGATCCAAAAGGTTTGAAATCTTTCCATTTTCACCCGGCTCGTTAACTCCGTCCATTTTTCTCCATTAAGTCAGGGGTATTTCCATCTTTTTTGTTAACTTAAAGGGCAATTCGGTTTAACGGATTCGGTTAGTGGTATTTTAATTGCTTGTACATAAAGTGAAAAAGACCGAATTGCCCTTTAAGTTTAAAAAAAAGTCAAAAATACCCTTGACTTAATGAAGAAAAATGGATGGAGTTAACGAGCTGGATGAAAATGGAAAGATTTCAAACCTTTTGGATCCAGATGCAGAAAAACAAACCTTTGGACGAAAGTCGCAAAACTGGCCAAACCTCAAGGACGAAAATGACATTTTACTCGGCTTTATATGAGTAGCTAACTAACCATGGGGCTGTGGATATGATATATGCTTTGTCTGTGCGACAACTTGTTTGAGTTGGCTCGGGTCTATTCCGGTAGGTCCCACTAGCCGTTAGTATGATCGAATAGATCCAGATAATTGAGATGCATATCAACAAAGGAAACCGCTCAAAAACGGGAATGTCTTTTAGTAGTTTCGTGTGCTTTAAATACTACAGTATGATCAAAATGTTACATTATTAAATGTCACATAGCAGAAAAGGAAATCACTTAATTCAATAACTTGAAAGTTATCCTCCAAAAAGGAAATTCACCTGTGACACTCCAATGACTAGAAGAAGCATTGGTAACCCGATTTCCACACAATTTCCAACCTAAAATAAAGAAAAACCAACGAATACACATTACCAAAGGATAAGATAAACGAAAAATAGTAATAATATATCAAGCCACACGCAATGTCAAACGTTACGATTTTCACGCTTATATCAAGCCACAGGTAAATTCTTTACAAGAAAGTATGCTTCTATTTTTGCATCTATGGAAGTCAAAGCATTAGGTTGACCAAAGGTGAAAGAATCAGAGCATATACCATAGGAAACCCTCGTTGAAAGAGACCCAAACCAACCAATCCGATAGCAGGCGCCATACCGAGAGGGCTAAAAAAACTACAAAAAGAACGAAACTCAAATTAGAAAACAAAAGTTAGTTAAGAAAGATACAATAGGAGGATTCATGTCCAACTCGGGTCCCTTAAAACAAATGGCGAGTATTTTGTAAGCACGATAAATAACTATACCGTGAAAAGAGGCCCCAAAGCTGGCTATAACCGGCTACAATTTGAATGCTAGAAGCAACGATTAACGCCCCTTGAATAGCTCTCATTGTATGTATAAATCTCTGCAAAAAAAAAAAAAAAAAAAAAAACCAATTCAACACATACATCATTTCCCAAACGCTTAATTATAACTCCAATCTTTTGAAATTAATATACAAGAAGGAAACACATACATCATGATGGTCGGTAATTCGTTGCAAAGACGAATCGTTTATAATGTAAAGTATGGGCATAACATATGCAAATGAGCCTCCAACAACAGCAGGCAATCGGGTTCCAAATAGTGTTTGAAGAAGTGTGTTCAGACCAGATACAAATAGCAAAGTTTGTATAACACAAGCTTTGTCTCTCTGCCGAAATTTATACAACAAAATGACTTTTTATAATATGATATGAAAACTGTATAAAAACAAGAATGAGAAATTTGACGTGCTTACATTCGATCCACCCATGTAGGGGACTAGTAGAGATGGGATCATTACGGTTGTTCCAAGCATGAGAATGTAGTTTTGAAATGCTAATAAAACGGTTTCGGCTGCAAATCAGTTTGCAGGTAATAAATAAACTTCAGAGATGAAATATTGTTAGCCGAGTTTATTGTCTGTTATAATATTTAATAATCTGATTAATCATTTCTTTCAAGTTTGTTTGTTAGTTATCTATAGTATGAAGATGAAAATACTTAATATGATTTGGTTTTGAGATACAGACACATAAAATATTATTCACCAATACAGTCTTTTAGTTATTTTAAATAAATACTTTTACACAGATGAACAATGAAGGTATGGCAATGGGATGAGGATGAGCATCGGTAATCCGAGTCCTATACTTGGAAAGCTACATTCATACCCGGCCCAGTAGGCGTTAGTTTGTTAATACTCATTAGACCATACGTAATGGTTAATGCCCCATAAGGGGCATTTTTCGCCACATCAGCATCATAACGCCCCTTTCAAAAAAAATGTGTAACGGTTAATGCCATTTCATTCATTACTTCCCATTTTTATTTCAAATTTGTGCATTATTCTTGAAATGCCCCTCCCTCTTCATGACGATCAGATCAGGGGTGGTGTTGAGGGCATTATCAAACCCTCTCACACGCCCCTATAATGCCCATTATGGATGCCTTAGCATTTTTAAGTACATTTGTTACTATTTCATAGCTAAAAACTAGTAAATTAGTAGATTATTCTATCCCAACTGTTTCAGGTTTGCCCATCAATGGAGGTAGGCCTAATCATAGTTCATAAATAAATCACAAAAATCCTCATTCCAATGGCCACAATTTGTCAATAAAAAACAAAAGTCTGCAATACAATTTGGAAAAATCAAATTAGAATGCTCTGTTTCGGTAGCTAAAACCCTGCAACTAATATAAAACTCAAAACCCTGTGAAAACATATTGTTTTGTGTAGATTAAAGAGAAAAAGAAAGGAGGGATAGGGATACATACGCCATGGTGGGTTGGAATCGATACAGTACTCTAAATCCTGGAGTTGTTCCATCGGGGGATGACTTATGTCCGCCATTGTTGAAGCTTCAGTGAACAAGTGCAACTAACAGTCGTATAGAATAAGAATTCAAGAGATAAATGTGAAGAATGAAGAAGAAGAAGAAGAAGAAGAAGAAGAAGAAGAAGAAGAAGAAGAAGAAGAAAGTAAAGCACAATGATGGAAAAAGGTGGAAACAGAAATGAAAATATAAATCAAAAGTTAGAGAGAGAGAGAGAGAGAGAGAGAGAGAGTGAGAGAGTAATGTGGAATGTGGGTTGTGTGTGAAACAGAACATGCTCAACTCACATAGATATCAATTCAATTCAAATATTCTTCACGTTAAGGAGGTTGTTCAATATAATTTTTAAATTAAAACTAGTATTTTGCCCGACGCGCGTTGTGGCGGCGCGCGACGGAAGGAAATATATAGTAAGACAAAACACGATTCATAAAACGCAGTACATAAAAGACAATTGCAAAAAAGTGTAAAACACAAAGGTAGACACAAAGTGCAAAACACAAAGGTAGACAAGAACCGCTATCCCCTACCTCGCATTGACGATTTGTTTGATCAGCTACAAGGTGCTACGTGTTTCTCAAAGATCGATTTACGCTCAGGCTATCACCAGCTACGCATCCAAGAGGAGGATATACCCAAAACCGCGTTTCGCACTCGATACGGCCATTATGTCGATACGGCCATTATGAATTCGTTGTTATGCCCTTTGGTTTAACCAACACACCCGCGGTTTTCATGGATCTGATGAATCGCGTGTGTAAACCATATCTCGACCGTTTCGTCATCGTATTCATCGACGATGTCTTGATCTATTCCAAATCGAAAGCCGAACACGTGCAACATCTACGTTTGGTTCTCGAGCTACTCCAGGGGAACCAACTCTACGCCAAGTTTTCCAAGTGTGAATTTTGGCTGGAGGAAGTTCAGTTTCTGGGTCACATTGTCAATAGTCAGGGTATTCACGTCGATCCAGCGAAGATTGAAGCAGTCAAGAGTTAGATTACACCTAAGAACCCGTCTGAAGTCCGTTCTTTTCTCGGACTAGCGGGCTATTATCGACGATTTATTAAAGGATTCCCAAAGATCGCAGTACCGCTCTCACATATAAAGACAAGCCTTTTGTTTGGGGAACTGAACAAGAGTCAGCCTTTCAAAACCTCAAGCACAAGCTTTGCAATGCTCCTGTTCTCACATTGCCCGACGGAAACGATGATTTCATTGTCTATTGTGATGCTTCCAACCTTGGTCTTGGTTGTGTTCTTATGCAGCGGGACAAGGTTATAGCTTACGCATCTCGTCAACTCAAAATCCACGAGAAGAACTATACAACCCATGATCTCGAGCTAGGCACAGTTGTTTTTGCGTTAAAGATTTGGCGACACTACCTGTATGGTACCAAGTGTACGATCTTCACCGATCATAGGAGCCTACAACATATCTTTAATCAGAAGGAACTCAATATGCATCAACGCCGATGGGTAGAACTTCTCAACGATTACGACTGTGAGATTCGTTATCACCCAGGCAAAACAAATGTTGTTGCCGACGCTCTCAGCAGACGGAGTTATTTGCTCAGCACTCGCAATATCCAAGCCCAATACGACCTCGAAACCCTCATCCGCGAAGCCCAGCATGCATGTTTTAATGAACGCACTCTGAAGAAGGAAAGAATCTATCACGACGGAGCCCAGCTTGTGAGTAAATCAAATGGGATATTCCACTTTCTGGACCGAATTTGGATCCCCAAACGGACCGATTTGCGACAGATTTTGATGGACGAAGCCCACAAATCCCGGTATTTTATTCATCTCGGTGCCGACAAAATGTACCAGGACCTTCGCTACAAGTACTGGTGGCCTGGCATGAAAAGGGATATTGCTCTTTACATTGGGAAGTGCCTGACTTGTGCAACGGACCGATTTGCGACAGATTTTGATGGACGAAGCCCACAAATCCCGGTATTCTATTCATCCCGGTGCCGACAAAATATACCAGGACCTTCGCTACAAGTACTGGTGGCCTGGCATGAAAAGGGATATTGCTCTTTACGTTGGGAAGTGCCTGACTTGTGCAAGAGTCAAGGCTGAACATCAAAGACCCTCTGGCTTACTCGAACAACCGTCGATCCTTATGTGGAAGTGGGAGAGTATAGCTATGGACTTCATAACAAAACTTCCGCACACGTCATCAGGTCACGACAGCATTTGGGTTGTTGTTGAGCGTTTACCCAAATCAGCTCACTTTTTGTCAATACGGGAAGACTACAAGGTAGAACGATTAGCCCGAATCTACACCGACGAGATCATTTGTAATCATGGGACGCCTCGCGACATCATCTCTGATCATGATGCTCGGTTTACCTCGCGACTGTGGGAAACGTTTCAAACGGCACTCGGTACATCGCTTAATCTAAGTACCGTTTTCCACCCTCAAACCGACGGTCAGACTGAAAGAACGATTCGTACTCTTGAAGACATGCTCCGTTCGTGTGTCATAGACTTCGGTGGTAATTGGGATAAATACCTGTCGTTAGTCGAATTCTCGTATAACAACAGTTATCATTCCAGCATTCAAATGGCACCATTCGACGCTTTATACGGAAGAAAATGTCGATCGCTTATTGTGTGGCACGAGATCGGTTACTCGCAACTAACCGGTCCTGAGCTATTGCAAGAAACGACTGACAAAGTCCTCCAAATTCGAGACAACTTGTTGAAAGCTCGAAGTCGACAGAAAAGTTACGCCGATAGACGACGCAAGCCCCTTGAATTTGACGTTGGCGACTACGTACTCCTAAAGGTATCACCTTGGAAGGGTGTGGTAAGATTCAGCAAGAAAGGGAAACTAGCGCCTCGATATGTTGGACCTTTTAAGATTCTGGAAAGGATCGGAAAAGTTGCCTACAGACTCGAACTACCGGAGGAACTCAGTAACGTCCACCCGACTTTCCATGTGTCAAACCTCCGAAAGTGCCTGGCTGAGCATGATCTAATCGTACCCCTCGATGACCTTCAAGTAAACGAAACACTACACTTCGTGGAGAAGCCTGTAGAAATCATGGATCGCCAAACCAAGCAGCTCAGACGCTCGCGCATTCGTATTGTGAAAGTCCGATGGGAAGGCAAACGAGGCGCAGAGTTCACTTGGGAACTCGAAAGCGACATGAAGGCGAAGTATCCGCAGTTATTTGTTACGGCTTCGGCCTAATTTCGGGACGAAATTCCCTAAACAAGGGGAGGCTGTAACACCCCGTGTTTTCAAAAGTCAACATCAAGTCAAGGTCAAAGTCAACGACCGATTTCGCGCAACTTGACTTGTAGTGAATTTCTTTTATGTGTTTATTTTAGTTGTATTATGTGGAGTAAGTGTCAATAATTACACTAATCGACGTGTGTTATTCGCTATTTAATCGACTTACGATTGTGAACTATAGGAAGTAACAATGTGATAAAGTCAATTAAGCGCTAATCAATCTAATCTAATCGACAATCGAATCGCAATCGCACTCGCAACTCGAATTACGCACTTTGGTTATTGTTATACGTGTGTGTGTGCCTTATGTGTTAGTTGTGCATGTTTATTTATGTTATGTTGTGGTAATCAATCGAAAACACAATCGAAACTCGAATCACAATCGAACTCAATCGAAATCGAACTATGATAATTAGTGGAGAAGGGATAGTGCAAGATATGAATAGTTGGGATTAAAAGTAATTTTACTAGGAAAATCTATCGCACTCGCATCGCTCGCAATCGAAATCAAAACAGCAAAAATCGTCGCGCCAAACACCCGAACCAAGTGCCATCCGGCCGGATTGCCATCCGACCGGGCTGCCACTTGGTCATGGTGCCTGGTCGCCATCCGACCGGACATGTCATCCGGGCGAGATGCCATCCGACCGACCAACCATTTCCTCTTTGGGTAACCCTATAAATACCCCATGTCACTCTCAAACTTTCTACTTTTGGCATCTGACGTCCGAACAGCTCGTGCTCCCCACCTTTTCTTCGATTTCTCTCGATTCTTGTAAGATCTCGTCCTAAATCTTGTACTTTCTTGATCTACACGCACTCCTACACCTTTTTATCTTTTAAATCCTAACTTTTAACCGTGAAATCGCTAGATTTGAGGTGTTCTAGGATGACGTCATCATGTGTTCTTGAAGAACTTCATGTTTTGGCTTCAATCCACCAAGAACAACTTAGATCTAATCGATTTCCACACGAATAAACAAGGATCTCTTGTAGATCTGAACATAATCATGGTGAAAAAGGATTGAAATATGGTTTCTAACCTTCTTTCAACTCTTTTACACTCAATATACTCAAAACCGATGGAATCGGACCTTGTTCTAGCCTTCTACTCATTCGCAGTGTTGTGCTAGCTCGAGATTTGGATTCTACTCACGAGACCACCGATTTCGGATTAACCAAGAACAACCGTCTTGAACCGGTTAACTGGTCGAACTAGGGTGATTCCTGGTCGATCGGGTCACTTGGGTCAAGATAGAGTTCTGTTGGCTAACACGTTGTCAAAACGTCTCGACAAAACGACAAACAATCAAAACGACCAAGTGAAAGACGAACGGAATGACCAGCACGGAGTGCTATCCGACCGGACTACTGTCCGAACGGATAAGCCATCCAAGCGACTAGGTCATCCGAACGGCTTACACCTTGGGTCCCACACTTAACCAACTTTATCTGAAGTTTGAGTATTGAACGAATTGCTATCCGACCGGATTACTCTTCGTATCATGAGATACTTGGACTTAAACAATTTTCAACATGTTCAATGCACTAAGGATGCCACCCGACCGGACTGTTGTCCGATCGAGTGACAACCTGCTGTGAATTTGTTCTCACTGAGTAACCTCGCCACTCGAGTCACCATCCGACCAGATAAATTGTAACAACCTTAAATTTACTCTTGATTTTAATAATAGTTTATACTATTTCGAGTAAAATATTGATTACATAACCTAACTTTCATAAACAAAGTACATAAGTAACATCAACCTTAGTCAAGTGATAACTAAGTTAAAACATTAGTAACGATGTTTAAAACGTGACTACAACCCATTTACAAAAATATTACAAATTTAAAACACAGCGGAAGCTTCAAAATGTAGTGTTCGGTTCTTCATTCATCGCTTGATCGCCACCCGAAAGATCCACATAATCACCTATGGTCAAAACCCTTAAACATTAGTTTTGACATTATTGTATAACGTTATAAATACAAGGTCCAACATTTAATAAAAAAAATAAATTTTTCTGTTTCACCGTAAGTTACGGTGGGTCCTGGAATCATCTGGTCACCGTAAACCAGGAGAGAACTGCCGTAAATCATTTGTTCTCTACCGTAATTTGTTCTCTACCGTAATTTACGGTAGTACCTGGAATTTCATGTTTTGTTCTGTTTATTCATTACACCAAGATCCCAACTCTCGGATTTCAGTTTTTTCTATGATACTGATGCATTAAAACCTCGTATTTCTTCTATGATATATATTAACCAATCATCAAAGAACAATCTATTATATTCCGGGGCATTAATCATGCCTTACTTAATTGTTCGACCCGTTTAGATGCCAAGATTTAGGCATCAAGCAAGGTATTTCAAAAATCTAATTTCTATCCATTGTTTTGACCCGTTTCACTTGTTTAAGACGCAAAGTCACTTCCGTGACGTATTGGTCTATCTTGTTTACCAAGTTTTCAAAACTACAACATAAAACTAACAAATAATTTATAATATAACGAAATGGTAATTTCGTACCTCTAGAGCACGCCTTTCTCCCGTGAATTCCCTCCGGCTTGTCCGCTTGATGATCCGGACTCTTTGCCTAGAAAATTCAGTTTTACAACTTGTTTAGAACTCTTTTCATGACCATATTCGCATCATTATGAGTCATGACTAGTTCTGCGTTTTCCTCCTATTCTAACATTTAAATTCTCAGTTAGGCATTTCAACGAACACCTAACGAGTCAGATTTTTCTACAATCATTACTAAATTCATGACTTGCAATTTAACATCTAATTTCACTTTAATTAAGCAATTTGTACTCATTTAAACATTCAAATTGCTGAATTTCATCATACCATTCTGCTTTTCTCTAGATTAAAATTCATAATCCTAATGCTTGTCTAGTCTTTACAATATCATAAATCACCTACAATGGTGATTGTAATTTCTTTAAGTAACATGCAATGATTTTCACAATTTATCATCTAGGGTTTAATCCTAAACAACATACTACTTCAAGATTCATTCATGCATGACAATTCTAGGTTCAATTTCAGTTATTCACCATTAACCTAGAATTTATGGTGAATCAAAATATCAAAATTATACATACCTTTTGATCCCTATGACGAGGTGATCACTAATTCATGTTTAGAATTCGATTTGAAACAGATTTGAGGCTTCAATTTAGTAAATTTTGGTGTGAAGCTAGGGTTTGAGAATCCCCTGTGTCGCCCCCCTTTCTCTTGATCGACCAGACACACAAGTTTTTGTGTGTTTGGTTTGGTTTTGTTATTATTAGTAATTATCTTTCACTTTTGACAAGTTTAAACCCTCAACTATGATTTTCCCTTAAGTTTAAGTATCTTAACCATGTTATGAATTATTTCAAGACTTGAATTTAACTAGGTTAAGTTCCTAGTTGGTAAATTCTTGTTTGTTATTTCATTAGAATTTTAATATAAGGATTTATATTTTCGGGGTGTTACATAAATCATCCGAGCGGATTGTCGTCTACACGGCTGACCGTCCGATCGACCGACTTGAAAGGTAGAGATACTTCAATGTTTTCAAAATGCTACAATGAAAACTTCAAAGGACAAGCCATCATACACAAAACACATCATTCTCAAAGGAAGAAACAATCCACTCGAATAGTCATCCGACTGGACAACCTGTCCGACCGGATGACCATCCGAACGGATTGTCATCCACACGACTGGACCATCCGGTCGGATTACCATCCGAACGAACTGCTGTCCGAGCCACTTACGCTTTGCATCGTTTTACGCGTCACGTATCGTTATGCTATCAATCTGTTCAGGCTAACCTTACTCTCTAGCGCTCCCTTCAATCCATCCATCGCTGTGAGTATACTCGATCCCTTTTTCCTTTACGCACTTTTGGGTGTTACATACGTTACGAATATTCAAATCACAACAAACACACTACTCAATACTATTTGAACGCTAACCGTTAATGCATGTTATACGTGGCTTATGAATGCTTGTTTGTTATGTTTACACATGGAATGCTGTCTACCTGCCTTAGCAACTATAGTACTATAGTTTGGACTCAGCACCTGTTCGCAGGGGTTGTTAAGGACAATTACTTGCATGGATTACGGTGGTAATCATGTATTGCGAACTGCCTCAGGCAGTCAACCCGCAGTCATTGGTATCGATGGATCTATGTCGATAACTAACGTGCTTCATTTCACTATGTGTACGTGCTGGTTATGCGTAAACAAATTTCGAACTCTATATGCTATTATCAAACTTGTATGCTCACCTTTACATTATATGTATTGACTTTATTTTAACGTATGTGACAGGTGCTTAGGATGCACATCTGCTAGGAAATCGAAGCTAGAATAAGGCTCTAGAGGCCAACAAATAGTTGTCTGTACAAATTAAATCAAGGGTCTCTAGAAGCAGATAAACAATTGCTCTATTTGAAAATCCGAGTTGTCGGAATAAAACTATTTGCCTAGATTTTGTCTGTAATAATTTGTATACCTTTTGAGACATGGTATGGGACATGTTACTTTAAATTGATTGGTAATGATGATTGTTATGGAAACTTCTGGACAATCTGTTTCGCTCAGTGCCATGCCCCGATGTTTCCGCCATCGGTTGGGGTGTGACAATTAACACCCCGTAACGTGTGTTCGTGATCCATCGTTTTTACGTTTTTTTTTTTCAGCTTAACGGTCCCGCCGTAAATCCGGGTCCTAGATACTCATTAACGATTAAGATACAAACAAACCTATCTGGTAGTAACGTGCAATAAAGTAGGAGCTAAGAAGGGTAAGAAGAGAGCAATTCTTTTCTCCGTCACATTTGTTGCTCAAAGTATTCTAGTGACGATAATTTGAGGTAGGGGTGTTCATCGAATCAAATGAATTACTCGAATCGATTTTTTCGAATAATTTTTTATTTTTTCTTGAAATTGCATTCAATTCGAATTCGGTTAAAAACCGGTCACTTCGATTCTAATTAAAACGCCAATTCGTATTCGATTCGAATTCGATTAAAAATTCGAATTCAAACCGAATTCGAATAAATTCGTTTTGATTCAGATTCATCCATCTACTATAATAAAAGAAACCAACTTTTGGACAAATGTCATTCATTGAAGGTTTATACTTAAATCTATACTTATCTTATATTAACTAAATAAATATTAAAATAATATTAAATCTTATCATACTTTAATAAAATATTGTCCTCAAATCTAAATTGTTAATTTATTATATTTTTAAAACAAATACATCTCTTTCATACTTATCTTATATTTAATATATAAATAATAAATTAGTCCTAATTTATTAAAAATATAACTTTTTTTATTATTTAGTATACAAAATTAATAATAAATTAATATTAAATGTTATCCTAATTTATTAAAAATATAACTTTTTTTTATTATTTGGTATACAAAATTACATTTATTCCACTCGTGTAAAACGCGGGGTTTTTAAAAATATTTTTTTTATTATTTACTATTCAAAGTTACATTTATATAACCCGTGTAATACACAAAGTTTATAAAGATATAACTTTTTATCATTTGCTATGTAAAATTAGATTTATTCAACACGTGTAATACACGGGGTTTTTTAAGGATATATATATTTTTTTTATTATTTGGTAGATTTTTCAACCCGACAATACAAAGGTTTTTTTTAAAGATACGACGTTTTAGTATTTAATATAAAAAATTACATTTATTTAATCTGTGTAATACACATGGTTTTTAAAGATATCTCTTTTTTAGATATATTCAACACGTGTAATATACAGAGTTTTTAAGGATGTAATCTTTTATTATTTGGTAGATTTATTCAACCTGATTATACACGGGTTTTTAAAGATACGACGTTTTTAGTATTTAGTATACAAAATTAAATTTATTTAATCTGTGTAATACACATGGTTTTTAAAGATATAACTTTTTTTATTATTTGATATATAAAATTACATTTATTTAACCCGTAAAATAAACGTGGTTCATAAAGATATAACTTTTTATTATTTAATATATAAAATTACATTTATTCAACCCGTGTAATACACGGGGTTCTAACCTAGTTTAAAATATGGTAAATTCATTATGGGCTATTTTAGGACTTAAATTAAATTTATAGATTAACTTATATTATAGCCCAAGTTAAAGTTATATGTGTGTATTATATAAAAATATAATAAATAAATATGTATAAATTTGAATTCGAATTTCTAATCGAGTTTAAAATTAGAAATTCGTATTCGATTTACTGGACTCGAATCCGAATTGATCCAATTCGAATTTCGAATTTATGATAATCGAATCGAACTAGGTCGAATTTCAAATTTTTCGAATCCGAATCGAATTCTAAATACCCCTAATTTGGATACCCTAATTGCCCCACCCCTTCTAGTGTGGTGATATGGGTGTTCAAGTCTCGTAAAAAGTAAAAAAGAGAATTTTAGAAGTAATAAAGGTGAGTAAGATTTAGCCATTCAAAAAAAACTTTGGATACCCTAATTAATATAATTTATGTTGGCAGAAGCACAAGAAAAGAAACCATTAAAAATACATTTAATTAGCATTAACTTGTGAATTCAAAACATATCTTACTCGAAGAAAAAAAAAGAAGCAGCAGCAGCAGCATTTGCCTTTTCATTTGAAATACACTGAAAATCACAAAAAAAAAAAAAAAAAAAAAACGCTCTTAAAATCTATGTTCGTTATTTGTGTGTTTTAAGTCTATGTCTATGTTTTATGAAATAAAGGTTTCTGTTCCAATGTTTTATGCAAAAAAAAAAAAAAAAAAAAAAAAAAAAAAAAAAAAAAAAAAAAAAACAAGTTAAAACCCGACCTATACCCGAAACCGAACCATACCGAACCCGGAAATAGGGTATTTTAATACCCGGGTATAGAAAACCCGAACCTGGGTACAGAGGGCCCGGACCCAAACCCAAGTCCGGGTATTGGCAATACCCAGAAAACCAATACTGGGTGACATCCGTACCTGGGTATTATAAAAACCCGTTTGTGTACCTCTAATTCAAACTTTTGTGGAGTAGAACTGTAGATCTCAAGTAGCCGAGGAGCAACTTGACTCATTTACGCTCATGTTTTGCGTCAATGAGTTGATAAATATATTTAGCTTCTTAGATGCAATATCCTTTTGCATTAATAAAGTTGTGCGTCTCATTTCAGACTAGCCAACTCATTCGTAAGATGTACAAAGATTCCTGAACAACATGGTATGTCCAAGGAAGACACACAAATCATTGTACTTGCGGACAATGTTAATCAGTACTTTCGCTTGGACATTCGTCTACTCTGAGGCAAATGTTATTATGTTTTCACTGCACACTTAGGTTAGCATGTTGCAGGCGTGTTCCACGACCGAGTTAAGTCAAGCCATTAATGCTGGCTCGAGCTCACAACAATAAAAGTCAAGCTGATTCAGTTCGTAATCTTCAATCCAAACAAGAAACTGATCTGGTACTCCGTTTGTATCCAGCTCCTACCAGTCACTGTGTCGATTCTTTTTTAAATATATGTTTTTTTTATTCAAGTCATATATTACAGGTGAACAATAATATCAAATAATACAATTCTCTAATAACGAATTTACCAATTTACCAATATAAATGACAACAGTATAACTAATAGCTTACAAGTATGTGAATGATATTTTGTTTGTTGAAAACTATAATATTTAAAATTATAAACAATTTCAAAATTACATGTTGGAATGCAAAAACAGAAATGGGTGCATGCCTGAAAACATGAAGAGGCCAGGCACATCTTACTCCATTTCTTTTTCTGGTCCAAAATACATGGTACAACAAGCTGAAACAAAAACAAGAAAACATCCAACAACTTTACCGAATGACAGCGTGTATCGCAATGATCCCATGCCCCATAACTGGTATAATGCAACCTGCAAGCAACGTATTACGATACAATTCAATCCCGTCTATATTATGAAAATGAATATACTTTATCATCATACTCAGTAAATCCCCCCCCCCCCCCCCCCCCCACACACACACACATATATACATTATATGCGCATACCGCTAGCGGGCGTATGAATATACTTGTATAAGCAACTTTTGTCAAATTAGGATGTGTCTCTTAATAAGCGTTTTCTTATAGAAGGTGCTACCTTTCTTTATATGTATTTAGTATAGAAATTCACAAGATGAAATAAGAATCAATTTGCTACTTTTCTAAAACTGACTGTTTTGGCTCGAAACAAAAGGCAGATGCATTCTTGCATACTAGAAAAGGGTACAACATGCACCTTTATGGTTTTATCTATCAAGAATAAGTTCTTTATGTTCTCTAGATTTTTTGTAAATCAATTTCCATTATTCTTCATGAATTTCCTAATGCCTCCCATATGCTTTTGACATTCTCGTAAACTTGACAAAGTAAAAAGTACAAAAAAAGAGCTTATGGAACCATCTTTTATCACTCTGAAAAATATTCTTTCTGTCATGGGGTCGCCACTGTATTATGACAATTTCTGTGTATCTTTTAGCACGGGTTCAAATTGTTAACCAAATTTGCTAACATGAGTAGAACACTAGAATGGCTCGTAAAACAATAAGCAACGAGAGATGTTACCTCAAGGTATTGAATATTTGCAACTTTGCTGGTTTTCTCAAGCTGAAGCCCACGTGCCAGAAATAACTGCAGTGAAATATTGTTTTTTTTTCAGATTAAAATTTAACTAGTAGATGACCACAATAACAAATTGTATATTATTTGGCGTAAGTTCAGAAGCCCACCTCAGCAAAAAAGGCTAATATGCTGAGAAAAATCATAAGAACAAAAGAATAGAAGCTAGGCAGCACAAAGTCCTGAAAAAAAAATATTAAATAAATACATTAATGAACACTAGAAATAATCAAATAAACCTTCATCTCCAGGAATGAATAGAAAATGAAAAATATATTGTTTTACAGATTGATTTGACTATATTTGACATTTGAGTGAGTACTAGACATGCTTTATATATATAGAAAACCAATAAATATAAATAACTAGTATTTTGATCTGCCGCGTCAAAACTTAAAGTAACTCGAAATAATTGACCCGACTCGTTTTCGAACAAAACTTACATCAAAACGTAGACCAACTGAAAACGCACATGAAAATAAGTATGAAAACGTATTATATTTGACCTGACTCGTTATCGAGAACCTTGGATTTATACCGAAACATACTAAAATCAAACACGTAAGAAAAAACTGTTTTTTACGTTAAAGAATGGTACCACTCGTTCCAGCGGAGTCGAAATGTAAAGTAACTTGAATTTATACCACCTAGTGAAAACGTATTACAGTTGACCCGACTCGTTTCCGAACAAAACGTAGACCAACCACAAACGTACATGAAAATAAGCATGAAAACGTATATTTAACCCACGTACATAAAAATAAGCACGTAAAACTCGAGGGTGGTCAAAATGAGATTTACAAAGTTTTTAGAAAGCTGAGGGGGTGTAAGTGGCAATGCTAAAAGTTGAGGGTTGAATACACAAAAAAATGGGTTGGATGGCATTGTTGTAAATTTGGCAAAGAAAAACAATAAAAAATACAGGTTGTGTCTTAGCTCTTAGGTACTATTCTCAAGACACCTTCTTTTGTTATATTAATAGATAATGTCTTTATAAAGTTCAATAATGCTTGTATCTTGAGATAACTACAATAAGCCAATAAGGTATCGTTTATCTCATTGGCCACGTCTGGTAATTAGGTGCAACGACCACATTCAAAATTTCAAATATAATCAAATTCAGCAAAACTGATATTAAAAAATTAGTCTTACTTGGGAGATTATCATGCATATGGCCACTGCAGCAGTAGAGAGTAGACCAAACGAAAATATCGTGCCCCTGAAAGAAAAAAATGAAAATACTTTTAAAAAAATATATTTAACTTGCGAAATAAATATTAAAAAAACAGCAGAATGAGAAAGCCATACTTACACAGGTTGGTCAGAAGCCTTTGCTGCTGCTCTTAAATAGCAGTAACTCACTCCACCAGCCAATGCCGACACTAAACCAATCAAAACCGCAAAAACATGCACACCTTTAGTTTTAGCTTCCACTGATACTCCTGCACAGAAAAGAAAACAGATATGATAGAAAATTTGCATAGGTCAAACTTGTTAAAAAGGTCAACTCTAATCTATATCGATATATTAATGCACTTCTGTACCTAGTATGCTGGTAGGTGATCCAAGAAGAAAGAGAACCCCAAAGAAACTGAAAGCAATACCTGAAAATCAGATATCAATCATGAAAATAATTATTTGCAACTGTTCAAGAAATGGAAGACAGATGAAGTAAGTTTATGGAACTATCTGGTACAAGAAGTACTAAATGTCAAACGGAAACGATAGTTTCATATGTACGATTGTTAACGTACCTGCTACATCTACAATTTTCAGATTCTCGTTCAAAATGAAGCGTGCTGCAACTGAGGCCATTAGTGGAGTTGTAAAGCTTAATATCATAGCTTGAGACATAGGTAGTCTCTGAATACTGCAAAGAAATGTTTCACCGTGAAATTAAGAGACGTAATTGTACTTTTGGACAAATGCTTAAACACATGTTTGGGATAACCTTAGGTCACAGCAAGGCAAATACCATACTAAAATCTCTATGTTATAACTTATTAGTGTGTTTTTATGTTTAAGGCTAAGTACGTTTTATAAGTGTGTTGTTTAAGAATTAACGATATAAAAATTGTTATGTATGATCAATTTTTAAGTATTTTTTAATAACGTCTCGCATACTAGAAGTCTGGTTTGATTTGCAAAAATCCAGAAAAAATCAATGGGGCAAGTACACAAACATGATACTTTCAAAATAGATTACAAAGAGCATAGAAATGTAGAAATTCAATCATCTGCGTATAGATTTCAGATTTGAATGTGATTTATAAATGCCAAACGGCACAAATGGTTTGACACAAACAGAATAAACCCATGAACAAGAACACCTATTGGTAAAACGGGCAGTTATTCACAATGTTAAGGGTTAATGTTTCAACTGCAGCAGGTTCAGAAGGAAGACTTACCAGTAAATGAAAGCTAACAAAGATACACATCCAGTAAGAGCCCTTGAAACTAAAAGATTCCTGACATTTGCAGGTCCAAATATTGGTTCTCCACTTCTTCTTAGCCACATAAACGATAATATCGAAATAATTACACATCTTGTAAATGCTACCTCAAAAAGAGGAAGTGATTGAGCTGCCATTACAAAAACAAAATATATAAAATGTAAGACGGATCAACTGGAGGCCAAACTAACCTAATACCATACTTAAGTATGGATGGCTTTGCTTTTAGAAAATGCTATACTTAATTAACTTAAAGCACTATAATATTTTAGCACACAACTGACAAAAATAAACTAGCAAGTAGCAAGTTTATGTCTTTTGGCGTTCAGACACCTTAGAACTTGGCTTATGAAGATATCACCTTGGTGTTGGGAGCACTTCTATTTCAAAATAAATGTTCTTTTCAAAACACATCAATGTACACAACTTTTTTTGGTTTTTCGAGATTTTCGTTCTCCTGTTCTAATAACCTCTTAGCACACTTACGGCTTACTGTTACCAGTACCACATTATTTATTTTCTACTATCAGGTACCTCTCACCCACGAAATCTTGAGCATTTAAACAAATAGCACATGGTATATTGTTTGGTTTAATGGACCGTTGCAATGTCGGTAATCTAATAATTGAGTAATCTAAACAGACATTTTACAAGATATAACTAAACATCACACACAAACATTGTTATCCTCCTAGCAACTTATCAAACACACTGTTCCATTATTACAAAAATGAAAATCACTAACCAGAGCAAACATCCAGAAGAACTTCCATTACACAATATATTACAGCCGATGATACCATACACAACAAGCCGGAATACCTAGATCCACCCCAAACCCAAACAACAAACTGCGAAACCGGCGACGTCTCGGCTTCAACTAACCTTGCAATCTGGTCCTGTGTTGGTCAATTAACTCATCATCAACTAACAGTTAATCAGTGCCGAAATAGTTGACCTATAGGCTAGGGTTTGAGGAATACCTTGTTAGACTTACGCCTAGGGTAGGAGACAGTGAATATATTGATATTAGGCTTATCTGATTGGATCAAGAGAGGCGTTATCTGATCTTCTGAAACTGGATCGGAAGGTTCGGGAGATGCTACTAGTTCTACTACGTGAGAAAGTTCTCGTTCTCGATCTTGATCGTGTTCCCTGCCATCAGTAGATGTGGAATCCATTGGTTTTGCATGAAGAGAAACCCTAGGTCTTCAGGACTATGTGAATGACAGAATGAGAGTTGTGAGAAAAAAAGATGGTGCTAATTTGCAGAGGGAGAGAGAGAGAAGACGACAACCACTAGTATCGGTCAATGATAGGAAGGTGTGGGTGGTGGTGACATGCCAACGGTCAACTGAGCTGGCTATACGGGTCCATTTTGCAGGATTGTGGTGTTGATGGGTTGGATTCTGATTTTGGGTGGGCATTAGGCTCTTTGCACAGGTTCTTTTCCTTTCCTAATATTGATCTTGACGGGTTCGTTTATAAGGGAGTATCGAGCCATTCTTAAATATTGTTTACTGATCCCCAATTTCTCAGTTGATGAGCCTTGCCCTGTTTGCTGTAAAGTTTGTTTGGATAATTTTGGTGAACATGCGCCTCATTACAAGGAGGTTCCAAGATTTAAATATTAAGACATGATTTGGTAAGTGATGTTTTCTGTGATGTGTTAAAACGAGCAGGATCTCGACAAAAAAAGTGGCTCCTGTGAATTTCCTGACATATCCACTTGAAGGGAGGTCTACTCTTCGGCCATCAGATGTTCTTGTGTTTGAATGGACAGGGGAACATGCTTGTGTGGACCTACAAGAGTATCCCCCTTGTGTGGCTCAGGGACAACCAATTCGTTGTTGGCCCACTGTTGAAGGCGCATCAGGGAAAGTTGCTAACCATGAGAAAGTCTGTGTTGAAAATCAACACGTTTTCATCCCTTTTGCTTTTGATACATTTGGATCTCTTGCCCCCTGGAGTTGTTGAATTCCTGAAAGAGCTCAGCGGGTCATGCTCAGTAAGTCAGTAACTCATTGGTGCTGAAGAACCATAACTTTATTTTCAGTTGGAACGGTTTTGCCATTCAAGGGGGGGGGGGGGGGGGGGTCGTTGTGCAGCTTGTTGCTCTCTTTGTCACACCCCAACTAAGGCCGTGGGGTATGGGGCGTGGGTTTGGGCGTGGGTTGGGGTAAAACGCCCAAGGCACCACCCCGGGTGGGCTTGGGTTTGGGCGTGGCCCCTTGGGGCTTGGGTTTCAAGCCGGGCGTGGGGCACCTAGCAAAGTGACATGGCGGGCTCTTAATGGCTATGTGTCAACTCATGCCCCCAACCCAAGCCCCCAACCCAAGCCCCACCATACCCCATGGGCGTGGGTTTTGGTGGTGGAGGGGCCCCCATTCCACGTGTCAACAAATGCCCCAACCCAAGCCCCTCATACCCCACGGTCTAATGGCGAAAACATCAGAGTGAGACAAAAACAAGATTGCAAGAGACATCACAACCACTATTGTGACAATAATTTAATAAATAACTTTTCATTTCATTTCAAAAAGATTTTAGTTCGATACATGGAAGCAAATTCCAACAAGTTGAAACCTACCAACTTAACAACAAAACATAGAATTTAACTAGGTGCGCTTCTAGCCATCCTACTAAATTCTTTCAACGCATAATCATCACAAACCTGCAATATATGTTAAAGTAACATGTCAACAAAAAATGCATTAGTGAGCATAGAAGTTTAGTGTACTAGCATATGTATAAAAAGAATTTAACGAGATCACATGACAAAAACGTATACAGAGGCATAAGCATAACATGAACTAGCATGCATCACAAATGTGTCAACACAAAGATTCCACTAACGTAATCTTGTTGTCACAATGATAGGATCGTATGTATGATTATGTTACTTAATATAGACCAATCAACGGGCGGTGTGCTACTATTATAGCGCTATACATGTTAAGGTAAGCTTGTACGAAGTTAATGACAAAGTATAGTGCAAGAATGGCTTCTAGCATGTATGTATTCCTAAAGTATAAACGTATAAAGCATGTATATTGGATTCGTTTGTATAAATAATGTATTTGCATATGTGTGTTTGTGTGAGTTTTAATATGGTAATATATATTGCACCCAAAAGTGTGAAAACGAAAATAGGGTCATGTATACTCACGGTTTTGCAAGCTTCCAAAAAAATATGTGAGTGAGAGTCTTGAGAGTTAACCTTCAAGAGGAAACGGAGGCGTGTGAGTTTCGGTGGATTATGGATTTAGGATTATGATTATGAATATGGAATGATAACTAATACGAATTAACACGAAAAGTTATCTATGTTAAGGCACTCGTTTTGGACACTATATCGTGTGTTTTTCAGGGCACTAATTCGCCTATTGGAAGTCCAAGTATAAGGAACCTTTATCTAAAGATAATAATTGTAACACCCTTAAATTTTCATTTCATTTTAATAATAGATTATACCATTTCAATTAAAACATTGTTTAAGTAACATAACTTTCATCAAAGAAGTTCATACATAGCATCAACCTTAGTTAACTAACAACTAAGTTTAAAACGTTTCAAAAGTTGTTTAGAAATTTGTTTACAACCCATACACAAAGTCTATCAAAGATTCAAATCATTGCGGAAGCTTCAAAATGAGGGTTCGGTTCTTTGACATTAGCTTGATCGCCATCCGGATAGATCCCACTTTTACCTAAGGTCAAAACAACCCAAAATGTTAGTTTTGACCATGAATTGGATCATACAAACAAGTTCTAGCATCAAAACATGAAAAACAAAATAAGTTTTTAAAAGAAATCCTGCCGCGAGTCGCGGCAGGTTCCCTTGTTTCTTTCGCGTGTCGCGGAGGCCATCGCGTGTCGCGGAAGATCTAAATAATTCTTCCGCGTGGCGCGGAGGAACCGTTTTTCCAGCAGGTGCAGGTTTTTGACTTGCAATTGCTGCCAGTTCCGGAAATCCTGATTTTAGACTTAAACAACCATAACTTTCCGCTCGGTTGTCCGTTTTAAGTGATTCTTTTTCCTATACGTCTGAAAATTCATTACCGACATAACTAATAAAATTTTGATACCGAAAATTTAACTTACGGACCGAACAACTAATTGTCGCTATGCATTTATTCGACCCATTATAATTCTACTTATTTTACTACCATTTGACTAGTAAGCCTAAGGCGCTTGTTACCCAAACTTCCGGGGTTTATGATTACCGGCACTTCATTACCAACACTATGGCTTCGTGCTCTTGTGATCATTTTCGCCATTTATATTTACTTACAATATTTTTACTACAATGCATCATTATTTGACCCGTTTGGTTCATCTACGGAAAACCTCCATTTTGATGACTACCAAACGACTACAAACCAATTCTTAACCTACGAATTTGGTAACGAACAAAGTCGTTACAACCAACCAAATTTTTATCAACAACGCACAGTGTTGTAAAAGTCGCTAGGCGGTCCCTAGTCGGCCGACTGGGGAGTTGGGAGTAATCGGAGTACTTGGAGAGTACTCGGGGAGTACGCGGACATGGTAAATATAAAGAAAATTAATTGTTATATATTATTTATGTGTTAAAATAAGCATAATTCATGTCAACTGGGTATAATTTAAAATGAAACATGTTTAAAGTTCAAATATTCTGAATACAAGTCCGACTAGTCTGAGTACAAGGCCGAGTAATCCGAGTACAAGGCCGAGTAGGCCGATTTTGACCGAGTTTGACCGATTAAAAGTCAACAAACCACGTTGACCGCCTAGACCGACTAGGCCGACTAGGCTCCGACTAGGCCGACTAGGCTCCGACTAGGACCGAGTACTCCCGAGGCCGACTAGTTGAGACCGCCTAGGAGGAAGTCGCCAAGGTGGAGGTCCGAGGACCGAGTACTCGCCGAGTACTCGGCCGAGGAATCCGATTTTTGCAACACTGACAACGCATAGTTTAACAATAATTCATCAAATGTAACGGGTCAAGTTACATACCTTAGTGCACGTCCTTCAACCGCAAATCACCACCGGCTTGTCCACTTGACGTTCCGGTATCCTTTCCTATAGAGTTCAATTTTTGTCACAATTAGAACTCTTTTGTAATCATCTTTTGCATAATAGTCAAAACATCTCAATTAGGTGTTTTAACCACAAAATTCTATTTTTGAACCTTCTTTGAGGCATTTCAACAAACACTTTAAGGGCAGAATTTTACATATTCATTTATCAAGTCCCTAGCTTATCTCTTAGCCCAAATTTTACATAAATCAACCATTTTACATGATTGTTAGCTTCTAAATTTCTGAAATCACTTCAAGATTGTCAAATTACACTAGAACAACACCCAATATCCTAGTGTTCATCAATTTACACATAACCCGTTAATCACCTACAATGGTGTTCATAATCTTCACTAAAATTTAACATGATTTCGACTTGTATTTGCCTAGGGTTTGTCCCTAGACACTATAGTTGTTCCTAGATTATCATAAGACACACATGCAATTATGATTTCAGATTTTCCCAATTACATGAGAAATTCAAGTTGAGAGTTTTCATGAAATTTTACATACCTTGTAATCCTCTTGTGATGAGGATCAGTAATCTATGCTTTAATTTCGATTTCAACTTGGATTAAGCTTTCAATTTGCAAGTTTTGTGAAGTTTAGGGTTTTGGAAAAGTGGGGATCGCCCCCTGCTCTGCTTGTGCGACCAGACACCTCCTTTTGGGGGTGTTTGGTTTGTTTTATTTGTTTAATTAAAATCAAGTTTCAATTCTTACAACTTAAGCCCCTCCACTTTGATCAACATTTAATTTAGTTGCTTTTAACCCTACTATAAGTTATTTCTAGACTTGTAACTAACTAGGTTAAAATTCCTAGTTAGTAAATTCTCGTTTATTTATACTTTATAATTCTAATATAAAGTTTTATATTTTCAGGGTGTTACAAGTCCACCCCCCTTAAAAGGGTTTCGTCCCCGAAACCGAAGTACGTACCAAATAATGTAGGGTGGAGACGTCGCATCTCCTCTTCGGACTCCCACGTAGTGTCCGAACCTTTCCTATGCTCCCATTTGATTTTGACTAGATCGATTTGTTTATTTCGTAAGTGTTTGACCTTTCGATCTAAAATCTTCACCGGTCTCACAACATAATTCAGACTATTATCCACTTCGATATCATCGTAATGGATATAGGCTGTTTCGTCTGCTAGGCACTTTCGTAATTGTGACACGTGAAACGTGCCATGAATTCCACTTAGTTCCTCCGGTAGCTCAAGGCGGTAAGCTACCTTGCCGACCCTTCCAATGATTTTAAATGGCCCAATAAACCTCGGGCTTAGCTTTCCCCTTTTTCTGAATCTAGTAACGCCCTTCCATGGGGAAACTTTTAGCATAACCATGTCGCCAACTTGGAATTCGATTGGCCTGTTCCTTTTATCAGCATACGCCTTTTGCCTGTCTTGAGCCGCTTTCAAGTGTGCCCGAACCACATCAATCTTTTCATTAGTGGCTTGTACTATATCTTGGTGAGCAAGTTCACGTGGACCCACTTCGCCCCAACATACCGGGGTTCGGCACTTTCTACCATAGAGCATTCCGTACGGTGCCATCTTAATACTAGATTGATAGCTATTATTATACGAAAACTCGACTAACGGTAGGTGAACATCCCAACTTCCTCCAAAGTCGATTATACACGCCCGTAGCATGTCCTCCAGTGTTTGTATTGTTCTTTCACTATGTCCATCTGTTTAAGGATGGTACGCAGCGCTAATGAACAATTTGGTTCCCATTTGCTCTTGGAAATCTCGCCAGAAATTTGAAGTAAACCGGGTATCCTTATCCGACACGATGGATACCGGTACTCCATGACGTGCTATTATTTCGTTAGTGTAAACTTCTGACATATTTTCTGACGTATAAGTCTCACGAATCGGAATGAAGTGAGCACTTTTCGTCAATCTATCCACCACTACCCATATGGCATCGAAACCACGATTCGTCTTAGGCAACTTGGTTAATAGGTCCATTGTAATATGTTCCCATTTCCAAACCGGAATTTCTAACGGTTGGAGTTTGCCGTATGGTTTCTGGTGCTCCGCCTTGACTTGTAAACATGTCAAGCATTTTTCCACATATTTCGCCACATCCCTCTTTATTCCAGGCCACCAATAATTTTATTTCAGATCATTGTACATCTTGGTCGCACCCGGATGAATTGAATATCGGGATTTATGAGCTTTAATGTGCGGTAAAGTGTTATATTTATTAGGTGTATATTTTAAGCCCCTTTAACACTTATTTTTAGCCAAGTTTTAAATTTATAAAACATGATATGTTACTAACACTAAACACACATATGGGCAAGTGCACCCATCGTGAGCGTAGTATAGCGTTGGTAAGATACCGAGGTCGTCCAAGGACACAAGAACTTTTAGTACCGGTTTATCCTCAACGTCTAATCAAAATAAAAAGTTTAGAAAAGGGTTTTAAACTAAGAAAAATAAAAACTAACTAAAATGCTGAAAATAAAAATAAAAGAAAAAACAGATAGACAAGATGAATCACTTGGTTCCGACTCGTATCTAGTATAACCTTTGATTATTTCCGCACTTTTGCACATAATTAAGAGATTATCTTAGTTATTGTAGTATGCCCCTCTTTTGAAGGTGACGTTACCCTCACCCCAGTAGTTTGAGTCAGCAAGGATACAATCCTAAAAGGGTGGATTATTGGAAGATAATGAATTAAGTTATTAATGCAATATTATGGTAGGCCCCACTTTTGGCGGTGACGTTACCCTCGGCTAAGTAGTCTGAGTCAGCAGGGATACAGTCCTAAATAGCCGGGTTATAGTATTAATAGTAGTTAACTTATGAGGGGATCAAAGAGTTTGGACCCCCGCCATCCAATACCGTGAAGCATTGAAGGAGGTCCTACTAAATTTGACCCAGGTCCATTGCAGGACCTCTAAACGCTGAACAATGGAAAGACCTTTACCAAACCGTTCCCTTAACCCCCGACCAGGTAGCCAACATACCTCCATATAGACCGTGGAGATATGAATGGTGAAAATCTTTTATTTTATATAGACAGTAAAATAATGCCAAGACACCACGGACAAACGATAAGGAAAGATCACCTTCAACATAAGTAACTAGTTATTAAAGTCATTAATACAAAACCAAATAAAAAGTGCAAAAGATTAGAAATAAAAAGTATTATACTAGACACTTTGTCTTCACCAAGTGATGTAAGAGACTTAGGCAAACATGGCCTTGATTGTCAAGAACTCTTACGATCAATCTTGGATCCCGAGACGACTCACACACTCTACGATGGACAATGAATGATGGTGTTATGGTGGTGGTGGTGGGTGGTGGGTGAAGTGTGAGAGAGGTGGTGTGCCAAGGGATGAGTTGAAATGAAACCAAGCACTCCTATTTATAGGCTGAACAGAAGGCTGGGCATGGCCCCGTGTCCGCTGGACACGCCCCCGTGCCTGTCTGACACTCTCTCTCTCTTCATTAATTGTAATTCGCAATTACAATTAATGCGCCTGCTGTACTTTCGCCACGCCCCCGTGTTCAATGGACACGGGCCGTAGTGGGCAATAGAAGCTTCTATAGGTTTGTCTTTTCTGCTGCTTCTTGGGCACGGCCCCGTGATGGCTGAGCACGGAGCGTGTTGAGTCTTCTGTCTTCTCTATTTTGCTTGGGAAGATGCCGTTGAGGGGTCGGGCAGTCCACTTATGTTCCTTTTCTTGTATTTATGTTAGATTTAGCTGTCTTTTTGCTTCTTTTGTGAATTTGAGCTCATTTAATCCTGAAAATACAAAAGGAAGACAAAAACACTCTTTTTCCAACATTAGTACTTAAAAAGGGTTAGTTTTATGCCTCATTTGATGTAATTTATATGTTGCATTTTACACACATCAAATACCCCCACACTTGAACTTTTGCTTGTCCTCAAGCAAAACTCTTTAATATGTGGCTTACACTCCCAAATGGAATAGGTAGAAGAGAAGGTTTTGGGCTTGTCGTAGAGTGTCGGGATTTCCAAGATTCTTTATGTAGTTTTATTTTTTTATTTATTTACAATCCTATTCGTCATGATTTATTTAAAACTTTTCATAAGAGAAATTACTTAATTGGGCATTACATGCCTTTTTAAAATTCCATTTATATACAAGTTCACATACCTCACGGGAGAATTCACTCACACTCGGCCGAAGGTGTATTTTTAGTGAATCACTCGAGAGCGGCATGGAACTTATTCCTACCATAGGCTTGCCAAGCAATCAATCATCCTCCCTTTTTTAACTTTTATACCTTTGTAAATATCAAGAGGACTTTGTGGGTGAAGGGTTAGGCTTGGGTTAAAGGTAGGTGGTTGGGTTAGTGGTTAGTGGTTAGTAGCAAAAGGGTGAAAAAGCGTAACAAGTGTCGGTTTTCGGAGGATTTTCTATTTTTGTAACTTTTTATTCTGATGAAGCTTTTATTCAAACAAAGTTATTTTTGATGAACTTGTTTGTTTATTTTCTTTTGCTTCATCATCAACACAATTTTTTTTTCAATCATACGAAAAACCGAACTTGTTACTAAAACAAAGGGTTAAAAAAATGAAAAAGGTTTTGGTGGGTGAAAGGGTGTTGGGTTATGAAATAAAAAGGTTTAGGCTCAAAGGGGCTAACTAGGGGGGTTTTGGGTAGGTGGTAAAAAAAAAGAAAAATAAATGGTGTAGAAGAAAAAAAGTTAGTCCTAATGCCTCCATCATTTACTTACTCGGGTTTAAGTTGATAAGGACCGGGAATGTATCGTCATGGCAAGTTCTAGAGTCGTAAGAACCAAGCGACTATTCACACAAGAAACGAAAAATGAGCATTTAGTCTAAAGATGTAAATCTGTATGCTCAATAAAGGCTCAAAACTCACTTTTGTGGGAATGGGTTTTTATGTGATCAAGTATATATAATCAAATTTTAACTAGGTTTGCTATGCCTTTTCATAATTTTCTTATGTTGGTTCTTTTTATCACGACGCTATCGGTTGTAAATTCGTAAAAATATAACCTTTTTGAGAACTTGAATTTCCCGAGTTAAACCTAGACAAGTAAAAAAATGAAATTTTTGAAAAAATTTTTGGGGTGATTAGCGGTTCCAATAGAGTTTTGTGTAAGGCTTGTATTTAGGACTTGCAAAATTTCAAGGTTTTAGCATCCCCCCCCCCCCCCACACTTAAATTACACATTGTCCTCAATGTGTCCCAAAAATAAATTTTTAAGTTGATTAGATGTGTAAAATGGTGTTAAAAGCAAAGATTTATGTTACTGGCAGTCTGGACACGGCCCCGTGGGGACCGGACACGACCCCGTGTTCAGGTGCCAGTAACGAAAATTAAAGAAAAGAAACAGAAGCCTGGACACGGGGGTGTGTCTGGTGAACACGGCCCGTGTCCAGTTACCTGAACTGGGCATTTTTCTGCAGGGGTTCAGCACGGGGCCGTGTTGGTTGGGCACGGCCCGTGTTGAACCTTCTGTAATTGAGAGAATTGTCGGATGGTTCTGTTTTCCTGCATGGGGTACTGGTTCAAGTTTCCCTTGTATCCTTTGCCATCTCAAGTGTGTTTTATTCCTGAAAATTAAAACTAACTAGAAAACAAGAAAATTAATCTAAACTAAACTAAGGATAGTTCCGTGGAATGCCTCCACGGTGCGCCACGTTTATAAGGGTTCTTGGCTAGACCCAAAGCCTGGTCATATGTTACCCAAGTGGGATGTATTGCATCCCATGTTACACCGTCGGAGAGCGTCATCCAAGCTTGAGTCTATGACCTTCATGTAGTTGACCGGATCTTCTTCCTCTACTTTCTTTCCACATTCAAATTTTACTTCCTCATCCCCAAACTTCAATGTTAGAGTTCCGTCATTCATATCCACCACTGCTTGGGCGGTGGCTAGAAATGGCCTCCCGAGGATGAGAGGGACATCCGTGTCTTCTTCCATGTCTAGGATGACAAAGTCGGTTGGAAAGACGAAATTGTCAACCTTGACTAGCAGATTTTCAGCGACACCTTGTGGAAATTTGACGGACCTGTCGGCGAGTTATATGCTCATCTTTGTAGGGCTTGTTGTTCCTAGGCCGAGTCGCTTGAACATTGATGTGGGCATGAGGTTGATGCTAGCCCCAAGATCGGCTAAAGCATTATGGACGGGGGACTTCCCAATCGAGCAAGGGATTGTGAAGCTCCCGGGGTCGATTTTCTTTTGTGGAAGTTTTTTGAGCACTAAAGCTGAGCATTCTTCGCCTAAGTTAACTAATTGCAATGATTCAATTTTCCTTTTGTGAGTGAGGAAATCCCTCATGAATTTTGCATATTTAGGCATTTGGGTTAGGACCTCAATAAAAGGAATATTAACATGCAATTGTTTTAGTAAACTTTCGAACTTTGCGAATTGCTCATCGGTCTTTTGACGATTTAACCTACCGGGGTACGGAATCGGATGAGTCTTGGTGGGTTCTTGAGTTGTTGAAGGAGCCTTTTCTGGTTAAGGTGTGGGTGAAGTAGTGTTTTGGCGTTGACTTCCTTCAATTGGTGGTAAGGGCTCATCCTCGGGACCCACGGTTTGGTTTCTCAGCGTGATGAGGTGTACTTGCGCCTTTGGGTTGGTTTCGGTATTACTTGGTAGCGCGCCTTGTGGTCTCTCGGAGAAATTTTGAGCTAGTTGATTTAATTGTTTTTCAACGTTTTGAATGCTAGCTTGTTGATTTCTAAAATTCGATTCCAATTGTTGAAATCGATCCGAGTTTTTCTTTTCGGTGTCGGAGATGAGGCGAGATAGGGTATCTTCAAGCCTTTCTCTTCCACCTTGTTGTTGAGAGAAATTTTGTGGTTGTTGAAAATTAGTTCGTTGGTTTTGTTGGTTACTATTATTGCCGGGATCTCTCCAGCCAAGATTTGGGTGGTTACGCCATCCTTGGTTGTAGGTACCCGTTGGAGGACCCGACGGCCTAGGTCTATTATCAATGTAGTTTACCGTTTCCGCTTGTTCATCTAATTCTTTCATACAACTCCAATTTTCATGTGACCCACCACACCCTTCACAAGCCATAACCGAGGCCGTTTTTGTCATTTCTAGCCTTTGGATTTTCGAAGAGAGGGCCTCGATTTGGGCTTGTAAAGAGGTGCTTTCATCAACCTTATGGGCGCCCGGGGCAATAGATTTATTACCTCGGGGAGTGTGCCATTGAAAATTGGTTTGAGCAATTTCCTCAATTTGATTATATATTTCATTTGGGCGACGATTACCTAAAAGTCCCCCGGAGCTTGAATCAAGTGTTTGTCTTGTGTGTGGCAACAACCCATTGTAGAAAGTGGATACTTGTTGCCATACCGCTAGACCGTGATGAGGACACTTTCTTAGAAGCTCCTTGAACCTTTCCCAAGTTTCATATAAGGATTCCCCATCCTCTTGTGAATATGTATTAATTTCAGTCATTAATTTAGCCGTTTTAGCAGGAGGGAAATACTTATATAGAAACTTTTGGGCTAGTTCATCCCAGGTGTTTACCGAGCCAACTGGGAGGGTGTTAAGCCAAGCCTTAGCTCGGTCTTTTAGTGAAAATGGAAACATCCTAAGGCGAATGGCGTCGTTTGATGCTCCATTGATCCGAAAAGTGTCACATATTTCCAAGAAATTAGTAATATGTAGATGGGGATCCTCGTCCGCAAGCCCATGAAAGGTTGCGGAGTTTTGGAGCATTTGTATCAAATGCGGCCGAAGTTCGAAGTTGTTGGCTTCGACATTCGGTGTATTGATAGCGGCGCCGAGATTGCCTACGGTGGGCCGTAGGTAATCCATGAGGGTACGTTGGTCCGCCATTGGAATTGGGTCCCCCGAAGCTTTCTCTTGATTTTTAGCTTTAAGTCTTTTTCTGAGAAAGCGTTCGGGTTCTTCTAGGGGTTCTTTTATGTCTCTACTAGAACTGGAGCTCATGCACTACGTAGGAGGTTCAAATGTGGCGCCTGGGTTCCAAGTCCTGCAATAAAAACAGAAAAAGAATGTTGGTCAGAATGTTCACCACGGCCCCGTGCTCAGTGAACACGGCCCGTGGTCAGAGGTACAGTAATTGTTTTCTGTATCCCAGTTACTGGGAGTTGGACACGACCCCGTGTTGCACCGACACGGCCCCGTGCTCAGCTCTCTGTAACTCAGAAAATAAAAACTGCCAGTGATGATGCTGGGCACGGCCCGTGTCTGACCAGGCACGGCCCGTGCTGAGCTCTGCAGAAGCTGAAAAACTAAGAAAATCCTAAAAATTAAAAAGAAAAATAAAAAAAATGATTAGGCCGTTGATTCCTAACTTTCTTAAAATCCTTGTGTCCCCGGCAACGGCGCCAAAAACTTGATGTGCGGTAAAATGTTATATTTATTAGGTGTATATTTTAAGCCCCTTTAACACTTATTTTTAGCCAAGTTTTAAATTTATAAAACACGATATGTTACTAACACTAAACACACATATGGGCAAGTGCACCCATCGTGAGTGTAGTATAGCGTTGCTAAGATACCGAGGTCGTCCAAGGACACAAGAGCTTTTAGTACCGGTTTATCCTCAACGTCTAATCAAAATAAAAAGTTTAGAAAAATGTTTTAAACTAAGAAAAATAAAAACTAACTAAAATGCTGAAAATAAAAATAAAAGAAAAAACAGATAGACAAGATGAATCACTTGGTTCCGACTCGTATCTAGTATAACCTTTGATTATTTCCGCACTTTTGCACATAATTAAGAGATTATCTTAGTTATTGTAGTAGGCCCCTCTTTTGAAGGTGACGTTACCCTCACCCCAATAGTTTGAGTCAGCAAGGATACAATCCTAAAAGGGTGGATTATTGGAAGATAATGAATTAAGTTATTAATGCAATATTATGGTAGGCCCCGCTTTTGGCGGTGACGTTACCCTCGGCTAAGTAGTCTGAGTCAGCAGGGATACAGTCCAAATAGCCGGGTTATAGTATTAATAGTAGTTAACTTATGAGGGGATCAAAGAGTTTGGACCCCCGCCATCCAATACCGTGAAGCATTGAAGGAGGTCCTACTAAATTTGACCCAGGTCCATTGCAGGACCTCTAAACGCTGAACAATGGCAAGACCTTTACCAAACCGTTCCCTTAACCCCCGACCAGGTAGCCAACATACCTCCATATAGACCGTGGAGATATGAATGGTGAAAATCTTTTATTTTATATAGACAGTAAAATAATGCCAAGACACCACGGACAAACGATAAGGAAAGATCACCTTCAACATAAGTAACTAGTTATTAAAGTCATTAATACAAAACCAAATAAAAAGTGCAAAAGATTAGAAATAAAAAGTATTATACTAGACACTTTGTCTTCGCCAAGTGATGTAAGAGACTTAGGCAAACATGGCCATGATTGTTAAGAACTCTTACGATCAATCTTGGATCCCGAGATGACTCACACACTCTACGATGGACAATGGATGATGGTGGTGGATGATGGTGTTATGGTGGTGGTGGGTGGTGGGTGAAGTGTGAGAGAGGTGGTGTGCCAAGGGATGAGTTGAAATGAAATCAAGCACTCCTATTTATAGGCTGAACAGAAGGCTAGGCACGGCCCCGTGTCCGCTGGACACGCCCCCGTGCCTGTCTGACACTCTCTCTCTTCATTAATTGTAATTCGCAATTACAATTAATGCGCCTGCTGTACTTTCGCCACGCCCCCGTGTTCAATGGACACGGCCCGTGGTGGGCAATAGAAGCTTCTATAGGTTTGTCTTTTCTGCTGCTTCTTGGGCACGGCCCCGTGCTGGCTGAGCACGGGGCGTGTTCAGTCTTCTGTCTTCTCTATTTTGCTTGGGAAGATGCCGTTGAGGGGTCGGGCAGTCCACTTATGTTCCTTTTCTTGTATTTATGTTAGATTTAGCTGTCTTTTTGCTTCTTTTGTGAATTTGAGCTCATTTAATCCTGAAAATACAAAAGGAAGACAAAAACACTCTTTTTCCAACATTAGTACTTAAAAAGGGTTAGTTTTATGCCTCATTTGATGTAATTTATATGTTGCATTTTACACACATCAAGCTTCATCAAGTAGAAGCGCCTTCACCCCACAAGTATTTGGAACCCATATCCTTCCGGATCGAGTCTTCAACCCGTTATTCCCATCCGACAAATCTTTCAACTGACCGATTATTCTTTCTTTCTTCCAATTCTCTTCTCTCACGGCTTCTAATTGCGCCTCTCTAATACGTTCAAGTATACCCGAGGTCACCACGAGCTGCATCGACCTTACTCTTATCGGGACATAGTCCGCTTTTCTGCTCAGAGCATCCGCCACCACATTTGCCTTTCCGGGGTGGTAGTGTATTTCACAGTCAAAATCCTTCACCGTTTCTAGCCATCGCCTTTGTCGCATATTTAACTCCTTATGATCGAAGAAGTATTTCAAGCTCTTGTGGTCGGTGAATATGGTGCACTTTACCCCATACAAGTAGTGCCTCCATATTTTTAATGCAAATACCACCGCAGCCAACTCGAGATCGTGCGTGGGATATTTCTTCTCGTGTATCTTCAATTGCCTCGAGGCATAGGCTATTACCTTGCCCCGTTGCATCAACACCCAACCGAGCCCCGATAGTGAAGCATCTGAATAAACCACCATGTCTTCGACTCCGTCCGGCAATGTCAGTACCGGAGCTTGAGTTAACCTTTCTTTTAGCGTTTGAAACACTCTTTCTTGATCGATACCCCAAATGAACCTTTCTGTTGGTACACTTTATGTGGACACGACTCGACTCGGTTCGACTCGGCTCAGTTCGACTTGGTCGACTCGGTTAGGTCCGGCTCCAGCCCGAAGACACGACACTCCTCAGTCGTGCGCCCCAGAGTTCGACACGTGAAGCACGGAGCGCCGCGAACAAGTCCCGCAAGACACATCACCATGACATCATCTCTGTGATGTCATCAATTTGTCTCATATGGGAAAAGTGTGCAAAGGTTGTAAACAGAACTACAACTTGGGCCGTTTGTTGCAACATGGGCCGAAGATTACATTTGGACTTTGACTATTCTTGGGCTTCAACAACATTGACGAAACAGAAATTAGAACATATGTATGTCGACGAAACAGGTGTGTTTCGTCGACTTTAGTTGTTTCGCCGAGAGTGACTATGTGTTTCGTCATGTCTGGTCTGTGTCTTAGTATAAATACCCATCTCTGTTTCATTTTGAACACAGAGATGAGAGCTTACATGTAAAGAAACTCTGCCAAAACTTGTAGGTCCCGAAATCTGAGGATCGATAACAAACCGAATCACTTGTTTATAGTAAACACGGTTACGTGTGCGGAATCCATGTAACTATGCCAAATCAAACATATAAAGCAATAATAACAACGGATTAATCAATGATACACACTCGATTGATTAACGGGATGAGAACCGATTACAACTGATACAAACACAGTTCAGACAGAATTTCGGCAGAGTTTTGTTACTATGGTTATTATCTCATCTCTGTGTTCAAATGAAACAGAATGATGTTTATATAGTCCCTGGGCCAAGACATCGACGAAACACAAGGTGTTTGACGAATCTGAACATGGGCCAGCCATTTGGGCTTGAAACAGCCCAGTACACGACGAATCAAGTGTGATTTGTCATGAACGTCAACGAAACAGAAGTTTGAACATTGGTCTGTTTCGTCATGATGTGTTACGACGAAACAGACCTGTTTCGTCGAGGACTGCAACTGTTGTGGTTGTTTCTGTTAACAGACAGCAACAACAGCAACATATAAACATAGTAATGACTAAACTACCCTTTAATGCAACATGCATTGTTCATAATACTTTACATATCAAAAGAGACAAACAAGTTGTGCACAAGTAGATAGGAGGATATCTGACTTGGTCAACATAACATACATACTCGATAATTAATAAAAGACCATACAAAATACATCGTTAAACAAGACTAGTCACAGACACTAAAAATGCATCAACACTTTCTTTCTTCCGGGTTAGCTTTGTTAGCGGTGACGCAATCTTGAATGAATCTCCTATAGTATCCCGCGAGCCCCAAAAAGCTTCTAATCTCCGAAGGGTTCTTTGGGGGATTCCATTTTGACACGGTCTCAATCTTTGACGGATCCACCAATACCCCGTCGACACTTATGACGTGGCCAAGGAATTGTACCTCTCGTAACCAAAAGGCACACTTAGAGAATTTCGCATACAGCCTTTCTCGTCTAAGTGTCTCTAACACTTCTTGCAAATGGTGTGCGTGTTCAGCTTCACTTTTTGAATATACCAAAATATCATCGATAAACACAATGACCGACTTATCCAACATTGGTTTGCAAACCCGGTTTATGAGGTCCATGAAAGCCGCGGGTGCATTTGTTAGCCCAAATGACATCACGAGGAATTCGTAATGTCCGTATCTCGTGCGGAAAGCCGTCTTCGGCACATCTTCTTCCTTAACCTTTAGTTGGTGATACCCCGATCTAAGGTCAACTTTTGAAAACCAATTCGCACCTTGTAATTGGTCGAATAAATCATCTATCCTCGGAAGCGGGTATCGGTTCTTTACCGTGAGTTTGTTTAACTCCCGGTAATCGATACACATGCGCATGCTCCCGTCTTTCTTTCTCACGAACAGTACCGGTGCGCCCCAAGGAGACACACTCGGCCTTATAAATCCTTTGTCAAGCAGGTCTTGAATTTGGGACATCAACTCTTGTAATTCCGACGGCGCGAGTCGGTACGGTGCTTTAGCTACGGGTTTTACGCCCGGAATCAATTCGATCCCGAACTCTACTTCCCGTTCAGGCGGTATCCCCGGTAAATCCTCCGGAAACACATCTCCATAATCTCGTACTACCGGTACATCTTCAATCTTTCGTGATTCTTTCTCGGGCTCATTTGCGTATATCATGAATGCCTTGCATCCTCGCTTCATAAGCTTGTGAGCTTTCAACATTGAGCACACTATAGGGTTACCTCCTTTTTCGCCATAAATGGTGACGTGTTTCCCGCTTGGAGATGTTAGTTTTATCTCTTTACGAAAACACACGACTTTTGCATGGTGCTGGGCTAGCTAATCCATCCCAACGACTACTTGAAATTCCCCCCATTGACATCGGGATTAGGTCTATCAAGTATTCCTCATCGTCGATGCTTAATTTACAGCCTCGACAAACATCACAAACTATAAAACTTTTGTTGTCCCCTATTTCAACTTCTAAGGGCACAGATAATTTCGTCAATACAAATGAAGGATGTCGAATAAATCCATGCAAAACGAAGGATTTATTCGCACCCGTATCAAACAATACACGTGCTGGAATTGAGTTAATTGTGAATATACCTGAGACCACATCGGGTTCTGTCTTTGCTTCAGCCGCGGTAAGTTGGAAGGACCTAGCCTTCGCTTTAGGAGCTTCTGTTGGAGACTCTTTTGTGTCTCTCTTTCCCACCAACTCGGGGCATTCAGATTTCTTGTGACCGGGTTGATAACACTTGTAACAAACAGAAACTTTCCCGGGACATAGTGATGCGGTGTGCCCCGTCTTCCCACATACCGGGCACGGCTTGTCTTTGAAGCGACACTCGCCTTTGTGCCCTTTACCACACACTTTGCAACTCGGCGACCCGCCTTTAACATCCCCTTTCTTTCCCGATTCAGCAGTTCTAGCTTTCTTTGTAGGGCTTGGATTCACATCCTGTGCCCTTCGTTCACCTCTTTCCACTTGTTTCTTTAACTCGATTTCCCGCTCCCGGGCGGTGTTGATAATCTCCGTGAGGGTTTCGTATTTTGACGGAGTCATAAATTCCCGGTACTCGGCACTCAGCATGTTGTAATAGTATTATATCTTTTGCTCTTCAGTGGTGACTAACTCGTCACAAAATCTCAGCTTATCCATGAAGATGCCCGTGATCTTATCAATTGTTTCACCCTTTTGTCTCAGCTGGATGAATTCTTCTTTGATTTTGTTAATAACCGCTTTGGGACTGTGGTGTTTAAGGAATGGTACCTTAAACTCGTCCCAAGTCATAACCCTTGCCGCTTCAGCTCCCATTTCCTTCTTTTTGTTATCCCACCAATCATTGGCTTGATTTCTCAATTGACCCGTTCCGTAAGCAACAAAGTCACCTACGTCACAATGGGTTCGTTCAAACACTCCTTCGACATCACTTATCCATCTTTGGCAAATTATCGGGTCAACCTCCCCGTTATAAATTGGCGGTTTACATGCCATGAATTCTTTGTACGAACACCCTTTGCCTTTCTCCCGTTTTCTCCTTCATAAGGTTGACAATATCCTCCAACCTCTTAACTCGCTCTTCAACAAGCGACAACACCGTGTTTTGAATTTTGTCTATAAACCCGGATAGACTTCCTTCAATTGCCTTCCCTACCTCTTCGGCAATTATTTCTTTCATTTGTTCGGTGCTTGTTTGCACCGGATTATCATCATTCCCATCAGACATCTTGAAGCTGAAATGTTTACATTTAAATGTTAAACATTTCATTTATAATATTGCTTCATTTGTTTTGGTTTAGCCAAGTTCCTAACTTGCTTTAATCATTCACATTTAATGCACTTTCCGGGTTTGAGTGTGTTAACACACTCTTCCCATGCATCTCTATTTATTTCTCATTCTTACATAAGGTATAATCTACTAACATAAACAAGTTAATTCTTACCGGACAATCGATCAAGCTTGAACCGAACACTTTGTTGACAACCTTAAGCTCTGATTACCAACTTGTAACACCCTTAAATTTTCATTTCATTTTAATAATAGATTATACCATTTCAATTAAAACATTGTTTAAGTAACATAACTTTCATCAAAGAAGTTCATACATAGCATCAACCTTAGTCAACTAACAACTAAGTTTAAAACGTTTCAAAAGTTGTTTAGAAATTTGTTTACAACCCATACACAAAGTCTATCAAAGATTCAAATCATTGCGGAAGCTTCAAAATGAGTGTTCGGTTCTTTGACATTAGCTTGATCGCCATCCGGATAGATCCCACTTTTACCTAAGGTCAAAACAACCCAAAATGTTAGTTTTGACCATGAATTGGATCATACAAACAAGTTCTAGCATCAAAACATGAAAAACAAAATAAGTTTTTAAAAGAAATCCTGCCGCGAGTCGCGGCAGGTTCCCTTGTTTCTTTCGTGTGGCGCGGAGGAACCGTTTTTCCAGCAGGTGCAGGTTTTTGACCTGCAATTGCTGCCAGTTCTGGAAATCCTGATTTTAGACTTAAACAGCCATAACTTTCCGCTCGGTTGTCCGTTTTAAGTGATTCTTTTTCCTATACGTCTGAAAATTCATTACCGACATAACTAATAAAATCTTGATACCGAAAATTTAACTTACGGACCGAACAACTAATTGTCGCTATGCATTTATTCGACCCATTATAATTCTACTTATTTTACTACCATTTGACTAGTAAGCCTAAGGCGCTTGTTACCCAAACTTCCAGGGTTTATGATCACCGGCACTTCATTACCAACACTATGGCTTCGTGCTCTTGTGATCATTTTCGCCATTTATATCTACTTACAATATTTTTACTACAATGCATCATTATTTGACCCGTTTGGTTCATCTACGGAAAACCTCCATTTTGATGACTACCAAACGACTACAAACCAATTCTTAACCTACGAATTTGGTAACGAACAAAGTCATTACAACCAACCAAATTTTTATCAACAACGCATAGTTTAACAATAATTCATCAAATGTAACGGGTCAAGTTATATACCTTAGTGCACGCCCTTCAACCGCAAATCACCACCGGCTTGTCCACTTGACGTTCCGGTATCCTTTCCTATAGAGTTCAATTTTTGTCACAATTAGAACTCTTTGGTAATCATCTTTTGCATAATAGTCAAAACATCTCAATTAGGTGTTTTAACCACAAAATTCTATTTTTGAACCTTCTTTGAGGCATTTCAACAAACACTTTAAGGGCAGAATTTTACATATTCATTTATCAAGTCTCTAGCTTATCTCTTAGCCCAAATTTTACATAAATCAACCATTTTACATGATTGTTAGCTTCTAAATTTCTGAAATCACTTCAAGATTGTCAAATTACACTAGAACAACACCCAATATCCTAGTGTTCATCAATTTACACATAACCCGTTAATCACCTACAATGGTGTTCATAATCTTCACTAAAATTTAACATGATTTCGACTTGTATTTGCCTAGGGTTTGTCCCTAGACACTATAGTTGTTCCTAGATTATCATAAGACACATATGCAATTATGATTTCAGATTTTCCCAATTACATGAGAAATTCAAGTTGAGAGTTTTCATGAAATTTTACATACCTTGTAATCCTCTTGTGATGAGGATCAGTAATCTATGCTTTAATTTCGATTTCAACTTGGATTAAGCTTTCAATTTGCAAGTTTTGTGAAGTTTAGGGTTTTGGAAAAGTGGGGATCGCCCCCTGCTCTGCTTGTGCGACCAGACACCTCCTTTTAGGGGTGTTTGGTTTGTTTTATTTGTTTAATTAAAATCAAGTTTCAATTCTTACAACTTAAGCCCCTCCACTTTGATCAACATTTAATTTAGTTGCTTTTAACCCCACTATAAGTTATTTCTAGACTTGTAACTAACTAGGTTAAAATTCCTAGTTAGTAAATTCTCGTTTATTTATACTTTATAATTCTAATATAAAGTTTTATATTTTTGGGGTGTTACAATAATACCATAATACATCACTTTTAACCATGAGTTTGGATAAAACTGATGATTTGGTTTAGAGTTCATGTATTATAGTTAGTCTTAGTTTTATTAAGGAGCCATGAGAATGGTTATGGTTATGGAAGGAGGTAGGATGATGAACATCCATTAAACCTCGTTGTATGATTCACCAAAACACAAATTCATCAACAAAGTTGATGAATTCGGTTGGTCATGAATAATAATAATAATAAGAAGAAGAACAAGAACATAAACAAGAACTAGGTTGGTCAGTCAGGTGATAGAACGAGTTTGGAAAGCCAAGGCTTCCATTGTTCATACCTAGCTCAAAACTAGTCTTTCAACATTGAAAGTTGAAAGCTTGGTTGAGCTTCAACACATTTGAAGTCACTTGGGACTTTAGGGCATAATTTTATGGAGGTTTTAAGCCTCATTTCTTGTGGAAATCAACCAAAGCACAAAACCACAACTATGAGTTTAGTTGGGAGCAAGGTGTGTGTAAGATTCCATCAAGTTTTAAGCAAGATAAACAAGAAATAAAAAGATGAAACAAAGCAGAATTTGAAGGCTACTTTGGACCTCAAATGTGGTGAGGTTCTACCTTAGTTTACCATGTCAAACTTATGGAAACCTTCCTAGAGGTTGTCCAAGTAGTTGGAAAAAAGAAATGAAGAAGAAAGATTAAGAAAAGTGAGTTAAATACTCACTATAGCACTTGAAACTTTCTGCCCACTTTTGGAGTGTTTTTGGAGAAGTTGGAGGAGATTTCGAGGATTAGAGAGTGATTAGAGGGAGTGTAAAGTGTTTAGATGGTGTGGGGAAGGCCTATTTATAGTGGGGTTATTAGGGTTTGGTTATTAATGTTGTTGGTTGGGAGTTGGTGGTTGAAAAGTGGGAGTAAAGGCTGAAAATTGCGGTTTTCTAAGGCAATTTTGCCAGCTCTGACGACTGCCACGATCATGTCGGTCACGAGCATGGTCGTGCGGGTCATGAGTTTTCACTGAGTTGTCATGAGCACTATCGTGCGGGTCATGAGCATGGTCATGCGGGTCATGAATTTTAGCTGAGTGGTCATGAGCACTATCGTGCGGGTCATGAGCATGATCATGTTTCCCAACAGAATTTTCCCAAATTTGTAGTTTGACCCCCAAAGTTTGATAATTCTATTATTTTATGCTAGGAACTCATAATTAAGCATGTTCTCATGTATTTAGTGCGTATGAGCTTGCGTATAAGTATGGCGATAGAGTAAAATATGTATAATATAATATCTAATGATTGTATATGATTTGATTTCTCACATAAGCATGTAATTGGTGGTGTATAGCGTATAAACAAGTATAATTGTAACATGTATATGTATAAAAATGCATTTCCATTATGATTGAAGTTTCAGATTACAATTGGTTGAAAGAAATACGAATTACAGGTTTCCAAAAATAGAATGCGAATACAAGACTTTCTAAAAACAGAAATACGGAATACAAGGTGTTACACGCTTATTTGCCTCTCTATTGTAATTAGATCCTTCACAACAAATAAAGTTGTTAGAAACTGAAACGAATTCGGCAATCGGTTTTGGTTTCGGTTTCAATTAGTTTGATTCGATTAAATTGAGGAAACTAAATTCATGTATGCATACTATTACAAAACCAAAAAAACCGAACCGAACAACCCGAGGAACCTGAAAACGAAAGTGATGATTGATGAACACCCTCTTGATAAAAATAAGGCTTTATAGTTTGAAACCGAAACCAAAACCAAAACGAATTCAAATTTGGTTTCCGGTTCTTTTTTTTAATCATGAGAACCTATTACTTGAAAACTCATGGACCCCGCCAATAGTGAGATTAAATGTTTGCACCTTACGCTAGCACATGACCTTCAAGAGGTATGGTAGAAATTAGTGGAATCAAGATTCTAACATATGATACTTTTCCTACAGGGGAATCGATTGCTTATCACTGAGCCACGGATTCAATTCAGTTTTAGTTTCGACCGAGAAATATATGAATTGAGAAAACCAAATTCCAAACTCATGAACCTCCCTAGCCTTGAATCGAAACGGTTTTCAAAGAAAATGTATTTGATGACCACCACCAAACATTACAAGTTTAATCCAACTAGGATTGCGACCCGCCGCAATGCGGCGGAGATTCTTTAATTATAACTAAGTCGATCTAGGACGCACACGTTATGTTAAACCTGTCAAACAGGGAAAAAATAGACGATGTAAAAACGTTCACCCACACACGCACGTTGCGTCATGTTAACTCGCAAAACTTAGAACGAAACGTAAAAACGTTAAACCAAAGACGCATGTTGCGATGTGTTAAGTCACAAAATTTAGAACCAAGCATAAAGCGAAAAACTTGCGGAAAATGAAAACTATAAAGGACCAAAGTTGAAAGTAAAAGAAGTTATGAGGATAGATTGCAAAAGATAAAAAATTTTGGGTTAAAAGTAATAAACAAATAGTTTTGGGTTAAAAGTAATTTGTGAAATATTTTTGAGTGAAAAGTAAAAAAAAATCAATTTTTTTTTTTTTGGAAAACCCCCAAAGCCAACGTTACGACAACCATATGCATAACCATTTTTTCTTTGAAAAATCCCCAAAGCACACCCCGCGTTGCGGCGAGGCATAAAACAGTGTCCAATAGTACTAATGTCACACAACCGTCATCGACCACCAAGATTGACTCGACCTAGGATATGTGTGTTGCGACGAACCTGTCAAACCTGGAAAAATAGAGGTAAAAACGTTGAACCACACATGCACGTTGCATCGTATTAACTCGAAAAATTTAGAACTATACGTAAAACGAAAATTTGCGAAAGATGAAAAGTATAAGTGACAAAAGTTGTGAAGTTAAATTGCAAATAATGAAAAGTTTTGGGTTAAAGTTAAAAAAACAAATTATGTAGGGTTAAAATTGCAAATGGTAAAAACCTTTGGGTTTAAAGTAAAAACAACAACTTTTTTTAAATGTTCAAAGCACAATGTACAACTCATGATGCACATATAACTTGCTAATTAAAGGACCAAAGTTGAAAGTAAAAAAAAGTTGTGAGGTCAGATTAAAAAGTTTTGTGTTTAAAGTAAAACAACAAATAGTTTTGGGTTAAAAGTAATTTATGAAATACTTTTGGGTGAAAAGTAAAAAATCAATTTTTTCTAAAAAAGCCCCCAAAGCCAAGGTTACAACAACCATATGCATAACCATTTTTTATTTAAAAAAACCCCAAATCCAAGATTGCAACACATAAGTAAAAAAACAAATTATGTAGGGTTAAAATTGCAAATGGTAAAAACCTTTGGGTTTAAAGTAAAAAATCAACTTTTTTTTTTAAATGTTCAAAGCACAATGTACAACTTATGATGCACATATAACTTGCTAATTAAAGGACCAAAGTTGAAAGTAAAAAAAGTTGGGAGGACATATTAAAAAGTTTTGTGTTTAAAGTAAAAAAAACAAATAGTTTTGTGTTAAAAGTAATTTATGAAATACTTTTGGGTGAAAAGTAAAAAAACAATTTTTTTTTAAAAACCCTCAAAGCCAAGGTTACAACAACCATATGCATAACCGTTTTTTCTTCAAAAAAAAAAAAAACCCAAATCCAAGATTGCAACACATAATTAAAAAAATCAAAGTGGTTAAATCGCAAAAGATGGAAAATTTTGAATCAGTTGTGAAAAATCAAATTAATCAAAGGAGTTAAATTACCAAAGATTAAAACTTTAAACTTAAATTGTCAAAGATTAAAACTTTAGGGTTAAAAAAGAAACAAAGATTAAAACTTTAAACTTAAATTGTCAAAGAATAAAACTTTAGGGTTAAAAAAGGATAATTCCATTTTTTTTTAAAAACACCCTAAGCCAAAGTTACAACTCATATATGCATAAAAATTTTGCTTCTTTATAATGTTTTATGTTCCAATTGTTTTACATGCAACTTTACAACGGTGTAGTAAAATGGTGTGTCCAAGTTTACAACGGTTTGAATTACTATAACAGTAACAATCCGTTACTCGTTAAAACAGTGCGTCCAACATCACACGTTTGATTTACCATCTTAATAAGTTTGGGTACACATGTAACCCTATTCAAACAAAATGCAAAAACACATATAATCCTAAAAGGACAATAGATTGTGCCGGTGTTGGTGTTTGGTGTTTGCTAAAAGTACTTGTCATAAATATTACAACCAAGATTACAATGTTCCAACAAGACCATAAATATAAGACTCTTGGAAGGTAAGGCTAGTGGGTATGGTGATGGTCCATCCTTGGAGGATGATCCGCCACGTAGGCGCCACGTCATAGTCCTCCCAAGGATGGTCCATCCTCCAAAACTAGAGGGTATGGGAGGATGGTCCTAGTCATAGTCCTCCACCACTTTTATGTTTCTTTTATTTTTTTTAATCTTCTACTTTTTTTAACATTTAACAAATAAAGTAACAAAATATTTTCATTAATATTAAAAAACATTACATAAACTTAAAAAAAGGGTGGGGTTCGGCTACAAAGTCCATTTTTCCTACAAAGTGTACAAAGTCATAAAACACCACAATTTCAGCCATAAAACACACTCAAAACCCACAAATAACATAGTGAATATCACTAAAACACAATATCCAAACCCTAACAGTCCATAAAAGCTTCAAACACACAATCGTTGAACTATGAATATAAAACACAACATGATAATCAACATAAAACACACTAATGTTAGTTTTTCGAAAATCAAAGCCTTATCATCCAAAACACAACACAAAACCCACAAATATGTCGTTTTAGTAAGCTTCACTTTATTATTTGTCGGTTTTGAGTGTGTTTTATGGCTGAAATTGTGGTGTTTTATGACTTTGTACACTTTGTAGGAAAAATGGACTTTGTAGCCAACTCCCACCCTAAAAAAAATTAAACTTAAAAAAAATAAATTAAAAAAAAACATAAACTTAAAAATATCCTAATATATTAAAATAAGCTACTAGTCTTCGTCTTCCATGTCGTGGTCGGGTTCGTTTTGAGCGTTGTTCCAAATGTACTCCACCAAGTCCGCTTGTAGGTTATGATGTGTGTACTCGTTACGTAGAGCGAACATGTTCAAATCTTGTTGTTCCCCACTAACTGGAACAGAATTTCCAGTAGACGCGTTTTCGTCGTACTCGCATATCGCTCTACCTTCGTCTTCAACGACCATGTTATAAAGGATGATACAAGCGTACATAATGTGTTGTAACCTCTTTGGTGTTTGCGAACGTGCTGGATGTTCAATGATGTGCCATTTTTTTGTAGAACACCAAAAGCTCGTTCAATATCTTTTCTCGCACCCTCTTGATACTTCGTGTAACACCCGTTCTTATAAATCAAAGTTTAACGTATAATTTACGAAAAACAATCATGTAATTAAGATTACATATACATTGGAAATACGGATTATTAAAAACCTTTTACAAAAGTTAGAAGTTTAGAACATAATGTAATTAAGTCGTCATTTAAATGTAACAACGAAACGTCGTGCAAAAGCTTATTTCTTGATCGTGTTCAGTTCTTCATTGTGCTTGATCGTCCTCCGGTGCTAAAATTTTACCTGAAACTCATAAAACATGAGTTGGATTAGTCATACGTAACTTAGAACGTATTTAAACGGTGTTCGCAATGCATCAACGGTTAAAATAAACGATTTTCAAGAAACTGACACATGCTCGCGTAGCGCTAGAACATGCTCGCGCTACGCTAGCACCTGTTTTCGACAGAATGTTGTTTGCTGGTGCTGCAGATTCCCAGCATGACCCGATTTCACGGAAACGAGCACAACTCTCTCGTTTTTAATCCGTTTTACCCGATTCTTTTTCCTACGCGTCCGTAATTTAATTCTCCATCATATGGAGTTAAAATCCAACATCCTACATAATAAAATTTCAGACTTTTAACTCTTCGGCTTATTACCCTTTTTACCAACTTTTGACCCGTTCGTGATTTCATCATCAAACGTGTTTATTTGATCCTTTTATCACATACACTTCTTCAATTAATGTTATCTACCGTATGAGATTCTAATCACCGGTTTATTACACAATTTAAACCCTTTTTCGCTTGTATGCTTATTTTGACCCGTTAAGGGTATTTAAGCGCTTTCGAGACTAAAATCGCTTTCGATTACTTCTAGCATTTCATCACCACATTTCTTATCCTATAATCTCCCACCACAACTGTGTTTATGGCGGGTTTAATGTGGTGATCTATATAAACCAAATTTTACCTTTCGAATCATTATTTTACGGCAAAAACTCAATTAGTACCATTTGACTAATATAATACCTCTTTCAACTTCTATACTTAATCTAAGTATTTACCTAATCATAAAACTCGTTTCCAAACAACCTTTAAAGGTTGTTTGTTCGAATTAGCTAACAAGGGCGTTTTGGTCTTTTTTTTTTTGTCTTTCAATTACGACAAGGCCCTTTGAGAGCATGTTTGACCCATAATACTTCTTTTGAGTTATGATCTTGTTCGAAAGGTCTTTATGCCTTTCGAAACACCACGGCCCTCTTTTAAAACATTCGGTTTACCCATTTAAGTACCCCATTGTCTATCCAAGACTTCATTTAATGCTCATTGAACCTTACGTTCTATATGAATAATTACTCTATTACACATACCTGACTCAGATCAATATGTTGACCTGTTTTAATGCCTTGCTATAATATTCGCTAAATAATAGCGATGCAATTATCATTTCTACATTTATTCCTGAAATCATATAACTCGACAAGAATTATTAGTCGCTATTATCAAAAGGTGGTATCTCCACCTTTTGACCCGTTTGGTCTAAATGACCGATTATATTAGCGAGATGACATGTATTTTCATCTCGACTATATGACTCGCTCCGATTTACATCGTGCGGTCGTTTTACTTATAATTCATTTCTTAACACCTTTCGGCCTATTAAGGCTTACTTCATAAGTGTCTTTTAAAACCAATAGTTATGGTCGACGCGTGACTAATTTACCGTTTTACCCTTATTGTTTGTTTTGGTTTACCCTATAAGGTAACCATTTAAAAATTCATTTTCCATTTGTCATGAAATGATCAAATTACCGATTTAACTCCTTTTAAACCATCAACATGGTTTCTTGTCATACTCGACTATCTTCTACACGCCGAAACATCATACCTTAACTATGTATTTATCTTATTCGTGACTAATACGATAAGAAAATATTCTAAATATAAGACTAGTGTAAGCCATACTTACCTTACTCCCGAATTACGTTTTTCCGTCATTCTTGCTTCGTTTGACCCGCTTCGTTCCAAAGCTTTCACCTAGCTTGTTAATCGTCAAACTATCATTGTAAATTGCAAGATGGTTAGATTAGTCATAATTATTCACGACTATTCCACCTCACTTATTTCATAAGTCGAAACTACTATTCGACTTCATGATTAGTTAACTTAGCTTATTAAAGTTAACTACTTTCGATCACATGATTTACAACATTAGTTCAAATCAACATGATGATTAGAACTCTCCTTGTTTCATATTTCATATAACTTGTCATATTATTCAAATACACATTTTCACTCAAATTTCAACATTTAGCTTTCTCTTAGGCATTATATCAAACACCTAGTGAGCATTCTTTTATAAAGTTTAACAATCAAACTTATGGCTACCTATCTTGCCAATTTCAACATCTTTTACTAGAAAATCATCAAATTCATGGTTCAATGTCAAGATTAACTTCATAAAGTTTAATTAACACTAGTTTGACAATCATGATTCTAGTGTTCATCATGTTTCTACAAAACCCATTAAACACCCATAATGGATGATCATGAACTTTATAATTTCAACACTAATTCAATTAGTTATTGACTAGGGTTTACTCCTAGACATAATTTCATCCTAAATTCATCCAAACTTCAATCATGCAAGCCCAATTTTTGATTTCAAGTTTTTATCTATAACTCAAGATGTAATCAAGAGATGAAATTCAACATACCTTGTGATCCCTTCACTTAGGTGATCACTAATTTGAGCTCGGTTTTTGATCTAGTCTTGATTTGCCCTTGGATTTTGATGTATTTAGTGAGTTTAGGGTTTTGAGAAGGAACCCTTCTCCTGGCTTGTGAAATCGTCGACCAAACACACACTGAAGTGTGTGTTTTGGTGTTTTATTTTATTAAATAACTTTTCTAGTTATCCCGCTTTAACCCCTCGTGTTTGGTTCGTTATTAAGTAGGCCACAACCTACTTATTTTTTAACAATATTCCCACTCATTAACTAGGTTAAATATTCCTAGTTAACTTGGCGGGTTCGGGAAAGTTATGACCAAGTTTTATTTTTAAGTCCCGTTAACTCGGGCCTTTCGTGACTTTATTTTCTCAAGCATTTATTTCCCCCTTTTAATTAATATTAGGTTTATTTATTTAAGTCCTAATATTTACCGGGTTAAATTTTACCACTAACGGTATTTTACCCGTCCATCACAATTAACGGGGTTTGGTTACTAAACCCGTTTTCGGGGTGTTACACTTCGCAAACTTTTTTCTTTTTTCGTATGTCGGGTGCGGAATAGTTTTAACGATTGTCGAGTACATTGGGTATATTCCATCGGCTAGGTAGTAACCTCGCCTGTATTCCACCCTCGAAACTGTAAAGCTTGTGTCTGGACCTGTACCCGCCACTACATCCTCAAATATCTGTGACTGGTATATGATGTTAAGGTCATTGAACGAACCAGGTAGACCAAAAAAAGCATGCCAGATCCAGAGATCCTGTGACGCAACAACCTCTAGAATAATAGTCGGATGTCCATGATCTCCCCTAGTATACTGACCTTGCCAGGAAACTGGGCAGTTCTGCCACGGTCAGTGCATGCAATCAATGCTCCCGAGCATTCCTGGGAAACCATGTCTCTGTTCGTGTGCTTGATATAATTTTTGAACGTCGTTTGCGTTCGGTTTCCACAGGTATCGCTTGCTATACAATTTGACAACCCATTCGCAAAACTTGTGCAAACATAGACGTGCGGTTCTATCAGACATCCTAATATACTCGTCTAATGCATCGGGTGCGTAACCGTATGCCAGTTGGCGAATGACCGACGTACATTTTTGTAAATTACTGAAACCCCTTTGCCCCCTAGCGTCGTTTCGTAGTGTAAAAAACGGATCAGACTGGGCCATGTCGCCTGCAATACGTTAAAACAGTGGACGACCCATGCGGAAACGACGTCGAAAAATATCGGCTGGGTACACGGGTTCGTCGGCAAAATAATCGGCTACTAGTTTAACGTGGCCGGCTATAAATTTAAAACGAAACATAAGTGAAATTAATTATAAAATACATTTTCAAATCTATATAAAACATAAGGAAAAAAAAGTAAAATACCTTTTTGGTCTCGGTTATGATTTGCTCGTCTAGTTAGCCGTTGGGACGACGCTTCATCACCCGCCATGAAGACCTGAGTCGCGTTCATAATCATGTTATGCATAATAGCATCCTCTTCCGAAGATGATGAATACCCCGTAGACGAAGATGATGAAGAGATGGAAGAAATTGAAGAAATGGGTGAAGCCATGATAATTTTTGAGCGAGAGATGGGGTGGTAGCGGGTAAAAAATGGTATAAAAAAGGATGAGTTTTTATAAAAAGGGAAGAGTGATTATAAAATGTCAGAGAGATGAGGTGGTAGTGGGTGAAAAGTTGTGAAAAAAATGGTTAAAGAGGTGAGTATTTATAAAAATGGAAGTGAATTGGGGGATTTTTTGAATTATAGCCGTTATTATAATTATTAATTATGAATTTGAATTTTTTTTTAAACGGTCATCATCAACTTGGGGCCCACTTATTTTGTCTTCACATGCGCGTCGCCAACGTCCATTTTCAGACGGAAAGGACGGGGACGGAGGGGGGCGGGCCGGTGTAGCACCCGGCGACGGACCGGGACGACCCCCATACCGTGTAGCCTAAGGACATTCAATACCCTCACTCATTAACTTGCTCTGCTTTACTCACCACAAACAATATACTTCTTTTTTTGAAAAATAACCTTCATTAAAACACACCTCCGACCCAAACGGACAAAAGGCCAAACAAACAACAGCGCCCCCGACCCAAACAGGTAAAAGACAAAAATTTACAACATGTACAATGAGTATTTACACCACTCCGCCCAACTAATATACTTACATTGAGATCTGTTCTTAACCCAATCAAAACCTCTCGACTTTATCTCCTCTATGATATCTTGCGGACTACACTTATTCCGTTTAAAAACCACTTCGTTCCTCCCTTTCCATATGCACCAGCATCAGATAATAGTCGGCCCGTAAATGATCTTACTCTCACGTTGTAGTCAGGTGAGAATGTTCCAGGATCATTCTAGGTGTCCCGAGCACAAATTTAGAAGTGCAACGACTCATTTGTCGCAACACAATGCTCTGCAACCACATCATTCTTTAAGGGTGATAGTACTATTGTTCACCTCTCACTTAAGTTGTTGACTCCATTGCATAAGAATATAAGATATCACAAATCCCAGTGTAATGATAATGTAATTATAATTTAACATGAAATATACAAATAACCCGGTACAATATGTGTCTGAACTCAACATAAATAAGAGATCAAATTGCAGCATTTACAAACAGAAAGCCCTTGTCGAACCTACAGACAAGCTTTATTGTTTATATGTACATCTACACAACGAATATGGAAGCAAATCTATCTTAAATATTATATATTGAGGGTGGGGTTCTAGAGTGAACACTAGTGTATTTGTGAACTGAGTGAACAAATCCTGACCACTGATTTACATTATCAAATCATAAAATACACTAGTGTATTTTCATCATCAAATCATGGCCATTGATTTACACTTGTGTATTGATAATCAAGGGCTAGGATTAGTTCACTAGTGTTCACAATTAAGGGGGTTGTTCACTAATGAACCTAACCCTATATATTGAACTATACAGACATGCTATTTGGTTCCTTGGACCTAAATTAAGAGAACTTACTCTAATCACGTTTGGCAAAATTAGAGTTTAGCGACAACTCGATTTCTTCAAGAGACCGCCCTTTAGTTTCAACTAAGAATGAATAAGAGAATAGCGCGGCCAATATAGAAACTGCACCAAAGCTCCCATAAACCGGTGCAACACCAAATTTCTCAGTCAGCTCAAGGAAGAATAGCCCCACCAAGAAATTACACACCTGAATTAAAATCTCAACTCAGAATTGCTGTTTAATCTCAACATTCAAAAAAATATGCAATAATTTTTTTTTGAGTAAAATGTCATTTTCGTCCCTGAGGTTTGGTCAGTTTTGAGAGTTTCGTCCAAAGGTTTGTTTTTCCGTATCTGGATCCAAAAGGTTTCGAATCTTGTCATTTTCATCCGGCTCGTTGACTCCATCCATTTTTCTTTGTTAAGTCAAGTCAGGGTATTTTTGTCTTTTTTCTTCGTTAAGGGTATTTTGAACACTTGTACACTATGCTAAATGCTTGTACATAAGGTGAAAAAGACCGAATTGCCCTATAAGTTAATAAAAAAGACGGAAATATCCCTAACTTTACGGAGAAAAATGGACGGAGTTAACCGAGCCGGATGAAAATGGTAAGATTTCAAACCTTTTGGATCCAGATGCGGAAAAACAAACTTTTGGACGAAAGTCGCAAAACTGGCGAAACCTCAAGGACGAAAATGACATTTTACTCTTTTTTTATAGAAGTTTAGATCCAGGGTTATACTCATTTCTTTTATTTGATAAGCATGAGAACCGTTATGGAAAACCCACCAATACCCTGCTAATTAGTGGGACCTGATAAAACGCAGCTTACACCAAGCTGGTGGCCTTATGGAAAACACACTTGGTGTGTAGATAGCCATCACAAAGTGTTTTTTGTCTTATATGCACACCCTGCAGTGTCGAGCTGTGTCCAAAGCGCGGCGTTTTGGTCCGGTCAACCAGACAAAGACTGACGGGTGTCTGACGGGTCTGTTGACCGGACCAAAACGCCGCGTTTTGGTCCTGTCAACCAGACAAAAGACTGACCGTTGACAGGACCAAAACGCGGCCAAAGCTCGGCGTTTTGGTCCGGTCAACAGACCCGTCAGACAGCCGTCAATCTTTGTCTGGTTGACCGGACCAAAACGCCGCGCTTTGGCCACAGCTCGACATTGCAGGGTGTGCATATAGGACAAAAAAACACTTTTTGGTGTGCATATAGGCACATTGGTGTGCCAATAGGTACACCCGATTTGATATCAGAGGTAAATTGAATATCTAGTTCCCAAAAAATCTAAAAAAAAAATTAAGATCGATACCCAGTGAACTGAAAAACTGAAGCTCATGATCTTCCCGCGTGTTCTGCTGCTGCTAAGCTCAGGTATGATGACACCAGTGACTGGACCAGCTCCAATTGCAAAAGTCAGCATATACCTTACATTTATACATATTTTATAATATTAGAGATGCCATTTTTAGTAATATTTTTCCAAATAAACTCTAAAAGTAAGTGATGATCTTAAGTATCAAAGGTTCAGCTTACAAGATAGTCCCGAGAATAGACAAGTTGCTACGAAGCTCTTCATCTATAGGAAAGCTGATAGCATATACAACAAGAAACATCGCTATTGCCTGTACAGGCAAGCAACAGTTTCAGTAATTTCATTATATATACTATAAATATGCTATTTTGTCACATCAACCAACTTTGGCCCCTCAACTTTGGCATTAACCAACTTTAGCCCCTCAGCTTTAATAATGACATGTTTAGCCTCTCAACTTTGGTAATGACATGTTTAGCCCCTTAACTAAAACAACTTTAGCCTCTCAACTTTAATAATACATAACTTTAGCCCCTCAACTTTAATAATGACATGTTTAGCCACTTAACTACATCAAAGTCAAACAACTTTAGCCCCTCAACTTTAATCATGACATGTTTAGCCCCTTAACTAAAACAACTTTAGCCCCTCAACTTTTATAATGACATGTTTAGCCTCTTAACTAAAACATCAACAACTTTAACTCTCGTGATTTACTTATTTTTTTATCTACGTTTTGAACCCGCTGCGGAGCGCCGGTGGTAACCCACTAGTTTTAATTAAAACGCTAATATTATGTTTTAAGAAGATAATTTATTACATCTTACCATTCCTAGATAACTTCCGATTATAAGCTTCAGCCTTCCTTCCCTATCAACCAAGTATAAAGCACAAAGTGCACCTGTACACCATAAATGTAATATAAATTAGATACAGTTGGATTCATGCATGTGTGAACCAAGAATTGCGTAGTTAGTTAATATTATCATGAGTAAAATGTCATTTTCATCCCTGAGGTTTGGCCAGTTTTGCGACTTTCGTCCAAAGGTTTGTTTCTCCGTATCTGGATCCAAACGATTTGAAATCTTGCCATTTTCATCCGGCTTGTTAACTCCATCCATTTTTTTCAGCTAAGTTAGGGCTATTTTCGTCTTTTTTGTTAACTTAAAGAGCAATTCGGTCTTTTTCACTTTATGTACAAGCATTTATCATAATGTACAAGTATTCAAAATACCCTTACTAAATATAAAAGACGAAGATACCCTTAATTTTACGGAAAAATGGATGGAGTTAACGAGTCGGATGAAAATGGCAATTTTACAAACCTTTTGGATCCAGAAGCGGAAAAACAAACCTTCGGACGAAAGTCGCAAAACTGGCCAAACCTCAAGGACGAAAATGACATTTTACTCTATTATCACATTATAGACCTGCAAAATTGGTAAGTCCGACATATAAGCTTGCCAATGCACCGTTTGTAATCCCAGCGTCTTTGAAAGTCAACGAGGAAAAATAAAGGACCGCGTTGATGCCAGCAAATTGTTGCAGTACAAATAGAGAACCTCCAATAAAAGCAACTACAAAGTACAAACCATTGGAGACAAGTTAGGTGAATGTGAATTTGATTCAAACCCGCCCTTAAAACAGGATTTCATGGTCACTAATAACACACCTCTAGAATGAGGTTCTTCTAGAAGTTCGGACCAACTGCTGTCCAAGTCACCACCGTCATTCTTAAGAACAGATTGAAATTCTTCGATACTTTTCTCAACTTCAGACGGCCCCCACAGATTAGCGATAACTTGTTTGGCATCGTTAAGCCTCCCAGCCTTCAGAAACAACACAATCAATGAATACAACATCCTGAAATTGTTTTAGTAAGAAGTTAAAGAATTTAATTATTCAAATGCAGAAACATCTAGACCCTGAGATGTTCTTTTTGCATGGTTAAGTAGGATAAGACTTTCGACTATGTTTTGCAAACTAACAGATTTTACACGGAAAGATAATTAAATATTTAATGATCAAATTTGGAAACAACCTTTTCAAGTACAAGAAATTTAGGTGCTCAAATCTAAAGTGCTATATATGAATATGGTCCTTAACATGTATTACGGTCGGTTGGAACTTGGAAGTAGATCCCGCACTAATCGAGTTCCTTGGTGGCGGCTCTATTGTGGTTTCGGTCTTAAAGATTAAGAGGGTGACACATGCCTGCCAATTGTCCTCCCCAAGTCTGAGTCTTGAACTTAATATAATGTAGGGGTTAGAATAATAATAATGGAGTTGAGGTCATTTATAAGTTTAACTGAAAACCAAATTACAGGTGGGATTTGGAACATAAAGAACTAAGTCAAAAGTGATCTTTTGATATAGTAACTGAACCTATACATGTTACCTCTGATTGAATCCTATGCAGTTAATGCGGTCCAAAATCAAATATCGGTCAAGGGCCGATATTTGAGATATAGGTTATTACGGTGGGATACCGGTAATTTTAATATTATGCAGAATTCATATATATATATATATATATATATAGGGAGAAGATCATGCGAGAACCACCTCTTATTGCGAGAACCGCGAGAACCAATGTGAACACAACCAAAAATGCCTAAAAATAGCTAAAAATCACACAAAAATTTTTTTTTTGATTTTTTTAATATTTTTTATGTTAAAATCGCTACTTTTCGAAGCCAAAAAAAACAAATTTTTTAAAAAAAAAAAAAAAAAAAAATTTAAAAAAAAATTTTTTTTTTTTTGGATTCGAAAAGTAGCGATTTTAACATAAAAAATATTAAAAAAATCAAAAAAAAAATTTTAGATTTTTTTTTTGATTTTTTTAGATTTTTTTAGGTTTTTTAGGGGTTTAGTTTTTAGCATTTTAGCTAGCTATTTTAGGTTGTGTTCACATTGGTTCTCATGGTTCTAACAATAAATGGAGTTCTCGCATGAGCCCCTCCCTATATATATATATATATATATATATATAAAACGTAAACATATACAATATTAATAGCAATATCAAAAGTCAAAACTCAAAAGTGCCAATCTTTGAAACATGATCTAATCATTAGCCATGAATCTTCCTCCGAGTCCACATCAACCAAGGCATCCAAAATAACGGTCAATATCGAAACCGGTAATACGGACCGATATTTGACACCAATATTTTGTAGAGGGCCGATATCCCACCGATATTAACTGCATAGATTGAATCTCATCAATAGTGTCGACTGTGGGGTCCTGTTGGGACTGAGTTTGTTGAAGACATTGATGTCTCTAGACACATATGGTACATAGCTCCAGAGTCAACAATCCACTCACATGTTTCGAATTTCACACCAAGGCCGTAGCTACGTGACCGGTCTGGGACACAACAGCAATGCTACTTCCTGCTCATGCAGATTGGATGTTTGCAAATCACCCATCCACTTAATGTCAAAAAGGATAGTTTTCAGTGACCGCAATATGGCCTGATGGCTTGACTTGTTTACCATGCAGCCTCCAATACTTTTCCTTTGTGATGTTGGATTTTAGATTGGTCACACCAAGGATGATTGCAAGAATTACCTTGTGTCTGATATGACTTTTGTTCAGGAATTACATCACGACAGACTTTTGAGAATGCTTCTTGCACACTTGGAAAGGGCTAGGACCTCGGTATTCTGCCTCGAACTTCATCTAACAAAGTAAGATTATGTAGATCCACTCTTTTTCTTGGATACCCTTGCATTACTACCCATTAGTGGCATGCCTCCAAATCTAGCATACATCACCGAGGGTCACATCTTGGTGGAGTTAAGTCAGAAGTGCCACTCTCACAGAAGCTGCTAAATTAACGTATTTAGTAATCAACTCTTCAATGACTTTGTGGATTGGATCTTGCTCTCAGATACCATATAGGCATTTGAGGTGCATGTTGTTGGCTGGAAGTTAATGGAATTGGATCGTAGAATTCGTTGGAATTAAAATCTTTGTTCAAGTGATAACATGTTTGGTTGGAAATTGGATGGAATTCGTTGCAAGAGCCTATGATGTATAGTAGCCACACATGTAAACTGCAAGGTCTATATTCTAGAAAGAAATAACCAAAACTAATTATCATAACAACTTCTACCGACTCATCTAACAGTTCTAATGAAGAAAGTCAAAAGTAGAATATCCAGATCAATATCAATTAATTAGATAGAGATGAGGACTAATTTGATTAAACCAACAGACTTTTCTACAAAAGTGATACTCGGATCCTTACTTTGCATAGCCAGCGGGGACTGTCTACAGCAAACTGCATACCGGATGCTATAATAAAACCAGGCACACTTGCAATATAAAGCATTGTTCTCCACCTGTCAAAAGTTCAATAACTTGTGTAGAACATTTTTACGGTTTTACCAACAATAAAAATTAACAAAATTGATGTCAATTCCAGGTAAGCATGGAAAAAAAAAAGGGAAGAGTTTACCAATGAGGATCACTTTCTGAGAAAACTCCTAAACAGAGTGAGGCTATAATTCCCGTACATGTGCCAATTTGACACACGCTCCCCAACGAACCCCGGTATTTTGTTGGTGCGACCTCTGATATATAAATAGGGACAAGAACCGCATTTGCTCCAATACCAAGGCCCACGAAAAACCGTCCCCACAATAGCTGGTCCAAAGAGTTGGCTTGTGCGCTGTCAAAAGGATCATTTAACCGTATCAAGTAAGCTTAACTGAAATTGAGTGACATTAAGCAGTGAAGTTTTTTTCTCTTGTTCGATTAAGCTATAAGTTAACAGAGGTCCGTTTGTTTTTCCTTCGACTGTAGGGTAAAATATATCATACCGTGTTATTACATTAAAGTAGTGTGCACACATGTAACTGCAATCATATAACAAACATAACACTAGAAACACTAAAATGGACTGTTAACAATTTGTTATTTCACAACAACAGGTATAAAATCAAGCCAAAGATACCTTAAAATGGCACCAAGAATCAGCGGTAATGTGTCGACCTGAAGTGTTCTCCTAAAACCAAGTTTATCAACCACATAACCTGCACCTGCACTTCCCAAAAACGCACCCGCAATAAATATGCTCACCACAAACCCTTCAAGAATCGAATTCCCTTCAAACCCTAGCTCTTTGGCAATAGACAATATTGGACCATTCATCACACTGCATCACACAATTAAACTATAGTCAAAATTTTGCCCTAGAATTACAATTCCAGACAAGAAAAAAAGATCTAGTATTTGAAAATGTTGGCCTGTGTTCCAAATTCAATCGAGCTTTAACCGAATTATCTATTGCGTGTTAGGATCAAATACAAACGGCTCTTAACGTGAGAATCGTACAAATATATCATGCTATAGTTTTTGAACTAGAGTACTTTTACACTACAACAAAGTGAAGTAGCACAATAATTATTATTCATATGCAATTGATCACAGATCTTCAAGCAATATTCATAAGTTGAAAGCAATTTACCCTATATGAAAACCGAAAAGGAAATTCGACATAGAAGCAACTAGTATATGAGGAAATGCAGGTAGCCATCCGACGTCGTCGTTTTGATTAATCTCTTCTTTCGTTACTAAATCTCCGTTATCTGTCAATGAAGACAAAAAAAACGATCAAACAGAAGATAACCGTTATCTGTCGATGTAATACAAAGATACGAAATGTTGTAATTAAAAACCTAACGTATTTGAATCAAACAGAAGATGAAACCTGAAGTAGAATTGATGACTTCAGGAAGCTGTGATTTGTTAGTGCAATAAGCCTTGAAATCGATCTGCGGTGAGGAGGTAGATAGACGAAGTGGTCGGTAAAGTGAGGGGTTAGCAGAAGTCAATGGCGGAGCCGTACGGATGCCGGAGAATGGAGTGATCCACCGGTAGCTTATGGTGGCGGTTGCGAGCATCGGATCAAATTGAGTATAGGAGTTTAATACAAAGAAGACATGGTGGTGGGGTTTGGGTATGTTAGAACGTGGGGTATGGTGGGGGGTGGGGTGCGGGGTTTGGGGCATATTGACAGGTGGATTACAAGGGGCATTGCTGGTTAGTTGCATGTTAGAGCATTCTCATCCAAATCATCAAAATATGTGAGGGGTAGTTTTTATATTATAAAAGGTATAAAAAATGGTTGTGAGTGGAGGAGAGAGAAAATGTTACTGTTCATCTGTATATTTGGGGGGACACTGTTCACCCAGTATAATTTTTTTAATATATATTGAAAGTGGTTGTGAGTGAAGGAGAGAGAAAAATGTAATGATAATATTATTTAATTGAAAAGGAGAGAGAAAAAATATTTGTTTTTAGTTAAAATATATTGATATTGGAGTTGTTTTTTAGTGAAATGTATGTATAATTTGATGGATTGGATAAGAATGCTCTTAGGTCGGTATGGCGGGGCATAGCTAGCCCGTGTGGGTTGGCCACGTGTTATAATTTTTTTTTCAATTATTATAAAAATACACACAAAATAAAAAATAAAAAAAGCCTAGCCACCTATAGCCTGGCCAACCCAGTCAATGAGAACCGGACACGAAAGACCGCTAGGCCCGCCCAACGCCCGGGCTGAAACCCCCGCCCAAGGAGTCACGCCGAAACCCAAGCCCACCCAGGGTGGTGACTTGGGCGTTTGTACCCAACCCACGCTTCAACCCCCGCCCCATACCCCATAGTCTTAGGCTGGAGGTTTTTTTTTTTAACTTTTTAAGAAAAAATTCCTATTTAATAAAAGGTCTTGTTTGCTTAAAGCTTTTAGGTTAGAAACTAAAAACTTTTGATTGAACGCTCCTACTAGTAGTGTTTAGAAGGATCTAAAAGTTTTTAAGGAAAAAATGACTTTTTTAAGCTCTAAAGATAATGAACTTTTTAATGCACAAACTTTTTAAATTTTTAGTTATGTCCATTTTGATCATTTTATACATTTTATTAAAAGTTTCAGCTACTCTGTCAAACACCAAATATATCTCAAAAGCTACAACTACGAGCTTCCAGCCACCAGCTACTTTTGCCAAACATACCCTTTGTGTAAAAAAGATAAAAATAATAGATATATGTATTACATATTTATTGGTGTTGTTTATTACTTTTGTGGTTATTTAGCTTTTTTTTTATGAGTAAACTATAAGTTTTGTCCTTTATGTTTACACCAAATTACAGGCGCTGTCCTTTTTTTTAAAAGTTTACAGACAGTGTCCGTAACCTTCCAAAATCTTGCACGTTATATCCTTTAGGCCAAACACAGTTAGATTTTTTGGTTAAATTTGGTCATATGCATTGCAAATAAGGGCATATTTGTCTATTCATATTCCAGAATAATATATTTGTGTACCTTTCTCTCTTGTTCCTCCTCCTAGGTTTTTCAATTTCCCCTTTCCATTTTTTCAATCTGATTTCGTTTCTTCCCAACGAACGAGATCCAGAACTATTTAACACCCTCCTGTAAGTCCTTATTATTATCTCCCCATTTTTCTCTTTCAATTTCTCCATTCATTTTCGTTTCTTCTTTTCCATTCCAAAACTAATTTATTTTCCACAATACTCTACAAATTCATGGAGAAAAGGTTTCATAGTCTCATGTACTGATTGTATTCCGTTTAATTTGTCATTTAATTTCGATAGACGTCAACTATTTCACCTCCACTCACCGCCCTACGCTTCCACTTAACCACCTCCGGCGACGGCGCAGCACCACCATAGACATCAACTAGACTCATCAAACCCTAACACTAACCACTTCCCCTGCATCTCGGTCATTTGCAAACCATCGTCTCCATCTCAATCGCCATCTGTGTGTAAGTTCACGTGTTCATTATCCAGCCACACCATTGTTTCCGATTTGAACCAGCAGCAGCAGTTTTGAGGTTAGTTTGCTTTGTTTTGTTCTGGGTTGGAGAAATCTTGAAATTTGGGGGGGATTTTGGCTGAAATCTTGAATCTTGTATTGGTCGTTCCAACTTTCCAGCAAGGTTCCGACATCTGAGGCGAGCGGTGATGGTGGCGGGTGGAGTTCTTAAATTCCAGATATATAGAGAGAGAGCTTATATATTTTTTATTTTTAAGTTTTGTACAACATAGTCCCTCTTTACAAATAGCCCTGGGAATGTGAATAGACAAATATACCCTTATGTATTGCACATGACCAGATTTAACTAAAAAACCTTACTGGGTTTGGTCTAAAGGACATAACGTGCAAGATTTTGGAAGGTTAAGGACACCGCCTGTAAACTTTTGGAAACAAGGATAGTGCCTGCAATTTGGTGTAAACATAAAGGACAAAACTTGTAATTTACTCTTTTTTATTTTAAACCCCCCCCCCCCCCCCCCCAACGGTCATGTTGACCATTTTAAACTGCTACCTCACTCGGTGAGGGTAATGGTACCCGAGTACACCTAGCCCACCTTTACCATTAGCATTACAAGTCCCACCCAAATTAGTTTACACCTTTAAGTTTAAAGCAAGTAGTCCGGTTTATTACTTTTGTGGTTATTTAGTTTCTTTTTTTATTTTAAAACCCCTCCCCCACACCCACACAACCCCCAAACGGTCATGTTGACCATTTCAAACCGCTACCTCACTCGGTGAGGGCTATGGTACACCGAGTCCACCCCACCCACCTTTACCATTAACATTACAAGTCCCCCCCCCCCCCCCCCCCCCAAAAAAAAAAAAAAAATTAGTTTACACCTTTGAGTTTAAAGCAAGTAGTACGATTTATTACATTTGTGGTTATTTAGTTTCTTTTTATGTTAACCCCCCCCCCCCCCCCTCCTCCAACAACCCCCCAAACTATCATGCTGACCATTTCAAACTGCTACCTCACTCGGTGAGGGCAATGGTACCCGGTGTCACACCCCAACCAATGGCGGAAACATCGGGATGAGACGAAGTGTAAAGATTGCAAGAGACTTCATAACGCTATTTGTGACAATATTTAATAAACCGATTTCATTTCATAAAGTAAATTGTCAACATTACAAGAAATTCAAATACAACAAGTTCAAGAAGTACATAACAACATAAGCAAAATTGATACAACATATTAAACCTAAACGTCTATATGTGTATCTAGGCATCAACGCTACTTCTTTTCATAGCATCGTCATCATCAACCTGTAACATGTTTAAAATACAATTCAATGCAAAAGCAAAGGCGAGTATACAAGTTTGGTACGTACATAACAAAAGATAAGTTTTAAACAATTCCTCATAGCAGGCATGTGATTCAAGATAAACAATAAATTTGGCATGTGTCTAACATATCAAACCAATAATGAAACGCAATATGCTCATGACATAACCACAAGTCTACGGGCGGGTCGTTAATCCTATAGCGCTACATATGTCATGGTTAGGCTCGTACGAAGTTAATGATAAGTTCAACACATAATGTCCTCAACCCAAGTTTAAAGTATCAAGCAATCACGTATACGAGCATGTAATAGGAATGTTTGTGCATTTAAGTAAAATGTTCATGTGTAAGTTTTTGATAAGTAAACATGTTACACCCCAAAAAGTGGTAAAAGTAAAGAGGGGAATACGAGTATACTCACAAATTGCTAAGTCTTCCGATTATCCAAGTGTTGACTAGTGTATAAGTTCAGGAGGATGGAACACCGAGGTCACCCTATATGGGTAAACGATGGTGCATGAGTAACGGAATTATGACGGAGGATTTGAAGTGGGATTTAAAGTATATCTAGTTGATATAAATGTAAATATATATAAAAATATATGTATATATATTTTATGTAGTTTAAGTAATATTTCTAAATTAATTCTTTCAAAAGTATTGTTGAAATGTTAAAAAAAATAATAATAATAAGATAAAAATAATTATACATTTATATCTATTTTATAAAAATTAGTCTAATTCGATAGGTTTCGTTTTATAAACTAACGCATTTTATTTTACGGAATTTTACGAAAATCGGGCAGAGTTTCCTCTGTTTTTGGACAATCCCGACGATACAAGTCGCCAATGTTTTTTTTTGTAAAAATTCAATCAATAAATAAACAACGAATATTTATATGTATTTTTATAATCAATTTATATATAATAAGGTTACGTGACGACAGGATACAAACGATAATATAGAAATATTTACGTCGCTAAAGTATCACGCCTCGTTCTTAACCTGATGGCCGGAACCCGTAGCCAGACTGCTCCGAGACCTCGGTTGACCAGCTTTGACCAGGTTGTACCTGACAGTTGACTATTCGACCAAAAAAACGAACCGAACCCGATCGCAACGTGACCCGAACCTGCTGAGTACAACAACTTAACGGGATTCGAATAGAAGCAAAGACCAATGTTGGAACCGAGACTAACCTGAGCTGAAACCAGCTGAACCGGAATGAACTCGAACTGACCGCGAACCCGAATCTGACTTTGACTAAAACGTTGACCTGTTGACCCGTAGCTTGAACCGAGTTGACTCGGGCGTTGACCGAGTCGAACCGTGTCGGACCGTAACTGGGTTAACCCGAGACATCCAACCCATTCAAACCCTAGTGCGAACCGAGCCCACTCGTGTCACCCGACCCGAACCATCGGAACTCGCACTCGAAACACGAACTGAAACAGTTAGAGCCAAAACCCGACTCAACCCCTAACTGTCGGAAGTGAAACAAACTCGAAACAAGAAATCTCGAACCTGAACCAGACTCGAATCGAACCAAAACGGGGCTGAACGACTGCCGCCGCCGCAGATGACGGCAGTGCCGTCGTTTCTCTCTCTGCGTCTCTCTCTCTCGGTTTCTGTCTCGCCGCCGTGAGCCGCCACCACCGCAGTGGTGGTCGGCCGTTCAGTTGAGCAGAGGGGGGAAGAGGTTGAGTGGTGAGCCAAGATGAGTCGATGGGGTGTTGTGGGTGCCTTGAGTGTGGCCCGCCGGAAAACGATGCCGGAATCATCGTCGGAAACCGGGTTCCGGTGGCTGGATTATGAGGAGAGAAAGGGGCTAGGGTTTGGAGTGGAGATCAAATGAGGGAGGAGGAGGTTAAGTTGTTTATGTAGCTAGGGTTTTGTGGTGGGTTGGACCCAAGCCCAATAATATTTCTTGAACCCGTTTTCGTGCTCGCACTCGTAAAATGTCGTGTTATTTTATTTGAAGTTGAAAATACGTAAGATGGTGCCGGTAATCGATATTAGTCGCGTACGACTGTCGGTTGCTTTAAAAACGCGTAGCGCGCGTCGTTTGTTATTATTATTATTTTTTTATTCGTTTTTTGATCCGATTTCGACCGTGAATTTCAAAAATAGAAAACAGACACGTATTTTCTAAAAATGGAAATACGGAAATGCGGGGCGTTACAGTCTCCCCTCCTTTAGGAAATTTCGTCCCGAAATTTATTCAAGAGGAAGACTTTAAGAAGAAAGGAAGGATAGGTTTTGTCAAAAGAAGTTTATTCGATTAAAAGGAGTTCAAGCAATTTTTGAACAGCTCAAATGAAGAGATAACTTTTAAAATATGATACTCGAAACTTTCTTATAAAACGGTAAGTACCTCGATGGAAAGTGTGGCCGCACTGTAATTTGTAAGAAGAATTCCGTTGATTTCAAAGTAAAAGAATGATGAATCACTGGCCTGTAAGAATCTATTTATTGACGAGGAACAAGAACATTAGGTATCTTAAGTAAAACGATTTATTTATTTATTTATTTATTTTGAAGGTAACGGCCAATTAAGTATGTTCGCCCATAAATAAAGAATAGAAAGATTGTTTTAACCAAGAAAGTACTTTTAGACTTCGAATGTGTAGACGGATTTGTTCGTAACGAGATTTGTATGAAGGACAACGGATAACGGGGAATAACAGAGGCGGGAGAGGGAATGATTGATCTAATAAACGAATGCAAGTAGGACAAGGGTAAGTGCATTGGACGAACGAAAGCAATGTGTTAAGAATGAAGTCTCGTCCTGGATAATCAGATACAATGCGTTTGTGAGTTGTTTAAAGTTCGTATTAGGTCCAAAAGGTCTACAAAACACTGAATTTCTCCTGGCACGTTTTACAAAAGTTTGGTAACATGGTGAAAACACTTATATATAGGAAGTACCATGTAACACCCCGAAAACGGGTTTGGTAATCAAACTCCGTTAATACTAAAAGACGGGTAAAGTACCGTTAGTGGTGAAATTTACCCGGTAAATATTAGGATTTATTTCATTAATCCTAATATTAAATAAAAAGTGAATAAAAGCTTTTAAGGAAATAAAATGGATAAAAGGCCCGGGTTAACGGGACCTAAAATAAACTTAGTCATAAATATTCCCGAACCCGCTAAGTTAACTAGGAATATTAAACCTAGTTAATAAGTGGGAATATTATTGAAAATAGTTAGGTTGTGACCTAATTAATAACTAACCAAACACGAGGGACCAAAGCCGGGTAACTTGAAAATGGAATTATAACTTAAAAAAAAATAACATAACACACACACTTGATGTGTGTGTGCGTGCGTGAAGTAGTCCAGGAGAAGGAGCAAGAGCTCCAAACCCTAGCTCAAACAATCTCAACAAATTGAAGCTCAAATCAAGACCCAAATCGATGCATGAACACATATAAATGATCACCTAGTCGTGGGGATCATAAGGTATGTCGAATTTCTAACATTCGTGAAGTTGTAAAAATTTGATAATCATCCTAATCACGAATTAGGTATGGATTAGAGGAGCTATGGCTAAATTAGTGATGTAGACATGCTTAGGAACTAAACCCTAAGTGAAAATCATACATATGATGCTATGATTTGAATGATTTGATGATTTCCCATATATATGTTAAGTGGGTTTTCATGATAAAATGATGAACACTTGAATTTGAGTGTTTAATTGTGAAATTTGAAAGATAGGATGCAAGACCTAGATGTTGTTTATAAACACTAGACATAGAGATTTGATTCTTGATGTAAATCTTGGTAAAAATAGCTAGTTATGAACTAGTTAGTAAACATGTAGAATTATGCCCGTTAGGTGTTTGTTAAAATGCCTAAATGAGAAGTAAAGTGTTGAAATCCAAGTGAAACGCGTAATTGGCAAGCTTGACTAATTACATGAGATATGAGATAAAACGGGTTTTAATCATAATGTTTATTTGCCTTAATCGTGCATATTATATGATTAAAGGTAGTTGACTTTATAAAGTCGAACTAACCTATGATGAAGTCAAATAGAAGTTTCGACATAAAGTCCGTAAGATGAAATAGTCATAATAGTGATGACTAATCTAACCATCTTACGAATTATGATGTTAGTTTGGGGAAAGAAGCGGGTCAAACGGATCGTATACGCGGAAAAGAGCATAATCCGGATACAAGGTAAGTAAAGCTTACACTCTAGTTATTTGATACCTATTGGTTTGATAGGTCGTGAATAGTAAGTCTTGTTTTAAATTATGATGTTCCGACACGGCAAGTGCGGTCCGGAACAAAAGACAATGGTCATAAATCATGTTTAATGGATAAAAAGGAGCTAATGCGGTTAATTAGTCATGAAATGACTAAAAGATAATGAGTTTTTAAATGGTTACCTTATAAGGTAAACCATTGCAAATAATAAGGGTGAAATGGTACTTTGGTCATTTGTGGACAATAACCGTTAAATTGGGAAAAGACACATTATAGCTTGGGTTATAATGGGTCAAAGAAATCAATAGATGATTTACAAGTAGAACGACTATACGGTGTAAACCGAAGTTAGTCATATAGATAAGATGGTAATAAATACCACCTCATAGAGTTTCATGGTCCTTTAGACCAAACGGGTCAAAAGGTGAAATTATCACCCTTTGACAATATCGACTAATAGTTTGTTGAGCTATGTGATCATAGAAATAAATATCGGATGGATATGTACATCACTATCGCTTAGCGGCTACTAAGGCAAGGTATCAAAACGAATCAATATATTGATTCGAGCCAGGTATGTATAATTGGTCAAATCATCATTAGAACTTGAAGTTCAATGAGGGCTAAACAAGTTAAAATGGACATTGGGTTATCTTTTAAGTAAACCGAATGATTTAAGTTATTGTCATTGTGTTTTAAAAACATGATGGCTATTTAAACAAGATCCTAGTTTAAACAGTGGAATTTTGGTCAATTACGACATAAAAAGTCCTTTGTTGTAAAGAAAGGGTTTAAGATGACCAAAACGCCCTCGTAAGCAAAATCGAGTAAATGAACCTTAAGAGTCGTTTAAAAACAAGTTATATGATCAAGCAAATACTTTGAATAAGTATAGAGAATGAAAAGGTAAATCTTGGGTCAAAAGACTCAATATGAGTCTTTGTCGTAAATTAGCAATCCGACGAGAAAAACTCGGATTATATAGATCATCTCATTAAGTTCACCACAAATTTAGTTGTGGTGGAAGATCACATAATAAGTAATGTGGTATAATAACGCTAGAAACGAATGAAAGCGTTTCATGCTCAAAATATGCCTAAATACCCTTAACGGGTCAAATTACGCATATGAGCGTAAACGGGTTTAAGATACGTAAGAAACCCGTGACTTGAACCTAATATGATAGGAATTATTGAAATTATGATTATCGTGAGAATAAGGATCAAACAAACATGTTTTGTTTGATAAAAACATGAACGGGTCAAAATTTGGTAAAAGGGCGATAAGCCGAAGACTTAAAAGTCTGAAATTTTATTATGAAGATTGTTGGGTTTTAACTCCATTAGATGGAGAATTAAATTACGGACGCGTAGGAAAAAGAATCGGGTAAAACGGATCAATAACGAAGAAGTTATGGCCGTTTCCGTGAAATCAGATCGTGCTGGGAATATGCAGCAACATTCTGCTGAAAAGGGGGCCTAGCGTCACGCGACGCCCCTTGGCGTCACGCGACGCCTCCAAACTCAGAAAAATATTATTTTTGTCATATTTAACCCCTGTACTTGTTTGAACTTCATATTTAACCCATGTACTTGTTGGAACTTCATATTTAACCCCTGTGCTTGTTTGAACTACATATTTGACTATCAAAACTAACTTTTAAGTTGGTTTTGATCATAGGTGATTGCCATGAGTGCCCGGATGAAGATCAAGCTCGATGAGGAACCGAACACGATAAAATACAAGCTTCCGCGCGACGTTTCGTTGTACCTTTTAAACGACGAATTCATATACAATGTGTTGTCAAACTTTTAAACTGTAAAAGTTTTAGTAAACCTGTTTTCCCGATGTATATGTAATCTAAATTACATGATTGTTTTCGTAAATAATACGCTAAACCTTGATTTATAAGAACGGGTGTTACAAGTTGGTATCAGAGCCTTGGTTTAAGAGATTCAAGTATGGTGGGAAAACTATGCTTGGACTTAAACCTTATGCTCTTAATAAAGATCGGTGTTCGGTTCGAGGCTTGATCGCAAATCCGGTAAGTACATGTATGTTAATAGTTTAGCATGCTAAAGTGTTGTAAACAACACATAGGGCTATCGTGTGATACACGTTACCCCAATTAAAATGATTGATATAGTTGAAGAAAATACGCGCGTTGACGCGTATAGTAGCAAAAGCCTTGTATTATAATACGGGCGATTATTGAAGTTGATATTACTAACCTTTGTGAATGTTTTGATTGAAGGACACTCGCGTTTGAGACGACGAGAGTCAAACGAATTGTGGATATCATGATGGAACGGTCCGAGGTATGATAAGAGGAGCATGCTCACCGAGGACTAAATCGCGTAACGACCGCGAACAAGGTTAATGGCAAGGAACGCCCGTTGGGGCAAACATTACCAGGTGCACTTTTTAAATAATCGCACAAATAGTAATATGCAACAAACAAGTAGAAATTGAAAGTTGCATATGTAGATTAAAAACTTGGAAAAACCCGAATAGAAAATGTATTCGGGATATTGTTTCCAAGAGAAACAAATAGAGGCGTTACTTACATAGGGCGTGATGTGAAAACTATAAAAAGGTCATGTGTGTCATGTGTTAATCGCTTACTCTGGCCAAGTAAGTAGTGGCATATGATACCATGAACTTCTTATGGCGGACACGTTTACATCCGATGTAGTAAGGGCGGGGTGAATGGGACTAATTAAAAAGTACCCAAATGAATCAGATAAGCAAAATATTTGATAATAATGTAAACGCACAACCGAGTGACGGAAGCGTATTACATTAGGATAATGAGCCCGAGTGAAGGGACAAAGAAGCATGTAAAATGATTTAGACAAGTATTGGGAGGGAGTGTACTTACACTCGAACCCAGAAAACGCAAGCATGTAAAATGATTTAGACAAGTATTGGGAGGGAGTGTACTTACACTCGAACCCAGAAAACACAAGCATGTAAAATGATTTAGACAAGTATTGGGAGGGAGTGTACTTACACTCGAACCCAGAAAACGCAAGCATGTAAAATGATTTAGACAAGTATTGGGAGGGAGTGTACTTACACTCGAACCCAGAAAACACAAGCATGTAAAATGATTTAGACATGTATTGGGAGGGAGTGTACTTACACTCGAACCCAGAAAACACAAGCATGTAAAATGATTTAGACAAGTATTGGGAGGGAGTGTACTTACACTCGAACCCAGAAAACGCAAGCATGTAAAATGATTTAGACAAGTATTGTGAGGGAGTGTACTTACACTCGAACCCGGAAAATGCAAATATGTCCCTTAACGGGTCGTTTTTGGTAAAACGTCAAACTTAAGGGCAAAGTCGGAATATAAAAATGAAGCAAAATCTTGATGTATACCGGAATGCTTGCACTAATAATGACTTCGGTAAAGTAACCGGTTGATGGGTAAGGATTTAAACACATGCGTAAACCGAGAAACGGGAACACGAATTTAAAGTCAAAAGACTCGGATTATGAGTTATGACTAAAAGACCTTAAAATTTCGCAAACAGAAATTTTGATAATTATATTCAACTATTTTGAGGTTGAACGGGTTGAATAAAGTATAATGCTTGATGGCATAAGTAAGCGCAAGCCGGATAACGGTAAGCTTGAGACAAACCGATGCTTAATTGACGTGAGAAGTCATAGAGTCGGAAGAATTATCCGAAAGAAAACGATTGTAGACACGAACTACAGTCAAAGGTTAACGGATTTCAAGCATGAAAACAAATGATTTTCAAACATAAAAAGAGTGCTTTGACACCAATTATATATTTTAATAAAGACACGAGTAAAAAGAATGATCTACGGGATCATCATAACCTTCGGGTTATAAACAGTGTAAAGGTCTACGGGACCAAAATGACCTACGGGTCATGAATAAAAAAAAAAGAAAAAAAAAGGATCATAAAGGACTCGCCTTATAGAGGTGAGAGCCTAAAGAAATAGCCTACGAGGCTAAGTGAATGAACTTATGGGTTATCTAGACATAGCGAGGGAACTGGTTGAGAATCCCCGCGTAAAATGAGAACGGAAAAGAATAAATTTTGGACTGTCAATATCCCGGTATGGATAATTGATAAAGGTTAAAGAGAAGACGCTAAACTAAAACTTCGGTTTTAGTAAGAAATAACGTCTTTACAAATATAAATTCTGGTAGGAATTTGAATAGTAAGTATGAAAGATTCAAGTCTTGACACTAATAGGCGCAAGACGACATATTCGAAGAGTGATACTTTCGAAAATGAAAGGTTGATACAAACTAAACATGATGTGACACGATCACGGTTAGGAAATGTAATGCGAAGTAAAATCACATTATAACCAAGCGAGCGGTAAAAGTAACGGATTCATAAAGAATTCAATAGTACATGAGAGCGATGGATATCGCTAAGATAACTAAACTAGTGAAAATAACGAGATTACGTTATTTCAAGTAGCACTATGTCGTATGAGTTATGTAGACAATTAGTAACCAAAAAGATGTTACCATACTTTTTGGTAATACTAACTATTGGATAAAAATATAAGTAATGCTTGAAAGATTTCTTGGATCGAATACATTGAGCTAAACTCAATGAATTATGTAAGAAAAGGTTTCGAGGACGAAACCTCTTTAAGGGGGGTAGACTTGTAACACCCCGAAAACGGGTTTGGTAATCAAACTCCGTTAATACTAAAAGACGGGTAAAGTACCGTTAGTGGTGAAATTTACCCGGTAAATATTAGGATTTATTTCATTAATCCTAATATTAAATAAAAAGTGAATAAAAGCTTTTAAGGAAATAAAATGGATAAAAGGCCCGGGTTAACGGGACCTAAAATAAACTTAGTCATAAATATTCCCGAACCCGCTAAGTTAACTAGGAATATTAAACCTAGTTAATAAGTGGGAATATTATTGAAAATAGTTAGGTTGTGACCTAATTAATAACTAACCAAACACGAGGGACCAAAGCCGGGTAACTTGAAAATGGAATTATAACTTAAAAAAAAAATAACATAACACACACACTTGATGTGTGTGTACGTGCGTGAAGTAGTCCAGGAGAAGGAGCAAGAGCTCCAAACCCTAGCTCAAACAATCTCAACAAATTGAAGCTCAAATCAAGACCCAAATCGATGCATGAACACATATAAATGATCACCTAGTCGTGGGGATCATAAGGTATGTCGAATTTCTAACATTCGTGAAGTTGTAAAAATTTGATAATCATCCTAATCGCGAATTAGGTATGGATTAGAGGAGCTATGGCTAAATTAGTGATGTAGACATGCTTAGGAACTAAACCCTAAGTGAAAATCATACATATGATGCTATGATTTGAATGATTTGATGATTTCCCATATATATGTTAAGTGGGGTTTCATGATAAAATGATGAACACTTGAATTTGAGTGTTTAATTGTGAAATTTGAAAGATAGGATGCAAGACCTAGATGTTGTTTATAAACACTAGACATAGAGATTTGATTCTTGATGTAAATCTTGGTAAAAATAGCTAGTTATGAACTAGTTAGTAAACATGTAGAATTATGCCCGTTAGGTGTTTGTTAAAATGCCTAAATGAGAAGTAAAGTGTTGAAATCCAAGTGAAACGCGTAATTGGCAAGCTTGACTAATTACATGAGATATGAGATAAAACGGGTTTTAATCATAATGTTTATTTGCCTTAATCGTGCATGTTATATGATTAAAGGTAGTTGACTTTATAAAGTCGAACTAACCTATGATGAAGTCAAATAGAAGTTTCGACATAAAGTCCGTAAGATGAAATAGTCATAATAGTGATGACTAATCTAACCATCTTACGAATTATGATGTTAGTTTGACTCTTGACAAGCTAGACGGAGGCTTGGGGAAAGAAGCGGGTCAAACGGATCGTATACGCGGAAAAGAGCATAATCCGGATACAAGGTAAGTAAAGCTTACACTCTAGTTATTTGATACCTATTGGTTTGATAGGTCGTGAATAGTAAGTCTTGTTTTAAATTATGATGTTCCGACACGGCAAGTGCGGTCCGGAACAAAAGACATGGTCATAAATCATGTTTAATGGATAAAAAGGAGCTAATGCGGTTAATTAGTCATGAAATGACTAAAAGATAATGAGTTTTTAAATGGTTACCTTATAAGGTAAACCATTGCAAATAATAAGGGTGAAATGGTACTTTGGTCATTTGTGGACAATAACCGTTAAATTGGGAAAAGACACATTATAGCTTGGGTTATAATGGGTCAAAGAAATCAATAGATGATTTACAAGTAGAACGACTATACGGTGTAAACCGAAGTTAGTCATATAGATAAGATGGTAATAAATACCACCTCATAGAGTTTCATGGTCCTTTAGACCAAACGGGTCAAAAGGTGAAATTATCACCCTTTGACAATATCGACTAATAGTTTGTTGAGCTATGTGATCATAGAAATAAATATCGGATGGATATGTACATCACTATCACTTAGCGGCTACTAAGGCAAGGTATCAAAACGAATCAATATATTGATTCGAGCCAGGTATGTATAATTGGTCAAATCATCATTAGAACTTGAAGTTCAATGAGGGCTAAACAAGTTAAAATGGACATTGGGTTATCTTTTAAGTAAACCGAATGATTTAAGTTATTGTCATTGTGTTTTAAAAACATGATGGCTATTTAAACAAGATCCTAGTTTAAACAGTGGAATTTTGGTCAATTACGACATGAAAAGTCCTTTGTTGTAAAGAAAGGGTTTAGGATGACCAAAACGCCCTCGTAAGCAAAATCGAGTAAATGAACCTTAAGAGTCGTTTAAAAACAAGTTATATGATCAAGCAAATACTTTGAATAAGTATAGAGAATGAAAAGGGTAAATCTTGGGTCAAAAGACTCAATATGAGTCTTTGTCGTAAATTAGCAATCCGACGAGAAAAACTCGGATTATATAGATCATCTCATTAAGTTCACCACAAATTTAGTTGTGGTGGAAGATCACATAATAAGTAATGTGGTATAATAACGCTAGAAACGAATGAAAGCGTTTCATGCTCAAAATATGCCTAAATACCCTTAACGGGTCAAATTACGCATATGAGCGTAAACGGGTTTAAGATACGTAAGAAACCCGTGACTTGAACCTAATATGATAGGAATTATTGAAATTATGATTATCGTGAGAATAAGGATCAAACAAACATGTTTTGTTTGATAAAAACATGAACGGGTCAAAATTTGGTAAAAGGGCGATAAGCCGAAGACTTAAAAGTCTGAAATTTTATTATGAAGATTGTTGGGTTTTAACTCCATTAGATGGAGAATTAAATTACGGACGCGTAGGAAAAAGAATCGGGTAAAACGGATCAATAACGAAGAAGTTATGGCCGTTTCCGTGAAATCAGATCGTGCTGGGAATATGCAGCAACATTCTGCTGAAAAGGGGGCCTAGCGTCACGCGACGCCCCTTGGCGTCACGCGACGCCTCCAAACTCAGAAAAATATTATTTTTGTCATATTTAACCCCTGTACTTGTTTGAACTTCATATTTAACCCATGTACTTGTTGGAACTTCATATTTAACCCCTGTGCTTGTTTGAACTACATATTTGACTATCAAAACTAACTTTTAAGTTGGTTTTGATCATAGGTGATTGCCATGAGTGCCCGGATGAAGATCAAGCTCGATGAGGAACCGAACACGATAAAATACAAGCTTCCGCGCGACGTTTCGTTGTACCTTTTAAACGACGAATTCATATACAATGTGTTGTCAAACTTTTAAACTGTAAAAGTTTTAGTAAACCTGTTTTCCCGATGTATATGTAATCTAAATTACATGATTGTTTTCGTAAATAATACGCTAAACCTTGATTTATAAGAACGGGTGTTACAAGTTGGTATCAGAGCCTTGGTTTAAGAGATTCAAGTATGGTGGGAAAACTATGCTTGGACTTAAACCTTATGCTCTTAATAAAGATCGGTGTTCGGTTCGAGGCTTGATCGCAAATCCGGTAAGTACATGTATGTTAATAGTTTAGCATGCTAAAGTGTTGTAAACAACACATAGGGCTATCGTGTGATACACGTTACCCCCAATTAAAATGATTGATATAGTTGAAGAAAATACGCGCGTTGACGCGTATAGTAGCAAAAGCCTTGTATTATAATACGGGCGATTATTGAAGTTGATATTACTAACCTTTGTGAATGTTTTGATTGAAGGACACTCGCGTTTGAGACGACGAGAGTCAAACGAATTGTGGATATCATGATGGAACGGTCCGAGGTATGATAAGAGGAGCATGCTCACCGAGGACTAAATCGCGTAACGACCGCGAACAAGGTTAATGGCAAGGAACGCCCGTTGGGGCAAACATTACCAGGTGCACTTTTTAAATAATCGCACAAATAGTAATATGCAACAAACAAGTAGAAATTGAAAGTTGCATATGTAGATTAAAAACTTGGAAAAACCCGAATAGAAAATGTATTCGGGATATTGTTTCCAAGAGAAACAAATAGAGGCGTTACTTACATAGGGCGTGATGTGAAAACTATAAAAAGGTCATGTGTGTCATGTGTTAATCGCTTACTCTGGCCAAGTAAGTAGTGGCATATGATACCATGAACTTCTTATGGCGGACACGTTTACATCCGATGTAGTAAGGGCGGGGTGAATGGGACTAATTAAAAAGTACCCAAATGAATCAGATAAGCAAAATATTTGATAATAATGTAAACGCACAACCGAGTGACGGAAGCGTATTACATTAGGATAATGAGCCCGAGTGAAGGGACAAAGAAGCATGTAAAATGATTTAGACAAGTATTGGGAGGGAGTGTACTTACACTCGAACCCAGAAAACGCAAGCATGTAAAATGATTTAGACAAGTATTGGGAGGGAGTGTACTTACACTCGAACCCAGAAAACACAAGCATGTAAAATGATTTAGACAAGTATTGGGAGGGAGTGTACTTACACTCGAACCCAGAAAACGCAAGCATGTAAAATGATTTAGACAAGTATTGGGAGGGAGTGTACTTACACTCGAACCCAGAAAACACAAGCATGTAAAATGATTTAGACATGTATTGGGAGGGAGTGTACTTACACTCGAACCCAGAAAACACAAGCATGTAAAATGATTTAGACAAGTATTGGGAGGGAGTGTACTTACACTCGAACCCAGAAAACGCAAGCATGTAAAATGATTTAGACAAGTATTGTGAGGGAGTGTACTTACACTCGAACCCGGAAAATGCAAATATGTCCCTTAACGGGTCGTTTTTGGTAAAACGTCAAACTTAAGGGCAAAGTCGGAATATAAAAATGAAGCAAAATCTTGATGTATACCGGAATGCTTGCACTAATAATGACTTCGGTAAAGTAACCGGTTGATGGGTAAGGATTTAAACACATGCGTAAACCGAGAAACGGGAACACGAATTTAAAGTCAAAAGACTCGGATTATGAGTTATGACTAAAAGACCTTAAAATTTCGCAAACAGAAATTTTGATAATTATATTCAACTATTTTGAGGTTGAACGGGTTGAATAAAGTATAATGCTTGATGGCATAAGTAAGCGCAAGCCGGATAACGGTAAGCTTGAGACAAACCGATGCTTAATTGACGTGAGAAGTCATAGAGTCGGAAGAATTATCCGAAAGAAAACGATTGTAGACACGAACTACAGTCAAAGGTTAACGGATTTCAAGCATGAAAACAAATGATTTTCAAACATAAAAAGAGTGCTTTGACACCAATTATATATTTTAATAAAGACACGAGTAAAAAGAATGATCTACGGGATCATCATAACCTTCGGGTTATAAACAGTGTAAAGGTCTACGGGACCAAAATGACCTACGGGTCATGAATAAAAAAAAAAAAAAAAAAAAAGGATCATAAAGGACTCGCCTTATAGAGGTGAGAGCCTAAAGAAATAGCCTACGAGGCTAAGTGAATGAACTTATGGGTTATCTAGACATAGCGAGGGAACTGGTTGAGAATCCCCGCGTAAAATGAGAACGGAAAAGAATAAATTTTGGACTGTCAATATCCCGGTATGGATAATTGATAAAGGTTAAAGAGAAGACGCTAAACTAAAACTTCGGTTTTAGTAAGAAATAACGTCTTTACAAATATAAATTCTGGTAGGAATTTGAATAGTAAGTATGAAAGATTCAAGTCTTGACACTAATAGGCGCAAGACGACATATTCGAAGAGTGATACTTTCGAAAATGAAAGGTTGATACAAACTAAACATGATGTGACACGATCACGGTTAGGAAATGTAATGCGAAGTAAAATCACATTATAACCAAGCGAGCGGTAAAAGTAACGGATTCATAAAGAATTCAATAGTACATGAGAGCGATGGATATCGCTAAGATAACTAAACTAGTGAAAATAACGAGATTACGTTATTTCAAGTAGCACTATGTCGTATGAGTTATGTAGACAATTAGTAACCAAAAAGATGTTACCATACTTTTTGGTAATACTAACTATTGGATAAAAATATAAGTAATGCTTGAAAGATTTCTTGGATCGAATACATTAAGCTAAACTCAATGAATTATGTAAGAAAAGGTTTCGAGGACGAAACCTCTTTAAGGGGGGTAGACTTGTAACACCCCGAAAACGGGTTTGGTAATCAAACTCCGTTAATACTAAAAGACGGGTAAAGTACCGTTAGTGGTGAAATTTACCCGGTAAATATTAGGATTTATTTCATTAATCCTAATATTAAATAAAAAGTGAATAAAAGCTTTTAAGGAAATAAAATGGATAAAAGGCCCGGGTTAACGGGACCTAAAATAAACTTAGTCATAAATATTCCCGAACCCGCTAAGTTAACTAGGAATATTAAACCTAGTTAATAAGTGGGAATATTATTGAAAATAGTTAGGTTGTGACCTAATTAATAACTAACCAAACACGAGGGACCAAAGCCGGGTAACTTGAAAATGGAATTATAACTTAAAAAAAAAATAACATAACACACACACTTGATGTGTGTGTACGTGCGTGAAGTAGTCCAGGAGAAGGAGCAAGAGCTCCAAACCCTAGCTCAAACAATCTCAACAAATTGAAGCTCAAATCAAGACCCAAATCGATGCATGAACACATATAAATGATCACCTAGTCGTGGGGATCATAAGGTATGTCGAATTTCTAACATTCGTGAAGTTGTAAAAATTTGATAATCATCCTAATCGCGAATTAGGTATGGATTAGAGGAGCTATGGCTAAATTAGTGATGTAGACATGCTTAGGAACTAAACCCTAAGTGAAAATCATACATATGATGCTATGATTTGAATGATTTGATGATTTCCCATATATATGTTAAGTGGGGTTTCATGATAAAATGATGAACACTTGAATTTGAGTGTTTAATTGTGAAATTTGAAAGATAGGATGCAAGACCTAGATGTTGTTTATAAACACTAGACATAGAGATTTGATTCTTGATGTAAATCTTGGTAAAAATAGCTAGTTATGAACTAGTTAGTAAACATGTAGAATTATGCCCGTTAGGTGTTTGTTAAAATGCCTAAATGAGAAGTAAAGTGTTGAAATCCAAGTGAAACGCGTAATTGGCAAGCTTGACTAATTACATGAGATATGAGATAAAACGGGTTTTAATCATAATGTTTATTTGCCTTAATCGTGCATGTTATATGATTAAAGGTAGTTGACTTTATAAAGTCGAACTAACCTATGATGAAGTCAAATAGAAGTTTCGACATAAAGTCCGTAAGATGAAATAGTCATAATAGTGATGACTAATCTAACCATCTTACGAATTATGATGTTAGTTTGACTCTTGACAAGCTAGACGGAGGCTTGGGGAAAGAAGCGGGTCAAACGGATCGTATACGCGGAAAAGAGCATAATCCGGATACAAGGTAAGTAAAGCTTACACTCTAGTTATTTGATACCTATTGGTTTGATAGGTCGTGAATAGTAAGTCTTGTTTTAAATTATGATGTTCCGACACGGCAAGTGCGGTCCGGAACAAAAGACAATGGTCATAAATCATGTTTAATGGATAAAAAGGAGCTAATGCGGTTAATTAGTCATGAAATGACTAAAAGATAATGAGTTTTTAAATGGTTACCTTATAAGGTAAACCATTGCAAATAATAAGGGTGAAATGGTACTTTGGTCATTTGTGGACAATAACCGTTAAATTGGGAAAAGACACATTATAGCTTGGGTTATAATGGGTCAAAGAAATCAATAGATGATTTACAAGTAGAACGACTATACGGTGTAAACCGAAGTTAGTCATATAGATAAGATGGTAATAAATACCACCTCATAGAGTTTCATGGTCCTTTAGACCAAACGGGTCAAAAGGTGAAATTATCACCCTTTGACAATATCGACTAATAGTTTGTTGAGCTATGTGATCATAGAAATAAATATCGGATGGATATGTACATCACTATCGCTTAGCGGCTACTAAGGCAAGGTATCAAAACGAATCAATATATTGATTCGAGCCAGGTATGTATAATTGGTCAAATCATCATTAGAACTTGAAGTTCAATGAGGGCTAAACAAGTTAAAATGGACATTGGGTTATCTTTTAAGTAAACCGAATGATTTAAGTTATTGTCATTGTGTTTTAAAAACATGATGGCTATTTAAACAAGATCCTAGTTTAAACAGTGGAATTTTGGTCAATTACGACATGAAAAGTCCTTTGTTGTAAAGAAAGGGTTTAAGATGACCAAAACGCCCTCGTAATCAAAATCGAGTAAATGAACCTTAAGAGTCGTTTAAAAACAAGTTATATGATCAAGCAAATACTTTGAATAAGTATAGAGAATGAAAAGGGTAAATCTTGGGTCAAAAGACTCAATATGAGTCTTTGTCGTAAATTAGCAATCCGACGAGAAAAACTCGGATTATATAGATCATCTCATTAAGTTCACCACAAATTTAGTTGTGGTGGAAGATCACATAATAAGTAATGTGGTATAATAACGCTAGAAACGAATGAAAGCGTTTCATGCTCAAAATATGCCTAAATACCCTTAACGGGTCAAATTACGCATATGAGCGTAAACGGGTTTAAGATACGTAAGAAACCCGTGACTTGAACCTAATATGATAGGAATTATTGAAATTATGATTATCGTGAGAATAAGGATCAAACAAACATGTTTTGTTTGATAAAAACATGAACGGGTCAAAATTTGGTAAAAGGGCGATAAGCCGAAGACTTAAAAGTCTGAAATTTTATTATGAAGATTGTTGGGTTTTAACTCCATTAGATGGAGAATTAAATTACGGATGCGTAGGAAAAAGAATCGGGTAAAACGGATCAATAACGAAGAAGTTATGGCCGTTTCCGTGAAATCAGATCGTGCTGGGAATATGCAGCAACATTCTGCTGAAAAGGGGGCCTAGCGTCACGCGACGCCCCTTGGCGTCACGCGACGCCTCCAAACTCAGAAAAATATTATTTTTGTCATATTTAACCCCTGTACTTGTTTGAACTTCATATTTAACCCCTGTACTTGTTGGAACTTCATATTTAACCCCTGTGCTTGTTTGAACTACATATTTGACTATCAAAACTAACTTTTAAGTTGGTTTTGATCATAGGTGATTGCTATGAGTGCCCGGATGAAGATCAAGCTCGATGAGGAACCGAACACGATAAAATACAAGCTTCCGCGCGACGTTTCGTTGTACCTTTTAAACGACGAATTCATATACAATGTGTTGTCAAACTTTTAAACTGTAAAAGTTTTAGTAAACCCGTTTTTCCGATGTATATGTAATCTAAATTACATGATTGTTTTCGTAAATAATACGCTAAACCTTGATTTATAAGAACGGGTGTTACATACCAGCGGCGTATCCACCATGTTTTAACCACGTTACGTCGATCTCGTATTCGGTGTCATGTTACGTTCCGTGTCTTACCATACGCAGTAGTACACTCTATGGTTTTCATACGCCCATCACTATAATCCCGTGTGCACCCTCGATTATATTGATTGTCGCATGATCCGCATAGCTTGTACTAGTTGTGTATGAATCAGGGTATACATAATTTTAAAAATTAAGAATGTGTACGTGTAAGAATGTAGTATGTAAGCAAGTTCATGCTTAAGTATGTATGGGACCCACGTAAGCAAATCCCTCGGATTACGCTCGCGTACGGGTACGAATGTATGAATCATGAGTATGAATGAAAGTATGAGCATAAGTTTAAGTATGAATATGCATGTATGTATGAGCATAAACATAAAACGTGTAAGTAGTATGTGTATAAGTATAAGCAGAAAGCGTATGAATATAAGTGTAACGAAGTTGTACAAGTGTAAATGAAAACATAAAATGCTTAAATCATGAATATGAATGTAGTATAAACATGAATGTAAGTACAACGTAAATGTATAATTGTGAGTGTATGTATAAACGTGAAACGTATGAATTTTGAATCATGAGTTTAACATAAATGTGTAAGTGTGAACATAAGTAAAGGCATAAAATGTATAATTATGGATGTAGAAAATAATGATTTTGTTTATAGTATAAATCGAAATGCACGAGTTTATGCGCGTAAAAGATCAAAAGCTTCGAGTATGAAAGAGAAAGGGAACGAGTGACACACGTGAGATTGTTGTGAGATATTGACTAAAACGTGTAAAATGATATGCATGTATAGTTGTTTACGCAAAACGTGAAGTTATATAGATTGAGTTGCCATGAAATGCAGAATCTAGTTTGTGAATGTAAGGGAATATAAAACAGTTATTGGTTACGTGAAACGCACTTTGTAAAAAGGATGGTATGCTACTATGGTTTTAAAAGAGATTACATAAGTTGAAAATTTGTCGGTCCTTATGAAGTTTCCTTGCCCACATGTTTTGAATTTAATTGACATATCGAGTGAGGTTTTGAAAAGTTCTAGAGATTAAAAAGTCCGCATCGTCTTAAGTAACTTTGTATTAGGAAATTTACAGAGTCTTGTGAAAAAGTTGATCCTTAGAAAAAGGAATTTGATATGTGAACTTAGTGATCGTGAAAGGTGTTTTTAATAAAAATATTCCGTTGATCCTGAAAAGAGTTTTGATGGCGATCGAATAATATTTGTAATACTTTGTATGAAAAGTTGGTTTGTTTATCAATTGAAAACAACGATTTTTAGTATAATGATGCGAGATGAGTGCGTTTTAGTAATTACGTGGAATACGAAATTTTATGAGCAATAGATTTATTGGACCGACTAAGTTGGTGAGTAGCATTTCGTAAAGTTTTGAATGTCGAGAAATAAGCGTTTACGGAAAGATTACGAATTTTGTGTGTGAGCTATATGAAAATAGATTGTAAGATAAGAAGTTCGTTTATATAATCAATGCATTTTGATATAATTAGAGATTTGACTAATGATAAGCGATTTAGATATAAACATGATCGTATTTATATAATACAGTCTATTAAAAGAAAGTATCGGTAACGGTCACCTAGGTAAGGGAATCACCCCTAATCTGCTGGTGAGGTCGTTGTAAGATGAGAAAAGAAGCGGAGTCAATCGTCAAGGTAAGGAAATCACTCATATCTCAATGATATGTCTCCATTCGTTGTCACAAAAGTGTAAATAAAATTTCGTGAAATTATGCATGCTACTAATGTATAATCGTATGAAAGTAATAGTATGATGTGTGCGCAAAAATGAAATCTCAAAAATGATTCAAAATTGACAAAAGAGAGTTTCATTATAAAAGTTCGAAAAAAAAGCGTAAGTTTGATAAAAAGAAAGTTGGATGGTTCCTGAACGGAACGTTGACTAACCCAAGCGGTCGAAGAGTCTTTTGAATTTGAGAGCATGCTTTGGCCTAATAGGTGAAATACTCTCACCGACACGTCGGTTAACGGTATTTACCCTTCCGGTTATTACGTGTTCCAATTCAATCGACAATTCGAGACTTGGCGGGATTTATGAAAATCAAGGGGTGGGACTAGTCGACGAGGTGCGGGTTTCACCCCTAGCTTGACGACTTTGTACCCTAAGTGTGGTTGGTACTCGTCGGGTCAAAATAAATTTTGACACGTTGACGAGGGTCCAATAGAATTTAAATTTGAAATTTCCATTAAGATGTGGATTTCACTCCTAACTTAATGGTGAATTTTGTGCAAAAATAGAATTAAACGGGATGAGAGTCGTTTACCAATTTGTGGGTTTCACGCCTATTTTGCTAAACTCGTCTCGTTTGTATAATACGATTGTTTTCAAGTTTAAGAAAATCGAGTAAAATGCCTTAGAAAGGACGTATGTTAAGGGAAATAACGAACAAGTATAAGCACATAAAAGGCATGTCGAGAATAACACACAAAGAATAGATCAATAAATCAAGTATCGACACATAATAAGACAAGTATTGACACATAAGAATAGCACGTCAAGTATTAACACACAAGCGACATATATGTTTAAAAAGTCAAAGCGAATAAATGAGAAGCGAGTAAAGTAGCATGCAAGTAGTTTCAAGCAATACACAAGAATAAAGCTCTAAAACTATAGACTGGGTTAAAGCATTCCTACTTTTCCTAATTCCCTATAGTTATGGCTCTGATACCAATCTGTCACACCCCAACCAATGGCGGAAACATCGGGATGAGACGAAGTGTGAAGATTGCAAGAGACTTCATAACGCTATTTGTGACAATATTTAATAAACCGATTTCATTTCATAAAGTAAATTGTCAACATTACAAGAAATTCAAATACAATAAGTTCAAGAAGTACATAACAACATAAGCAAAATTGATACAACATATTAAACCTAAACGTCTATATGTGTATCTAGGCATCAACGCTACTTCTTTTCATAGCATCGTCATCATCAACCTGTAACATGTTTAAAATACAATTCAATGCAAAAGCAAAGGCGAGTATACAAGTTTGGTACGTACATAACAAAAGATAAGTTTTAAACAATTCCTCATAGCAGGCATGCGATTCAAGATAAACAATAAATTTGGCATGTGTCTAACATATCAAACCAATAATGAAACGCAATATGCTCATGACATAACCACAAGTCTACGGGCGGGTCGTTAATCCTATAGCGCTACATATGTCATGGTTAGGCTCGTACGAAGTTAATGATAAGTTCAACACATAATGTCCTCAACCCAAGTTTAAAGTATCAAGCAATCACGTATACGAGCATGTAATAGGAATGTTTGTGCATTTAAGTAAAATGTTCATGTGTAAGTTTTTGATAAGTAAACATGTTACACCCCAAAAAGTGGTAAAAGTAAAGAGGGGAATACGAGTATACTCACAAATTGCTAAGTCTTCCGATTATCCAAGTGTTGACGAGTGTATAAGTTCAGGAGGATGCAACACCGAGGTCACCTTATATGGGTAAACGATGGTGCATGAGTAACGGAATTATGACGGAGGATTTGAAGTGGGATTTAAAGTATATCTAGTTGATATAAATGTAAATATATATAAAAATATATGTATATATATTTTATGTAGTTTAAGTAATATTTCTAAATTAATTATTTCAAAAGTATTGTTGAAATGTTAAAAAATAATAATAATAAGATAAAAAATAATTATACATTTATGTCTATTTTATAAAAATTAGTCGAATTGATAGGTTTTGTTTTATAAACTAACGCGTTTTATTTTACCGAATTTTACGAAAATCGGGCAGAGTTTCCTCTGTTTTTGGACGATCCCGACGATACAAGTCGCCAATGTTTTTTTTTTTGTCAAAATTCAATCAATAAATAAACAACAAATTTTTATATGTATTTTTATAATCAATTTATATATAATAAGGTTACGTGACGACAGGATACAAACGATAACATAGAAATATTTACGTCGCTAAAGTATCACGCCTCGTTCTTAACCTGATGGCCCGAACCCGTAGCCAGACTACTCCAAGACCTCGGTTGACCAGCTTTGACCAGGTTGTACCTGACAGTTGACTATTCGACCAAAAAAACGAACCGAATCCGATCGCAACGTGACCCGAACCTGCTGAGTAACAACAAATTAACGGGATTCGAATATAAGCAAAGACCAATGTTGGAACCGAGACTAACCTGAGCTGAAACCAGCTGAACCGGAATGAACTCAAACTGACCGCGAACCCGAATCTGACTTTGACTGAAACGTTGACCTGTTGACCCGTAGCTTGAACCGAGTTGACTCGGGCGTTGACCGAGTCGAACCGTGTCGGACCGTAACTGGGTTAACCCGAGACATCCAACCCATTCAAACCCTAGTGCGAACCGAGCTCACTGGTGTCACCCGACCCGAACCATCGGAACTCGCTCTCGAAACACGAACTGAAGTAGTTAGATCCAAAACCCGACTCAACCCCTAACTGCCGGAAGTGAAACAAACTCGAAACAAGAAATCTCGAACCTGAACCAGACTCGAATCGAACCAAAACGGGGCTGAACGACTGCCGCCGCCGCAGATGACGGCAGTGTTGTCGTTTCTCTCTCTGCGTCTCTCTCTCTCTCTTTTTCTCTCTCGGTTTCTGTCTCGCCGCCGTGAGCCGCCACCACCGCAGTGGTGGTCGGCCGTTCAGTTGAGCAGAGGGGGGAAGAGGTTGAGTGGTGAGCCAAGATGAGTCGAGGGGGGTGTTTTGGGTGCCTTGAGTGTGGCCAGCCGGAAAATGATGTCGGAATCATCGTCGGAAACCGGGTTCCGGTGGCTGGATTATGAGGAGAGAAAGGGGCTAGGGTTTGGAGTGGAGATCAAATGAGGGAGGAGGAGGTTAAGTTGTTTATGTAGCTAGGGTTTTGTGGTGGGTTGGACCCAAGCCCAATAATATTTCTTGAACCCGTTTTCGTGCTCGCACTCGTAAAATGTCGTGTTATTTTATTTGAAGTTGAAAATACGTAAGATGGTGCCGGTAATCGATATTAGTCGTGTACGATTGTCGGTTGCGTTAAAAAAGTGTAGCGCGCGTCGTTTGTTATTATTATTATTATTTTTTATTCGTTTTTTGATCCGATTTCGACCGTGAATTTCAAAAATAGAAAAATGGACACGTATTTTCTAAAAATGGAAATACGGAAATGCGGGGCGTTACAGTCTCCCCTCCTTTCGGAAATTTCGTCCCGAAATTTATTCAAGAGGAAGACTTTAAGAAGAAAGGAAGGATAGGTTTTGTCAAAAGAAGTTTATTCGATTAAAACGAGTTCAAGCAATTTTTGAACAGCTCAAATGAAGAGATAACTTTTAAAATATGATACTCGAAACTTTCGTATAAAACGGTAAGTACCTCGATGGAAAGTGTGGCCGCACTGTAATTTGTAAGAAGAATTCCGTTGATTTCAAAGTAAAAGAATAATGAATCACTGGCCTGTAAGAATCTATTTATTGACGAGGAACGAGAACATTAGGTATCTTATGTAAAACGATTTATTTATTTACTTATTTATTTATTTTGAAGGTAACGACCAATTAAGTATGTTCGCCCATAAATAAAGAATAGAAAGATTGTTTTAACCAAGAAAGTACTTTTAGACTTCGAATGTGTAGACGGATTTGTTCGTAACGAGATTTGTATGAAGGACAACGGATAACGGGGAATAACAGAGGCGGGAGAGGGAATGATTGATCTAATAAACGAATGCAAGTATGACAAGGGTAAGTGCATTGGACGAACGAAAGCAATGTGTTAAGAATGAAGTCTCGTCATGGATAATCAGATATAATGCGTTTGTGAGTTGTTTAAAGTTCGTATTAGGTCCAAAAGGTCTACAAAACATTGAATTTATCCTGGCACGTTTTACAAAAGTTTGGTAACATGGTGAAAACACTTATATATAGGAAGTACCAGCGGCGTATCCACCATGTTTTAACCACGTTACGTCGATCTCGTATTCGGTGTCATGTTACGTTCCGTGTCTTACCATATGCAGTAGTACACTCTATGGTTTTCATACGCCCATCACTATAATCCCGTGTGCACCCTCGATTATATTGATTATCGCATGATCCGCATAGCTTGTACTAGTTGTATATGAATCAGGGTATACATAATTTTAAAAATTAAGAATGTGTACGTGTAAGAATGTAGTATGTAAGCAAGTTCATGCTTAAGTATGTATGGGACCCACGTAAGCAAATCCCTCGGATTACGCTCGCGTACGGGTACGAATGTATGAATCATGAGTATGAATGAAAGTATGAGCATAAGTTTAAGTATGAATATGCATGTATGTATGAGCATAAACATAAAACGTGTAAGTAGTATGTGTATAAGTATAAGCAGAAAGCGTATGAATATAAGTGTAACGAAGTTGTACAAGTGTAAATGAAAACATAAAATGCTTAAATCATGAATATGAATGTAGTATAAACATGAATGTAGGTACAACGTAAATGTATAATTGTGAGTGTATGTATAAACGTGAAACGTATGAATTTTGAATCATGAGTATAACATAAATGTGTAAGTGTGAACATAAGTAAAGGCATAAAATGTATAATTATGGATGTAGAAAATAATGATTTTTTTTATAGTATAAATCGAAATGCACGAGTTTATGCGCGTAAAAGATCAAAAGCTTCGAGTATGAAAGAGAAAGGGAACGAGTGACACGCGTGAGATTGTTGTGAGATATTGACTAAAACGTGTAAAATGATATGCATGTATAGTTGTTCACGTAAAACGTGAAGTTATATAGATTGAGTTGCCATGAAATGCAGAATCTAGTTTGTGAATGTAAGGGAATATAAAACAGTTATTGGTTACGTGAAACGTACTTTGTAAAAAGGATGGTATGCTACTACGGTTTTAAAAGAGATTACATAAGTTGAAAATTTGTCGGTCCTTATGAAGTTTCCATGCCCACGTGTTTTGAATTTAATTGACATATCGAGTGAGGTTTTGAAAAGTTCTAGAGATTAAAAAGTCCGCATCGTCTTAAGTAACTTTGTATTAGGAAATTTTGGAAATTTACAGAGTCTTGTGAAAAAGTTGATCCTTAGAAAAAGGAATTTGATATGTGAACTTAGTGATCGTGAAATGTGTTTTTAATAAAAATATTTCGTTGATCCTGAAAAGAGTTTTGATGGCGATCGAATAATATTTGTAATACTTTGTATGAAAAGTTAGTTTGTTTATCAATTGAAAACAACGATTTTTAGTATAATGATGCGAGATGAGTGCGTTTTAGTAATTACGTGGAATACGAAATTTTATGAGCAATAGATTTATTGGACCGACTAAGTTGGTGAGTAGCATTTCATAAAGTTTTGAATGTCGAGAAATAAGCGTTTACGGAAAGATTACGAATTTTGTGTGTGAGCTATATGAAAATAGATTGTAAGATAAGAAGTTCGTTTATATAATCAATGCATTTTGATATAATTAGAGATTTGACTAATGATAAGCGATTTAGATATAAACATGATCGTATTTACATAATATAGTCTATTAAAAGAAAGTATCGGTAACGGTCACCTAGGTAAGGGAATTACCCCTAATCTGCTGGTGAGGTCGTTGTAAGATGAGAAAAGAAGCGGAGTCAATCGTCAAGGTAAGGAAATCACTCCTATCTCGATGATATGTCTCCATTCGTTGTCACAAAAGTGTAAATAAAATTTCGTGAAATTATGCATGCTACTAATGTATAATCGTATGAAAGTAATAGTATGATGTGTGCGCAAAAATGAAATCTCAAAAATGATTCAAAATTGACAAAAGAGAGTTTCATTATAAAAGTTCGAAAAATAAAGCTTAAGTTTGATAAAAAGAAAGTTGGATGGTTCCTGAACGGAACGTTGACTAACCCAAGCGGTCGAAGAGTCTTTTGAATTTGAGAGCATGCTTTGGCCTAATAGGTGAAATACTCTCACCGACAAGTCGGTTAACGGTATTTACCCTTCCGGTTATTACGTGTTCCAATTCAATCGACAATTCGAGACTTGGCGAGATTTATGAAAATCAAGGGGTGGGACTAGTCGACGAGGTGCGGGTTTCACCCCTAGCTTGACGACTTTGTACCCTAAGTGTGGTTGGTACTCGTCGGGTCAAAATAAATTTCGACACGTTGACGAGGGTCCAATAGAATTTAAATTTGAAATTTCCATTAAGATGTGGATTTCACTCCTAACTTAATGGTGAATTTCGTGCAAAAATAGAATTAAACGGGATGAGAGTCATTTACCAATTTGTGGGTTTCACGCCTATTTTGGTAAACTCGTCTTGTTTGTATAATACGAGTGTTTTCAAGTTTAAGAAAATCGAGTAAAATACCTTAGAAAGGACGTATGTTAAGGGAAATAACGAACAAGTATAAGCACATAAAAGGCATGTCGAGAATAACACACAAAGAATAGATCAATAAATCAAGTATCGACACATAATAAGACAAGTATTGACACATAAGAATAGCACGTCAAGTATTAACACACAAGCGACATATATGTTTAAAAAGTCAAAGCGAATAAATGAGAAGCGAGTAAAGTAGCATGCAAGTAGTTTCAAGCAATACACAAGAATAAAGCTCTAAAACTATAGACTGGGTGAAAGCATTCCTACTTTTCCTAATTCCTTATAGTTATGGCTCTGATACCAATCTGTCACACCCCAACCAATGGCGGAAACATCGGGATGAGACGAAGTGTGAAGATTGCAAGAGACTTCATAACGCTATTTGTGACAATATTTAATAAACCGATTTCATTTCATAAAGTAAATTGTCAACATTACAAGAAATTCAAATACAACAAGTTCTAGAAGTACATAACAACATAAGCAAAATTGATACAACATATTAAACCTAAACGTCTATATGTGTATCTAGGCATCAACGCTACTTCTTTTCATAGCATCGTCATCATCAACCTGTAACATGTTTAAAATACAATTCAATGCAAAAGCAAAGGCGAGTATACAAGTTTGGTACGTACATAACAAAAGATAAGTTTTAAACAATTCCTCATAGCAGGCATGTGATTCAAGATAAACAATAAATTTGGCATGTGTCTAACATATCAAACCAATAATGAAACGCAATATGCTCATGACATAACCACAAGTCTACGGGCGGGTCGTTAATCCTATAGCGCTACATATGTCATGGTTAGGCTCGTACGAAGTTAATGATAAGTTCAACACATAATGTCCTCAACCCAAGTTTAAAGTATCAAGCAATCACGTATACGAGCATGTAATAGGAATGTTTGTGCATTTAAGTAAAATGTTCATGTGTAAGTTTTTGATAAGTAAACATGTTACACCCCAAAAAGTGGTAAAAGTAAAGAGGGGAATACGAGTATACTCACAAATTGTTAAGTCTTTCGATTATCCAAGTGTTGACGAGTGTATAAGTTCAGGAGGATGGAACACCGAGGTCACCCTATATGGGTAAACGATGGTGCATGAGTAACGGAATTATGACGGAGGATTTGAAGTGGGATTTAAAGTATATCTAGTTGATATAAATGTAAATATATATATATAAAAATATATGTATATATATTTTATGTAGTTTAAGTAATATTTCTAAATTAATTCTTTCAAAAGTATTGTTGAAATGTTAAAAAATAATAATAATAATAATAATAATAATAAGATAAAAATAATTATACATTTATGTCTATTTTATAAAAATTAGTCGAATTCGATAGGTTTCGTTTTATAAACTAACGCGTTTTATTTTACGGAATTTTACGAAAATCGGGCAGAGTTTCCTCTGTTTTTGGACGATCCTGTTACGCCTTTATTAACATAAAGACCAAAAACACATGGAAACTTCAAGTTTTGACTAGAAACATAATATTTTCATTTTTACCAAAAATGCCCTTGTAGATAGTTCGAGATCAAAACCTCCCCTGGTCTAGTTATAGGTGTTAATCCGAACTACCTTGTCAAAATGCAAGTTTATAGTACCTATTTACAAACGACTAAGTTTCTAAAACCATAATTTACATAACCAAAAGACAACTTTCAAGAAGTATGGGTTTAGCAAAAATATTGTTTCAAAAGGGCGAATACTTCGGAAGCGCATAGTCGAGTGTACATGTTTGTGTTCGCCCCCAAGTTCGCCACGCCACCTAAGTAACAGATTTACCTACAACACATCAAGTTCAACTAGTTAGTTCTTACATCTTTAATTTAAAATAAAAACCAACATCCTTTCTTATCATTACATGTCCGCATCAACATCTTACTTTCACTTACCCATCGAACGGGTACTTACTTACTTACTATCTCCGAAAGAGATAATGTATCGCATTCGACAATCCGATAGTTATGGATTAGACATAATACCACATACATCATCCTAAATCCATTCGTGAAGGATTTAGCTATTTTTCATCTTCCTTACATAACTTTCCATATATACGGCTAGTTCAAGACCAACCTACATAGCATAACTTCATTCATAAATCATCATTTCTTACGACCCGTTTATGGACGGGTTACGATATCGACTACCCATCACAAACGAACTATCATAATTACGATTTTTAACATAACAATAACAATTCGACAAATAAGCTTGTATGCATAAAACAACATACCTCGATCATGTGAGCTGTCCGACCTCCTAGCACTCGAACCTTCTTCTTTTACACCTACATCAACATGTTCATTCATTTAGCCCGACTAAATATCATTCCATCTTTTACACACCCTTAACCTACAACATCTTGATCATAATTTACCAAAAATTCCCCATTTGTTCATTTAGGCATTTCATCGAACACTTGGCGGGTTTCGCATTTGTAAGACATTTAATTACAAGTATCTTTACATACTAATCTACAAACTCATAACAAAGCAAGCAAGTTCATGAGATTCTCTCATCCTACATTATGCATCTATGTCCCATCTATCACCACAAGTTAAATCACCAAATAACCGAACACTAACAAGTCCTAGTTCATAATCTTAACTTCTATATGCATATATCACAACATTACTCATGATTGGGTAGAAACCCATTTCCTAAAGTTCATGATTTCAAGAAATTCGACTTACCAAGTTGTTAGTCACACCTTGGTGATCAAGAATTCGAGTTCCTACAATCTTTGGACTTGAAATCACCTTCCAATTGATGGGATTAGTGAACTAGGGTTTTGGTGTTCTTGTCTCCCCTCCTGGACACTTCAGGCACACACTAGAAGTGTCTAGTGTGTGTGTGTTGTTTAACTTAACTTGTCTTTCTTTTAAATTTTCAAGTTTAGTCCCTCATGTCCTATCGTTTATTTATTTTAACCCAAACCTTCATTTCATGAATTATTTTAAAGACAATAATTAGATTACATATTTTTGGGGTGTTACAAGTCTACCCCTCTTAGAAAAAAGTTTCTCCCCGAAACTTGAACACATCATAAATCAACATTTACGTACCAAATAAAGAAGGGTAATGCTTCCGCATTTCATCTTCCGATTCCCATGTAAGTTCCGACCCCTTCCGGTGTTCCATTGTACTAGAACTTGTCTAATGGCCTTATTGCAAAGATTCTTTACCTTAAAATCTTTAATGGCTATCGGTCTTTCAACATAGTTTAAGCTCTCATCTACTTCAATATCATCAAGAGGTACGATCGCCGATTCATCCGCAAGGCACTTTCTTAGTTGTGATACATGGAAAGTGCTATGGATCCCATCTAACGAAGACGGTAATTCTAGACGATACTTCACTTTCCCCACTCGAGCCAAGATTTTAAATGGCCCAATGTAACGAGGCCCCAATTTTCCCCGTTTACGAAAACGGATTATACCTTTCCATGGGGATACTTTTAATAAAACATAGTCTCCTACTTGAAATTCGATAGGACGCTTTCTCTTATCCGCATATGCCTTTTGCCTATCCTGAGCCGCCTTTAATCTAGCTCTAATTAGATCAATCTTTTCGTTGGTCATTGCTATCAATTCGTTAGGCGCGAGCTCCCTTTGTCCTACCTCCCCCCAACATACGGGAGTCCTACACTTTCTTCCATATAACAGTTCATAAGGTGCCATTTTGAGACCACTATGATAACTATTATTGTAAGAAAATTCCACTAGTGGTAAATGGTCATCCCAACTTCCCCCAAAATCTAGCGCGCATGCTCTTAACATATCAATAAGCGTCTGAATCGTTCTTTCCGATTGACCGTCAGTCTGCGGGTGGTAGGCGGTACTTATGTGCAGTTTCGTGCCCATACTTTCATGGAACTTCAACCAATAACGAGAGGTAAATCTCGTATCCCGATCTGAAACTATTGACACAGGCACCCCGTGTCGAGATATTATTTCATTCATATACACTTCCGCCATCTTTTCTGAGGAGTAGACCTCTCGAATTGGTAAAAAGTGTGCACTCTTTGTGAGCCGGTCCACTATTACCCATATCGTATCATGCCCCTTTTTCGTTCTAGGTAATTTAGTTACCAAATCCATCGTTAACTCCTCCCACTTCCATACTGGAATTTCCAAGGGTTGTAACTCTCCATAGGGTTTCTGATGTTCCGCCTTCACTTGAGAGCACGTCAGACATTTCGCGACATACTTAGCGATATCGCGCTTCATACCGGGCCACCAATAGTTTGCCTTCAAGTCATAGTACATTTTTGTAGCCCCAGGGTGAATGGAATACCGTGACTTATGAGCTTCTTCAAGTAGCGCTGTCTTGACCTCACAAAACCTTGGTATCCAGATCCGACCAAATCTCGTTTTAAGCCCGTTCGAGTTTTCTTCAAATTGCTCTGCTATTCCCTTCGTTCTTTCTCTCTTTGGATCCCCTGCCTCTAGTGCTTTTATTTGAGCATCTCTTATCATTTCAAGGAGGTGAGGCGTAACTGTCATCTTCATGGATTTTACATGAATCGGGCGTGGATATTCTTTTCGGCTCAACGCATCAGCTACGACGTTTGCTTTTCCCGGGTGATATAAAATATCACAGTCATAATCTTTTATCAGTTCTAACCATCTTCGTTGTCTCATATTCAAATCTTTCTGTTCGAAGAAATATTTGAGGCTCTTATGGTCCGAGTAGATCGTGCATTTTACCCCATACAGGTAATGCCTCCAAACCTTTAAGGCGAAGACCACCGCTGCCAATTCTAGATCATGGGTCGGGTAGTTTACTTCATGTGGTCTGAGTTGTCTTGAAGCATACGCGATAACCTTTCCCCTTTGCATTAAAACACACCCCAAGCTTTGACGTGACGCGTCTGAATAGACAACCAAATCTTCCGTTCCATCGGGTAATGTTAGCACCGGAGAACTCGATAATTTCTCTTTTAACACTTGAAAAGCTTCTTCTTGTTCTTTACCCCACACAAACTTTCCTTCCTCGTAAGTTTAGTCATTGGTAATGCAATCTTTGAGAAATCTTGAATAAACCTTCTATAATAACCGGCAAGGCCTAGAAAACTCCTTACTTCGGTTGGGTTTTTCGGAGGAACCCACTTTAATACTGCCTCAATCTTTGCTGGATCTACTAAGACACCTTTCGAATTTATTACGTGACCTAGAAACTGCACCTCCCTGAGCCAAAAGGCACACTTTGAGAACTTTGCATAAAGTTTTTCTCTACGGAGGGTTTCAAGTACCTCACGTAGGTGTCTTGCATGATCGGCCTCATTCCGGGAGTAAACCAAAATGTCATCTATGAACACAATTACAGACTTGTCTAACATAGGTCGACATACTCGGTTCATAAGGTCCATAAACGCGGCTGGAGCGTTCGTCAACCCAAAGGACATGACCAAGAATTCATAATGTCCATACCGAGTTCTAAATGCAGTTTTTGCAACGTCCTCCTCTCGCACCCTTACTTGATGATAGCCCGAACGTAAATCTATCTTTGAAAACCAACTCGCCCCTTGCAACTGATCAAAAAGATCATCAATTCTGGGTAAGGGATAACGGTTCTTCACGATCAATTTATTCAGCTCCCGGTAGTCGATGCACATACGCATCGACCCATCTTTCTTCTTTACGAAAAGAACAGGTGCTCCCCAAGGTGATACACTCGGACGTATAAAGCCCTTATCAAGTAGGTCTTGCAAATTGTGTCATTAGTTCCCTCATTTCGGTGGGAGCCAGTCTATATGGGGATTTAGCCACCGGTTGCGCACCCGGGTTTAATTCAATACGAAATTCTATTTCGCGTTCGGGTGGAAGCCCCGGCAACTCCTCCGGAAACACATCCGAATATTCATTCACCACTGCCACGTCTTCGATCTTGGGAAGGCTTTGATGAACATCTATTACATAGGCTAAAAATGCCTTACTTCCATTACACACGTACTTGAAGGCTTGGACAATATTGCATAACTTTGCTTTTACATTTCTCTCTCCATGAATACTTAACCATCTCCCACTCGGTGATTGCACGCGTATTGTCTTACTTTCGCATTTAATCTCCGCATGGTGTCGGGCCATCCAGTCCATACCTACTACTACCTTGAATTCTCCTAAGACCATAGGTACAAGATCAATATCAAACTCCTCATCCTCTATCGTGAGCTTACAGGTTCTACACATTTCGTGCAACAAATAATTCTTGCTATCAGCTATCTCTACCTCTAATGGTATTTGCATTCTTTCAATCTTAAATGAGGGGTGATTAATTACATCACTTGAAACAAATGACATAGTAGCCCCGGTATCGAATAACACGTACATCGGCAAGGAATTTAGCATGAAAATACCCGATACAACATTCGGATGAGCTTTAGCCTCTTCAGACGTAATTTGAAACATTCTTGCTCTTGCCTTAGGGTTCTCCTCCTTTTTGCCTTCCTTCTTCATTCCCGGTTGGAGCTTGGGACACTCCGCCTTGAAATGACCCTTCTGGAAACAATTAAAACATGTCTTCGTATTCTTAGGGCACCTGTAGTGCGGATGTCCCTCTTCCCCACAGTTATAGCATCCCTTCTTGCCTAACAGGCACTCCCCAGAGTGAAGCTTTCCACAGTTCTTGCAACGGGGAATTCCACTCTTTGCTTTCTCCTTATTAGCTTGATCTTGAAACTTGCCTTTCTTGGAAGGAATTGGGTTAGACACCTTCTCGGACGGTCTCTTTTCACCTCGCTCCACCTGTCTTTTGAGTTCAATCTCCCTGTCTAGCGCCCAGTTAATGAGTTCGTCAAGAGTTTCACATTTCGAGGGCGTAATAAACTCCCTAAACTCCGCCTTCAACATATCATGGTATCGATTGATTTTCATTCTTTCTGAATTCACGAACTCCTTGCAAAACTTCAGCTTATCCAAGAAAATATTTGTTATCTCATTGATTGTTTCATCGTGCTGTCGGAGGCGCAAGAATTCCTCCTGAATCCTATCGATGGCGGATTGAGGGCAATGGTATTTTAGAAAAGGCTCTTTAAATTCCTGCCACGTCATCACTTGAAGTTTATCTTCACCTATTTCTTTACAATAAGCATCCCACCAATCTTTAGCTTGCGATTGCAGTTGACCCGTAGCAAACATTACTTAATCTTCCTTATCACACCGACTCCGGATAAACACGGCTTCTATATTAGAAATCCATCTTTGACATACAATTGGATCTATCTTTCCATCATACGGAGAAGGACTACACGCCATAAAATCCTTATACGTGCATCTTCGTATCTTACTCTTGCTTTTAGACTCTCCAATCATCTCCTTTATTTCATCCATTTTGCTTGTCATTATTGCATCAATCGTTTCCAACACGCGACTCTCCACCTCTTGAACCATTTGCGGAAGTTTGGCTTCAAAAGTATTATCCATCATTTGCGCCATCTTTTCATTTAATGCTTCTTCCCGTGCCATATCGTCATCATTCGAATCCGCATGATCCGCCATCTACACAATAAAGTTTTTCGATGGTTTTTAATAAACTTTTAACATCACCTACCCTTGCGATTCGTTACAAGTTATTCCATAATGTCGTAATAACTTTCACGACCCTACTTACATGATTTATAACCTTCCTAAACAAGTTCATTGGTCAAAATCATCAAAAAAAAAAAAAACAATTCTGCACGTTCAGGGGGGGTCGCGCGACGCTAATGGGGGCTCGCGTGACGCGGCGGCCCTTAGCGCGACACGAGGGTCCGTTTTTCACAGAAACTTCGATGCTGGGCGCTGCATTTTCTCAAAATCCCATTTTTCACCTAAACGATCATAACTTACTCAATTTTCATCCGATTTACGATCCGTTTCTTCCTACGCGATCGTAATTCCATTCCCTTTCTCATAGGGTTAAAATCCGGCACCCGGATTTACTATTTTCGAAATTTTTAAGCTTTCGGCCATTTCCTTGTTTATAAACTTACAACCCATTCATGGTTTATCAACCAACTTGTCCGTTTGCATACCCATTCTTGCCAATGCCATGCCATAAATATTTTCAATTACACAAGATTCAATTCTTGGGTTCTATGTACTCGTAAACCATTTCGACACATATCATTATTTTGACCCGTTATAGAATTCAAAGCATCTTAAACCTTTACCTCGTTTGCGACCTTGAAGCGAACACACCCATTGCGCGAGCTATCAGTTTGAGCCCAAGCACCTCAACTCGTGCTTGATTCTCTCAAACCTAGGCTCTGATACCAACTTATTACGCCCTTATTAACATAAAGACCAAAAACACATGGAAACTTCAAGTTTTGACTAGAAACATAATATTTTCATTTTTACCAAAAATGCCCTTGTAGATAGTTCGAGATCAAAACCTCCCCTGGTCTAGTTATAGGTGTTAATCCGAACTACCTTGTCAAAATGCAAGTTTATAGTACCTATTTACAAACGACTAAGTTTCTAAAACCATAATTTACATAACCAAAAGACAACTTTCAAGAAGTATGGGTTTAGCACAAATATTGTTTCAAAAGGGCGAATACTTCGGAAGCGCATAGTCGAGTGTACATGTTTGTGTTCGCCCCCAAGTTCGCCACGCCACCTAAGTAACAGATTTACCTACAACACATCAAGTTCAACTAGTTAGTTCTTACATCTTTAATTTAAAATAAAAACCAACATCCTTTCTTATCATTACATGTCCGCATCAACATCTTACTTTCACTTACCCATCGAACGGGTACTTACTTACTATCTCCGAAAGAGATAATGTATCGCATTCGACAATCCGATAGTTACGGATTAGACATAATACCACATACATCATCCTAAATCCATTCGTGAAGGATTTAGCTATTTTTCATCTTCCTTACATAACTTTCCATATATACGGCTAGTTCAAGACCAACCTACATAGCATAACTTCATTCATAAATCATCATTTCTTACGACCCGTTTATGGACGGGTTATGATATCGACTACCCATCACATACGAACTATCATAATTACGATTTTTAACATAACAATAACAATTCGACAAATAAGCTTGTATGCATAAAACAACATACCTCGATCCTGTGAGCTGTCCGACCTCCTAGCACTCGAACCTTCTTCTTTTACACCTACATCAACATGTTCATTCATTTAGCCCGACTAAATATCATTCCATCTTTTACACACCCTTAACCTACAACATCTTGATCATAATTTACCAAAATTTCCCCATTTGTTCATTTAGGCATTTCATCGAACACTTGGCGGGTTTCGTATTTGTAAGACATTTAATTACAAGTATCTTTACATACTAATCTACAAACTCATAACAAAGCAAGCAAGTTCATGAGATTCTCTCATCCTACATCATGCATCTATGTCCCATCTATCACCACAAGTTAAATCACCAAATAACCGAACACTAACAAGTCCTAGTTCATAATCTTAACTTCTATATGCATATATCACAACATTACTCATGATTGGGTAGAAACCCATTTCCTAAAGTTCATGATTTCAAGAAATTCGACTTACCAAGTTGTTAGTCACACCTTGGTGATCAAGAATTCGAGTTCCTACAATCTTTGGACTTGAAATCACCTTCCAATTGATGGGATTAGTGAACTAGGGTTTTGGTGTTCTTGTCTCCCCTCCTGGACACTTCACGCACACACTAGAAGTGTCTAGTGTGTGTGTGTTGTTTAACTTAACTTGTCTTTCTTTTAAATTTTCAAGTTTAGTCCCTCATGTCCTATCGTTTATTTATTTTAACCCAAACCTTCATTTCATGAATTATTTTAAAGACAATAATTAGATTACATATTTTTGGGGCGTTACAGATCCCGACGATACAAGTCGCCAATGTTTTTTTTTTGTCAAAATTCAATCAATAAATAAACAACGAATATTTATTTGTATTTTTATAATCAATTTATATATAATAAGGTTACGTGACGACAGGATACAAACGATAATATAGAAATATTTACGTCGCTAAAGTATCACGCCTCGTTCTTAACCTGATGGCCCGAACCCGTAGCCAGACTACTCCGAGACCTCGGTTGACCAGCTTTGACCAGGTTGTACCTGACAGTTGACTATTCTACCAAAAAAACGAACCAAATCCGATCGCAACGTGACCCGAACCTGCTGAGTAACAACAAATTAACGGGATTCGAATAGAAGCAAAGACCAATGTTGGAACCGAGACTAACCTGAGCTGAAACCAGCTGAACCGGAATGAACTCGAACTGACCGCGAACCCGAATCTGACTTTGACTGAAACGTTGACCTGTTGACCCGTAGCTTGAACCGAGTTGACTCGGGCGTTGACCGAGTCGAACCGTGTCGGACCGTAACTGGGTTAACCCGAGACATCCAACCCATTCAAACCCTAGTGCGAACCGAGCTCACTGGTGTCACCCGACCCGAACCATCGGAACTCGCACTCGAAACACGAACTGAAATAGTTAGAGCCAAAACCCGACTCAACCCCTAACTGTCGGAAGTGAAACAAACTCGAAACAAGAAATCTCGAACCTGAACCAGACTCGAATCGAACCAAAACGGGGCTGAACGACTGCCGCCGCCGCAGATGACGGCAGTGCTGTCGTTTCTCTCTCTGCGTCTCTCTCTCTCTCTCGGTTTCTGTCTCGCCGCCGTGAGCCGCCACCACCGCAGTGGTGGTCGGCCGTTCAGTTAAGCAGAGGGGGGAAGAGGTTGAGTGGTGAGCCAAGATGAGTCGAGGGGGGTGTTGTGGGTGCCTTGAGTGTGGCCCGCCGGAAAATGATGTCGGAATCATCGTCGGAAACCGGGTTCCGGTGGATGGATTATGAGGAGAGAAAGGGGCTAGGGTTTGGAGTGGAGATCAAATGAGGGAGGAGGAGGTTAAGTTGTTTATGTAGCTAGGGTTTTGTGGTGGGTTGGACCCAAGCCCAATAATATTTCTTGAACCCGTTTTCGTGCTCGCACTCGTAAAATGTCGTGTTATTTTATTTGAAGTTGAAAATACGTAAGATGGTGCCGGTAATCGATATTAGTCGCGTACGATTGTCGGTTGCGTTAAAAACGTGTAGCGCGTCGTTTGTTATTATTATTATTTTTTTATTCGTTTTTTGATCCGATTTCGACCGTGAATTTCAAAAATAGAAAAACGGACACGTATTTTCTAAAAATTGAAATACGGAAATGCGGGGCGTTAAAGTCTCCCCTCCTTTAGAAAATTTCGTCCCGAAATTTATTCAAGAGGAAGACTTTAAGAAGAAAGGAATGATAGGTTTTGTCAAAAGAAGTTTATTCGATTAAAACGAGTTCAAGCAATTTTTGAACAGCTCAAATGAAGAGATAACTTTTAAAATATGATACTCGAAACTTTCGTATAAAACGGTAAGTACCTCGATGGAAAGTGTGGCCGCACTGTAATTTGTAAGAAGAATTCCGTTGATTTCAAAGTAAAAGAATAATGAATCACTGGCCTGTAAGAATCTATTTATTGACGAGGAACGAGAACATCAGGTATCTTAAGTAAAACGATTTATTTATTTAATTATTTTGAAGGTAACGACCAATTAAGTATGTTCGCCCATAAATAAATAATAGAAAGATTGTTTTAACCAAGAAAGTACTTTTAGACTTCGAATGTGTAGACGGATTTGTTCGTAACGAGATTTGTATGAAGGACAACGGATAACGGGGAATAACAGAGGTGGGAGAGGGAATGATTGATCTAATAAACGAATGCAAGTATGACAAAGGTAAGTGCATTGGACGAACGAAAGCAATGTGTTAAGAATGAAGTCTCGTCATGGATAATCAGATATAATGCGTTTGTGAGTTGTTTAAAGTTCGTATTAGGTCCAAAAGGTCTACAAAACACTGAATTTCTCCTGGCACGTTTTACAAAAGTTTGGTAACATGGTGAAAACACTTATATATAGGAAGTACCAGCGGCGTATCCACCATGTTTTAACCACGTTACGTCGATCTCGTATTCGGTGTCATGTTACGTTCCGTGTCTTACCATACGCAGTAGTACACTCTATGGTTTTCATACGCCCATCACTATAATCCCGTGTGCACCCTCGATTATATTGATTGTCGCATGATCCGCATAGCTTGTACTAGTTGTGTATGAATCAGGGTATACATAATTTTAAAAATTAAGAATGTGTACGTGTAAGAATGTAGTATGTAAGCAAGTTCATGCTTAAGTATGTATGGGACCCACGTAAGCAAATCCCTCGGATTACGCTCGCGTACGGGTACAAATGTATGAATCATGAGTATGAATGAAAGTATGAGCATAAGTTTAAGTATGAATATGCATGTATGTATGAGCATAAACATAAAACGTGTAAGTAGTATGTGTATAAGTATAAGCAGAAAGCGTATGAATATAAGTGTAACGAAGTTGTACAAGTGTAAATGAAAACATAAAATGCTTAAATCATGAATATGAATGTAGTATAAACATGAATGTAAGTACAACGTAAATGTATAATTGTGAGTGTATGTATAAACGTGAAACGTGTGAATTTTGAATCATGAGTATAACATAAATGTGTAAGTGTGAACATAAGTAAAGGCATAAAATGTATAATTATGGATGTAGAAAATAATGATTTTGTTTATAGTATAAATTGAAATGCACGAGTTTATGCGCGTAAAAGATCAAAAGCTTCGAGTATGAAAGAGAAAGGGAACGAGTGACACGCGTGAGATTGTTGTGAGATATTGACTAAAACGTGTAAAATGATATGCATGTATAGTTGTTTACGCAAAACGTGAAGTTATATAGATTGAGTTGCCATGAAATGCAGAATCTAGTTTGTGAATGTAAGGGAATATAAAACAGTTATTGGTTACGTGAAACGTACTTTGTAAAAAGGATGGTATGCTACTACGGTTTTAAAAGAGATTACATAAGTTGAAAATTCATCGGTCCTTATGAAGTTTCCTTGCCCACGTGTTTTGAATTTAATTGACATATCGAGTGAGGTTTTGAAAAGTTCTAGAGATTGAAAAGTCCGCATCGTCTTAAGTAACTTTGTATTAGGAAATTTTGGAAATTTACAGAGTTTTGTGAAAAAGTTGATCCTTAGAAAAAGGAATTTGATATATGAACTTAGTGATCGTGAAATGTGTTTTTAATAAAAATATTTCGTTGATCCTGAAAAGAGTTTTGATGGCGATCGAATAATATTTGTAATACTTTGTATGAAAAGTTGGTTTGTTTATCAATTGAAAACAACGATTTTTAGTATAATGATGCGAGATGAGTGCGTTTTAGTAATTACGTGGAATACGAAATTTTATGAGCAATAGATTTATTGGACCGACTAAGTTGGTGAGTAGCATTTCGTAAAGTTTTGAATGTCGAGAAATAAGCGTTTACGGAAAGATTACGAATTTTGTGTGTGAGCTATATGAAAATAGATTGTAAGATAAGAAGTTCGTTTATATAATCAATTCATTTTGATATAATTAGAGATTTGACTAATGATAAGCGATTTAGATATAAACATGATCGTATTTACATAATATAGTCTATTAAAAGAAAGTATCGGTAACGGTCACCTAGGTAAGGGAATCACCCCTAATCTGCTGGTGAGGTCGTTGTAAGATGAGAAAAGAAGCGGAGTCAATCGTCAAGGTAAGGAAATCACTCCTATCTCGATGATATGTGTCACACCCCTTTCTACGGCGGAAGCACGAGGTGTGATCATGAAAGGTTCTCATTGCATACGAAGAGTAAACATGCTACATGCTCGTAAAATAACATCAAATTCCATGATTTGAAAACATACGTTTAGCGTTTATATCGCCAGACAGCATAAAACATTGTCTTAAAAGTTTACAACTTTATTTAAAGTTAAACACAAGCGACATCCACGAGCATAAGCAAGACCACGCGCACATCCATCCTAGTTACCTGAAATACATGTGAGTTTTTGGAAAAACGTCAACATAAAGTTGGTGTGAATTCATGCAGTTTTGTATTTCATGTTTGTATACTTTGTATGAAAACATAGTTTGTGAGTAAATCAAGTTTTCATATATAAATCCAGTTTCATGTGTACACCACGTACATCTGTATAATTCAATTTCTTCTTGAGTACCCCACGTACTTCAAGTATAACTCAATCTTTTCTTGAGTACCCCACGTACTCAAGTATTCATCAATTTTTAGTATGGTATGAATTTCATGTAATTAAAATATTCCTGTAAATATCAGGATTGTTAATGGGCTGCAAAGCCATTAACATGTGACACGTCATAGGAAGTCACCAAACCTAAGGCATTTAATTGGTATATTCTGAGACACAAAAGCACTCCTCGGTTCTCGCCCCGACCGGGAGTGTGGCTGCCAGGCACCCGTTAGATCTAACATTTTGTTCTGCGGTCTAGGTATATTGTTGATTAATGGTGCTTCTGTTCCCTATTCGTGACACTATTTCTCATAACGCATCCTACTTGGTTCTCGTCCTCACCAAGCGCGTTTCTTGTTATCATTTCTCATAGCGCCTCATACTTGGTTCTCATTCTCACCAAGTGCGCTTCTTGTATTTATATCATACCAATTATAAATATTGTACATTTGTACATGTATTCCACCCCCGAAGTTATAAAAACTGAAAACAGTTAAAGAGAAAAGGGGGAGCATGAACTCACAACTTTGCGTTCCTAGCGTCGTAAACTCCACCGGGTTTGCTTAATTAACGTCGTAACCTATACGCGTTTTCTTAACGTTAGTCACTAGACTTGTGTCGCACAAGTACAGTCACTCTCTTTTGTATATATTCTTGTGTTAAAAATGTTCTACATTTTTAACTACGTGTTTTACTTATATTATTTTCTCCAAAAATAAATATAAGTCTTTTGTGTTTTGCACTTTGCACCCGAATCATGTATCTTGTATTTCGTATGTGCATTTTTATGTTTATACTCCTCATGAGCATTTAGTGTATTTTTTTTAAGTCTTAATACACTAGCACGTATAACACATACTATATACACTTAGCACAAAAATTGGTGATAAAATAATATATATTTTTCTCTCAAAAATATATATACATAATATCCATTTTTATTCTTCAAGAAATCACCATTTCTTATCATCAAAAATTAGGGAAACCTTGTTAATGTTTTGAGGTATATTTTTAGGGGATAAGTTTCTCAAAAACTCATATTTTTCTAAGTGTCAAAATTTATAAAAATTTTGACAGAGTTTCCCCTAAAAATGGAGGTTTCCCACGTTTTCAAAACGTGTGTTTATTTTCTTTTAAATCATTATCAATCATCAACAACAATAATCACTAATTTCATGAACTTGAATATTTACAAAAATGTGTAGTAACTTACTAGCACATTTAGTAAGTCTTGTTATCTTTAAAAATAAGTTTAATTTCTTAAAAACTTTATTTTTAAAGAATATGAAGTTTTACAACTTCTAGTCGGTTTTTACGAAAACTATTTCTTCGTTAAAACTTTTGTTACACAAGTATCCACACTCTTGTTTGTTCACAAAACCACTTTTGTTTGTGTAAGATCCGGTTTAGAACATGTGATTTCTTTTGATGCTTGGTCTTTTGAAAATACCACTTGTAGATACATAGGTCTACTAGTTTTAAACACTTTTGTACAAGTTAAAACATGTTTACACAAGTTCATGGTTTATGTGTGGTAGGGTTTCACCTTTTAACCCTTGTTACTTCTAAAATAGCTTTATGTTAAGATCCATGATCTTACCAAACCGGGTTAAACGATGATCCGAGCTACCACATCATAGATCGGGTCTAGATAACCATATATTTCAAATACTACAACTTTTACACAACTTATGTGCTATTAACCACCATTTTTCATGCTTTTAGTAGACTTTTGTGCATCTTATTGCATGTTAACGAGTTTTAACCGACAAAAATCCTTTTAACCACTTTAGAATAGATTAAATACGAGTTCTAAGTGTTATACCTCTAGCTCAAGGCTAGGGAAGATTCTAAGCACAAATCGAGTGGATAAAAGCAAGGTAGAGAGGTCCTTCGCCTTCCGTTTGCTCCAAGACTCCTAATACGTGACCCTTAACACTTGTGTGTGCTTGAAATGATGATGATCAAACTCGAAAAAATGATGGATATGGGGATGCTTGGCCGAAACTTAGAGAGCAAGGGAGAGTAGTGAGAAAGTTGTGTTGAGTAGTGATGAATATGTGGTGTAATTGGAGGAACTTATAGACTAAGATTAAGAGTATTAACCAATAGGTTTTGTGCCCCCTAGATACTATGCATACAAGGATTAAAATAATCAAAGTGTACAATTGTGTTCCCCATGGTTTGGGGCCGGTTAGGATGGGGGGGGGGGGTACTAGTTCGATCTCAACTAGTAATTAGGTAGTTAGTTAGGTTAAGTTAAGTAATTAACCCGGTTACTAACGTGTAGTGTGTTATAACGGGTGTTAGGGAAATCAGGGACCCTAACTAGCTCAGAAAAAGATAAATAATGTTATTAACAATATTTTTATGTTCCAGGTAAAGTCCGGTTGTTCGGTTGCATACCGATTCGTTAAAGTGCTAAATTACACTTTTTAGGGTCTTTTAAGTACCCTTCTTGTACTCTTTCCATTCCCAACACTTAGGGAAATATTCTGGATAATAAAACGACATTTCTGCATAATATTTATATGTCTAAATGCTGAATTATTGCTGATTTGTATAAATTATGCACTTAAAGTGCGTTTTGGGTGCTTTTTAGTGCTTATTTTTGCTTCCGGAGAGTATATGTATAAACCCTTGTATGTACTCTTGGGTTTTAATGCATTCTTGTTGTCGGACCTACACCTAGGTCTCAATTCTTATGTCTGACTGCTTTCTGCAGTTTCGTTGACACATAGTGTCTTACCGGTGAGTTTACTATTATTCTGACGCAACGCTCTCGTTTATGCATAAAGCAATATTTTGTAGTATACAACATGCATGAATTCACTTGTTTAATCATATGTTCAGACATTGCTGACAATTAAACTCATAATTGCAGTCATTAGGCAATAATTAATGTGTACGGAAATTACCGGTTTGTGCCAGTTGTCACAATATGTCTCCATTCGTTGTCACAAAAGTGTAAATAAAATTTCGTGAAATTATGCATGCTACTAATGTATAATCGTATGAAAGTAATAGTATGATGTGTGCGCAAAAATGAAATATAAAAAATGATTCAAAATTGACAAAAGAGAGTTTCATTATAAAAGTTCGAAAAATAAAGCTTAAGTTTGATAAAAAGAAAGTTGGATGGTTCCTGAACGGAACGTTGACTAACCCAAGCGGTCGAAGAGCCTTTTGAATTTGAGAGCATGCTTTGGCCTAATAGGTGAAATACTCTCACCGACACGTCGGTTAACGGTATTTACCCTTCCGGTTATTACGTGTTCCAATTCAATCGACAATTCGAGACTTGGCGGGATTTATGAAAATCAAGGGGTGGGACTAGTCGACGAGGTGCGGGTTTCACCCCTAGCTTGACGACTGTGTACCCTAAGTGTGGTTGGTACTCGTCGGGTCAAAATAAATTTCGACACGTTGACGAGGGTCCAATAGAATTTAAATTTGAAATTTCCATTAAGATGTGGATTTCACTCCTAACTTAATGGTGAATTTCGTGCAAAAATAGAATTAAACGGGATGAGAGTCGTTTACCAATTTGTGGGTTTCACGCCTATTTTGGTAAACTCGTCTCGTTTGTATAATACGAGTGTTTTCAAGTTTAAGAAAATCGAGTAAAATGCCTTAGAAAGGACGTATGTTAAGGGAAATAACGAACACGTATAAGCACATAAAAGGCATGTCGAGAATAACACACCAAGAATAGATCAATAAATCAAGTATCGACACATAATAAGACAAGTATTGACACATAAGAATAACACGTCAAGTATTAACACACAAGCGACATATATGTTTAAAAAGTCAAAGCGAATAAATGAGAAGCGAGTAAAGTAGCATGCAAGTAGTTTCAAGCAATACACAAGAATAAAGTTCTAAAACTATAGACTAGGTTAAAGCATTCCTACTTTTCCTAATTCCCTATAGTTATGGCTCTGATACCAATCTGTCACACCCCAACCAATGGCAGAAACATCAGGATGAGACGAAGTGTGAAGATTGCAAGAGACTTCATAACGCTATTTGTGAATAAACCGATTTCATTTCATAAAGTAAATTGTCAACATTACAAGAAATTCAAATACAACAAGTTCAAGAAGTACATAACAACATAAGCAAAATTGATACAACATATTAAACCTAAACGTCTATATGTGTATCTAGGCATCAACGCTACTTCTTTTCATAGCATCGTCATCATCAACCTGTAACATGTTTAAAATACAATTCAATGCAAAAGCAAAGGCGAGTATACAAGTTTGGTACGTACATAACAAAAGATAAGTTTTAAACAATTCCTCATAGCAGGCATGTGATTCAAGATAAACAATAAATTTGGCATGTGTCTAACATATCAAACCAATAATGAAACGCAATATGCTCATGACATAACCACAAGTCTACGGGCGGGTCGTTAATCCTATAGCGCTACATATGTCATGGTTAGGCTCATACGAAGTTAATGATAAGTTCAACACATAATGTCCTCAACCCAAGTTGAAAGTATCAAGCAATCACGTATACGAGCATGTAATAGGAATGTTTGTGCATTTAAGTAAAATGTTCATGTGTAAGTTTTTTATAAGTAAACATGTTACACCCCAAAAAGTGGTAAAAGTAAAGAGGGGAATACGAGTATACTCACAAATTGCTAAGTCTTCCGATTATCCAAGTGTTGACGAGTGTATAAGTTCAGGAGGATGGAACACCGAGGTCACCCTATATGGGTAAACGATGGTGCATGAGTAACGGAATTATGATGGAGGATTTGAAGTGGGATTTAAAGTATATCTAGTTGATATAAATGTAAATATATATAAAAATATATGTATATATATTTTATGTAGTTTAAGTAATATTTCTAAATTAATTCTTTCAAAAGTATTGTTGAAATGTTAAAAAAATAATAATAATAATAATAAGATAAAAATAATTATACATTTATATCTATTTTATAAAAACTAGTCGAATTCGATAGGTTTCGTTTTATAAACTAACGCGTTTTATTTTACGGAATTTTACGAAAATCGGGCAGAGTTTCCTCTGTTTTTGGACGATCCCGACGATACAAGTCGCCAATGTTTTTTTTTGTCAAAATTCAATCAATAAATAAACAACGAATATTTATATGTATTTTTATAATCAATTTATATATAATAAGGTTACGTGACGACAGGATACAAACGATAATATAGAAATATTTACGTCGCTAAAGTATCACGCCTCGTTCTTAACCTGATGGCCCGAACCCGTAGCCAGACTACTCCGAGACCTCGGTTGACCAGCTTTGACCAGGTTGTACCTGACAGTTGACTATTCGACCAAAAAAACGAACCGAATCCGATCACAACGTGACCCGAACCTGCTGAGTAACAACAAATTAACGACATTCGAATAGAAGCAAAGACCAATGTTGGAACCGAGACTAACCTGAGCTGAAACCAGCTGAACCGGAATGAACTCGAACTGACCGCGAACACGAATCTGACTTTGACTGAAACATTGACCTGTTGACCCGTAGCTTGAACCGAGTTGACTCGGGCGTTGACCGAGTCGAACCGTGTCGGACCGTAACTGGGTTAACCCGAGACATCCAACCCATTCAAACCCTATGCGAACCGAGCCCACTGGTGTCACCCGAACCGAACCATCGGAACTCGCACTCGAAACACGAACTGAAACAGTTAGAGCCAAAACCCGACTCAACCCCTAACTGTCGGAAGTGAAACAAACTCGAAACAAGAAATCTCGAACCTGAACCAGACTCGAATCGAACCAAAATGGGGCTGATCGACTGCCGCCGCCGCAGATGACGACAGTGCTGTCGTTTCTGTCTCTGCATCTCTCTCTCTCTCTCGGTTTCTGTCTCGCCGCCGTGAGCCGCCACCACCGCAGTGGAGGTCGGCCGTTCAGTTGAGCAGAGGGGGGAAGAGGTTGAGTGGTGAGCCAAGATGAGTCGAGGGGGTGTTGTGGGTGCCTTGAGTGTGGCCCGCCGGAAAACGATGCCGGAATCATCGTCGGAAACCGGGTTCCGATGGCTGGATTATGAGGAGAGAAAGGGGCTAGGGTTTGAAGTGGAGATCAAATGAGGGAGGAGGAGGTTAAGTTGTTTATGTAGCTAGGGTTTTGTGGTGGGTTGGACCCAAGCCCAATAATATTTCTTGAACTCGTTTTCGTGCTCGCACTAGTAAAATGTCGTGTTATTTTATTTGAAGTTGAAAATACGTAAGATGGTGCCGGTAATCGATATTAGTCGCGTACGATTGTCGGTTGCGTTAAAAACGTGTAGCGCGCATCGTTTGTTATTATTATTATTATTATTTTTTTGATCCGATTTCGACCGTGAATTTCAAAAATAGAAAAACGGACACGTATTTTCTAAAAATGGAAATACGGAAATGCGGGGCGTTACACCCGAGTCCACCCCGCCCACCTTTACCATTAGCATTACAAGTCCCACCCAAATTAGTTTACACCTTTGAGTTTAAAGCAAGTAGTCGAGTTTATAATTTTAAATTCGATTCGAAATTCGAATTAAAATATTACATATATACTATTTTAATATATAAGACATACATAACTTTTATTGGGCTATAGTATAAATTTAATCTCTAAATTTATTCTAAAAATTAAAATAGCCCATTACCAAACCCATTACAAAGCCCATAACTAAAACGAATTTATTGCATATTTTAACTAAATTTGAATCAAAACGAATTTAACTGAATTCGATTCGAATTCGAACTTTTAATCGATTTAGAATCGAATTCGAATTGGGAATTTGATTCGAATACGAATTCGATGGTTTTTAATTGAATTAGAATCGAATACAAATTCAAGAAAATAACTAAATTATTCGAAAAATTCAATTGAAAGAATTCAAAATTTCGATATTCGATTCGATAAACACCCCGCGTAACTGACTTTCCTTATACCTAAATAAGAGTTAAAGAAAAGTTAAAACATAAACTGGTGGTGGTGTACAAGGCACTTACCTATGGGGCTGCAAGTCTTGTAATGTGGCCAACCTTGAATATAAGGAGCATAGTATAAGGAGTTATCCATGGAGTTGTGGGGCTGTGACTATATATAGGCAATTAGACATAATCAACCCATGGGTACAAAACTTAGGTACTGTTTGTTTTTTCTGAAAAAGCTTCGCGTAGACCACGAGTAGACATTGACACGCGCAGATTGTTTGGTTTTTCGAAGACGTTTCATTAAAAAAAACGTCTGCGCGAGCTCTTTTTGGTGCAGACTTGACCCAACCACTTCTAAGATCTTCTAAGGTCTGTAGAGAGTAAAACACCACCGCCCATCACGACCACCACCACAGTTCACCACTACCGTCCATCACAACCACCGTCCACCACCCCCCACCACCGTCTACCACCATCACCGTCCATCACCACCACCATCGTCCATACACCACCACCAGTTTATTTTAGAAGTCTGCATACGTTAAAAAACAAACAACTTTCTTCTTGCAGATTTCGGAGGTTTGGTCCACCTCTTCTTCTACTGATGTCTGCAAATGTGGTCCGCAGACTGCAAACATTTTAGTATTTTACCTCTTAAAAAATAAATAGCACCTTACAAATATAAGCTTACTAACTTCACAACTTTTTAAAGCTCTAAACACACTAAAGAAAAATTAGACCGACCAAATGATGATTTGAAATCAACATTAGCGAAGTAGACCGACCAATTCACCAATTTAGTATTTTGAGTTTGTTTCACCATAAAGCATCAAATTCACCGTAGGTCTGGTTTGGTTTCTTGGCTATGTTTTTACTGCAAGTGTGCCATTTATTGTGGATTTAATTTTTTTTCTTGATTGAAAATCTTTATTCTCTATTGTGGTTGAAAAGAAATGTTTTGTAGGATGTTTAATTGTTATATATTGCCGCCGTTCAAAAGAAATGTTATATATGTTGGTAACAATCTTGGTATCGATATAGCATATTTGGATAGAAGTTTGTTGCTATATGTTTTGAGATTCAAATGAAGCCTCAGAATTGTGTGTGGTGTTGTGTTGATAAATAAGTCAACCTTATAAATGAACTAGTTTTTTGCAATGTTTTCCGGACCGGACCGGAGGTCAACTCGATCGTCTTACGGGGTCAAAGGTTGGACCGGTCCGACCGGATTTAAGAACCGGGTAACATTATATATTATTTAATATATATTAATTTAATACTAAAAATTAGAACAAATTATTTAATAGTTAGAATTAAAAATATAATCATTTGAAATAATATAAATTTCAAATATAAATTGGAATCGTTCTATATCAACTAATTTAAAACCCTTAAATTATATGAATTAGTTTAAATAACTTAAATTATGGATTAATATATAAAACATTGACTTAAATAATAATAATAATAATACATGGAGACAGTAGGATACAATACCTAGTTGCATTGGGTTTCCAAACATCATAATTATATTTGATTTCTTTTTATCATTATCACTTTAAATCTAATTTATGTTATCAATATACATTTGTATCTCATCTTCATTGAAGACTCTGCAAAAACGAGTGCTACCCATTATCCACCATCAAAGTTCTTGCAAAACAAATACTTGCTTATGATCTAATCGAACACAAAGCTTCAACAAGAGATAGACAGACGAGAAAGAAGAACCTGCTGATTCATTTCGATTTACTAGGCCGGCCTGACACTACTAGAAAACTAAGCAATTGCGACCAAATTTTGCGACTAACATAAGACGGTCGCAAAATTAGTGACCGATTTGCGACTAAAACCAAAACAGTCGCAAAATTAAAGACCAATCCATATTCGATCGCAAAACGGTGGCAAATTTTGTGGCCATATTTTTGTGGTCGGAAAACAGTCGCAAATACGAGAAAAATAAAAAATAGCAAAAGTTACGACCGTTTAAAGCAATCGCAAATAAAAAAAACAAAAGAACGAAAGTTGCGACCGTGTAAAACGGTCACAAATACGAGAAATATAACAAAAAACAAAAGTTGCGACTGTTTAAAGCGGTCGCAAATACAAGAAAAAATAGAAAAAGCAAAAAAGCTATTCATCATTGTTTAGGGTAAAAACTGTAAATAGTCATAAGTTCTGGGTTAAAACTGATAGTAGCCATAAGTTTAGAAGCTTCAATCAGATAAAGTATTCATCATCGTCCTCTTTCATCAGTCACGGTCCTCGATCTTTCATCATCCTCAGCTTCATCGATCCTCATCTGCGTCATCAGTCACGGTCTTCTTTCATCATCCTCATCTTCATCGATCCTCATCTGCGCTTCCCAGATTCAATCATCTTCATCGATCTGTGACTCACGGTATGTGTTAAATCCGACGATGTTGTATATTATCATCAGTAGGCCACTTCAGTGAATAGAATTTGGGTTTTATTTGTTGCTGATTAATTAATAGATCTGTCAAGGACCCATATTTTATTCATTGAATAGAATTTGGGTTTTGTTCATTGAATAGAATTTGGGTTTTGTGTTTTGATGCTTATACAAACAGATATTGATTAATAGGAATGTGGGTTTTGTGCTTTGATGCTTATACAAACAGATATTGTTCATCTATTGATATGAATGAAGAAAATTTAAAATATTGCAATTTTTTTATTCTAGGTTTCTAGAATAAAAGGAATATGCCGTAATATTGGTTATATTGATTAATAGGAATATGCCTGATAAATAATCCCTTTCTTATAAAACTTATATATTTTGGTTGTTTGTTGACAAATGTTATTTTTTTTAAAGAAATGACGTTAAATCTTTACACAATAGGATTGCTTTTGATAAGGTATGACCTCCCCAATCTTTGTTGTTGTACCGGAAGTAAGTTTATGCATAGGTTGTCATTTTTAACTATCCCGACCCATTATTTTTAACTCGTCCACTTTTTACCCCCCCCCCCCCCCCCCCCCCCCTACCACACTAGATCCGCCACTGCTCTTAGGGATACAATGGTTCATACACACTCTGTATTTGTAAAACTGCATCAGGTTATATGACTAAAATTAGAATTAATATTCTACAAGTTACATTTCGTTTTCACTCGTTTTACCCAAACAACGGTCGAGTAGCTAAGTTTTTGTTTAACAATTCAACAATATCTTTAATCATTGATGTCATATTTAATGCAATTTTTAAGTGTTATTTTTTGAAAATATCTTATAGAATGCACGGTAATGGATGATCTTATCCCTATTTCTCTTGTACATGAGGATGGAAGGTTGGAAGAAGTGGAGGATATGGATGGCGATAATGATGAAAAAGTTGAGTTTGAAGCCACAACTTTAGCTGACGAGGATTTCCACATCTTGCTTAATTTTGACGATGAAGATTTAGAGTGATGGGTTTGTTTGTTATAACAAAAGGTATACGTAAAACGCTTATTTGTTTTCCTAAAATTATAAAATTTTTGAATGTATTAAATTTACGCTTTGGGATTTACCTCGTTTGACCTTATTTTATTTGACCCGTTTGAGATAATACGTGACCAGTTTATGTGGTCTCTAGTTGTATGATATCATAATGACTTTACTCATTTAAATACAGGCACAGGTTCATGCGTCTACCCTTCGTCGTCATCATCATCATCTTCCCTATCATCACCTACACCGACAATAACCCAAACGCCTTGCCTACTGCACCTGTAGTGTTTGTTAATTCTGACTTTGGTTTAATTTTGACTTTGTTGCTGAAATTTGGTTTAATTTTGACTTTGTTTCACAAATTCTGTTGTAATTTGAACATGGTAGTTTGCTTTTTACAGTTTAATGGTATGGTATATTATATTTGCTTGCAGTTTAGTTTCTACGCTTTCATGCAGTTTATTTTATAATTCCTGCAAATGCCATTTGTTTTGTAATCGTCAAATGGGTCAGTTTTGTAATGGTCATCTAGGCTGCAAGTTTGTTTAATGGGTCAGTTTTATCAGGTATATGACTAAAGCATTTGTCATTATAAAAACCACTGTGTTGCTTGTATCAGCTGCTGTTTGTTCCCATAGGATCACTTGTCTCTCCTGTAAATGAACTAAAAATAATAATAAACTTCAGAACTGATATAGATTATAGTATAAAAATCATAATTTATTTTCTACAGATACAAGAATTAATAAAAGTTTGAATCTGAACAGACAAACAAACAAATAAGAATTAACCCTAATTTATGTTAGATATAATTGCTAAAATGAAGTTAAAAATCAAGAATCCGTTATATAGTTTTGCTGTACGTAAGCCGCTAGAAAACCGAAGAACGGTGCTATCAATTACAGGTCCACATAACACTTGGTGGTTTCTGGTTCGAGTCTCGTTAAAGCTATAAAAACTAATAGGAACCGACTCAGTGTTGCTGAATTCCGCCTTAAATGTCACCGAATGTCGCTCTCTTGATCCAACACCAATGCTCCTCATTGTAAAATTCCATAGAGACTTGGATTCTGAATAAAAACTATCTATTGTAATCTCGACCCGTCATGACTTTGAAGTGACTTCTCGGTGATATCATCAGGTCCCTAAATATCAACATATTAATTTAACACAACCCATAAATTGTTGCGCTTTACCAGGTCCTACTGGTTAGTAGAGTATTGGTGGACCCCATGCGTTAACGGGTTCTCATGGTCACCAAAAAAAATAAAAAAGTCGCCAAAAACGACATAATTTATGTAACAGCTGCACATATAATTTTGCCACAGTTGGTTCCCATATGAACTTGTATTCCCATAATACCCCTTCGGATCTTATTGCTCCCTATTGAATAACCATAAGTTTGCCACAGTTGGTTCCCATATGAGTCTTTAAAGAAAAACACCACCCTTAAAAAAGATTTGCATTCAGTTAAACGAACTAAAAATAATTTTCAAATCAAACAAACAAATACCCTTAAAAAAGATTATATCACCGCATCAATATAAGAGGTTAGAAACATTTATCATTAAGACTGACTCTTCAAAAATGCTTTCTCTTTAAAATATTAAATAAATCCCTTTAAAATTTTCATATCCCGCTTCTAATTCCCCCAATCTCTTTCTCTCTCTCAAAACCTAAAACTGACTCTGCCCTAGATAATAGGCGAATGGGCGATTCCCCAATCGTTCCTCCACATCACCGAAGATTTACCAATTGATCTGCATAAAACCTAGATCGACGACTCCTTAATCGTTCCTCTGACCAATTTCTGTCACACTTTTGCTGGTACATCGAAGTTGTTCTCGATTTCACGTCGTTTCACGGATCTGAGGTATTTGAAGGTTAATTTGTTTCTATTTTTTGTAGTATCATGGCACGTAGTACAGCAGATCCCGGTAGATGTCGTTGTTTTGTGGCAAGAGGTGGCAGAGGGCAAGGTGTGGTCTCTTATTCTCCCTAATTTTGCCCTAATTTCTTCCTATTTTCTGCTCGTAGACAGTAGTAGACCTAAATCACTGTTATCTTCATGACTTATGTTTGTTCATAACTCAATCGTGTGTTCGATTTCGATATGATAACTGTTTATATGGATTTACAGTTATTTTATGCTGTAGAAACTGTAAACATAGGTTATTTTATGGATAGAAGATTGTTATTTGTATGTGTTTTGTTTAGAATGCTGGACATTGGTGTAGATTACGAGTAGGTTTACTGTGTTTGTGTGAGTTAGTCGTTTATTAAGAAGATAGAAAATTGTTCTTTAACTATATTGCTACTGCCATCCCGCTATTATAATAGGATTGAAATGTGCATGCTTCACTATAATATAAACATTGAATTAAACTTACTTGGACATTTTTAAATTCGTAATCCTAACCTACTAACAGATAGATATCTTACACTAATCAAATCAGATAAAATTATAAAGGTTGAAAAATATACTTATAGAACAAGTGTTGGAAACGATTGTTGCAAGTGTTGAAAGACCAGTCGACTACTGTAGCCATCCATGTTTTGCTTAACGCCTACAGAAAATAAAAAAAAAGCACCAAACTAAGCGGTAACTTGGGGGTTTTTCTGGGCTGAGGCGCGCTCCTCTTGTACCTAGGACCATCACGGCATCACTTTTCATTTTGTGACTCAGTTTTAGACATCTTCGCTTTGCGAGCTTTACGCTTTTTAAAACCAAGCCAGCCGTTGGTGAAGATGATGTTTTTGTAGTGTTCATGCATTTAAACAAAACCAATCAATCTTTGATCTTAAAAAAAAAAATTAAAATTATTCACTTAGTACTGTCATTTTGATGATGCATTCTAAGAATATCGAAAATTATATACAATCATGTAAAAGTGTATCACTTCTATGAGATTTTTTTGTAAAATAAAACCAAGATGTTCAAATGACAAAGCATTATTAAATTCTATTTCTATGTCAAGTGAAAATTTATGGAGGGTTACAGTGGTTAGCCTAATAGTCACTAAAGAATAATTAGAAAGGAACGGGTCAAGCTGACATGCACATTAAACCTTAATACTTTGAGTGTTCAGGTAAACTGAGATTATGATATCAATTTATGACATTCTAATAATCAGTTATAAAGTAGAGGTCATTGTTATGTTTCCAATAGCAATTTGATACCTGACAAGTGACAACAGAACCAGAACTCGTCTTTACTCCCAAAACAATAGTTAATGGACCTGCAGCCAATTCATCAACAGGCTTAGATACCAAAGTAGAGGCACCAGAATCCTTCCTCGAACCTGTAACACCAGAACCCTATCCATATTCCTAGAGATTTTTTTCAGATTAGAAAATTTGTTTAGTTTAGTTACATCGGATGCCATTTTTTTAAAACACAAAACCGTATGTGATGCACTGTGAGCCGTTTGACTTTGACCGTTAAGGCCTCATTGCTTCGTTTCTATGATTATGAATATCTTTGGTTGAGGATTTCGAAAGGGTAAAAACTGAGAGTATATACAATGGCATAAGAGGTGAACAGAAACCATGAATCACTATGGTGTTATTTTGTTATAATTAAGACTATAATTAAGTATTTTGTTATAACTTCAAATATCTGGTGTTATTTTTATAAATAATAAAAAATTACATAACAATTTTATTGTAGGTGAAATATGAGGGATATCTTTTGGAGAAGTATGGGGAGGAAAGTAGCGAACACCGAGAACTTGACAAAGAATTGTGGTACCGAGCTTCCGGGGGAAAGAAGAGAGGAAAAGTATATGGGTTAAGCAATCTTAAGAATGATTTTAACGTTCAGCATCATGGCAAACAAGACCAAGAGGTATGTTTATTCTTTTAAGTTGTTTGGTTCAAACAAGTTTAAATTCAAATATTGACATTATTTTTTCATGCAATCACTTCTCAGTATAATATGTTAAACTTTTGTATGGATATTATTGAAAAATAGGCTATTTGACCTTAGAAGTCAAACTGACTTTTTCTCTTTATTCTATAATAATTGTATAAGCAGCTAATAAGTTTTATAAATTGTATAAATTGTGATAATGCTGGCCATTAATATTTCACTTTGCATTGGTTTTATTAGATCGAAAGATTGAACGTGATTATCCAAGATTTAGTGAAAGAAAAAGAAGAAGAAAAAGAAAGGATGAACGATATTATTGCTGGATTGGTGGTGGAAAAAGAGAAAGATAAGGCGGAGAAAGAGGCTTTGAATGAGAGGATGGCAAACATTGAAGCGATGCTAAAAGCTAGGTTTCAAAACGTATAAACACTTTGTTTTGAATATGTATTTTGTTATGATAACTTTGGTATTTGATGTTTCAAGTGGATAGTTTTATATAATTGTGAAAATTTGATATGTAAAATTGCCATTATATGCAGGGTTAAAATAGAAAATGGATAAAAATAATTTTTAAAAAATAAATAGAAATTGCGACCGCAAAAATGGTCGCAATTTTTCAAAAGACAGGCGGTCGGAAAACGATCGCAGTTTGTAAAAGACAGGCGGTCGGAAAACGATTGCAGTTTGTAAAAGGCATGCGGTCGGAATACGGTCGCGACAAGACCGTCGCAACCGAAGTCCCACAAAACCAGGAACAGTCGCAATATTTGTGACCATTATTAACGTCGCAAAACCCGGGTCGGAAAAGATAGCAGCAGTCGCAACTTAGTCGGAATAGAGCAATTGCGACGGGTGTTTTTCCGATTGTAGTTCCGGTCGGAAAACGGTCGCAACAGGGCAATTGCGACCGGTTTGCGACCAAAATTGCGGTCGGAAAAACCTAGTTTTCTAGTAGTGTGACCGTTGAGTTTTGCTTGTTTTCCGGTCTGGCCGCCGGCCACCGGGTCGACCGGCCGGCTACTTGCTGCAACGATCCAACACTATGAACCGGACCGGGTAAGGCTCCGGTCTCCGGTCCGGCCCTCAAAACACTGTTTTTTTTACGTCGCGCGTTGCGACGAAACTGAGCAAATGATAATGTAAAACAAACATGATTTGAAAATAAAACATGTTGTTTAGAAAGGCAAACCATTAGAACGGTTTAGTTTATCATTGTACCGTTTTATGATACCAAATAAATATTTTATCTTGGGTACAACTTCGTTTTTAAGAAAACTTATAACAGAATGTCGTGGGAAAAAATCAAGCACAACTACGTATTTAATTTTTTAGCAAAAAGTTATAAACGTAAATTATTAAAAAAAAGTATCAAAAGAAAAAAATGAATTATTAAAAAAATGGTAAGGATATATATATATATATATATATAGTTTTAAAATAAGAAAAAAATTAAAAACATGTTATTAAAAGTAAATATAATAATAAACTATTATAATATATTAAATAAAAAATAATAAAAAGTTATATATTATTTTAAAAATAAAATTACTATTCATCACTTTGTAAACAATTTATATAAAATACTAGGTTATAACCCTATGTATTACACGGGTTGAATAAATATAATTTGATATATTAAATAATAAAACAATATATCTTTAAAAACCTCATATGAGTTGAATAAATGTAGTTTTATATATTAAATAATAAAAAACAATTATATCTTTAAAACCCCGCGTATTGTATGGATTGAATAAATGTAATTTTATATACCAAATAATAAAAAGTTATATCTTTAAAAACCACATGTATTACACAGTTTGAAAAAAATGTAATTTTGTATTCCAAATAATAAAAAAATTATATTTTTAAAAACTCTTGTGTATTACACGGTTTCAATAAATCTAATCTTATATATCTAATTATTTTTTTTGAAAGTTATATACCATTTGATTTGTATATTATGTAATAAAATCGATATAGTTTTTTAATAATGAAAATAAAAATAAATAATATATCAATACAAAGTTATATCTTTAAAAACCTTCGTGTATTACAAAGTTTGAATAAATCTAATTTTAAATTTTGTAATAAAATCAATATAATTTTTTAATAATGAAAAAAATAAATAATACATTAATACAAATTTATATTTTAAAAAACCCCGTGTATTACACGGTTTGAATAAATCTAATTTTATATGTCAAATTATTATTTGCAATTTATATATAATTTGATTTATAAATTATGCAATAAAATTGATATAATTTTTTAATAATTAAAAAAATAAATTTTAAATTTAAACTAAATAACAATTATCTATAATTTAGTAGGAGAGTTATATAAGAGATTAAACCAAATAATAATTATCAACAATTAAAGATGAGATATAATAACAATTATCTATAATTTAGTATGAAATTATCTATAATTAAAATTAGATAGCCTAATATGATGACAAATGTCCTTTTAGTGATTTCTTTTATTATATAGTATAGACTAGGTTATCACCTACGAACTTCGCGGGTCGGAAAATTTAATATACATTATCACAAAGTGTATAAATAATAAACAAAGTTACATATTACATAAGTTACTTATTGACAAACTCAAAATACTGTCGATATATAAACCTTCTTTTTAAGCCTAGAGAGGAATCAATTAAAATAAGGCTAGTCGGCATGGACATCGTCCTCGGATCATCTTGGGGCGGCGACGATCCAAACACCGTGCCGACCCCCCCCCCCCCCCCGTCCCGTCTTGATCGTCGGGTTATAGACGTTTGCGACGATCCAAAGTGGTGGGCCCGGATGCTTTTGACCGTTCAAAATAAAAAAAAAATTTAATTTTCTAAATATTCAAACGGTTATATTTCAAAAATATACCCCAATTCACTTCCATTTTTATAAATACTCACCTCTTTAACCATTTTTTCCACAACTTTTCACCCACTACCACCCCATCTCTCTCACATTTTATAAACCACTCTTCCCTTTTTATAAAAACTCATCATATTTTATACCTTTTTTACACACTACCACCCCATTTCTCGCTAAAAAATTATCATGGCTTCACCCATGTCTTCCATTTCTTCTATTTCTTCTATGTCTTCATCGGGTTCGTCTGCGTGGTATTCATCATCTTCGGAAGAGGATGATATTATGCACAACATGATTATGAACGCGGCTCAAGTCTTCATGGCGTCTGATCAAGGGTCGTCCCAACGGGTAACTAGACGAGCAAAATATAACCGAGACCAAGAAGGTATTTTACTTTTTTTTCCATATGTTTTATATAGATTTGAAAATGTATTTTATAATTAATTTCATTTTTGTTTCGTTTTAAATTTATAGCCGGCCACGCTAAACTACTAGCCGATTATTTTGCCGACGAACCCGTGTACCCAGCCGAGATTTTCCGACGTCGGTTCCGCATGAGTCGTCCACTGTTTTTACGTATTGCAGGCGACATGGCCCAGTCTGATCCGTTTTTTACATTGCGGAACGACGCTAGGGGGCTAAGGGGTTTCAGTAATTTACAAAAATGCACGTCGGCCATTCGCCAACTTGCGTACGGTTACGCACCTGATGCATTAGACGAGTATATTAGGATGTCTGAAAGAACCGCACGTCGATGTTTGCACAAGTTTTGCGAATGGGTTGTCAAATTGTATAGCAAGCGATATCTGCGGAAACCGAACGCAAGCGACGTTCAAAAATTATATCAAGCACACGAAGAGAGACATGGTTTCCCAGGAATGTTCGGGAGCATTGATTGCATGCACTGGGCATGGCAGAACTGCCCAGTCGAATGGCAAGGTCAGTATACTAGGGGAGATCATGGACATCCGACTATTATTCTAGAGGCGGTTGCGTCACAGGATCTCTGGATCTGGCATGCTTTTTTTGGTCTACCTGGTTCGCTCAATGACCTTAACATCATATACCAGTCACCGATATTTGAGGATGTAGTGGCGGGTACAGGTCCGGACACAAGCTTTACAGTTTCGGGGGTGGAATACAGGCGAGGTTACTACCTAGGCGATGGGATATACCCAAAGTACTCGACAATCGTTAAAACTATTCCGCACCCGACAGACGACAAAAGAAAAAAGTTTGCGAAGTTTCAAGAGGGTGCGAGAAAAGATATTGAACGGGCTTTTGGTGTTCTACAAAAAAAATGGCACATCATTGAACATCCAGCACGTTCGCAAACACCAAAGAGGTTACGACATATTATGTACGCTTGTATCATCCTTCATAACATGGTCATTGAAGACGAAGGTAGAGCGATATGTGAGTACGACGAAGACGCGTCAACTGGAAATTCTGTTCCAGTTAGTGCGGAACAACAAGATTTGAACATGTTCGCTCTACGTAACGAGTACACACATCATAACCTACAAGCGGACTTGGTGGAGTACATTTGGAACAACGCTCAAAACGAACCCGACAACGACATGGAAGACGAAGACTAGTTGCTTCTTTTAATATATTAGGATATTTTTAAGTTTATGTTTTTTTTGTTTAGTTTATGTAATGTTTTTTAATATTAATGAAAATATTTTGTTACTTTATTTGTTAAATGTTAAAAAAAGTGGAAGATTAAAAAAAAAAAAACATAAAAGTGGTGGAGGATGATGACTAGGACCAACTTAACCATGCCCTCTAGTTTTGGAGGATGGACCAATCTTGGGAGGATGATGACGTGGCGCATACGTGGCGGATCATCCTCAAGGATGATCCATCAACCATACCCACTAGCCTAATATTTCTACCTTAACTTCTGACATTTTCACAATTTTGATCATCCGATCATCTTGTGTCGAGTAAAAAGATGCTAACAATATTTCGCAGCTAAAAAAGCTCACGAAGAGCATCGTTCCAATAAATTTAATGATTCACTTGGAACAACTCCCTCAAATGTCTGAGATTCATTTGTAATTTTAACAAAAAAAAAAACCATCAATTTAAAAATTAAAGATTCTATCAATTGAGGCAAATGTCTGAGATTCATTTGTAATTTTAACAACAAAAAAACCATCAAAATTAAATTGAAGATTCTATCAATTGAGGCAAAGCATTACCTAAACAAAATTAAAAGTTCTTCAGTTGTCTCTTCCAATCAATTAACCATCTTACTAACATAGGAGTTGCATCACAATTCTCACGAATGAGGTTGGAAATTTCAATTTGATCACTATGTGATGCCTCTTCCAACTTGTCGAGCCTCCGTTTTATTTGTATTCTCCTTTCACCGATCTCGAGAACCAAACCTTGGAGCTTTTGTAGAAGGTCATTCACCATAGGCACATGGTCGTCAGTTTGCGATCTCATATTTTGTTCCATGTTGCATAAAAACACAAAAAAGAGACATCATAACTTGTATACATAACAAAAATGAAAATTGTTCTAGTCATTATAAATTTATTTGTATCCATGATTAAAATACGACGACAAAACAAAAAATTTCGTTAAGAGTGTACCTTATAAGATGAATGAAACATCTCTTGTCCCTGCAGCCACAAATATACTACTAATAGAGTAAAGGATAAAAGAAATTATAGATCATCATAAGAGTAATTGGAAACTCAAAGGATGTATGGAAATGTAAATTTAATTAGCTCCAAAGGTGGCATAAATAAATTAAAAATAGACGACTATGAGCCACCATCATAGCCCCTCCAAAATGAAAGTTAAAACATAAAGGTTAAAGAGTCACTTGAATCAACACAAAGGACGTTGAAATAGGCAAAATTGAAACCATAATAATAATACAACAATCATGCTTAAATATGTAATCCGTCAATGAAAAAAAGATAAATCTGCCATGGCTTCGTACTAACCAGTTTCCATGTGAAAGCAAACTCATTTACATGACCATCACAGAAGCATCACCAAGATATGTAAAAATCTCATATTCACTTAAATTAGCACAAACCATAACCTCTTCAAAATGAAAATTAATAGAATAAAGCTTAAATACTCAGTTCATAAAACAAAAGGAAGTCGAAATAGGCAAAATTGAAACCATAACAAAACAACAATTAGCCTTGGATATATAAACTGTCGAGGGAAAAAAAATCTGCCATAGCTTCGTAATAACCGGTTGCTATGTGAGGGTAAAACAACATTTCACAGAGCCTTCTTTTCCACGCCAAAAGGGAAAAAAACACTTCAGATAAATTGTCATAGCCAACGCTCAACATCACGAACGAAGTATGAATTTACAACAATGGTTTGCCAATTATACATATACATATACATATACATATACATCTATATATATACAGGGGATCGCTAGAATGAGAACCACCACGAGTTATGAGAACCACGAGAACCGCGCCCCGCGGGTGGCCGTCGGCGACGAAATTTTTTTTACACCTAGATCCGTATATATTAGGACCGGGTGTAAATTTTCGGTTCAAACGGCGCGCCCGAGGGGGTAGTTTTTTACGCCCAAAGTTTGGGTTTTTTTAATTTTTCTTTTTTTTTTTTACCAAACTTTGGGCGTAAAAAACTACCCCCTCGGGCGCGCCGTTTGAACCGAAAATTTACACCCGGTCCTAAAATATACGGATCTAGGTGTAAAAAAAATTTCGTCGCCAACGGCCACCCGCAGGGCGCGGTTCTCGTGGTTCTCATAACTCGTGGTGGTTCTCATTCTAGCGGCTCCCTATATATACATATATATATATATATATGTATAGGGAGAAGATAATGCGAGAACCACCTCTTATTGCGAGAACCGCGAGAACCAATGTGAACACAACCAAAAATGCCTAAAAATAGCTAAAAATCACACAAAATTTTTTTTTTTAATTTTTAAATATTTTTTTATAAAAAAATCGCTACTTTTCGAAGCAAAAAAAAAAAATAAATTTTTTTTTTGGCTTATAAAAGTAGCGATTTTAACATAAAAAATATTATAAATTTTTTTTTTAGATTTTTTTAGATTTTTTTTAGGTTTTTTGGGGGTTTAGTTTTTAGCATTTTAGCTTGGGGGGGGGGGGGGGTTAGGTTTTTTTTTTTGGGGGGGGGGGAGGGGTTAGGTTTTTTTTAGGTTTTAGTTTTTAGCATTTAGCTTGGGGGGGGGGGGGGGTTAGGTTTTTTTTTTTTGGGGGGGGGGGGGGTGGGGGTTAGGTTTTTTTAGGTTTTTTTTAGCTATTTTAGGTTGTGTTCACATTGGTTCTCGCAGTTCTCACAATAAAGGTGGTTCTCGCATGAGCTCCTCCCTATATGTATATTATATTACCTATTAAAAGATACTTTTCAATGTCTTTTATGAAGAATTACAAACAACAGGTCCAAGTTACTGTAGCAGAAGTGCACAACCACAATCAATAAAGTATATAACAAACTATACCTAAACACTATCAATAATTTGATTACATCAACTAAAGTGACGAAGAAAAAACAACGAATGCAACAAATTAGGGCTACCGCAATTACAATCAGGTATAACATAGAAACCCCAAAAAGTCTATGAACCCACTTCGCTAAAATAACTCAAAAACCAAGAAAAAAAATAAAAAAGATTAGTGTAAACCAAAAAAGGCTTTTATCTTTACACAAAATAAAACCATAGCTGAGGTTACAAAAACGAAAAATATAGATTAAAACCTTAATCAGACAGATTTTCATGGCATTTACCATACTACCTAATAAATCCATCGTCAAAACTAATAGCTTAGTCTATTACACTTTGGGTCACCTATTTGACACGTTTCCTTTTTAACCTTTTTTATTACACCTATACGAAATACTGACCCAGTCAAGATGAGTATTAACCCAAATCGACCCATTCACGGAAGCCCGCACGATGTTGTGAGGGTGACAACTTGCAAAACGATATGGTGTCTCGTAAGTCATTACGATAGAGAAAGGTATGAAACACCACTAAGGAACCTTCAACCCATTTGACCCATTTCCATTTAACAAAATCTTTAACTTTACTCTTTACAGCATAACACAAAATAACAGAGTAGTCATACTTGCCTATAGTATGCAGGGATATAGCAGTTGTATCAATCTGAGAAATAAAACAAACCAACAATGTTTAGATATACAAGCAAACTATTAAGGATAATAAAGATTTAAGAAGGTTGATTTTGGGCAGATTAAATAGACACACCCAAAAAAGATTGCCAACCCTTTTTCCCTTTGATCAGCGGGCAGACTTGTCAAAATAAATTCCTTTTCATCTGCTGCAGTCTGATCAAAGAATAGAAAAAAATGAGAATAAAGAATTAGCCAATTAGGTTACTCTTCATTATTAACATGTCTAAAAGGTAACTAATTACACTCACAGTTTTCTTTACATCGTTACCCATCCATAAGGCTTTCTCTGAGAAATCCTTAGCAAGTATGACATGTCCTCTAGATAATTCTACAAGAAAACAAAACAAATTTCAACACAATATATATCAAAACATAGAAAGTATCCCAACGAAGAATTGTTTGATGGATCTTTATACTTTTCATGTAATTAATTGTTTTCACTTGCTATGATCCTTAATGTTATCAAAAAATATGTTCTTGAATAGTTTAAAAAACACGCATAAATTAAAGCATCCCTCGTTTATACCACAACCCGATTTCTACACAACTTCCTTTTGTTTTTTGTTTTTTTTGGGTAAAGGGTTTTACCCCGGTGATTTCATTCCAAACAAACCAAAAAAAGCACAAATGGAGTAGAGAAACCTACACCAGTTCTCTTACATGACATGCTACATAAGAGTAAACACCAAACAAACAAAGCTAAACAAAGCAAAACCACCTAGACACTAATAATAAACATATCAGGTAACTTTGAAGGTATCCACTGAGCTTAGCTTCCAATCATCCAAGATCTTTCTCACCTGCGGCTTATCTTTATACTTGAATGATAATAACTTCAACTTCACCGTATCGATAATGATGTCCGTTAACACTTCTGGCGGTCTCAGTTAATTGTTAAAGAATCTAGAGTTCCTTTCTTGCCAAACAAAATATGCAGCCGCCTTAATAGAAAGTTTTGCAATAACCGAATTCAAAGACCTGGAACTCGCTTTCGGCAGCAACCACCTCATGATGTCTTCCCACTTGTTAGGAACCGTCTTCATACTAGTCTTCTCCTTGATAGCGCCCAAAACTGTGGAGGAATACAAGCATTCAAAAAACAAATGCTCATGAGAATCCATCTCTCGCTGACACAATAAGCAACACATCATGTTCATAGAGCCACTAGTGATGCAATTCCATTTTCGAATTCTGTCTTGCGTCCATAATTTCCTTCGAAAGATCAACCAGCAATGGAAAGAATGTCTAGGAATATTACAACCCGACCAAACAACCTTTGCCCATTCTACTTCGTTACCACGTGAGAGAGTAGTCTCCAATACCAGCTTGGATGAAAACGGCATCAGTTTACCAGCGTTGGTTCGCCATAGAGTAACAAATCGAAGTGCAAAGTATCCTTGATTAAATGAACTAGCAAAGCTCGAGTAAACCAAGGAATTCAAGTGGCACAAAAGGTCCAAGCAAGGAAGATTTGAACTCAAAATTCTCAGGTATGAAGCTTCACAAGTGAGAGCTTCAACTTAGAGAAGAAATTGAGATCAAATTGTACAACTTCCTTTTGTTAGATAGATACTAAAACAAAATTACTTATTCTCAAGCACATGATATAAATGCTTCTTATAAAAACCATTAAAAAATACTTATAAAAAGCAAAATGTTGAAATTGATGCACCAATCAACATCATTCAAAGAGAAAGATAGAACATTGAGTATAAAAGTTGGAATAACATACATATATTTAATAAGTTTTGAAACAGAATAAATATAAAAAATGCAATGTTGGGAATAATAAACATACAAAATTTGAGTTAAGGAGATGTTTGAAAGTTTGAATAAACTGATTGCAAGACCGCAATCCGTAGTATGAACACAGCCAAATGAAGAACTAATAAGGAAAATATTAAATTGAAGAACAGGGGAAACAAAATCGCAAATTAATGTCAATGATATACCTTTAAAACCCTATTATTAATGCTGCCTGCTAATCCGAAGGAATGTTGGCTCAATCTCCATTCGATTCGTCAATTAACAAACCATAACATCTCAAATTCCACATAATCAACATCCCAACCTGGTATTATACAAACATATTTCAAAATTCAAAACAAAAATAAACAAAATAACCATAGTATAACGTCTAAGCAGTCTAATAATTGTGACTCTCCTTTCAAACCAAATGTTTTTGTCAACAAAAATGGTGGATGCTTAAAAAGATCTGTAAGAAAAAAAGCACCAGTCATAATCGAATGAAAGTATATCGACTTCAGAATCCTAGAATTGATTGAAAGAAACAAAGACCTCTGATCTATTTCTGAAGGAGATTTGCTTGAGAAGGAGATTTTTCATTGAGGCTTCCATTGTTGAACTTGCATCTTTTTGAAAATCGTTTAAGAATCGAATCACAATAAATACGGGAAAGGATTCAGTGGGTCTATTTGAAACCTCCTAAAAGATAGGGTTTTACCAGAAATCTAAATGCTTACCTTTGAAGATATGAAGAAATAAAAAAGAACTGGTGTAACCTACAAATAGCACAAAACAATTATTGAATACATACAAAAATATTTAGAGTGGCCAAGAACAAATGAGGAGAAATTACCCAGATAAATTCAAATGCACCATTTACCGTATTCTCCATCCCTTTCTCTTCGCTTCAGTTCAACATCAAACCCGAGAAATGGAGCATACAAATCATGGAATCAATCACAGCTCAGATAAATTCAAATGCCAACATGATAACCTGAACACATAACAAAACCATAACAACAAAATGACAACCCAAACATATTACAAAACCTATTATGAATCGCCAAAGAACAAAAAACACTATGTAGAGAATCAGTATGTAGGCTTTATGAGAAGGAAACAAAAAAACAATTAAAGTGATTAGAATCATAAAACAAACAAATCAAAACCAAAGAAACATACCTTTGTTTTGATCAATTGGAATAACTTCTCTCAAAAAGAGGATGCAACAATGGTTTCGGTTAGGGTTTTTCTACACGAAATCACAATTTAGGGTTTCTACTTCTAAAATCCCCATACACAAAATTTTGGTATAGTTCTCATAACAAAAAAGCTTACAACAACACATCTTCAAAAGAATATGGAAACGAAAATAATAAGCCCTAAAACCCTAAAATCAACTGGTTATACAACAGAGACACACGAATTGAAAAATAAAGTACAAAATATGAAGCATAGTTGTGTAGATCTGAAAGCAAAGAGACAATACCGAGTAAAAAAGTAATCCGTAACCTGAAAAACATTCACAAAAAAGAGGATGAACGAAGTGGTGTTAAACCAACACCTTCATAAGACCAGGAGAAACCCTAAATCAACCCATGTCATTCTCATCGTTCCTCTTCAGGTCACCAGCATCATCACCGTCTTCCTCATATTAGATGAAACAGTAAAAAATTATTAGAAATTGAGGTGATGAAACAAATAAAAAGTCAGAATCGACATACCTGGAAGTGAATCGACTTGATTTAGGAATCCTTTATCATGCGATTTACGCAAGAACAAACCCTAAATTGACACTCAATTTTGGCTCCCAAAAATCAATCAAGAACAATTTCTCCGTTATCTATACTTACTGTATTATAATGTATGAGAGATGGGTATTTTAAGATACCCAAAAAATAAGAACTTTTCCCCCACTTAATTTATAGAAAGACCCCTAAAATGAAGGTAGTTTAGTCTTTTAAACACTATTTATTTTTTAGCCCCTAAACTTATTACACTTAAATCCCTAACGTTTTAACAAAATTATAGATAATTACTTACAATTCACCCATCCACAACAGACTTATAATTTTTTTTACGTATTCTTGACATATCTTATAAACTATACTGTTTAAAAAAATCCAAAGATAGCATGACGACCTACACGTTTTTGTCAACGTTTCGGTAGTTGTCTTGTTCAATATCGACACACGGATTAAAAGGTACAAGTCGATAATGCTTTAATGTACAAGTAATTAATACTTCTGAACTAATGCGCCTAATCTACAAAGATGGGCTCCACCTATGCAAATAAAAACAAAAAGAATTAAAAGTATTTTATTAAAACTATCTAATATTTGTACTTAGATATATCTTATAAAAACTTAAAACTAACTACAACAAACTTCCTAAATAAAGGGGTGTCAAATCTAAAATTAAACCCTAATGCACTTTTATAGTTACTACTATAAATACATAGCAGGACACCCCTATATCTATTGCTAAACAAAGTTAAAAAAAAAATGAATCCAGTTCTGAATTCAATTGTTGCGATAAACCAAGCATGCGAGATTCAAAATTCTAATGTCAGTTCTGTTATATCGCAGCAGTGAATAATTGTTTTCTTTTATTTACTTTTATGTGAATGTTAACTTATTTGATTTTTCAGATTCAGTTGCATGATGAACATGCCGATTTAAACAACCCATTTGTCGAACAAGCTTCTAAGGTATTGAATTTGCGTATAGCTTTCATATTAACATGTTCGTTATGTTATTATATGTGTGTTTTATTACAGGATGATGGTGATAAAAGTGTTGATATTATTTTATGGTGCAATGTTTAGTCCATACAAGGCTAATCTTTAACATGAATTTAGTGAAGAGGTAATTTTAAGGTTTATTTATTTTTTTTACTTTTGTATTCAATTTTTGTCCTTTTTAAAGATCGAAAGTTTGAGACTCAAAGGAATAGATCCAAGAGACTCGCTGAACGGAAATGGAGTGAGGTTATTAATTTAGATGATTCTGAGGACAATGACAAAGAAGAGGAATTAGAAGATACTGCCGATTCAAGCACAAACCAGAAAACCCAATTAAAAATAACTCGAGTGTCAATTCAGAAGCGGAACAGATTTCATGCAGTCTAATATAAAACCTATCAAATGTTTTTATGTTTTTTTTCAATTTCAACTGTCATGTTTGATCTTGACGTATGAATAAAGTTTGTTTTATATTTAAACTTTATTTATGGTGTTAATATAATGCAGTTATTGACCATATTAATAAGTTCAAAATAAAGTTAGTATCCTAAATTTACAAATCAACTAAACTTATATAAGTTAATATCCTAAAGTTGCAATAAATATATATTGCAGTTAGATATAGTCAAGCTGAAATTATAAAATATTGCAGTTATTCTTGGATATTAATCTAATAATTTGTATTTCTAAATTAAAAATTAATAAAGTAATAAACTTTAAAGCTAAACAAAAAAACTGAACTTAGTATGATATAAAGTTAGTAAAGATATAAACTGTTAACATCTTTTTTTTTTACAAAAAAACTGTTTTAAAAATTTTATAAAAATATAACTTTTTATATATATAAAAACGAAATTTAACAATTAAAGTTAAAGGTGTAAAACGTATTTATGAGTCAATTACCATTTTTTATATTAAATTTTTTTTTAAACTTAAAGTTTATTGGATGAGTACCATGTGGATATTTAAAAAAAGTTATAAACTTTAAAGAATAAAATTATAAACTTTATCATTAAACAACAAAATAAACTTAATTTACAACTTTAACAACTTATCTTTTATTTTTTGTCATTTGATTATCATCTTTTTTTTAAAAACGAAACTTTACATGTGTAAATTTTTTTTTACTTTATTTATAAACAAAATATTTTGTTTTTATATAAAATTATTCTTTTATAAACATTTTTTTGTAACAAGTAATATAAATAAAATACTCCAGAAATTTACAATCTTTACTGGATAAATACTAAAATGTGTTGCAAATTTTTAGCAATTATAAGTTCAACTATATTGTTCTAGATAATATTATTCAGTTTCAAAAGAACTCTTTACCAACTTAACTAGATAAGTAGTAGATTGTGTTGTATATTTTTAGGGATTATAGGTTAAAAGTAGACTTATATAGATAAGATTAGTTAGGAACTAAAAATCTAAACTTAGTATGATATAAAGTTAATAAAGATATAAATTCTTAACATCCTATTTTTTTTTATAAAAACAATTCTTGAAATTTTATAAAAAATATAATTTTTTATATCTGTAAAAAACCGAAATTTAACAATTTAAGTTAAAGCTCTAAAACGTACTTATGAGTCAAATACTATTTTTTATTTTTATAAAAACGAAAATTTTAAACTTAAAGTTTATTGAATGAGTACTATGTGGATATTTAAAAAAAGTTATGAACTTTAAAGAATAGAATTATACTTTATAATTTAACCAATAAAATAAACATACTTTACAATTATAGCAACTTATCTTTTATTTTTTGTCTTTTGATTATTAAATTTTATAAAAAAAAAACAATATTTTTTGTCTTTTGATTATTACTTAAAAAAACAAATTTTACATATGTGTAACACTAATGACATATATCCACCACAATAATGTTACCATAAATATTATACGAATAAGAAAACTACCAGAAACGAGTGCCGCAATCTAAAGTGTCGTCCCCGCCGCATCGCGCGGGCACCCTACTTGTTTCTCCTAATATGAATAAACTCGCTGAATTACAAGCACACGTAAGAACCCTAAAAACATGTATAACGATTAAAAGATGAATACAAACCTGGCAAGTCGAATCTAGACTCGGATTCTCATCCTTCTTTGTCGCATCAACAGGAAGGAACAAATCAAGAAGAAGGATGGTTAGAATCAGATTAGGATTCATAAAAGATGTAGAGATTTGAATCATACCTGGGAACTCCGAGGGAGAGAACAACCGCAAGAGATGGCCGTCGATGGAGGAGTAAGAGAATCTAGGGTTTGAGGAGGCGATGGGAAGAGAGAGACGTATGAAGAATGATTTAGGGTTTCTCATGTCATCAACAAAAGAAACAAAAGGCGGACGGGAGTTGGGCGGGAAAAGGGAAAAAATGTAGCCCTCTTCTACTGGCACGTGGCCCAAATAACTTTTATTTATTATATGTAATAGATTAGTAACATCCCGTCTTTTTTCAAACTAAAAAGACACAAAGAAAAATACCATTTGATATAATAGTTTCTGATATTATCAACTGAGATACTGTACAAATGAACAAGCCAACAAAATTTGTGTAAATTACGCATTTATATATTAACCATTGCTTTCTAATAAATGTAATCCTGTAATACAAAGTGAGTCATTTTTCTTTTACTCACAACATTGTGAGTCATTCTTTCTTTTTACCAAATGCTTTGCAAAACCCTAAATATTTTTCAGTTATACTTACAGTGATTAAGTTTTTGTATTCTACAATTACTACCGGTATGTGGGGTTTTGTATACATTACTTGATAAGCTTCACCATTGGACAACAGGTTAGTCAATTTGTGATATGACCATAGTCACAGATCCGATCGAGTGACAAATACCGATTTGAGTATTTGATAGATATAAACAATGTAATCACCCTTGATACTGTAAAATATAACAATGTGTCTTTTTATAAAATTGAATGAACTCGCTAGAATTTTTCGCTGATAAAATGTTTTCAAACGCGTTTCATGTAACTTACTGTGAAGGTAATAGAAGCCCGTTATGGAGCACTGAAGGCTTAAATAAAGTGGCTAGGATTACCTGAGTAAAAAGAAGAAATTTATGTTTTGTCAATTAGGGTCTATCCCTATAAAAACATTTGAATAGAATATGGGTTTTATCCCATTTGTTTAATAATAAAAAGTTTGGTGTTTTACAAACTCTGAATTTATTTCCCAACTACGATCCTGATGATACATTCCGCTGCAAATTTAATAAACACCGATACCACATGTTACTGGCTCACGGCTCCCGCCCAGGGTGTGGTCGGGGGCTGTGACACCATACACCAACACCCCACTTTGACAATGCAATCAAAAGCGCCCTTCGCATTCCCAGTTATGCCAAATAGACCAACACCCCACGGTTTATAATTTTAAATTCGATTCGAAATTCGAATTAAAATAATATATATTTACTTATTTTATATATATAGGGGAAAGTTCATTTGAGAAGAAAATTAAATTAAAAAGAAAAAGAACAAATGATACAAATGTAAAACATTAAATAGCTTTTCTCTCAACTCATTAATTATTATCTTTGAGTAATTAATTAGTCATAAACACTATCATCATTCACACTTAAATTTTTACTTACACACATCAAAATTTATCCTACACGTTTTGAAATTTATCCTACACATATTGAAATTTATCCTACACAGCTCGTAATTCATCCTGCATATCTCGTAATTTATGCTACACTTTAAATTAATTTTTTTTTTCTTTTTTTGAAAAATATGTTTTTTTGAAAATAAGTTACAAATTTAATGTAGTTACCTATTAAAAAGGAAGACTACAAATTAATGATCCATCTAAGTTTACCAATATACCCTTACACTAATATTAAATAAAAAAATTAAATGAAGTAAAATGAAGTATTACAAAAACTTATTCTCATTTGAACTCTCCACTATATATATAAGACATATATAACTTTTATTGTGCTATAGTATAAATTTAGTCTCTCTAAAAAACTAAAATAGCCCATTACCAAACCCACTACAAAACCTATAAACTAAAACGAATTTTGCATATTTTAACTGAATTTGAATCAAAACGAATTTATTCGAATTCGAACTTTTAATTGAATTAGAATCGAATTCAAATTGGGATTTTGATTCAAATTCGAATTCACTGGTTCTTAATCGAATACGAATTCAAGAAAAAAATAAATTATTCAAAAAATTCGAAAATTCGACATATTCAATTCGATGAACACCCGCGTAAGTGCTTTCCTTATACCTAAATGAAAGTTGAAGAAAAATGAAAACATAAAGGTATGGTAAAGATGCATTGTACAAGTCACTTACATATGGGGCTGACAAGGTCTTGTGATGTGGCCAACCTTGAATATAAGGAGCATAGTACAACCAACATATGGGTACAAAACTTACAAATATGATAGGTTTACTCACTTCACAACTTTTTAAAGCTCTAAACACACTAAAGAAAAATTAGACCGACCAAATGATGATTTGAAATCAACATTAGCGAATTAGACTGACCAATTCACCAATTTAGTATTTTGAGTTTGTTTCGCCATAAAGCATCATTTTCAGTTTTCACCATAGGTCTGGTTTGGTTTCTTGGCTATGTTTTCACTGCAAGTGTACCATTTATTGTGGATTTAATTTTTTTTCTTGATTGAAAATCTTTAGTTCTCTATTGTGGTTGAAAAATCAGTTGTTTTGTAGGATGTTTATCTGTTATATACTGCCGCCGTTCAAAAGAAATGTTATATATCTTGGTAACAATCTTGGTATCTATATAGCATATTTGGATAGAAGTTTGTAGCTATATGTTTTGAGATTGAAATGAAGCCTCAGAATTGTGTAAATAACGCATTTATATATTAACCATTGCTTTCTAATAAATGTAAACCTATAATACAACAAGATTGACTATATTATTTATTTTACCTTTTTACAACAACACACACACTGATACACATACAGTTAGGTAGATCTCTTGGCACCCAGCATTCTTGAAAGCTCCTTAATCAAAGGCTTCTCTTTGATGTCTTCCTCTATCTTTATATGCCATTTGTTAGCTACATCTTCTGCCTAAAAATTAGTAAACTACTTTAGATTGCACACAAATTAACATCTTAAACTAAATCATATGATTTACCATACCCAAGTTCTTAATGGGGTCACTCGCTCCTTAATCGATTCGAATTTTGGCTGGACAATATCCTTTCCTTTAGTTCGAATATCATCCGTCTGCAAAACAGATTACATGTTCATGCTAACAAAGCTTATAAAAGAGCGTGACATTATTCATTACAGTTTATGTATTTCATCTCGAATAAACGAACACCTAGAAACATGATAAAAGTGCATAGAGATTGAAAATCACTTACTGTATGTAGCTCGAGTTGTGAGACTGCAAGTCCAATAGTCAACGTGGCCCCACCAAAGACAAGAGCGGTGGCAGCAGCAAACGCTTTTGCAACTAGGATAAAAGAACAATGAGCATGTTAACTTTATAAAGCAAATGACTTTTGGCATCAAATAGAACATTTTTTCATTTATGTTCAGTAACCACAGTGAAGTTATAAAAAGTATGAGAAGTCAATATGTTTGGCACTAGATTACTGATTATGTATTTGTATGACCATGAAGCGGTTGTGAAAACGTCTAAAGAAACATACTTTGTGACAATCCAACAGCTGCGGCCTTCAACTTCTCAGGATTAACAGGGGTATACTTGTCAGTACGCAGTTCATTGGCAGTTGATGCAGAAAATGAATTCTCTGAGTTAGGCAGCTGCCATCTGCAAGTAAGATTAAATCTTAAGAGATCTTTTAAAACTGAAAACCATCAAGAATTAACAAGGCTCACAGAGAAAAGATTTAAATACAGAAATAACCCATAAAGTATGATGACAGATTCTCCCATAATCTTAATTTTCATGAAATTTAAGCTGAATTGCAGGTGAAAATCAGTACCGAATGCAAGAAATCCTAACTACATATCCAACCCAATTTCAAAATGAATTGTGCCTTTCTCCTTTCATGGTTAAAATTCGATAACTAAAACCTAACGTTAACGATCTTCTTGATATAACTTGAGAACTTTCAACCTTAGAAAGGCTACATGTTGGCAATGAAAACCAAGTGTGTAACATCCTAACGCTAGTACCAACCATTTTGTCCGTTTTGCTCACAAAGAGCTCATGGATTTGTTTCTGGTTAACTAAGTGGAGACTTCAAGATGTCATCCATCCTAGAATTACTTCCACCGAAGCAGCGCGCTTAATTGTATTCTCTTCTCTTAGGTCATCCATCCTAGGATTACTTCCAACCAAAACCAATGCAACCAAAAGGCGTTATGCGTTTCTAATGTACCTACTACCATCTCTCAATGTGTGATCACTTCGGGTACTACAAAAAGGGTTCATTTTCACCTTAAAACAAGCATACATTCCAATCAACCCAAAGAAAACTGCTCTATATCTCCAAAATCAGCTCAAAATCCACATTAAATCACATACTAATCTCCACTGATAAAATATTCAAAAAAATGAAAAATTAAATACCTTTTGGGTCCAAAAGTAACTTGAGGAAGTGAGACGTAAGCCCTAAGCGGGTTAATAGCATCACGAGACACAGAAGAAACAGCATTGTTTTCATCAGCCTGAAGAAGCCACTTGGACCCAGTTGACAGAGTCGAAGCGGACGGTGGTTGAAACATTTTGGTGGGTAAATTGTGCCTCAGAATCTCCGGCAGAACATCGGCGCCGGTGGTTTCATGAATTGTGGTCGGCGGAGGAGGAGGGTTGGTGGTGGATTTGTTGGTTTTTTCAACGAGACGACCGACGGCGTGTTTGGATTCTTGTAAGAAGTATGCGCCTTCTTTGCCTGCTGCTATTCTTCCGACCAGAAAACTCATGTCAGAGGTTTGATTGTGGGATTTTGGGTTTAGGGGATTTGGTTGTGTCGGGTGGTTTATATAGGGTGGAGAGATGGGGGTGGTTTTGGTTATGGAAGAAAGTCAGAAACTATGCTCCCTTCTGTTTGGTGTTTCTATTGATTTCTTTATGCAAGAAGAAAATAAAATAACTATAAATTTGACTCATGAAGTTTCATTAGAATAATAAGATTAGGATTAATACAAAGGATTCTAATGTTCAGGTTTTTTTAGGTTTTTGAGGGGTGGGGGTAGGTTTTTTGGTGAGGTATAGTTTTTTTTTTTTTTTTTGTTTTTTTTTGTTTATTTTGGAGGGGGGGGGGGGGGGGGGGTGGTTTAGGTTTTGGATGGTGGTGTAGGGGGTTTAAGTTTTAGGTTGACACTTGTCACTCTATAAATCTTTCTTACAATTCTTATAATTAAAGCCTTTGTAGAATAACTTAACCGTAGAATAATAATAGACTATGTAAAATGATGAAAAAACATGACTTTATTTTACATCAAGAAAACATTGACTAAGATAAAATTGAACTCAAATATTTTGCACGGACTCAAATATTAGACACTCAAATAAAAAGTGTCATGGTATTCTGGCCATCTTCATTGACACTATAAGACCACACTGAGCAGTGAGTGTTTTGGTGATGTGAAAGGCTCTACCACACCAGCACACCACCCCGTGTCTTGGCATGGTGAGAGGGGCAGGAGAAATCCCACCTGTGTGGAGAGGGAAAGCTTGATGAGATGAGTGTTGTTTAGGTTGGTTTTAATCGGTTGATGTTTAATTTTAATTTAATTTTTTTAAAACGTCACTTTCACGCCCCTCCCACTCCGTGTTTTTTTTTTTACCACACCCCCTTACTGACGTGGCTGTCGCATGACGCTTAACCTCTTCATGTCCTCTCACTCCGTATAATCTAACAAACCCAAATGAAAAAAATGTTTGATACCTGGCTTATTAGAGCCATTCCATCATTAATCATAGTTGGCTTATACGGGGTTGTTTAACATCCTTTTTATGGGAGAATATGAGAATGTGATCCTTTTAGGATAAATATTTTTATTGGTTTTTTTTTTCTTTTTTTATAAATATACTACTAAGGCTAAATGTAGAAACATTATTCCTATAACAAAGACATGTTTGTCTTTTTTCAGTACAACCTTAATTCATTCTCGATCCAAGTATGATCACTAACTTGGGCATTAGATCCAATTGACTTCCCCATGAACCCTCCAACCCTAGTCTTACTTTCTTTGAAGTAGGTTTAAGCATCGAGTAACGGTTGTAGCATCTCCTTGCTTCTTTATTGTATGTTGTTGGCTCTAGTTGTCAAGGGTTTGACCTATTAAACACATTTCATAACATCCATACATGTATCCTACAAGAGGATTCATATCCATTCAATCATTTATGTTTTAACCAATGTCATTCTCAACTTCGTTTATGCCTTACATTACACACCGTGCCCTTGATGTATATTAGATGTAACAAAATGAATGTTATATGTTTTTTTCTTATAAACATGTATAATGTCTATATTTATATTCATTAGACGAATTCCGTCAAAATTAACTAAGTAGAGCTATATGATAATAGTTTAGCAAGCAACATGTTAATCATATTATATAATAGATTGACACATGTGTTACACAAGGTTGTATAATAGAAACGTTATAATTATATAATCTATAAAAAAAAAAACTTCATATAAGTGACGTATTTTCATTACCATGTGACAGTTCACACAAATAGCTTGAATTTATCACAGACATCGGCATATGTATAAGTAACATTGAAATACCATAATAGCTATGTATTACACAGGTTGAATACTGAAAAATATGTAATACATTAATATGTGTATATATATATATAGGGTAAGGTTATTGTAAAAAATGTTAAAAGTGTGAGAAAGGTGAGAAATATTGTGGAGATGACATGCGTCCTAAATCTAAATTAATTCAAAAAGGTAAACAAGTAATTTTATCATTAATTCAATTAATTAAACACTTCCCATAACCGCCACCTTAATTATAGGAACTAGATTTTTTTAAAAGATCTCTATAAACACTATTCAGCAAGTATATAACACCATTCAGCAAATATATAACACCATTCAGTATGTATATAACACTATTCAGCAAGTATAAAACACCATTTGCAAGTATATAACACAATTCAGTAAGTATATAACACCATTCAGCAAGTATATAACACCGTTAAGTAACTATATAACACCATTCAGTAAGTATATAACACCATTCATGGACTAAACATCTGATCGAAACATATTTTTTCTCTCTATATAAGTATAGCAATATGGTACTCATATTAAAGATAAAAAAAAAAAACGCTCGTTATTATGGTGTAATTTTTTTTAAAAAAAAGTTACGTATAAAAAGTTATTGACGTTTAAAAAAGACGGGGGGAAGTTACATGTGCATTAATGTTAGTTTCTTAATTTAAAAATGTTAAATTTACCTATATATCCTTAATCTAGAAAATTAATATGTTTAATAGTAAACATTATTTACAATTTTGTCATTATGATCTCAACCATTAGATCAAAGATCTAATGGTGTAGATTCTTTCTCACCTTTCTCACAAAAAACCCTTTTTTTACAAGAACCTCTACCTATATATATATATATATATATATATATATATATATTCTTCACGTGACAGAAATTACGTACGATGTTACATGTGATAATGTATATAAATAATGCTATTTTTATTATTGTGTATCTTTTAAATATAAGTTTTATTTAAATTAAATGAAAATAATTTTATTAGCATGTCATAAATTAGATCATTGTTATTCTTGTTAATAATTGTTATGCGGATTTAATTAATGATTGATTATTATAAAAATATGATTTAAGTTAACGGTTTATATTTGACGAATAACATATTTTCATAATTATTGATACCTATATTCAATGTTGTAGAAGGCGCTAGGCGCTAGTCGGGATGTGAGGTACCGCCTAGGGATTAATCGGAATGGGATTTTTATATGTATTTTTTCAAAATTATATATATATATATACCCAATAATATAAAAATAATACTTCAAAATTCACATAAATACTTCAAGTTTCAGATAGTATGGTTCGATTTTGACCGATTTTGACCAATTTTGACCGCCTAGGACCGATTTTGACCGATTAATATAGTCCGATTAATCCGATTTTTGACCGCCTAGGACCGCCTAGGTACCGCCTTTGACCATGGCCGATTAATTGATCGACTAGCTCAAAATTAGGCAGTAAGTGGCCGCCTAGCGCCTAGGCGCCGATTAATCGGCCACCTAGGCCGATTTCTGCAACACTGCCTATATTATGTCACAAATAGGTAAAAAAAATTGTAGTTTAAAAGTATAATTATGTTACTCTTTCCTCCTTTATAAAAGGGCTATTGGATTTTATCACTCCCAATTGTTGACTATTGGCCGCTGCCACCCTCAACTATCACTTTGACGCTCGTCACCCCCAACTTAACACTTAGTGTGTTCTGTCACCACATCATTAACTAATCACTAACTTTTGATCCTGTTACAATACTTCTGGGGTGTCCTAAGATCCCTATGACACCCCCAAATGTATGGTACCAAGATCAAAAGTTAGTGATCAATTAATGACGTGGTGACAGAACACACTAAATGTTAAGTTGGGGGTGACGGGCGTCAAACTGATGGTTGAGGGTGGCAACGGTCAATAGCCAATAGTTACGGGTGATAAAATCCAATAACCCTTTATAAAATATTTCTTTATTTAGGGTTGTGAGAGATTTGAGAGGAAGAAAATGATGAGTTGAAATAAAGTGGAGATACGTGTCCAATTTTGTATTTTGTTTTATATAAAATAATAATAATAATAATTAATAATTACTTATAGTATAATTGGTTAAAAACTATTTTGTCCGCTTTTGAAATTTGGATGGTCAACATGCAATACGAACCTTTTTTTTTTTTTTTGTTGATCAAAAAGAAAAAAAAAAAAAATACTATTTTTCTTTAAATACTATATTTGCCCGAATTACTTGCCGTTTATCCCAAGGAATATTGACTTGTTATACTTTTGTCGTATTTAGTCACATAATGGGTGCTATTTACTTGATGCCCAAGCATTCACCAGATGAGCTAATCGAGTTGGGCAACGTACGTGTAATATTTTATTCGTGTTTTTTAGTGGAGTTTAACAAGTACACATTAAGTATTAAATATATAAGATAAAAAACCAAAGTAAAAACCAGAAGTTCAACCAACATGTATAAGCTTTTATCAATATGCGAAAATCAAATTAATTATTAGAAATACAAACTAGGATTAAGCACCCCCGCGTTGCGGCGGGGGCGAACACCAATGTCACACTACTGCCAATGAACACCAACACTAAAGTTACGACGTTGCAGCGTGTTAATGCGAAGAAATTAAACCGAAACGTAAAACATATAAAAGAATAACTAAGTCGATCTAGGACCCGCGCGTTACGATGAACCTGTCAAATGAAAAAAAATAGACAACGTAAAAATGTTTAACCACACATGCACGTTGCGCCGTGTTAACTCGCAAAATTTAGAACGGAACGTAAAGCGAAAATTTTGCGAAAAATGAAAAGTATAGAGGAACAAAGTTGAAAGTGAAAAAGTTGTGCGGTTAAATTGTAAAAGATGATGTACAATAGTTTAATGCATACAAGTGTTACAAATTATATCTATACTAAGAGTCACATGGGAGGAGCTTGAAGTTCAAGCCACACTACACATGGTCTTATGCTTGCTACAGACTCATGCATTATCATTGGGCACACTACGCAATAATCACTTGTACTTTCTTGTGGCTCAAAGTTGTAAACCCACATTAGGTATAACCATACACTACTACAGAAATAGGCATTTGCTACGGCCAAATCCGTAGCAAATCCGTAGCAAACACCATTTCTGCTACGAATTTGCTACGGATTTGGTTCGTAGCTACAAGTCCCGTCGCGCATTTATTTGCTACGAACTTTAGCTACGGAAATTATGTTTGCGACGAATTTAGCTACAAAAAATGGCGTCGGTATTTTAGCCACGAATTTGCTATGAAGAAGGTTGCTACGAAATTTCGCTATGGGTTTTTAGCTACAGATGTTTTTAGCTACGATTGTTTTTAGCTACAGTTGTTTTTAGCTACAGTTGTTTTTAGCTACGGATACTTATAGCTACGGAAAATTTTAGCTACGAATGTTTTTAGCTACCGATAATTTTAGCTATGGTTATTTTTAGCTACGGAGTAGTTTTGCTACGAATGGGTTGGCTATGATAATTTGCAATGTTTTTGCTACAAATTTTAACTACGAACTTGCTATGGTTTGGCTACGAGATTTTGCTACCTTTTGCATTTTTCTTGCTACGTTTTTAGCTGTCGGGTTTACTACAGACTTTAGCTACAAATTCACTATAATTTGGCTACAAAAATTTGTAGGCTTTTGCTACGATTCTGCAACGGAATTTAGTTACGAATTTCGCTTGACTTTGCTACGGATATAGCTATCGATTTTAGAAGGTCTTTGCAACAATTTTAGCTACACTATTTGCCTGGAATTTTTCTAATAAATTCTTTTTTTATATTGTTTTATATTTTTCCTTTATAAATATTATATTCAAGTTTCATAAATATAAAAAACTGAAACTAAAAATAAATACACAAACCATATAACATAATAATTCAAACATAACAATAAATATTAAAAACTCATACTAAAGATCCAAATCATTCAAACATAACCGAATGCAACACGATAAACATCCAAATAATTCAAACATAACCAAACCTAACATGATAAAAGTCCAAATTATCTAAAAGCAACATAATAAAATTCAACGCATTTTAAGTTGGTGGCGGGTTTTGTGCCAACATTTGAATTTTCTCATTCATTTCGGCATACAACCTCGCGCCTTCTTCAATTTTCTCCATCATAGCATGTTTCTCTATCTTATCTTGTTCCAACTCCGCTATTTTTTTCTTCAACCGTTCCACCTACAACATCAAAAGCAAAAATAACCCGTTAATATCCATTATGACACCTAATAAGTTATCATAACATATTATAACCAAAGAGGTGGGATCCGATACAAACCATGTTGATTATAAAAACGATGAGAACAAATGCGGTCTATATATTTTCTTGATCAAGGGTTAGTATTAATTACACATCATCATATCAGATTTAGTTATAAGAATTAGTAGTATTAGGGGCATTTTAGTTCAGATTTAGTTATAAGAATTAGTAGTATTAGGGTCATTTTAGTGCAAAAAAAATAGTTGGTAGTTATGAAAGTAGCACAGTCAAAACCAGCACAGTTGAAATCAGCACAAACAACCAGCAATATCACAAATGAAAACAACACAAACAACCAACAATGTTTAATCTTTTGCTAAAAATAGTTGCAGAGAGTTACGAAACCAACACAAACAAAAGTAGCACATTCGAAATCAGCACAAACAACATAAACACTTTTGAAACCAATATGTTCGAAACAAGTACTGAAGTCAAACAGATTCGAAACCAGCACAATTAATTTTAAAATCAGCACAAACAGACTCGAAACCAACATCTACTTCATCAGTCTAGTTCATAGGGCTAATTCATGAAGTTCATATAGAGCTATGAATGGTTATATCTTGTACCAGCTTGATACATTAACTAATAATTTAAAACATGGTTGATAATTTATAAAATATAAACGAAAAACAATAAAATATTAAAAAGACTATCGTACTTACAATTGGTGCCTCTCCTGTCATGTTAAAAATTATGTATGAAAAACTGGAATTGAAATAGGAAATGTCGAAGATACTGGATTCACAAATTGGAACTTAATCAAACAAAGATAATGGAATGGATGAACAAATTGGAACTTAATCACCCATTAATAATCTTTATCACAAAAAATAGACTTTTTTCTACTAAAAGAGTTAATACATACCTCATCATTGTCACTTCTCTCTTGTGCACCCATCATCACGACACGCGAGTCAATGGTAGTGCCGATCCCATACATTTTACCCTTTTTTTTGCCTCCAACAGTTTGCGACAACAATTCCATGTCAATTTCCGGATGCAAGCTGGTATCCTCTTCATATTTGTTGATAGCATATTTATTGTAAGTTTCCTGTGATGGGCCCATAAAACAATCAATAAATTAACTTCATATAATTATATAAGAAAGTATTTCTATTAAAAGCGCTCGCATTTTGCACTAAGGTGAGGCGAGTCGTCCGGAAAGCACATCATAGCAGTCCATGCACGGTTCTGGCAAAATTTTAAAATTCCAGCAAATTTTCTGCTGGATTCTGGCAGTATTTCGGCCAGGGTCAGCTCTAAACAGCCTATAAGTTTACCAAAATATATTTCCAGCTTCATGCTTGTAAATGTTGAAATATCTAGCCTAAAACTTAAATAATAAACATAAGAAGATTAGAAAGTAGCTGAGAAAATAAAAAAGATGTATATTGTCGAAGGTCAATAAGAGGTAGAATACATGATGTTTTGTTGAAAGTGTTTCCTATTACATAACAGCGACAACAGTCCAACACATACTCAAAATTCTTATTCTTATTTCTTACAAAATGCTCTTAACTCGTAGTAAAATTTGCCACCATTTTTTTCCATAGCAAATGCATCTTTTTGTAGTAGTGATAAGATGCATAATACATCTACAAAGTTTGATGTACAAGCTTTAATGCAACAAAATGTCTACAAAGCTTGATGTACAAGCTTTAATGCAACAAAATGTTGCAAATCATATAGTATATAATTATCAATATGCGAAAATCAAATTAATAATTAGAGATATAAATTATACTTTTTTTTTTTGTAAATTACCAAACTTTGAATGGAATTCCCATGCGTATTGTAGCAGGATTTCGGTCAATATTAGTTTGGTTTGTTATAGTATCTGTATGGTATCGGCACTCCGTATAATAATCGACAAAAAAAACTTAAAAAATAATGTTGTGATATTCTAAAAGGATATCGACACATGTTTTACATCAATATAGAAAACAATAGAAATGAATACCAAACTAGTTCCAATAATGCCGATATCAGTGTTCACAATGTTCAGTCAGAATCAGTTCAATTCACTAGGACACCGGTATAGTACTAACACTCACTATAGCTTACAAGTACAACATAAAAAAACACTCTATTTTGAACTCAAGTACATTAATAAAATTTGTACTGAAATTTGAGTAAAGCAGCTAAGGAGGTTTTATACATTAAAAAAGACTTTTTTGTTCCTTTTCGTTTTAAACTAATTTAATTTGTTTTACCTGTTTAACAATTTATGATAAAAGATAATTATAAGAAAACGGATCAAATTATACGATCTCTATTCCACAATCCTAGATTAATGTGTATGACTGTATTCTATACCAAGTAACATGCATGACCTATAAGCATGGTTGGACTGACCTAAATTTTTTTTTTCTCTTAAAACTATTACAATTTATATATACATATATAACAAGTTTCAATCTCATTACAAACATTATACTATTACAACAACAATGTAACTTTTTGAATAAAATACTTTATAAGGTTTTGTCTTTGGAAGGTTAGGGTTTGCAATTCAGAAAGGGGTGGCGGCGCAGCTTGTTGCCCGTCTACCTTCTATTTTGATGTAACTTGGCAAGTTTTTTGGTGGAAAATTAATAAGGTTTTATACAACAAAGAAGACTTTAGGCACGTTTCATTTTAGGTTAATTTTGTTTGTTTAACGTGTTTGACCAACTATGATAAAACATAATCTAAACTGACTCAATATGACTAAACATAATATTTCTATCTCCATGACAGGCAAAAGAAATGAGAAAGACAACATGTAGTTTTATTCAAGAAGATTTGAAAATGGATAACATTTATGACTACATGTTCCGTCTTTTAACATGATATTCAAATCTTAATACATACGAGCCGAGTGTACCTACTTGTTCAGGGACGATGTCTTGCACTTCAAAAGGACTTGATAAGCCGTCCATGGAGGAATTTACTATAAACAAGCCGATTGTTGTTAGCCTGCGTATCATGCAACCTCCTTATGACTTGCAAACTTTTAACTCTATACTAGATACAAAAGTGAGTTCGATTAAACAAGTTCGAAAAGCGGGAAAAAAGAATACTTTGAACAAATTAATCAAGAGTAGTGATTTACGTGGTTTTATATTAGAATGCATGTAGTGACATTCTTTTGTAGCGTAGAAGGATATGCTATTAATGGTTTTTCTTGAAAAAGTTTTGGTGCTCAACAAAAATTAGGGTTAATGTAATTTTTCTACTAATCTTTTTGCAAATTTTCTTAATTATTAGGATGTTGATGAAGAGGATTTTCGTGATAAGGATGATGAAGAGGTAAACAATAATTTTCTGTACTTTTCTTTTGTTTAGAGAGGATTTTTACCATTTTGACTCATCTTATCTGGTCAAGCTAAAGCATACGTAAACGAGGCCAAACCCTCTAATTTATTCTATTTCTATTGCAGGACATTGGCACAAATGACACTGATGAAGTTGAAGATGAGGATTGAGAGAACTGAATGTGTGCAGGGTTGTTTACCCGATATATTAGTCGGTAAGGTTTATATATTAGTTGTTGTTTCGAAGTTTTCTGCTTGTTTTTAAATATTTCTATTAACTACATTGTAGTGATAGCCTCGTATTAGTCTATTTATCAATTGAGCCAAATCTTTACAACTTATTAAACAAATTCAGATAAGGATGTGAATTTTACTTTCCACGAGTACTTTATTCTAAGCATTGAAGTGATTAGCATTTCATTAGTTAGACTCAACTTTTATGCACATTAAACTAAGCACGTTTGATGAGAATTGATAGTTTGCAATTATTTGTAGTGTGTATTCCATTGTCTTACGGTTAAGAGAATTATAAGAATTATAGGTATGGTTGGTCTGACCCAAAATGTCTATAACATGCACTGGAAAGACACATAGTTTTTAAACAAGCACGCCAATGTTGCATAATAAATACACGGGATTTAAAGTAAGCCATATATCCCTGCACAAAAATATTATGTTGTACAACTCTTAGCAACCCAAGCAGGGTTCACTTGCAATTAATTAAACTCAAAATCCATCATCAATACCACAAACTTATCAAATGTTGAAAGCAATAAAATGAAAATCAGTAAACTGACGTATGTTTTTGAAAACTCCAAAAGACCGTAAACAGAAAACATTTATGGAAATCAAACCTTCAAAGAAAAACACAAACTAATCATGCATGATTGAAATGCGATCCATTAAACTCAAGATTCATCATATACCACAAATTTATCAAATGTTGAAGGTCATTAAATGAAAATTAGTAAACCAACACATGTTTTTGAAAACCCCAAAAGATCGTAAACAAAAAAAATACTTATGGTAATCAAATCTTCAAATAAAAACACAAACTTATCAAGCAAGATTGATATGCAATCCATCAGACTCAAGATCCATCATCAATACCATAAACTAATCAAATGTTCAAGCCTATCAAATGAAAATAAGTAAACCAACATATGTTTTTAAAACCCCCAAAAGATCACAAACAAAAAATATATATTTATATACTCTTAAAGAAGAAGGTTGGTGGCTGTCACATCACAACCACTGCCTTCTTTTGTATATAAAAGTGTTCGGCGCTACTTAAATCAAAACTCTAATTTGGTATGGTGGTTGGTTGTGACAAATATAAACTAAAGGTCAGGGGTTCGACTCCGTTTCAACCCTTTTTCCTTTAATCATTGTTCTTTCCTTTTTTTTACTGTTCTTTTCTTTTTTTCCTTTTTTCTTTAATCATTGTTCTTTTCTTCTTTCTTTTACTATTCTTTTTTTCTATTGTTACGACTAACCTCTTAAGTTACCCCAAATATATTTTTTTCATTCTGATATTTACGTTGGATCATGACTTACATAAGATATTTGATTTTTTTTACAACTAAATACATTTTATTATCATTTAACTTGAAGTTCTATTTTATATTTAGGTTTTCTACTTTATATTTTCTTAATATTTAACCAATATTTTTTACATCAAAATTTCATCTAACTTTACACTTACAAGTATTTGAACTCACATTACTTTTATAGTGAGTCAATACCATACCACTAGCCACTAAGTTATGAATGTTTTTTTAATTAGTTAACTAAATAACTTTGTAATTGATGAATATAATGTTCCTTGATATGAAGATACATCAAATTTTAAAAGCTAACGAACCGAACACGTGTTGATTCAGTTGTTATAGCGTTTGGTGGTACCGTACTGGTACCTTACCAGTCCCGTAACAAACCGAGTCAATATCGATTAAGTTCTCAATGTATCCTCCGTCGCAATGCGCGGGTTAAATAACTGATATAAACTTAAAAACCATTGTTGGTGAACCATGGTCTTAAGTTTTCTTTTGTGACCCTCAAGTTTATAGACGTTACAGGTAAGTGACACATTGACCCATCATTTATTTCTACTTAAAAATTTAACACCTCATCTTCTCCAACACTTCAATTCTTTTGTTTAAATTACTCTTACGACTTTACACCACAATGTGCGAGACATTATACTCTTTTTATCTATGCCTAACCACGTTAAAGTCACTAACGTAATGTTTGTAACAAAGTTAAAAACATGTTAAGTCACGCGTGAGCACCGCACGTTAATGTCATCATCGTATCGTGTCGCAACCCCCGATCCCTAGTCCCCGGGAACGGGCGGCCGCGAGCCAGTTTCGGTGGTATCGTGTATTGTCTAATTTGGCAGCGGAAATTTTCATCAGGACCGTAGTTAGGAAATATTTAATCAGAGTGAAATACCACATTTTCATAACATTAAACACATGGGATAAAACCCAAGTTTACAATACACACATTTTCATAGGAATAAATCCTATTTTATTTAATAAAAACATCTATTTTATTTTAGGTAACTTTATTGCCACTTTTCCAAGCATTCAGTGCTGTCCAACTGACTTCTAATTGGTTTTCACATTTTGTTACCTGAAACGCGTTTTAAAAACATTTGTCAGTGAGAAATAATGGTGAGTGAATCCCAGTTTAATCAAGTTTCAATAAAACCCATTGTACAGTATTGAGGGCTGATGTGCGCAAAATGCAACATATAAATTACATCAAATGTGGTATAAAACTAACCCTTTTTAGTACTAATGTTGGAAAAAGTGTGTTTTTGTCTTCCTTTTGTATTTTCAGGATTACAAGAGCTTAAATGAACAAAAGAAGCAAAAATGCAGCTAAATCTAACAATAATACAAGAAAAGGGAAGAAACGTGGCATGCCCGACCCCTCGACAGCATCTCCCAAAGCAAAAAAAAAACAAGAAGAAAGCTGAGCATGGGGCTGTGCCCAGCTGAGCACGGGGCGTGCCCAGCGGACACGGACTCGTGCCCAGCAGGCACGGGGGCGTGTTCAGGTGTCTGCAGAAAAGACAAAGTTGTAGAAGCTTCTATTCCCGACACGGGGGTGTGCCCAGCTCAACACGGGGCCGTGGTCAACGCTAAGATTCGCAGAATCCAAGCAAATCTTGATAGTACAGATACGCTTCTGCACACGGGGCCGTGCGCAGCGGACACAGGGGCGTGGTCAACTAATGCAGACAAACTGCAATTAATGAAGAAAGAGAAAAGGGTGGACACGGGGCCGTGTCTAGGCTTCTGTGCAGGCTATAAATAGGGGTGCTTGGTTCACTTCAAAGGCATCCCTTGGCACACCACCTCTGTCACACTTCACCCACACTCCACCACCACCATAACACCATCATCCACCACCATCATCCATCATCCATCATAGAGTGTGTGAGTCGTCTCGGGATCCAAGATTGATCGTAAGAGTTCTTGACAATCAAAGGCCATGTTTGCCTAAGTCTCTTACATCACTTGGTGAAGACAAGTGTCTAGTGTAATACTTTTTATTTTTTATCTTTTCGCACTTTTTATTTGGTTATGTATTAATGACTTTAATAACTAGTTTCTTATGTTGAATGTGATTCTTCCTTATCGTTTGTCCATGGTGTCTTGGCATTATTTTACTGTCTATATAAAATAAAATATTTTCACCATTCATATCTCCACGGTCTATATGGAGATATGTTGGCTACCTGGTCGGGGGTTAAGGGAACAGTTTGGTAAGAGTCTTGCCTTGTTCAGTGTATAGATCCTGCAAGGACCTGGGTCAAATTTAGCAGAACCTCCTTCAATACCCACTGGTATTGGATGGCGGGGGTCTAAACTCTTTGATCCCCTCATATGTAAGCTACTATTAATACTTTAACCCGGCTACTTAGGACTATATCCCTGCTGACTCAGACTACTTAGTCGAGGGTAACGTCACCTTCAAAAGAGGGGCCTACCATAATATGCATTAATAACTTAATTAATTATCTTTCAATAATCCAACCCTTTAGGATTGTATCCTTGCTGACTCAAACTACTGGGTTGAGGGTAACGTCACCTTCAAAAGAGAGGCCTACTACAACAACAAAGATAATCTCTTAAAAAGTGCAAAAGTGCGGAAATAATCAAAGGTTACACTAAACACGAGTCGGAGCCAAGTGATTCATCTTGTCTATCTGTTTTTACTTTTATTTTATTTTTCAGCATTTTAGTTAGTTTCTATTTTTCTAGTTTAAAAACATTTTTCTAACATTTTGATTTGATTAGATGTTGAGGATAAACCGGTATTAAAAGCTCTTGTGTCCTTGGACGACCTCGGTATCTTGCCAACACTATACTACGCTCACGATGGGTGCACTTGCCCATATGTGTGTTTGGTGTTAGTAAAATAACGTGTTTTATAAATTTAAAACTTGACTAATGTGTAAAAAGGGCTTAAAATATACACTTAAATATATATCACACCGCACGCACATCAAGGGCGATCTCGCAATTACATTTGTTTCCAAGTTATATCAATTAACATCCATGGTACTGTCTGACCCGACTTGTGGAAATGTTACTCCTTGACCAGGTGGTAACAAATTTTGTATACAAAACCCCAACATACTCATGATAGTTGTATTCTTACAAATACTCAATAACTGCTTTAATATGCATTTAATTGTATGAGGTTTTGTAAAAACAATTAACAAAAAGGTTTACAAAAAGCGGATCAACTCACATTGCTGTCTTAGATTATCCTTTAGGGTTTCCCGGTGACAATCTATAATTTACATAAATGCACACGTGTTAGTATAATAACCCATTTTAACATTAGTAATACCCTCCCCGAGACGGCATTCCAATGACTGCAGAACCACGACAACCGTTACGGAACCCTAGATCAATCGGGCAGCGTATCTAATACGTATCCAGGGGTTATAATACTTACAACGGAGCAGAACTTCGCTATTTAGGGGGGTATTAGACCCGAGTATAATGCCTACTATGAGAGAATTACGTTTAGAAAGAAAGAAATGAACGATTTGTGCTGAAACCCGATGCCTGCCTCATCTCAACTTTTACGCGGCCCGCGTAAATGTTAACACAGGGCTACGCGGCCCGCGTCAAACCCTGGTCAACGCGTAGGTGATCCGGATCAGCAACTAGACTCGCCACGATGATGACACGTGTCATCACCGGGCTGCACCACCTTTTTGATCTCTAGCGGCCCGCATATGACCTTTAAGAGGTCTACGCGGCCCGCGACAAACCCAAAAACATTATTTTTAATAATATTTAGGGTATTCGGGGTCCGTTTTCACGTATAAGGTGTATTTTGGAACATATTTGGATATTTTAAAATATATTAGGGTGTCAGAAAATATTCGGGAGAGTGTCGGTTTTCTTGAGGATTGTTATATCATCCCCACCTTGTTTTAGAGCTCGTCCTCGAGATCTACTGGAACAAGTGCGGATATTTCCTTTGCATTTCAGATTCAAGCTCCCATGTATACTCAGGTCCTCTTTTGGAGTCCCACTTCACTTTGACCAGAACTAATCTCTTGTGTTTGAGGTTCTTGACTTTCCTGTCTTCGATCTGTAGAGGCCTTTCTATAAACTTGAGTTGTTCATTTACCTTTATATCCTCAAGTGGTACTACTAGTGATTCATCAACTAAACACTTTTTGAGATTAGATACATGAAATACATCATGTATTCCTGCCATTTCCTCTGGCAGTTGTAGCTGATAGGCTACAGGTCCTATCCTTCTAATAATCTCAAAAGGTCCAACATACCTGGGACTTAGCTTTCCTCTTTTGATGAATCTTACTATTCCTTTCCAAGGAGAGACCTTTAACGATACTTTATCTCCTACTTGAAATTCTAAGGGTTTGCGTCGGTTATCAGCATAGCTCTTCTGTTGATCACGTGCTGTTTTCAGTCGTTCCTTGACTTGAATAATCTTGTCGGTTGTTTCCTGCACTATCTCAGGTCCAGATAGTTGCTTTTCCCCAATTTCTGCCCAACAGACTGGGGTTCGGCACTTTCGTCCATAAAGTGCTTCGAATGGTGCAGCATTTATACTTGTGTGATAACTATTATTATAAGAAAATTCTATTAAAGGAAAGTGATCGTCCCAATTACCTCCAAAATCAATTACACAAGCTCTAAGCATGTCTTCCATTGTCTGAATCGTCCTTTCACTTTGTCCGTCCGTTTGAGGATGATAAGCTGTACTTAGATTTAACTTGGTTCCCATGGCTTTTTGGAAACTTGACCAAAAATGAGAGGTAAAACGACTATCCCTATCAGAAACAATTGATAAAGGTATTCCATGTAATGAAACAATTTCATTTACATATAATTTAGCTAACTGTTTCATACTGAAAGTTTCTTTCATTGGTAGGAAATGAGCTGACTTGGTTAGCCTATCTACAATCACCCAGATTGTATCATTACCTTTCCTTGTTTTGGGTAATTTAGTAACAAAATCCATTGTTATTAATTCCCATTTCCATACTGGCATTTCTAGCTGTTGTAACAAACCTGAGGGTTTCTGGTGTTCAGCTTTAACTTGTGAACAATTTAAACATTTAGAAACATAGGCTGCTATGTCTTTTTTCATTCCTATCCACCAGAAATTCTTTCTTAAATCCTGATACATTTTATCATTTCCTGGATGCATCGTATACTTAGACTTATGGGCTTCTTCTAATATACGATGACGTAGGTTTCCTAATTTAGGTATCCACATTCTCTTTTCATGGAATCTCCAAATTCCATCTGTTCCTTGTTCTAATTCCTTAATCATACCTTTTAATTTTTCAGTATTATTCTTGATTACTGATTCTTGTGCTTTTCTAATTTGATCATTTAAATCTACTTGTAGATTTAATTTAAGAGAACGTACTCTTTTTGGCTTTTCGTGGTACTTTCGACTTAAAGCATCTGCCACTACATTTGCTTTTCCTTCATGATACTGGATATCACAATCATAATCACTAAGCATCTCCATCCAGCGTCTTTGTCTCATATTCAACTCCTTTTGCACGAAAACATACCTTAAACTTTTATGATCAGTGAATATGGTAAACTTACTACCATAAAGATAACGTCTCCAAATCTTAAGTGCAAAAATTATAGTTCCTAGTTCTAGATCATGGGTTGAATAATTCTCTTTATGATTCTTAAGTTGCCTAGACGCATATGCTATAACCTTTTGGCGTTGCATTAATACACATCCATAACCTAATTTGGAAGCGTCACAATAGACTACAAAGTATTCAGTTCCTTCTGGTAACGCTAGTATGAGTGCATGGGTTAATCTTTGCTTAAGAATTCTAAATGCTTCTTCTTGTTTTGGTCCCCATTCAAACTTAATGGATTTACAGGTTAACTTAGTTAAAGGGATGGCTATTCTAGAGAAATCTCGAATAAATCTTCTATAATAACCGCCCAATCCTAAGAAACTTCTAACCTCGGTTGGTGATTCAGGGGTTATCCATTTGGTTATTGCCTCGATCTTTGTTGGATCCACATGAATTCCTTCATGATTAACTAAGTGTCCAAGAAATTGTACTTGCTCTAACCAAAACTCGCACTTTGAAAATTTAGCATAAAGCTTTTCCTTTCTTAATAGACTTAGAAGTGCGTGCAAATGCTTTGCATGATCCTCTTTACTTTTAGAATAGATGAGACTATCATCAATAAAAACAATTATGAATTTATCCAAATATGGCTTACATATTCGGTTCATCATGTCCATAAATGCGGCTGGGGCATTGGTTAAACCAAATGGCATGACAGTAAATTCATAATGGCCATACCTTGTTCTGAAAGTGGTCTTAGGAATATCCTCTTCCTGTACCTTTAATTGATGATATCCTGATCTTAAATCGATTTTAGAGAAAAATCGAGCTCCTTGCAGTTGATCGAACAGATCATCGATCCTTGGTAATGGGTACCGATTCTTAATCGTGACCTTGTTCAATTCACGGTAGTCAATGCACATACGCATTGACCCGTCTTTCTTTTTAACGAATAAAATTGGCGCTCCCCATGGCGATGAGCTCGGCTGTATGAATCATTTCTCTAATAATTCATCTAACTGTTTCTTCAGTTCTTGCATTTTGGCGGGTGCCAAACGGTAAGGTGCTTTGGCAATTGGTGATGTTCCTGGTAGTAGGTGAATTCTAAATTCATCTTCCCTGTCTGGTGGTAGTCCTGGCAATTCTTCTGGAAATACATCTGAAAACTGAGACACTACTGGAATGTCTTTTAGTTCTTTTCCTTTAGTGTTAGTGATTATGGAAATCAAATACGCTATAGATCCTTTTCTTATATAGCTTGCAGTTTTCATTACAGAGATGAATTTCGTGGATCTAGATGGTTTATCTCCTTTAATTGTGATATTTTCACCTTTTGGTGAATTTACTTGGATTGACTTTTGATCACATAAAATACCGGCTTTATTGGCTATTAACCAATCCATTCCTAAAACAACGTCAAATCCTGCCATATTCATGGGATAAAGATTTGCAATAAACTTTTGATTTAAAATTTCTATTCTTGCTCCCTGCAAGATTTCAGAAATCCTAACAGTTTCTCCATTAGCTGTTTCTATTAGGCATTCTTGTGGTAGTTTAGTTAATGATTGATTTAGAAGTTTGCAAAACGAAGTATTAATAAAACTTTGGTTTGCACCAGAGTCAAATAATACTTTAGCAAAAACATCATTAACTAAGAACGTACCAGCTATCATGTCTGGAATTATCTTGGCTTCATCTGCAGTCAGAACGAATGCTCTAGCATTTTTAGTGTTCCTGTTATTTGCAGCTGGAGCCAATTTTGGACAGTTTTGTAACACCCCGTGTTTCGAAAGACAAAGTCAAGATTGAAGTCAAAGGAAGAAAAGATTGCTAATTGTGATCTGTCTCTCCTTGCTCAATTCTTGTTTTGACTTCTTTGACTTGTAATTAGTCTATTTTATATTTTTGCTTTAGTTGTATTATGTGGAGTATCTATTAATAATCGCATGGTAATCGCTATATGTCGCATGTTTAATTGCTTTATCGCTATCTCAATCGCACTCGCAACTCGAAATACGCATTTTGGTTATTGTTATACGTGTGTGTGTGCCTTATGTGTTACTTGTGCATGTTTATTTATGTCATGTGTGGTAATCAATCGAATCGCAATCGAATCGCAAACGCTAATCGAATACGAAATAAGGATGCTTGTATATTGATATAGTAGTTGGGATTAAAAGTAATTTGAATAGGAAACTCTACCGCATCGAAACGCTCGCAATCGAAATCGAAACAGCAAAACTCGTCGTACCGAACGCTCGAACAAGGTGACTGATCGACCAGGCTACCAGCCGATCGACCAGCCGATCGATCGGACTGTCGTCCGATCGGACAGCTGTTCGACCGGGCTGCCTAACCGAACGGCCAGCCCCTTTCCGCTTTGGGTAACCCTATAAATACCCCTTGTCACTTTCAAACTTTCTACTTTTGGCAAGTGACGTCTGACCAGTGCTCTAACCTCGCTTTTTCTTCGATTTCTCGCATTTCCGGTAAGATCTCGTCCTAAATCTTAACTTTTAACCGTGAAATCATCAAGATTCAAGGTGTTCTAGGATGACGTCATCATGTGTTCTTGAAGAACTTCATGTTTTGGCCTCAATCCACCAAGAACGACTTGGATCTAACCGATTTCCACATAAACAAACAAAGATATTTCATAGATCTAAACATATTCACGGTGAAAAAGGATTGAGAGAAGGTTTACCAACTTTCTTTCAACTCTTTTACACTCAATGCACTCAAAACCGATAGAATCGGAGCTTGTGCCGGCTTACTACTCATTATTGTGGTTGTGTTGGTTCAAGATCCGTATTCCATCCACGAGATTATCGATTCCGGGTTAACCAAGAACAACCGTCCTGAATCGGTGGACTGACCGAACTTGGGTGGTTCCTGTTCGATCGGGTTACTAGAACTTAGGATGGAGTTCTGTTGGTTAGCACGATATCAACACATCTCGATAAAACGACAAACTATCAAAACAAACAAGTCTAAGACGAACATGTCGACTAGGATGGAGTGCCGTCCGATCGGACTGCTGTCCGAACGGACTACCACCCTAATGACCGGCCACCCGTACTGCTTCCACCTTGGCCCCACTTTTAGCTTCAAATCAAGCTTCAAGAGTTTTGGAACACCGAACAGATTGCAGTCCGATCGAGTTACCACTCAATCGACCGACCATCCGAATGTGTGATGTTTCAAAACTTCAACACTTAAACAATTTTCAACATGTTCAATGCACAAGGGATGCCACCCGATCGAACGACCGTCCGATCGAACGACCGTCCGATCGAACGACCGTCCGATCGAGTGACAACCTGCTGTGAACTTGTTCTCACTGAAGTACCCAACCAATCGGTTTGTCGTCCGATCGAATGACCGACCGACCTGAAAGGTAGAGATACTTCAATGTTTTCAAAATGCTACAACGAAAACTTCAAAAGTCAAGCCATTATACACAAACACATCCTTCTCAAAGGAAGAAATAATCCACTCGAACAGTCATCCAACCGGACGATCGACCGAACGGACTACCACTCACACGACTGGCTGTCCGATCGGACTACCATCCGATCGAACTACTGTCCGAACCACTTGTACTTTGCATCATTTTACGCGTCGCTTATCGTTATGCTATCAATCTGTTCAGGCTAACCCTACTCTCTAGCGCTCCCTTCAATCCATCAATCGCTGTGAGTATACTCGATTCCTTTTTTCTTTACACACTTTTGGGTGTTACATACGTTACTTATGCAAAATCACATCGAACACGCTACGCAATACTTTAAACGCTAACCGTTACCGCATGTTATACGTGACTTAATGAATTCTTGTTTGTTATGTTTACACATGGAATGCTGTCTACCTGCCTTAGCAACAATAGTACTATTAGTTTGGACTCAGCACCCGTTCACTCGGGGGTTGTTAAGGATAATTACCTACATGGCTCACAGTGGTGAGAATGTATCGCGAACTGCCTTGGGCAGTTAACCCACAGTCATTGGTATCGATAGGTTCAAGTCGATAACTAACATGCCTCATTTCACTCTGTGTACGTGCTGGTTATGCGTAAACTATTTCAAACTCTATATGCTATTATCAAACTTATATGCTCACCTTTACACTATGTGTATTGACTGTTACTTTAACGTATGTGACAGGTGCTTAAGTTGTTTATATGCTTAGCTTGCTGTGAACTTGAGGCAAGGAAAGGTCTAGGATGCTCTTTGTGCTGTGATGAAATCGAAGCTAGGAAAAGAGGTCCTAGAAACCAATAAATAAACTATCTATGTATAAATCTGAGTTGTCGGAACAGAACTACTTGACTAGATTTTGTCTGTAATAATTATATTATCACTTATGACATGGTATGGGACGTGTTGCTTAAATATTTGGTAAATATAGTTGTTACGGAAACTTCTGGACAATCTGTTTCGCTCAGTGCCATGCCCCGATGTTTCCGCCATCGGTTGGGGTGTGACAGATTGGTATCAGAGCCACAACTATAGGGAATTAGGCAAGACTCGACCTAGTCCGGGCCGAAGTCTTAGAGACCTAGTCTATAGTTAGGAACCAACATACCAACTCGTGCATGTCCAGTAGGGATTATGTGTGAGCCTACTTGCCATTTCTCGCTATTCTCGCCTACGCTACACTATCACTGCACTCGAATTTTCAAATTATGAATGAGCGATTAAGTCAAGATTAGGTGTGAAAACCGTAAACTCTCGACTGAATTGCTTGGTCAACCTATATTTTCATCCATAAACACGAGAATTTGCGTTAAACTAGGAGTGAAATCCATACTTTGGCGCATAATTCTCCCTTATTTTATCAAAACAGGAACGAAGTTGATAAGTCAGGGTGAAACCCTAACCTTGACGACTTGTTCCGACTTTTACTTGGTTTTCTAAAACTCTCACCAAAGTCTCGACGGACTCCAACGACCTGAAGTCACAGTATGACTAACGGGATGCGTGCCAAACGCCTAAGAATCAAGGCAGAAGCATAGTCCTGAAAGTCAAAGTGTGTACGACAAGTCCTTGAGAATAGTCGAATCACTTTGGATAGTCAATGTCTAATAGCCGCAGACGATCTATTTCTCGACTTTTATGTGTTTCGATTCTGAGCCCGCAACTGCTGACTCTGATGACTCGTTGATTTTATGTGTTTGTATGTGTATCTACCTGTTTATTTGTTTAAATTTTGGAGATTTATTCGATTTTGCTTTCACTTCGATCGACACGCACGACTCTCACTGCATTTCTATCTCAAAGCGCTGACAAATCGCTAAATTATGGACGACCTTATTCTATGTTATACGCTTATACTATACTACCCGACAAGTTATTCACGATCGCTATTCTCGAACACGCACGGGCTTTGAATGATAGGTTTCTGTATTCTGACTGCATCTTGTGATTACATGCTTACGTGCTTCTGTGCTCTACGTGCTTACGTGATTATATGCTTCTGTGTTTATGTAAATCTGTGATTATGTGCCTATGTGTTTATACGATACGTGTTACATTGTGTTCCTGAGTTTTAGTAAGTATTAGACGTGTGAGGTGAGATTCGATTATGATGTGTCTGAGACCTATGGCGATGTCTGTTGCAGACAATGTCAACTGGACCTCGTCACCCACGACTCTCTCGTCAAGAACAGAGGGACAAACGCCTTGCTGCCATCCTCGCGAAACAAGTGGCCAAGGTTGTGCCTCAGATCGTGAGTGAGATTTACGAGAACGTCAGCAAATCGTCTGAGGAGTCTAGAACCGAAGCTCCTAAAGTTGCTACCAAAACCGCTTTCAGCTTCAAGCAGTTCAAGGCTTACGGTCCAAAGGAATTCACTGGAGAAGATGGCCCAACGACTATGTTTCAATGGTTCGATTCCATCGAAGTCACTCTGCACCAGAGTGGATCTCCGGAAAATCTCCGCACTCTAAACGCTACCGGCGTCTTCCAGTCCCGCGCATTAGACTGGTGGACGGCCGAGAGAAACAAACGCGAAAATGATGCAGCCTATGAGCTGACATGGGAGGAATTGAAGGCCATCATGTGGATGAATTCTGCCCTCCCCATGAATGCCAAAAGCCGGAGGACGAATTCTGGAACATTAAGCAGAAGGAAGGTGACAACGCTGCCCTGACTGCTCGCTTTAAGCAGCTCAGCATCATCTGTCCTGATCAATTGAAGACGCCCGACATGGCAATCAAGAAGTACACCCGAGCTCTACCCGACTGTGTTGCGGATTTTGTGCATGCCGCAAAGACAGCAACGATCGAAGAAACTTACTTGCTTGCCGCCGAAATCAACGACAAGCGAGTAAAATTTGGTTTTTGGGATAAAACTTCGAAGAACCTGCATCAAGTCACCGCCGCACCAACTGCTGAAACCGCCGCCACTCAACCGTCAAAGTTCTCACGCCGCAAGAAGAAGAACAACAACAGCAGCTCTAGCAACAAGAACTGTGCTGTCACCACCACTGCTGCTCCACTTCAAGCCGTATCGGCTCAGCAGCAGTCTCACCACCGTCCAGCACCAGTTACTTATGCACCGCCTGCAAAGCGTGCATACACAGGCCCCCACCCGGCTTGCCCAACATGTTCTTACCATCACCCGGTGGGTCTCGCCTGTCGTTTCTGTGCTCACTGCAACATGTACGACCACTTCACTGCCAACTGCCGTACTGGTCCCCGTCAAGCACCAGCTCAAGCCACTGCTCATCAAGCTCTGCTCCCTGCTCCGCAAGGCCAACAAGCGGCTCAGGCACCCGCGGTCAATGCCCGAGTCTGCTTCGCATGTGGTGATCCCAACCACTTTGCGAACATGTGTCCGAATAGGGTTGTGAAACAAGAGCCCCAGCAGCAGCAACAACACCTGCAGCAACAGTCTCAGCAGCAGCAATAAGCCGCACGCGCCAGAACTTTCAACATCAATGTGCGCCAAGCCCAGGTTGACAACAACGTGGTCAATGGTACGTTCCTTGTGAATGGTATTTATGCTTCATGTTTGTTTGATACTGGAACCGATAATTGCTTTGTGTCGTTCGAATTCGAGAAGCTCCTTAGTCGTAAGCGCTCCCATCTCCCCTCAACGTTCGATGTTGAAGTCGCCACTGTAAGAACTGTCGTCGTTAATTCTGTTCTTCGTGATTGTACTCTTGAGCTCAACAATCACATCTTCCCAATCGACCTTATTCCAATGCAACTCGGAAGTTTTGACGTCATAGTAGGCATGGACTTTCTTCGTGAAAACCATGCTGAAGTTGTGTGCTTCGAAAAGATGATTCGATTCTCGCTCGCGAATGGTGATTTATTGTGTGTCTATGGTGAAACTGCTTCGAAAGGCCTCAAACTCATGTCGTTTATCCAAGCTAGCAAGTATCTCCGCAAGGAATACAGAGCTTTCTTGGCTAACATTATAGTAGCGGAGAAGGAAAAGAAAGGAAAGACAGAAGTGAAAGATGTTCCCGTGGTTCGTGAGTTTCCTAATGTGTTCCCTGACGACCTTCCTGGTCTACCACCAAGTCGTGATATCGACTTCCGTATCGACCTCATTCCTGGAGCAAACCCTGCTGCCAAAGCTCCTTACCGACTCGCACCATCCGAAATGCGTGAACTCTCGAACCAACTCCAGGAATTACTTGAGAAAGGCTTCATTCGCCCGAGCACCTCTCCTTGGGGCGCGCCAGTCCTTTTTGTTAAAAAGAAGGATGGGTCGTTTAGGATGTGCATCGACTATCGGGAACTGAATAAGTTGACTATCAAGAACCGCTATCCCCTGCCCCGCATTGATGATTTGTTTGATCAGCTACAAGGTGCTACGTGTTTCTTGAAGATCGATCTACGCTCAGGCTATCACCAGCTACTCATACAAGTGGAGGATATACCCAAAACCGCGTTTCGCACTCGATACGGCCACTACGAATTCGTTGTTATGCCTTTTGGTTTAACCAACGCACCCGCGGGTTTCATGGATCTGATGAATCGCGTGTGTAAACCATATCTCGACCGTTTCGTCATCGTGTTCATCGACGATGTCTTGATCTATTCCAAGTCGAAAGCCGAACACGCGCAACATCTACGTTTGGTTCTCGAGCTACTCTAGGGGAGTCGACTCTATGCCAAGTTCTCCAAGTGTGAATTTTGACTGGCGGAGGTTCAGTTTCTGGGTCACATTGTCAATAGTCAGGGTATTCACGTCGATCCTGCGAATATTGAAGCCGTTAAGAGTTGGATTACACCTAAGAACCTGTATGAAGTCCGTTCTTTTCTCGGACTAGCGGGCTATTATCGATGATTTATCGAAGGATTCTCAAAGATCGCTGTGCCGCTTACCGCTCTCACGCATAAAGACAAGCCTTTTGTTTGGGGAACCAAACAAGAGTCTGCTTTCCAAACCCTCAAGCACATGCTTTGCAATGCTCCTGTTCTCACTCTACCCGACGGAAACGATGACTTCATTGTCTATTGTGATGCTTCCAACCTTGGTCTTGGTTGTGTTCTTATGCAGCGAGACAAGGTTATAGCTTACGCATCTCGTCAGCTCAAAATCCACGAGAAGAACTATACAACCCATGATCTCGAGCTAGGCGCAGTTGTTTTTGCGTTAAAGATTTGGCGACACTACCTGTATGGTACCAAGTGTACGGTCTTCACCGATCATAGGAGCCTACAACACATCTTTGATCAGAAAGAACTTAATATGCGTCAACGCCGATGGGTAGAACTTCTCAACGATTACGACTGTGAGATTCGTTATCACCCAGGCAAAGCAAATGTCGTTGCCGACGCACTCAGCAGACGGAGCTATCTGCTTAGCATTCGTGATGTCCAAGCCCAATACGATCTCGAAACCCTCATCCGTGAAGCCCAGCATGCCTGTTTTAATGAACGCACTCTGAAGAAGGAACGAATCTATCACGATGGAGCCCAGCTTATGAATAAGCCGAATGGGATATTCCATTATCTGGATCGAATTTGGATCCCTAAACGGTCCGATTTGCGAAAGATTTTGATGGACGAAGCCCACAAATCCCAGTATTCTACTCATCCCGGTGCCGACAAAATGTACCAGGATCTTTGCTACAAGTACTGGTGGCCGAGCATGAAAAGGGATATTGCTCTCTATGCTGGAAAGTGCCTGACTTGTGCAAAGGTCAAGGCTGAACACCAAAGACCCTCTGGCTTACTCGAGCAACCGCCAATCCCTATATGGAAATGGGAGAGTATAGCTATGGACTTCATAACAAAGCTTCCACACACGTCATCAGGTCACGACAGCATCTGGGTTATTGTTGATCGTTTGACCAAATCTGCTCACTTTTTCCCAATACAGGAAGACTACAAGGTAGAACGATTAGCCCGAATCTACACCAACGAGATCATTTGTCGACATGGGACGCCTCGCGACATCATCTCTGACCGTGATGCTCGGTTTATATCGTGACTGTGGGAAACGTTTCAAACGGCTCTCGGTACATCGCTTAATCTAAGTACCGCATTCCACCCTCAAACCGACAGTCAGACTGAAAAAACGATCTGTACTATTGAAGACATGCTCCGTTCGTGTGTCATAGACTTCGGTGGTAATTGGGATACATACCTGCCGTTAGTCGAATTCTCGTACAACAACAGTTATCATTCCAGCATTCAAATGGCACCATTCGAGGCCTTATATGAAAGAAGATGTCGATCGCCTATTGTGTGGCACGAGATCGGTCACTCGCAATTAACCGGTCCTGAGCTATTGCAAGAAACGACTGACAAAGTCCTCCAAATTCGAGACAACTTGTTGAAAGCTCGAAGTCGACAGAAAAGTTACGCCGATAGACGACGCAAGCCCCTTGAATTTGACGTTGGCGACTACGTACTCCTAAAGGTATCACCTTGGAAGGGTGTGGTCAGATTCGGCAAGAAAGGGAAACTAGCGCCTCGATATGTTGGACCTTTTAAGATTCTGGAAAGGATCGGAAAAGTCGCCTACAGACTCGAACTACCGGAGGAACTTAGTAATGTCCACCCGACTTTCCATGTGTCAAACCTCCGAAAGTGCATGGCTGAGCATGATTTAATTGTACCTTTCGATGACCTCCAAGTAAACGAAACACTACACTTCGTGGAGAAGCCTGTCGAAATCATGGATCGCCAAACCAAGCAGCTCAGACGCTCGCGCATTCCTATTGTGAAAGTCCGATGGGAAGGCAAACGAGGCGCAGAGTTCACTTGGGAACTCGAAAGCGACATGAAGGCGAAGTACCCGCAGTTGTTTGTTACGGCTTCGGCCTAATTTCGGGACGAAATTCCCTCAACTAGGGGAGGCTGTAACACCCCGTGTTTCGAAAGACAAATTCATAGTCAAGATTGAAGTCAAAGGAAGAAAAGATTGCTAATTGTGATATGTCTCTCCTTGCTCAATTCCTGTTTTGACTTCTTTGACTTGTAATTAGTCTATTTTATTTTTGCTTTAGTTGTATTATGTGGAGTATCTATTAATAATCGCATGGTAATCGCTATATGTCGCATGTTTAATCGCTTTATCGCTATCGCACTCGCAACTCAAAATACGCATTTTGGTTATTGTTATACGTGTGTGTGCCTTATGTGTTACTTGTGCATGTTTATTTATGTTATGTGTGGGAATCAATCGAATCGCAATCGAACTCAATTGCAAACGCTAATCGAATACGAAATAAGGATGTTTGTATATTGATATAGTAGTTGGGATTAAAAGTAATTTGAATAGGAAACTCTACCGCATCAAAACGCTCGCAATTGAAATCGAAACAGCAAAACTCGTCGCACCGAATGCTCGAACAAGGTGACTGATCGACCAGGCTACCAGCCGATCGACCAGCCGATCGATCGGACTGTCGTCCGATCGGACAGCTGTTCGACCGGGCTGCCTAACCGAACGGCCAGCCCCTTTCCACTTTGGGTAACCCTATAAATACCCCTCGTCACTTTCAAACTTTCTACTTTTGGCAAGTGACGTCCGACCAGTGATCTAACCTCGTTTTTTCTTCGATTTCTCGCAATTCCGGTAAGATATCGTCCTAAATCTTGTACTTCCTTAATCTACACGCACTCCTACACCTTTCTATCTTTTGAATCTTAACTTTTAACCGTGAAATCATCAAGATTCAAGGTGTTCTAGGATGACGTCATCATGTGTTCTTGAAGAACTTCATGTTTTGGCCTAAATCCACCAAGAACGACTTGGATCTAACCGATTTCCACATAAACAAACAAAGATCTTTCATAGATCTAAAAATATTCATGGTGAAAAAGTATTGAGAGAAGGTTTACCAACTTTCTTTCAACTCTTTTACACTCAATGCACTCAAAACCGATAGAATCGGAGCTTGTGCCGGCTTACTACTCATTATTGTGGTTGTGTTGGTTCAAGATCCGTATTCCATCCACGAGATTATCGATTCCGGGTTAACCAAGAACAACCGTCCTGAATCGATGGACTGACCGAACTTGGGTGGTTCCTGTTCGATCAGGTCACTAGAACTTAGGATGGAGTTCTGTTGGTTAGCACGATATCAACACATCTCGATAAAACGACAAACTATCAAAACAACCAAGTGTAAGACGAACAGGTCGACTAGGACGAAGTGCCGTCCGATCGGACTGCTGTCCGAACGGACAGCCACCCGAACGACCGGCCACCCGTACGGCTTGCACCTTGGCCCCACTTTTAGCTTCAAATCAAGCTTCAAGAGTTTTGGAACACCGAACGGATTGCAGTCCGATCGAGTTACCACTCGATCGACCGACCATCCGAATGTGTGATGTTTCAAAACTTCAACAGTTAAACAATTTTCAACATGTTCAATGCACAAGGGATGCCACCCGATCGAACGACCGTCCGATCGAGTGACAACCTGCTGTGAACTTGTTCTCACTGAAATACCCAACCAATCGGTTTGCCGTCCGATCGAACGACCGTCCAATCGACCGACCTGAAAGGTAGAGATACTTCAATGTTTTCAAAATGCTACAACGAAAACTTCAAAAGTCAAGCCATCATACACAAACACATCCTTCTCAAAGGAAGAAACAATCTACTCGAACAGTCATCTGACCGGACGACCGTCCGAACGGACTACCACTCGCACGACTGGCTGTCCGATCGGACTACCATCCGATCAAACTACTGTCCGAACCACTTGTACTTTGCATTGTTTTACGCGTCGCTTATCGTTATACTATCAATCTGTTCAGGCTAACCCTACTCTCTAACGCTCCCTTCAATCCATCAATCGCTGTGAGTATACTCGATCCCTTTTTGCTTTACGCACTTTTGGGTGTTACATACGTTACTTATGCAAGATCACATCGAACACACTACGCAATACTTTAAACGCTAACCGTTACCGCATGTTATACGTGACTTAATGAATGCTTGTTTATTATGTTTACACATGGAATGCTGTCTACCTTCCTTAGCAACGATAGTACTATTAGTTTGGACTCAGCACCCGTTCACCCGGGGGTTGTTAAGGACAATTACCTACATGGCTCACAGTGGTGAGAATGTATCGCGAACTGCCTTGGGCAGTCAACCCGCAGTCATTGGTATCGATAGGTTCATGTCGATAACTAACATGCCTCATTTCACTCTGTGTATGTGCTGGTTATGCGTAAACTATTTCAAACTCTCTATGCTATTATCAAACTTGTATGCTCACCTTTACACTATGTGTATTGACTGTTACTTTAACGTATGTGACAGGTGCTTAAGTTGTTTATATGCTTAGCTTGCTGTGAACTTGAGGCAAGGAAGGGTCTAGGATGCTCTCTGTGCTGTGATGAAATCGAAGCTAGGAAAAGAGGTCCTAAAAACCAATAAATAAACTATCTATGTATAAATCTGAGTTGTCGGAACAGAACTACTTGACTAGATTTTGTCTGTAATAATTATATTATCACTTATGACTGGTATGGGACGTGTTGCTTAAATATTTGGTAAATATAGTTGTTATGGAAACTTCTGGACAATCTGTTTCACTCAGTGCCATGCCCTGATGTTTCCGCCATCGGTTGGGGTGTGACAAGTTCGGCTTGATGTGACCTTTTTCTCCACAGTTGAAGAACAGTCCATTACTGGATTTTCTCCTGCAATCTTCTTCCTTGTGTCCTGGCATCTTGCAGAAATTGCAAAGAGTGGAGCATTTTCCCGAATGCTTTTTCTTGCAGACCTTGCAGAATGGTGCAGAAGTAGAACCCATATTCCAACGGTTGAAATTCCCAGAACGGAATTATTGGGTAAGCCTTTGGGTTAGGTTTCTCATCTGGTCTTCTTCTCTAGTACGGATTAATTCATCTGTCAAGGTATTTGCTAGTTCTACAGCTTCTTCTATAGTTTGGGGTCTAGCTGCCTTGACTACATGCCTAATCTCCCCGATTAATCCCCAGATGTAACGGGAGATTAATACTGGTTCAGGTGATGCAAGGGTTGGTACTATTCTAGCATATTCAAAGAATGTGATAGTATAACCCTTACTATCTACCCCGATCATTCTTAAGTTTAGAAACTTATTAGCTATCTGTTCCTTTTCATTGGGAGGGCAAAATTTCCTTTCTACCATATTTTTAAATTCCTCCCATTCCATGTTGTATACCCTATCACTTCCTCTTGATTGGAGGATAGTGTTCCACCATTCTAAGGCTGAGTTTTTAAACAGATTAGAAGCAAACATTATCTTATCTTCTTCAGCACACTTGCTTATTTTTAAAACAACCTCAGTCTTTTCTATCCAGCGTAGAGCTGCAATGGGTCCTTCATTGCCCGCGAATTCTATTGGTTTGCAGGACCAGAATTCTTTGTAAGAACAACCATAAGGCATGGTTCTTCTCCTTTTGGGAATGGGCGCTTGAAGTACGGGTCCATTGTTTACGCTGTTTTTTAGTTCAATTGGTCGCTTACTGCTATGTTTACTTTTATTATTCGCTTCTTGAACCGTTTGAAGAATAAATGTTATTCCATCTATAATTCCTTGTGCCACTATGTGTTGAACAGCACTATTATCCATTTGGTTTCCATTGTTATTGATGCTAGGATTTTCATTAACCAAGTTAATGTTACTCTGGTTATCGTTATTCAAATTATCTTGATTTCCTTCATCGGCCATCTGAATTTTAAACAGTTACCCCGTATTAATATCACAAAATAATATTTAATATAGTCAATGTAGCCAAAAGCGTCGATCATTGCGACTTACTCTATTCATATAGTATGCATCTATTACACACCAGTACTGAAATTAAAATTACAATACCAACTGAAATAAAATTACACTAATAATAGTAGGCATCCGTACACACATATTATATTATTTTATTATTATTACTACTACCGTTTCACCATCACATCTACGGATATGGATTCATCCAGAAATCCATATTGCGCTCGTCATACTTCCAGACGAGTCGCTCTCCCACCTGTCTCATTCGTTCACTACTCTCTAAAATTTCCTCACCAAATGTCCTAAGTTCTTGTATGTTTTCTGCACTCATTGGGGGTGCAGGTTCTAGGACTGGGTTTTGGAATCTGGGGTGCGGGTTCCTGGTATGGGGGTGTAGGGGCCTGAAATCGGTAAGGATCTTCTAAAATCTCCCTAATGTATTCATCGTGGTAATAGGGATCTAAAGGATCCAAACCTGGGTAGGCTCCTAGAGTTGGCATGGGCATGTCTTCATGTATCGGGTAACGTTGCACATAGTCCCTATTGTCATCCCACCAGGGGTCATAATTTGGGTCTAGGGGGTTTGGTGCTGGTACCCTAGGTATTTCCTCCGGGTTGAAATCATGCATCTCTACTTGGTTTTCGGGGTTTTCTATCTCCATCGAATGGTCAGGAATTGGTAGTTGTGGTTGGGGTGCTATTATTTGTTCCAGGTTAGGGTCAGCTGCAGTGGTTGCTAGGATGTGGATGTTGGCTATACCCCTATTGATCATGTCCTGGGCATAGGCATCTGTCTCTCTCTTGGCTGTTGCTAGTGCTCTCTGGTCTTGTAACTTTTTCATACGCTTTCTACGCTCGTGTGCCCCTCGACTGAGCCATCCCCTCTTTTTTTGAGGAAATGGCTCTTCAGACTGAGACTTAAACACAAAGATTCCTTCTTTCGGATCAGCAGAGTACCCTGAGAGGGCAGGCTGAGAAGAGGAGGTGCCTTCGCTTCTAGGCGAACCAGACAATTGACGATACGCGTCAGATGGTCCTTGATCGCTCATACTGTAAACTAACAAATAGTCAAATAACACATAACAATAAATACAGTTATGCACGTATTTCCGTAATTTATTTCCTAACAAATTGAATTTTGATGTCAGCAGAACACTTATGTGGCTGAATCAGTGGCTTAGCTGTGATACCACCTTCTGTCGCAACCCCCGATCCCTAGTCCCCGGGAACGGGCGACCGCGAGCCAGTTTCGGTGGTATCGTGTATTGTCTAATTTGGCAGCAGAAATTTTCATCAGGACCGTAGTTAGGAAATATTTAATCAGAGTGAAATACCACATTTTCATAACATTAAACACATGGGATAAAACCCAAGTTTGCAATACACACATTTTCATAGGAATAAATCCTATTTTATTTAATAAAAACATCTATTTTATTTTAGGTAACTTTATTGCCACTTTTTCAAGCCTTCAGTGCTGTCCAGCTGGCTTCTAATTGGCTTTCACATTTTGTTACCTGAAACGCGTTTTAAAAACATTTGTCAGTGGGAAATACTGGTGAGTGAATCCCAGTTTAATCAAGTTTCAATAAAACCCATTGTACAGTATTGAGGGTGATCTCGCAATTACATTTGTTTCCAAGTTATATAAATTAACATCCATGGTACTGTCAGACTCGACTTGTGGAAATGTTACTCCTTGACCAGGTGGTAACAAATTTTGTATACAAAACCCCAACATACTCATGATAATTGTATTCTTACAAATACTCAATAACTGCTTTAATATGCATTTAATTGTATGAGGTTTTGTAAAAACAATTAACAAAAAGGTTTACAAAAAGCGGATCAACTCACATTGCTGTCTTAGATTATCCTTTAGGGTTACCTGGTGACAATCTATAATTTACACAAATGCACACGTGTTAGTATAATAATCCATTTTAACATTAGTAATACCCTCCCTGAGACGGCATTCCAACGACTACGTCGGGCAGAATCACGACAGCCGTTACGGAACCCTAGATCAATCGGGCAGCGTATCTAATACGTATCCAGGGGTTATAATACTTACAACGGAGCAGAACTTCGCTATTTAGGGGGGTATTAGACCCGGGTATAATGCCTACTATGAGAGAATTACGTTTAGAAAGAAAGAAATGAACGATTTGTGCTGAAACCCGATGCCTGCTACTTATAGTGCCTCATCTCAACTTTTACGCGGCCCGCGTAAATGTTAACACAGGGCTACGCGGCCCGCGTCAAACCCTGGTCAACGTGTAGGTGATCCGGATCAGCAACTAGACTCGCCACGATGATGACACGTGTCATCACCGGGCTGCGCCACCTTTTTGATCTCTAGCGGCCCGCGTAAGACCTTTAAGAGGTCTACGCGGCCCGCGACAAACCCAAAAACATTATTTTTAATAATATTTAGGGTATTCGGGGTCCGTTTTCACGTATGAGGTGTATTTTGGAACATATTTGGACATTTTAAAATATATTAGGGTGTCGGAAAATATTCGGGAGAGTGTCGGTTTTCTTGAGGATTGTTATATATCGCATGTAACGAAGTCACAAACTGATCTTACCGCCGCAACGCGCGGCATAGGTAAAAATCTAGTGGAAATCAAACCTTAACACAAAACAATAATAAAAAAAATCAAATATTCACATACATAAAAAATTTAGACAATACAAAGGTTCTAAAACAATAAACTTATCATATAAGCAACCATAATGTGTAAAAACGTTAGAACCATCAAAATAACAAAGAAAGAAACGTTAAAAAGATGTCGAAAATAAGCAGAAATCTACGATGACTAACGACACACGTATAATAATGATTATAACATTAAAAAACAAAGACATACAACAAACCGCATATCTAAAGGCAAACGTTGGAAACCTTTGACGCACTATAGCAAAATAGGGACAACCTAGTGGTAAAGTGGTGTATTCCCCATCCCACTGGTTGTGGGTTCAAATCCTTCAAAGGCGGGTGTGATGATTTTAGTATTTAAGAAAAGGCTTACCAACGCAACGATCACACGTACATTAAAAGATATCGACGTTGAACTAACCCAAAAATTAAATGAAATAAGATGGAAAATTTCACCGGAGACGATAACATGAGGAATAAACAAATTGAAGCGTCTAAAGCACCAAAGCTTGCCAATGGAGATATAAAGGAGCAAGAAGAGTTTGCGTGTAAGGGCCTGTTTGGTTGCCTCTGAATGGCTTCATTCAGAGGTAAACCTCTGAATCGGACAGAGGTATCCTTGTTTGGTTCACAAAAACTTCACCTCTGAACTGAACCATTCAGCTCTGAATGGTTCAGCTACTTCTCATCTCTGAATGAAAATTGGACTTGTATGCCCTTTGCTCCTTCTTCTTCACGAGTTTTCCACAGCCACCACCTCCACCTCCGACACCACCTCCACCACCTCCGACACCATCTCCATCATCATCATCATCATCATCAACTCCGACACCACCTCCGACACCATCTCCATCATCATTATCATCGTCACCGACGCCACCACCTCCACCATCTCCGCCAACACCTCCACCATCTCCGCCACCTGCACCTCCACCATCTCCGAAACCCCCAAATCGAAACCCCCAAATCAAACCCTAATCGATCCCATCATCGTTGGCCGGTGGAGATGATGATGATCGCTCGCCGGCTTTCCTTCTCACTCGAGCTCTCTCTCTCTCGTTCTCTTTCCTCGTTTCATCGTAGCACCACCACCAGACGGTGGTGGTGGTGGTGGTCGGCCATTGAGGGGGAAGAGAGTGGGGTTGAGAGGTGTGTGGCTTATGTTGTAGTTCTGAGGTTTTGAAGGAGAAACCCACTCTTTTATAATCAATTAGGTATTTAATTTTGTTGAGAGGGGTAAAAATGTCATTTTACACAGTCATTCAGATGTGCAACCAAACAGCACTTTACTGGTTCAGCACTTACTGGTTCAGAGCCTCTTACCCATTCAGACCTCTTATTCATTCAGCACTTATTGATTCAGATGTTGCCAAACAGCCCCTAAGTGTCCAACATAAGCCGTGTGTATATGTCAAAAAGTGTAAAAAACAAAAAAATAAAAACCAAACCTGCCAAATCACTCAAGTACTAAACATAAAGAGGCAAAGGTAACAAAAGGCAAACTTGAAAGGCCAAAGTCGGGAGGGGGATTCACCACCGACTTTGATTTCTAATATACAGAATAATCACTACAAGAAACGGAGACCTTTAGCGGCGCCACGTGTCGCCGCTAAAAGCCCTTTTTGTCGCCGCTATTGGTTTTTAGCGGCGACATGTCGCCGCTAAAGGGTCGCCGGTATAGATCGGCCGCTATTGCCCTTACCGTCGTCGCTATTAAACCTGTCGCCGCTAATTCCCTTCACCGTAGTTTTGCCTGAAACTTCACCGGAGAAGATACTCCAGTGAAGTTGCAGGTTTTCCGGTGAAGTTGCAGGTTATCAAACACGACAAAGGAGCATTATATCATCATTCAAATCTCATTATATCATCATTCAATCTCCGGTGAATTTGCAGGTTTTCCGGTGATGCTCCGGTGAAGATGAAGGCGTTTCGGTGAAGATGAAGGTGCTCCGGTGATGCTTTAGGTGATGCTCCGGTGAAGATGAAGGTGCTCCGGTGAAGAAGCAGGTGTTTCGGTGATGCTCCGGTGAAGATGAATGTGTTTCGGTGAAGGTGCTCCGGTATCACTCCGGTGAAGATGAAGGTGCTCCGGTGAAGTTGCAGGTGATTCTCCGGTGATGCTTGTTGAAGTTCTCTGTGTTTGTTTTGAGGAGAATGAAAAAAATCGAATATGAAGTGTGTGTTTGTCTGGGAAGAACACCAGCCCTTTGATCATGTATTCATCAAGGGCCAAGAGTGAATCTTTATTGTAGCACACGGATCGACCTATTACCGGCGACACCATTAGCGGCGACGCCGGGCAATAGCGGTGACAACTGATGCCGTCACCGCTATTGCCGGCGTCGCCGCTAATGATGTCGCCGGTATTGCTAGCTGTTTCTTGTAGTGAATAGAAATGTTTTTGTATCATTAATAAAAAGAAAAAAATGTTTTAAAGAGGCCTAATTAACCCCTAAACTATACCAAAACATCACATATGTTATTAATCTTTAGAAGAAAGTTTTTCTATAAATTTATATTTTTAACAAATAATATATATACTTTGGTTCTATAATAATTATGATTTTGCCAAATATTTGAGATACTCTTTTGATCTCTTTCTTTGAAAATAATAAGCTAAAATAACAATAAATTGTTTTTATTTTTTAAACACCTCGTAATAAAATTTTCTAGGACTCATGCCTCGCTGCACCCGTTTCTGCCTCTCAAGGCTACACAACCAATTTTGCCACTTTGTGTTGTCTACTTGGAGTTCAGATTCTGTACAAACAATGCTAACTGTAAGAACCGTAAGAACATATCTAAGCCATTGATAGTCTAAATCAAGTGTTGATATTGATTTCAAATAAAACCCCTATAATTAATAATTAATACTATCAAGTTAGTGGTATTTTAGTCATTTCTCATAAAATACTAATTCCACCAAGTTTTTTAAGCCAAAATAACTTTTATATATTTCATTAATTTTGAAAAAAACTTATACCATAAAATCAAGTATTTTTTAATCTCTAATATGAGTACCATATTGCTATACTTTTTTTTTATTTATAAAACTGACTTTTAAAAAAGTTACAAAAAGGTATTTTATAATTGTGCTAGTCATGTAGTTGGAATCTGCTAATATGAAAATGTATGGTGTTGATTTTAAATCTATACATAATTCTTTATGTGTTGTTATTTTTTTTCCTTTTGTGTTGTTATTGGGAGGCTATTTAGAAATAAATTTGTTTTCTACTAGTGACGTAATAGTATGTGTTATTTACAAAAATAAAACAAAAACATAAATTGTGCTAAGTATGTAACAGTTTGTGTTTATAAAATTAAAAAAACATGAAATTGTGCTAGCATGTAACAATATGTGTTGTTTATAAAATAAAAAAAAGAAATGTGCTAGTTATGTAATAGTATCTGTTGTTATTTTTTTTTTCCTTTTGTGTTATTATTGGAAGCCTATTTAGAAATAAATTCGTTGGAAGGTCGTTTTTTTTATTGTACTAATGTTGTTTATGTTGGTGTTACCGTCGGATGCCCATACGGTGGTGTTAAGAGAGTGCTAATGTCGTTATTTGTTTGTGCTAATGTCGTTTTTTGACTGTGCTAATGTCGTTATTTGATTGTGCTAATGTCGTTTTTTGAATGTGCTAATGTCGTTGATAATGGAAATTCCTTTTTTGATTGAAACGAGAATGCTGACAATGTGGATGGTCTTATGTTATGCTAATGTCGTTTTTTGATTGTGCTGAGGTCGTTATAATTGTAGTTTTTTTTTATTGAAACGAGAGTGCTAATAATGTAAGTTCCTTTTTTGATTGTGCTAATGTCGTTTATGTGAGTGTGCTTATGTTTTTTTTTGGTGGTTCTAACAAGTTGGTTTGATCTTGTTACAAAATTCAAATTTTGGTTTGAATTAATCTGCATGGATTTAAGGATATTTTGATAATTAATTTTAATTAGTTATAAAAAAATAGGGTCAAAAGATCTAAATTACCCCTAAACTAATTTTTAATTAAAGAACACATATCATTTATGTATTGGTTCTTATGGTTCTTACAAACTTAAAAGTTTGTATTTGATCCCATACCTACTTGTTATTATTTTAATACATCATACGTGTTTTATGAGACTTATTATATGATCTAAAATATAAATGAAATTATAGGTGTCTGGCTAGGTAAAATTATGATACCAAGCTTTGCAATAGACCATACTTGGCCTTATGAGAAACGAAAAACGCGCAGGTTGACAACTCAATTTACGTACCAGTGTGATCGATTATTAAGATGCTATGCTGACCCGAAGGAACTCAACTTTATTATTATTTGTCATCAATTATTAGTACGATTTGAGTTCTTCTTACTCATCAATTTATGGTTCGATTTGAGTTCTTCATTTTTTTTATGAAAGAATTGCACCTCTATGTTGCCATGTTGGCAAGTTATGGAACACACAATTAGTTTTGGATTTTAAATGAACCAGAACGAACACCGATATATGATCACGCAAGAAGAAATTTAGGGTGGATAACAAAAAAATAATTGATCGAAGAAAAACTTTTCTCACATTAATATACAAATTTTGGTTTCGATTTAATATATGATTTTGTTAATATGCAAATTTTGGTTTCGATTTAATATATGATTTTGTTAAATTTATTACATTTTCATTTTGGTATTTGGTTTCACCAAAAATATAAAATAAGATTATGTTTAAGAAGGTAGGGACTTTTTGGTAATGTTTCAACATTCCAATGGAACGTTTTGAATTCCATGGGTGGTAGGAAGGAAAGTTGAATTCCATGTCACGGGAGTCCATCCATGGTCGGTTATCTATAATGGTTATGAAGACATTGTAGCGATCGCACCGGCGCGCACCACTTTCAATTTACTTTATGATATTTATGATATCAAGTAAACCTGCCACCACTGAGTTTGGCTCTGATACCAGAGTTACACACCAAACGAGAGAACTCAACCCAAATAACTAGTCTAATGAGTGAGAGAAACCATTTGGTATATAAACCCCACATCAGTTGTCCATACAACCAACGTGGGACAAGTCCCATACCTTGCATTGATTTCAGTCTATAGCACAAATATTTCCTTAAGTTCAGTTTATACCAAGTATTTAATTGGTTCAAGTGCGTTATTCAAGTACCCAATGAAGTTAATATTTGTCTATTTCTTAAATTGGGTTATACTTGGCCCAATTGAGAATACAATGCCCTTATTCTTATTCCTATCATCCTATGTATACAATTTCTATAGTAAAAACAATTCAAGACACGACTAAAAATCACACAAAACAAGAAATGCAAGTCCAAACTCCGATCAGAACCAATCCATTGACCAATGTTGACTTGTTGACCAGAATTAACTTTGTTTTTGTTTTTTTTTTTTTGTTTTTTTTTTGTTTTTTTTTTTACTTTCTTCCTGCATATTTCTTTCATCCTCATGTTATCCCTCAACTCTCAAGTAAGATTCCATCCTACTGATTGGGTTCCTTTTCATATCATATGCCCAAAGCTTCCACTTGATTTGCTTGACCAACTTGGATAATGAATATAACTAACATATTGGTGTTATTGTAACTAACTTAATTTTAACCGTCTTGAAATAACACATCACACAGATTCATGACATGGACATCAACATTCCAAATGTCATAGTTTTTTTTTTTTTTTCCAGTTTTCAGAAACATCTGTTTGTCGGATCATAGTCAGATGTAGATGTTTGTCTGTTGTGACTTTAATTCTATTGATGGTCAGTTCCTTTGTGCCTTGGGATTGTCTTATGCTTATGCATGATTTCTTTTTTTTTTTGAACGGCGAAACTTCTATATATATATAGAAACCAGCAAGAAGCTGGAGCGAACAAACAAACAAAACCAAACAGAAAGAACAAGGAAACAGGGAAAAAACTATTACAGCAACTCAGTAATATCAAAATCGATCCATTTGGCCCAAGAAGTAGGGGACGTCTTCGACCTATGGCACATCCAAAGGAACGAGTCTTCCTTGATCATCTCCAAAGTCTTCTTGACCGGGACGAAGAAACCGTCGAAAGTCTTCTTGTACGGGCAAGCCAGATTCTCCATATGGTGGCTAATAGGACAAGATGCACAATTTTCCTCCATTTAGATGAGGAGGCGATATAGGCGAAGATATCTGAAAGCGACGTCGCCGCCATCGTAAACGGGATCCTAATCCAGACAAAAACGTTCCACCAAATACTCCTCGTGAAAAGACACGAGGTGAAGAGATGGTCGACATTCTCCTGCTCGTATCCACATCTGTCACACGTATGATTTTGTATGTTAACTCCCCTCTCGGCAAGACCAATTTTCGAAGCCACTTTTGCTCAATAACGCCCTCCAAGCCAAGAAGTTGACCTTTAGTGTAGCCCAGTTGTTCCAGCAAAATGGTTGACGGTAACCTGTGTCTCGGTCCTCTCCGCTAACTGGTTCCTCAGCTCTTTAATGGAGATGGGGTCCCCATCGTTGTTTTCAAAAAACCATCGGTCCTTAGCCTCGGTAATGGACGTCTGATTCAGCAACGCCATGAGAGAACCGACCTGGATCCACTCAGAAGTCAACACAGGGGCCCTAATCCACTCCCAGGCCCACTGAACATTACTCATCCGATCCACAATGCAGTCATCAACTAACCTGTTTTTGTTTTTTGCAAGAATGAAGATGGCTGGAAATCTGTCTTTAAAGGATGACTGGCCAAACCAAACATCTTTCCAAAATCTAGGTTTCGCCCCATTGCCCACCGTGACTTTTAGTTTATCCTTAATCCCAACTCCTTCCTTGTTGAGCACCTCACCCATCGACCCTATATCCTTCCATATTCCCGGAATTGATGTTTTGACAGGAACGAGTTTACAATCCGTCTTTGTTTTATGAATAGAAGATATAACCTTTGCCCATAAATGATTAGGATCCTCCCTTAATCGCCACCACCATTTTGTGAGCATCGCAAGATTGAACTCCCTTATCCCGGAAATACCCGAATCGCCTTTCTTTTTTGCTCGCGTGATCATATCCCATCTAACCCATTTCATCTTGTGACTCGCTCCGTTTTTTCCCCACACGAAATCTCTCCGAATCTTCTCCAGATTCTTCAAAACCGAAATGGGAGCCTTGAAGATCGAAAGGTAATATGACGGGAGGCTGCCCAGAACAGATTTGGAAAGAGTTATTCTCCCAGTGAAAGAGAGCGAATTACCCTTCCAAGTGGCTAATTTCTTGGAAAAATCTATCCACGACCGGTTTCCACCTCCTTGCTAATTTCATGTTGGCCTCAATCGGAATGCCAAGATAGTCGAACGGCAAGGAACCTTCCTTACAATTCAGTATCCTAGCCAGTCTCACCACTTCCAGCGTGTTCACACCAACCCCGATGAGGTTACATTTATTAGCATTGATGCTAAGCCCGGTAACTAAACTTAGGCATCTCAACATCCGGCTTAGAGCGGTCACGTTCTCTTCGGACCATTCCCCAATAAATAAAACATCGTCTGCATAGCAAAGGTGAGAAATCCGAGGTCCATCATTTGGGAGTTTAATCCCTTTGTAAATCCCTATTTCCTCGGCTCTCTTTATAAACATCGAGAGAACCTCCATTGCAAGAACGAAGAGGAACGGAGATAGGGGGTCCCCTTGACGTAGCCCCCTTTTGAGTCATGGTTTCTCCTGTTATGTTTGGTACTATGGTAGCACATATTTTTGTGTCAATTTAAGACATGCAGATTTTGTAACCCAACTTGTAATGATTCATAAATATAAATATTACAAAGCAAACAACCTTTTATTTCTAAATCAAATTTTAAATTCAAACCATCCATCTAAGTTGGTCTAAAATTTATAAGACATCAAGCACTGGGTCTACGTATATTTTTTTTACAAATTTATAAGATTTTCTTATCTGAGTATAACTTCTTACAAATTTATAAGATTTTCTTATCTGAGTATAACTTCAAATATCTAAAAGCAAACAATCAATTTCAGTTTATCTGAGTATAACTTCGAATATCTAAAAGCAAACAATCAATTTCAGTATAAAATCAAACGCTCTTAACATTCCTTCATTTGTTGCTTGTTAGCTTCTGACTATTGGTTTGCATAGGAGAATCTTGTCGTACGCTCAGGATATAACTTCGAATATCTAAAAGCAAACAATCAATTTCAGTATAAAATCAAACGCTCTTAACATTCCTTCATTTGTTGCTTGTTAGCTTCTGACTAATGGTTTGCATAGGAGAATCTTGTCGTACGCTCAGGATAAGGTCAAGCAACATCGAAAACGTAAAAATGGCGTTGAAATCGATTTTTATTGACCAATCAGAATTGCCTCCCCCATCCCTCTCTTTCCTTTTTTCGGCCCCGTGTCACCACACAGGCGGCATGGGGACGTAAAAAGGTGGATCCTATCAACTTGTTCCGACCTGAGATAATAAGCTCATGAGCTTGGTCTTACTTCACTGTCGAGAAACGAGAGACCCCGGCTAATCATTTCCTCGAGAAGAATCTCTACTACTTGGAATGCTTTTTGCTTTAAGAATTCCTGATCAATGACATTGTACGTGACGCTATCGGGCAAACAACCATTCTGTCTAAGCAAGTCTTACGCTTTAACAAATTAGCACACATGTCATCACTGTATATGTCCTAGCATTTAGAATTAGGTGAGTAGAATCAGGAAAGAAAGCTCAGTTAATCATTTCTTCAACAACTGTTGAACAATGACATTGTATGTGACCCTATCTTCCATCTTTCTAAGCAATTCTTTACCTTTTACCTAATAACCCTTCTTCGAAATATACATCTATCATCACATTGTAGGGCCTAACATATATAACCTTCTTGGAAAGTTCATGAAAAAGATCTTTAGCTAAGTTAGGCTTAACAAATACCATAGTGAAGATAACATAAACCCCGTAATTGAGTATTGTATTGTCCAAATGTTTTAGTTAAAAGTTGCATTAACGACACTTCAACTCAATTTGTGGCCTTTTGGGGCGGTTTATGTACATCAAACACCATTCATTTAATTTTACGCACAAGAACAAGAATAAACATTAGATTACCCTTGGGTCATGTCTCATACAAGCAGTGACATATATATGCTAATAAACACAAGAAGAACATTAGATTATCCCCGCAACTAATACATTTGCAATGGGTCATGAATGCACCAATATGAGTGATAGTTGTTAAGTTGTAAGAAGAAAAAAGTCCAGAAGCAGTATGTTTGAGTTGCCATGTGCAGAGAAATTATAATCCTAAACATATTTATAAAACTTGTTTAATTAATTAACTATTATGTAACTATAACAATAGGATACAGATTCATAAAACTTGTTTAATTAAGGAATAATGGATTTTAATAATCCTAACTATTAACCGTTGGCCGGCAACAGTCCCAACTTCAAAAATAATCAGTGGTGGTCCAACCTTTTCATATATTGTAAACCAATGGACCTTTACTAAACCGAAAAGAATAAGGGGACAAAAATAAATTAAGGTTCTGTTAGTAAATGTCCATTAGTTTACAATATGTGAAAAAGTTAGACCACCACTGGTTATTTTTGAAGTTGGGACTGTTGCCGACCAACGGCTAATGGTTTGAATTATTAAAATCCATTATTCCTTTAATTAGTTAACTATATTATGTAACTATTACAATAGGATACAAATCTTTACCATAAGTTGGTAAATAATAAAGTGTGAACTATCAAGAATAAATCGATAAGTCGGTTTAAGAAAACCATCTGATATATGGAGGTATATGCAACTGAAACAAGCAAAACGTTAAATTAGGTATTCTACCATCTTTTCTTTCTAGTTTCTACACTTGTTAGTTTTTTAACGATGGTTATGGCTGAACTTGACTAAAAGTTTCGAGGGGCGGAAAGTCATGGAACCCAGTTTTTTTCTATCACCATGTATCGGGATATATGTTCGGGTCGGCTATTCGATTCGGGTCCGGTCAAACAATAATAACTCCAAATAAAACTAAATAATCTTCATTCATTCAAAGGACCTATTCTTACACATAAAAAAAAAAAAAAAACTAAATTTGAACCCTCAAGTTTTATTTATATTAAAACTATTTTTAGATTTTATTTAAACTCACTTCAAGTTTAAAAACAATTATAAAAAATTACTAATAGCCCAATTCATCATTTTTTAACCCAATACGAAAATATGTATAAATTTTTTTGAACAATAAACTTGGTAGGGGCAAGAAAGTTTTTGGCAAAATAATTGGCAGGGACGGACCTGTATAATTTAAAAAATTTCGGACAAAAAATTGGAAAAATTACACTATTAACCGAAACATTGGCGGGGTGGGTGCACCCCCCTTGCCCCTTAAAAGCTCTGCCCATGGTTCTCATACGGGAATCATAACCTAAATTTGGAATTAGGGGTTGCTCCATTGAAAAATTATTAGAATCAGGCCAAAAAACCTCCGTTAATCGTTGCTTCCAAAAAATTCTCCGCCTCTGGACACATGTTTTTTCTTAAAAAAATGTTGAACAATGACAATAGTATGAGACGCTATGAGGCAAAACCACCATTATCTTCCATCTTTTTAAGAAATTCTTTCACTTTACCAGATAATTCTTCTTGACGAAACACACTTATCATCACTTATATGTCCTAAATTCGGTTTCAATCCTTGCCTAGCCTCGTCGATTCTCTTCTTCTTACAGTATCTGTTTATTACGCTATTATAGGTGATGATGTCGAGGACAAGATCCCTCTCCACCATGCCATCAAGAACTTTTGGTGCTTCAACTATTTCACCACGCAAACCAGTGGCGAAGCTTGAGATTTCCGACCGGGGGGGGGGGGGGGGGGACGTATATACCCAAAAACTTCTATAGAACCGGGGGGTCAAAAATGTATATACCTAAAAATTTCTATAGAAAGCTACATACATAACACTACTGAGCAAAAAGTTCGGTGGGTCGGGCCCCCGACCCCTTCTAACCTGCGCCACTGACGTAAACAATATCTATCAGTTAGTGCATTATAAGTGATTACATTTGGACGTAGATCTCTTCGCTCCATTGCTTGTACAACAAGCTCTGCATCTTTTACGGATCCTTGCTTGCAAAAGAAATTTACCAAGATAGTAAAGGTATCCACTCATTTTTCAGTCATTTGGTTTAATAGTTCTAACGCATTATCAACCAATCTATCTTTACACAAGCTATCAATGATTGTACCTTAATGGTGTACACACGGTTTACAAGAACCTGATTCCATGAACCTAAGCAATTCAAGTGCCTTGCTAGTGTGATCGACTTTACAAAGCACATTCATAAGGGCTCTAAACAAAACATGATTAGGCGCACAAAGTTTCTCTCTAAGTAGTTTCTTGAATAACTCAACAGCTTCAAAAACCCGATCAGTAATAACAAACCCATGAATGAGAGTAGTATAGGTGGTCAAATCGGGTGGATGCCCTTGCTTGAAGATGGTTGCTATTAAGGTAGATCCATAAGAAACTTGATTCAAGATGACAATTAATAGAGATGTTCATTGTATCGATATTAGCAGGTATAGTCATCAAGTTTATTTTGTTAATAAGTGAAAGGGCAGTGGAATATTATTTCATCTTTACAATAGCAGTGATCAGTGTAGGGGAATGTACCAAAACGAGCCATTGATCTTCTCGCTAAGGACACGTGGCGAAAGATTAACAAAACAAAATAAATAAAAGCGTCACAGTTTCTACCTTACGGTGGTCCCGCGCACAACTTGTCATCTCCCATGCACATCCTGAGTGTGGATCCCTTTCCCACCAATCAGAGGAGGGATGGCGTCAACACACTCATGTACACCAAGGGCATGGAATGTTCTCCACCTATAGGAGCATGTCAGGTGTTGCCGAAATCGTTAGAGCCTTAGGACCACCTCACCTGAAGGATAATGACATCTAACCAAATCTACTATAAATAGGAGGAATATTTACACCTCATAAGTACACACACTCTCTTCTTTACACTCTGCCTCATACGGACCCTAATTCATCAAACAAGTACTTATTCTCACGCCCGAGGGTGGTCACATGGATGAATCCCATCCTGTGGCGAGCCTAACAGTGTTTTTATTTTGCAGGATAAGCCGGTGAATGAACCTCAGAGCTAATCTTAGAATTATTCAAACCTACACAAGTCTGAAACAGAACTATAAATTATGAAACTTACCCTTTTAATAAAGAATAATGATCCTTTTTGTCTTATGATATGTTTTTTTACAGTAGAGTTTTCATCATTGTTCTATCTTTTTCTAAGGGTTTTCAACCACACTCTAGTTTTTGTGCAGCTATACTCACCAAGAAGCCCAGTTGTAGATATCGCCGAAGTATTTTTTATGGCTAATGGCAGTTGGAACCATATTATGTGCCTCTTATTGGTCTGCATGGAATGCAAAAGAAGCATCTATACATTATAGAACATGATAAATTACTATAGGTCGAGTGTTATTCTTTTCTTTTTGAAACTTGATTGACCAACCTGGCGCTGACATGGCATGCATTGACGTATGACCTGTCTAATTATTGTAGGATTTTTCTCAGGACCTTTCAAACACGAAAGTTGTTGGTACAAGGGGGATTGTGGAAGTCAACAAAAAGTCAGCAATCTTGTTTGTTGTTGCTTTTTTGATTCTTGGTTCTCGTTTAGAAATTAATGTCTAAACGGTTCATTGAACTTGTGGAGGTTATTTTCTGCATAGGAGTTGTAGAGGGATGTGTCCTCTGAATTGAGTCTGAATGTTAAGGAACTTTTTGAAAACTTAACAAAAAATGCAACATTGCATCATACTATACTTTTCTCTTTAGTCTTGAAATAAATATCCAAACAAATGCTTAAATTCATAGATTCAGATTTAAATTCTGATTTTTAAGATTTATTTTATTTAATTATTGTCTCAGGTTGAGAGAAGAGTAGTGGATATGGATGACATTCGTGAAGAATGGTGGAGTTATGCGGCAACCTTTATTTTTAAGTGACAAGCCGTATTTTAGGTGTCAACGAATGTATCAAAGAACATAACGTGTCTTACAATTTCACTATCAGAATCATTTTTGAACCAGATGCTATTTGGGTCTTTTAGGATAGGGAGATAGATAGATGAGCTGCCAAGAAATATGCCAACAACCTCCTCCATTGTTGGCCTATCTGTAGCTTCTCTTTGAATGCACCACAACCCGATGTGGATAAATCTTGCGATGGATCTTGAATCAATAGAAAGTCTGGTATCAATTATATTTGAATATTTTCCTTCCACCCAATTTCTCCATATCTACATTAATTAGTTCAACAAATATATTAGTAGCCATAGTCCCACAATTCCACTAAAATACAATGGTATGTCTTAACAAAAGGTCATTTTTTAAAGTTTGGCGCCTTATATTCATAAAGATAGGAATTTCTTTTTGTTAATATAATAAAAGCTTAAGAAATTAATAGATAACTTTTCTGTGTAAAAGTAAAGCCCAATAACCTCTTTGTTGAGTTTTCCAATTTAAGAAGTCAAATAATGCAAAAATATAGTCCAAAGATTTTTGTTTAAATTCAGTGAAAATCCATAGATTGATATTCAAATCCATGTCACTTAATTATTTGTTTAGAACGTACTGGCTTCTTATTTGAGGAAGTTGGATATCATCTATTGATTGGAAGATAACTTATTCAAGCACAAGTCTATTATGATCCAATCTAATCATACTTACATACTCGGTAAAACTCTCCTCGGATTTGTGCATGTAGGAACATTCACGCCCTGCTATAGTTTCCAAAACTAACATGCCGAAACCAAAGACATCAGTCTTAGTTGACAAACGACGATGCCTTATAAGTTCTGGTGCCATATATCCGCTGTCACATATAAAATGAAGGTTTTAAACATCACTCGTATAGTTGATTGTTACTTAACTTCACTAGAGATGGTATGTGTTTACATGGTCCCACGAATCGAGTTCATTTCAATGCAATCGGTCTCGTTGTTTGGTGCAGACACTGCATAGTAAAAACCATGTAGTTTCGGTTCCAAGCCTTCATCTAACAGAATGTTCCAAGGTTGGACATCACAATGTATGACCCTAATTGGAGCATGCTTATGAAGGTAAAGAAGTGCCCGGGCAACACCTAGTAATATTCGGTACCGCTCATCCCAGTCCAATGGAGCGTGGTTGTGATCTACAAAGACGAACCACAATACACATGTTTGACTCGATTTAGTCCATCAAGTTTAATGAAACCTTAAGAGAAGAATCAGAGTTACTTTAACTTAAAATTAAAATAAGGTTAACAATAAGCCATTTGTTTGTTCTTGAACAATTCTTTATTATTTCTAGGTGGTCTGGAAGGATCATAAGCGTTTCTAGGAGATTTTTGAACTATTTCTGGTTTCTTAGAAGTTCGCTAGTGAAAGAAGCAGACTCATTCGTTGAGTTTTGCCATGTCAACATATTCAAGGAGTTCACTTGCCAATGAATATTTGGTGTCAGCTTTTTTAGAGTCAGCACATTTTCAAAAACCTCCTAGAAACACTCATCATTTTTTTCTATAACACCTAGGCATAAAAAAATCGTTCTTGAACTCCATCATGAGTACAATTCAAATTGAAGTTTTACCAGATAACACATGTCGCAAAGTTGTGTAATTTTGTGGGATATCATAGAGAAGGTAGACGTTTGTTCCTTCGATGCACCATCCAAGCAACTGAGCCAAATTCTGATGTTCAATTTTTACAAGTATAGACACTTCATTCATACAAAGTTCATGAGGATAAGGCCCAACAGTTGTTATATCTTGGCCATTTTGCAGTTTTCCCTTAATTAAGAAAAATCAAGTTAACATTCCAGCAAACAAATTAAGGGCAAACCCAGATCCAATCTAATGATATATGTGATCATATGGATACCTTGTACATGGCTCCAGTTATGTCTTTTGAAATCAAATTAGATCTAGAGAAGTTTTCAGTTGCAACATTGATAGTTTCAAAATCAAACCGGCGTAATATATGGTTTTCACCTCCAACATAAAGGCACGACTCAATGGATGTTAAAATTTTACCTACAACTAAAAGTTCAACAAGTAACTTGTTAGAAGTGGATACATCAGAGAACACAGATACTCTAATTATAAGTTGGATGAATAGAATCAGACAATAGTACTTGTAGGCTGTAGCTAATTAAGCATATGTAATGTCACAAAATAAAGGGAACTTCATACCTGAGTTTTCATGACTAGATAGAAAGCCAAAAGCAGGTAACCTTAAACCAAATATTTTTCTGTCCAATGTGTTGTAGGTTTCGTCGTGTAAGGCTAAAACTGACTCAAGGCCCACCACAACCTCGCTCATTGTTGGACGTTTCTTTGGGTTACTATGCAAACACAGGCTGGCTAGCTGTGCAAACTCCTTAACACATTTAAACAATATTCTCCCCCTTAAATCAGAATCCACAATTTGCTTTAGCCTACCTTCTTTAATGGAGTCTTGAGCCCATGTTGCCAAACCCATTTGCTCCTCATCAAGACTTGTATCTAATGCTTTTCTCCCACATAAGAGTTCAAACAATATCACCCCAAAGGCATAAACATCAGACTTTCGGGTCAGCCTGCCGGTTTGAAAGTAATTTGGATCTAGATATCCAAATGTACCTTTCACCAACGTGTTGACAGAAGTAGAAGTCTGATTTGTTTGAACTATTTTGGATAACCCAAAGTCTGAAACTTTTGATACCCAACTATGATCTAACAATATATTCGAGCTCTTTACATCGCGGTGTACAACTCCTTGCCTAATACCCGCACCAGTGTGGAGGTACTCTAGCCCACGAGCAGCCCCAATGGATATTTTGAGTCTTCGCAACCATGTTAGAGGCAATCGACATTTATGGAGACGATCTGAAAGAGTTCCATTGGGCATATACTCGTAGACAAGAATAAACTCCTTCCCATCATTGCAGTAGCCAATTAAAGAAACCAAATTGCAGTGCCTTAACTTCGAAAGCATCTCAACTTCAGCCCAAAACTCCACAGCTCCTTGACCAGATGTTGACTCCAGGCGCTTTATGGCAGCATCCAAAACACTTTCGCCATTAGTGATGGTTCCTCTGTAAACTTTGCCAAAACCACCATGTCCGACCACCAATGACTCATCAAAGTTATTGGTTGCTGCTTGAATTTCGGAAAACGTAAGCTGACGACATTGTGGTAGACAGTCTAAAGATTGGGACGATTGAGCTTCTTGGCTGGTCTGAAACGACATGCTTACTGAAATGATTTACGAAGATTGCCTAGATATAGCATCTCAAAATATATGGTCACAGTTGTTGATCGTCAGATGTACATACAACGGGGGTCATCGGATGAAAAGCAACACGGTTTCTTGGAAACTAAGATGAATGTTAGAAAATGATATTCATAATATATTCATTAAATGGTCAAACATACATATTGGTAGGTAGCAAATACAACATGGTTTCTTGGAAACTAAGATCAACGTTAGAAAATGACATTCATAATATACAATTAATATTGTAATGATGTTCACCGGCCACTTAAAAAAATATTCCAACAGTGTTCTTACAACCTAGTTTTCGCCAGCACAAAGGCAAATATTTCTTTCTCGTAATATTCGTCTGTGTTTTGGTTATTCTTACATATTACTTATAATACGTCATGATGTTCACCGTAGGGGTGTTCATCGGTTCGGTTTATGGCTTATTTGGTTTATTCGGGATTCAAAATTTTATACCCCAAAAGAAAAACAAAACCAAACCAAATTAGGAATATGCAAACCGAACCATACCAAACCAAATTCAATTCGGTTTGGTTTCGGTTAGAAACAAAATTTAACCAAATTGTACCTAAGTACTTTTTTCCTAATTTATATTTATGTTTGTGTTCTAACTTTCGAACATCAACGAATTTAAACCGAACAATATATAAATAAAAGATATAGCAAAATAAAACAAACATATCCATAAAATAGTTGTACACACAACCACAAAGTTAAAACTTCAAAACACAGATCATATATAAATAGTTAAGAAGTCTAATGGCACAAAATATAAACAATCTTCAAACCATGGTGATACATACCTTAGATATTAGACTTAGTATTTTGGGCTAATAAATTGTATATAGTTTACTGAACATTATTAGTTTTATTTAATAATTAATTAAATTAGCAGTTTATTCGGTTATCCAAATAAACCGAATAAATCAAATAAAAAAATGTGGATAAAAAAACCGAACCAAAAACCATATTCACAATTTGGTTTCGGTTAGAAACCAAACCAAAAACCGAATTCGCTGTTTAGATCGGTTTATTCGGTTATGGTTACGGTTCGGTTTACGGCTTTTATTTGGTTAAGGTTTCTTCTGAACACCCCTAGACTTCACCGGCCACATAAAAAAAGATATTCCAACAATGCTCTTACAACCTAGTTTTTGCCGGCACAAAGGCAAATATTTCTTTCTCATAATATTCGTCTGTGTTTTGGTTACTTTAACATATTAATCATAATACGATGTCAAAAAAAATTACATAAAATCAACCAATTAAAGCAAAACAATACCATACTTTTCCTAAAAAAAACTAAAATAATGAAAAAACTACCGCTTAGCACGAAGAAAAAGTTACACCGAGCTAACCAATTAAAACAAAACACTATTTGTAACAACCCGACTTTTCAAGTCAAAGTCAAAGTTAAAGTTAAAGTTAAGATATTATTTAGATCTGACTTTTCTTGCTTAATTATTGCTTTGTACTCTCGAGATTCGATAAACGATATATTGGTTAACAAATTTAAACGATATTTTAAGCTATGTTTTTTTCACGACGCTTATTCAAAACACAGTTAACGCATTTAAAACGCACGTACTTTATCGTATTCTTACTCCCGCTATCACAACGCAATGCTAACTCGAAACGCAGTTATTGGTATTGAATCTATGTGTTTGGTATTATGTGCTTTATTTGTGTGTGCCTTATATTAGGGGTGTTCAAGATCGGATAATCCGGTTTTTGGATATCCGAAAATCGGATATCCGAAATTTCGGATAGTGAAATATTGACATCCGAACCCGAATCCGAAATTTCTGATATCCGATTTTCGGATGTCCGAAATTTCGGATTCGGGTTCGGATATCTAATCGGATATCCGAATATCCAATTTTTTATTTAATTTTTATTTTTTATTACTTTTTAATATTTGGAACCAGATTTTTCGGATAGTTTCGGATATCCGAATATAAATTTCGGATATTTCAGATATTTTTTCGGATATTTCGGATATTTTTCGGATACTTCGAATATTTTTTGGATACTTCGGATATTTTCGGATATTCGGATATCCGAAAAAAATAAAAATTAAATTTTCGGATATTTTCGGATAATCCGATTATCTGAAAATTCTCAAAATCACTATCCGAATCCGAATTTTGGATTATCCGATTTTCGGATATCCGAAAATTCGGATATTTCGGAATTCGGTTTTTCGGATATTTCAGATTCAGTTTCGGATTCGAATTTTTTTGAACACCCCTACCTTATATATGTTGGGATATTATACTAAACGCAATCGCAACGCTATCGCATCGCAACTCGAAACACAGATTTAATTTTATGCATATTATGTGTTATGTTATTTGTGTAACTACTTGTTTAATGCTATCACAACACTTACTCGCAACTCGCTCAAACGCAATGCAACGCTTAACGCACGAAACGAAAGTCGGAAAACTAACTAGCACCAGTCGCCTGATCGAATGACCGTTCGGTCGAATGATCATCTTTCCGGATGACCATCCGATCGGATGGCCATCTGATCGGCTGACCATCCGACCCACTGCTGCACCGCCTTATCTCTCTCTCACCTATAAATACTCGCCTGTCACATCAACTGTTCATTGATGTGACAGCTCTATCCGACCAACACACTCCTAGCTCGTTCCAGGCACTTTTCTCTCGATTCCAAGCGATTCGTTAAGTATTTCACCCTAAATCTTGTACTTCCATCATCAGCACACAGTTTCTCATCATCTTCTCCAATGAAATCTTACATTTTCACCATGAAATCACCGGATTCGAACTCTTTGAAGGTGACGTCATCACGGGTTCCGATGGAAACTGTTGTGTGGTCTCATCCCTTCAAAGTTTGTTCAGATCTAAAGGATTTCTACATTATTTTACACAAATCCCAACTAGATTTCAACACTACTTCACTGATTTCTACTTTTCTTCAACATTTCTTCACTTTTCACTCCAACCGATGGAAGCTAGACTTAGTCAGGCTCTCCACTCATACTCTAGTTGAGAACCGGTCTGAGAATGGATTTCCACCGAAGAGACGACCGATTTACGGGTTGAACATGAAACTCCGTCAAGAACAGTTAGTCTGATCGAATGGTGGTGATTCCCATCCGATCGACTGAGCTGGACTTGGTGTGGGCTACCGTTGTTTGACACGTCGTCACACCGTCTCTGTTAAGCTTCAAAAACTTTTAAACTTAGAAAATTTTACAAATGATTTCAAAACATCAACCCGCCGATCGAATAGCCATCCGATCGGATGACCATCCGATCGAATGACTATTTGACCAGGTGACTTGTACTTCAACACTTAAATAATTTGAGCAAAACTTCAAAGAATATCACTTTCAAACGAAGAGCCATCCGATCGAATGGCCGTCCGCCCGGATGACCATCTGACCGGATGACTTGACATCTAGAAATACTTCACATTTTCCAAAATGCTACAACGAAAACTTCAAAGTTTCAAAACGATTTACAAGCACACTCACTCAGATCGAATGACCAACCGTCCGAATAGTCATCCGTCCAGATGACCATCCATCTGGATGGTCATCCGACCGACCCACCATTCGATACTTATCATGTTCAAACGCACTATTTACACGCTGTTCAACGCTTACACTATCGTTCTATGCTCAGGCTAACTCCAAAGCGCTCCCTTCAATCTAAGGCTGTGTTTATTGTTAAACACATACTGTGAGTATACTCGAACCCTTTTTGCTTAATGCACTTTTGGGTGTTACATACATTACCTATATCAAATCACATCAACACACAACGCAAACACTTTTAAACGCTAACCGCTCTCGCATGTTATACGTGACTCGATGAATGCTTGTATGTTATATTTACACAGTGATCGTTGCCTGACACCTTAGCAACGATAGTACCATAGTTTGGACTCAGCACCTGTCATGGACAGGGGTTGTTAAGGGTTTTACTTCACGTGGTCACAGTGGTGATAATGTGTTGCACATTCTACAACTCGCAGTCATGTCGGTTGCATATGTCATTGTCGATAGTTTACTTGCCTCACATTTCTACGTGTTACATGGTGGTTATGCGTAAATGCTTTCGCTATACTATATGCTATTAAACTTGTGTACTCACCTTTACACTCTGTACGTGTATTGATTTTATTTTAACGTATGTGACAGGTGTTTAGGATGCTATGCTTTGCTTGATGAAACGAAGTAGGTGGTCTAGAAACGTCATTCAATAAAATCTGAGTTGTCGGAACAGTTTATTTGTCTTTGAGAACAATGTCTGTAATAATTGTTTATGCTTTATATGTTATTGGTATGGGACTTTAACGTTAAATATATTGTCACTAATAGTGTTATGGATTCTCTTGGACAATCTGTTTCGCTCAGTGCCACGCCCCGATGTTTCCGCCATCGGTTGGGGTGTGACACTACCATAGTTTTGTCAAAAAAAAAAAAAAAAAAAAAAAACTAAAACGATGGCATGTCTATAATTTTACACCAGGGGCAAAATTGTAATTTGACAGGGAAAAAACAAAAACAATGGCAAATCTATAAATTTGAACTGAGGGCAAAATTGTAATTTAGCTAGGAGAAGAAAAAAACAAAACTAATGGCAAAATTGTAAATTTAAACGGGGAAAAATCGTAATTTGGCTGGACAAATGTGTTGATGCATATTTGTGTGGATGCGGCTCGTTTCGGTTCAGCTCTGTTACGAAGTGAAGACCGAGGTCAAGATATCCTCCTATCTTGACTCGGTATGGCGTTTTGATTGTATCTGATGTAAAACAGTTGCGCGTGTGCAGACTGTTAGATGTTAGTGAACTGTTTGATGCTGTGTGTTTGTTCTTCAAGTTTCTGTTTGTGCAGCATGTCAATGAAAGACTTTGAACCATTCATGGGAGTCCACGAAGAACCTTCTTCGTGGACATGATACTTTGCTGATAATGATCCCCACGAAGAACCATGTTTCGTCCCTTAGTTGTTCGCTGATATAAGGTCCACAAAGAACCCATATTCTTCGTGGGTTAACATCTTTCGTGGCCATGTTATGGGCCCAGTACCTCTTTCGTGAGGTTGCAGACATGTTTGCCTATATAAACACCTTGCAGAACACAGAACACGTATAGAGCACACTAGTAGAGTTGAGAGTAGTTTCTTGTATTATCTCTGTAACCAAACTTTGCTGGAAATACACTTTGAGCTTTAAACTTTGAATCTTTTCTTGTGTTTGTGTGTTCTTGGCTTGGTTGCATACTCACTAGGATTCCGCACTCGTGTGTGTGTTAACTAACAAGGAAGTAGGTTTGTGTGACACCCCAGGAAAACCAGGAAAACCAGGAAAACCATACAACTTAACTAGCTTCCTCAGTGAGTACGTGCTAAATTTCGGGATGAAATTTCTTTCAACTTGGGGATAATGTGACAACTCGTATTTTCGAATCTATCTTTGTACTTTGAAGTAACATATGTGTACGATATCTGATTTTATGAAAGTGAATGATTATATGAATGTTATGTTGATACGTGCTTGTGTAATGTATGTATGTATATAAACGGCCCAAACACACAACACTCACCCGACCGCACAAGCCCATCCGGGCTACACTCTTGTATTCGGATCTATTGGCCAGCCCAAGTGAGAGTTCGGCCCACTCTCCATGGAAATTTGCTCCCATTTCCGAGAGTCTCGCTACTCGGTACATCCTGGTTCGGATAAAATGTACCACGACATCAAAACTACATATTGGTGGCCTAGCATGAAGGCCCACATAGCAACATACGTTAGCAAGTGCTTGACTTGTGCGAGAGTCAAGGAGGAATATCAGAAACCTTCAGGCCCACTTCAGCAACCAGAGATACCACAATGGAAATGGGAGCAAATTTCCATGGATTTTGTTACTGGCCTGCCTAGATCACAACGTGGTAACGATACTATTTGGGTGATCGTGGATCGACTCACAAAGTCTGCTCACTTCTTGGCTATCAAGGAAACAGATAAGTTCTCCACCCTAGCAGACGTATATCTTAAGGAAGTTGTCTCGAGGCACGGGGTGCCCACCTCTATTATCTCGGATCGAGATGCACGTTTTACATCAGAACTGTGGCAAGCAATGCACAAGTCCTTTGGCTCACGATTAGATATGAGCACAGCTTATCACCCGCAAACGAATGGGCAATCCGAACGCACCATCCAGACCCTCGAAGACATGCTTAGGGCATGCGTAATTGACTTTGGCAACGGCTGGGAAAAGCATCTGCCACTTGTGGAATTTTCGTACAATAACAGCTACCACACCAGCATTAAAGCTGCTCCGTTTGAGGCATTGTACGGGCGTAAATGCCGGTCACCTCTTTGTTGGGCAGAGGTGGGGGATAGTCAGATTACTGGTCCAGAACTTGTGGTAGACACAACAGAACGAATTGCTCAGATACGACAACGAATGGCGGCAGCTCGTGACCGTCAGAAAGTTTACGCCGATAAGGGCAGAAAACCACTAGAGCTCCAGGTTGGGGAGCGTGTACTACTCAAAGTTTCACCCTGGAAGGGTGTGGTTCGTTTTGGGAAATGGGGCAAACTTAACCCATGATACGTTGGACCTTTCGAAGTCATTGAGAAAATAGGCAAGGTGGCCTACAAACTGAACTTACCAGCAGAACTCAGTGCAGTTCACAATTTTTTCCACGTGTCGAATCTGAAGAAGTGTCTGTCAGATGAGACCCACATAGTTCCTTTGAAGGAGCTCACTATCGACGAGCAGTTGCGATTCGTCGAGGAACCAGTCGAAATCATGGACCGGGATGTTAAGGTCCTCAAGCGTACTAGAATACCTCTCGTTCGAGTTCGTTGGAACTCACGTCGCGGTCCAGAGTTCACCTGGGAACGTGAAGATCGGATGAAACAAAAGTATCCCCAACTATTTGCAAACAGTACAACCACTACTGAGGCCGAAGCTACGGAATTTCGGGACGAAATTCCAGATCAACGGGGGGGGGGGGGGGGGAGGATGTGACACCCCAGGAAAACCAGGAAAGCCATACAACTTAACTAGCTTCCTCAGTGAGTACGTGCTAAATTTCGGGACGAAATTTCTTTCAACTTGGGGATAATGTGACAACTCGTATTTTCGAATCTATCTTTGTACTTTGAAGTAACATATGTGTACGATATCTGATTTTATGAAAGTGAATGATTATATGAATGTTATGTTGATACGTGCTTGTGTAATGTATGTATGTATATAAACGGCCCAAACACACAACACTCACCCGACCGCACAAGCCCATCCGGGCTACACTCTTGTATTCGGATCTATTGGCCAGCCCAAGTGAGAGTTCAACCCACTCTCTTGTATGCGCATAACACTTAGGAGATAGGGTTACTACTCACAACTTACAAAACACAATACTTTTCACAAACCCTACTCTCTTTCTCTCCTCTTGAAGCCGACGCCAAACAACCCTCCATCCCCATCGAAGACTTCTTGGATTTGGATCACCCCTTTCTGTTATCCTTCTAATCGGTTAGTATTTTGGTGTTTTGTTGTTACTTGAATCTATGTTGATCGATGTTGTATATTGCCATATGTTGACCGATTTCGGCTAGGGTTTCTGTTTGTATAAGCATTAATATTAAGTTGCATGATGTTATGATCTACATGATGATTTAGTGTGATAGAAACTATAAATGGTTGATGTTCTTGGAATCGGCTTACATGTATATGTTTAGATCATGATGTGAATTGGTATCAAACAATATTAAACGATGATTAGAACCGATGATAGGAAGGTCGGCTGTGTTGTGTTTGAACTCGGATGATTTATGATGATCATAGTGTTAGATTCGATTGAATGTTATGATAGGTTGTGTTCTTGAAACTTGATTGGTGTTCATAAAGAATTGATGTTGAAACCTTTGTTTGATCGATTATTGTTAACTTGGAAACTGATTAGTTGTTAATTGATAAATCACGAAAATAGGAAACTGTTTAATTGTTTTGACTGATTTAATGTGTGATTGATAACTGATGATTTCATATAAAAAATTAGCATAAGTTTCAGATACTTTGAAAACAAACGCACAAGATCAGGTCGCACAAGACCTGATCCGATCACACAATTGCCGACGCACAAGCTCAGCCGCACAAGGCATCCATAGTCGCACAAGACTATTGGATCGCACAAGCTGTATTATGTTAACTGTTTGGGCCGGGTATACTTGTTGGGCTGGGCTTGTCCCGATCGCACAAGTCGGTTGATTCGCACAAGCCATCCGGATCGTACAAACTCATCCGAATCGCACAAGACTGTTGCATGTTACTGGATTGGGCCATGTATATTAGGTTTGGGCTTTTGACTTTTCGGGCCGGGTGTTTATCTGAATCGCACAACATGATGTGGGTCACACAAGGCTGTGCCGACCGCACAACATGTTGGGCCGCCTGTTATTGGGCTTTACCGTTGGATCGTACAAGTATCAGATGTTATGTAATTGACTGCTAATGTGTTAACGTGCATTGTGTGGTTGCCATGATCCGTGTGTGTTCTTTATCTGCTAGCTTATGTGTCACTTACGTGCACTACTTGGAACCAAAACCTAACTTGTATGGTAACCATGTTAGGACGTGGTTGACCACTAGCTGCTAGACTTGACCTTTCTGTGTATCTGCCGAGCAAACCAAGGTGAGTTCACACTCTACAAAGCATGGGATTCCCAGGGGTTGAGAATGGGGTTAAGGAATATGGATTCCTCGTCCTTTCTTGGGTAGGACAGTAATGGTTCAGGAATGTAATTCCTCGTCCTCACGGACAGATAACTTTACTAGACCAAAACTCTATCACGAAGTCCCTCCTATTTTATATCGACTTAATCGCCGGGCCAATGGCGAGCGGGTCATTAGTTAGATAACGCTATTTAGGTCTGACATGCCTCACACCGTGACGCAGAGGACGGGCGTGAACTAATGGATCTGGGCACGTCAATGCTGATAGACATTGACAGTTCAGGGCACTTAAACATGACTTTAGTCAGCAGTCGATATGGTAACGAGTCTAGTGTATACATGGGGTAGCCCCCACGACCGAAATTCCAGATAACTATCATGGGGTAGCCCCCACGGCTGGATTGCCAGAGTTAATGGGTTAAACAAATCACGTTTTCATATATGGGGTAACCCCCACGGCAGGGATGCTGGTTAAAGGAACTATTTTTGGAACAACTAAAACCAACACCTAACTGTGAACTCGCTCAACATTATTGTTGACTCGTTACTACATGCTTTGCAGGTCAATAGGTACTTAGCTGGAGCTTGCACAAGGAAGAGTCGTTGTGGGACATGGACAGCTGTGTGCCATGTTAAACCTTTGGATATTTAACTTACGTTTTGGTTTTAAACATTATGCTTCCGCTCATAACTTAAACTATGTTTGTCTTGGACACTAATTGTGTTGGTTGGACTTTTACAATTAATTACTTGCTTGTTCAATATGATTAGTGGTTTGATCCTGGTCAGTCACGCCTCCAAGCGGTGATACTCCGCGTGTGGATTTTGGGGGTGTGACAGTTTGTCTTGATCCTCCAAGTGGACCTACAAGTGATATCAGAGCTTTGGCTCTCTTCCTTGTTAAAACCAAACTTCTTGTTGTGTTTTTAAGGAAGTTTTTTTTTGAAGGTTTCAGAAAGTTTACTTGAGTTTAAAACAAGATATTCAAGTTTGTGAAAGAAAAATAGGTTAAAAGTTAAGGAAAAGTTGTTGTTTGCTATAAATTTTCATAAAAACCTTGTTAAAACACATGGAGACATGTTAAAATACGGTTTTTCTTAAAATTTCTTGCAAAAATGTTGTTCGACATATTTTCCTGTGAAGTGTTTTGATCAGAAAGTCACCGGAATATTCCTTGTTGAGAAGATAACCATCAAAATTTTACTGAAAAAGTTGATTTGTGTTTGTTTGTCATTTAACTAAATCTGGATATTCATCAACCTACTTTTTCATTTTGAGAATCCAGATTCTACTTAAAATAGAAAGTCTTCACCAACTTTTTAACGAATATCCATTTCTGGGTAATACCATTCTTCACGAAAGATAAGGATCAACGAAAAACCATTTCACAGGTTGTCACTCACGAAACATTAAGGTCAACGAAATACATTCACTTTTCAAACTATTTTTCACGAAAGATAAGGGTCAACGAAAAACCTTTCATACCCTCACGAAACATTCACTTCACGAAACACTACAAGTTCTTTGTGGGCTTGTTGTTCTTCGTGAGCCTGTTATTCATCTATTCTTCGTGAGAATTGGGCTTGAGTTCATAACTATTCTTTATAGTTTTTGGGCTTGGGCTTCACGAAACATAATTTTCATGGGATATTATCCGTGGTCAATCTTTCGTGGTGAAGCTGTGATATTTTGTGGGTTTTAAAATTAGTCGTGTCAATCATATTTTTCGTGGTCAATCTTTCGTGGATTTGTATTTTTCGTGGAATTTTGTTTTTCACAACAGATTCACAGAAGGTTAAGAGTAAGTGTTAAGCTGTTTGTTTTCAGTTCACCATGAGCACCCACCTTTGGGGTTAGACTCCTGATGCTAGTACAGACAACACGTATACTCAAAAGGGTTTAGTGCCTTCATGGGCTCAGTCTCCCACACCCTCGTCCTCATCAATTCCATCTCAAGCGAGTTTAATTACGGCCAATCAATGGGCGTTTGTTGCTAATCAAAATCAAAGTATTCAAAGCCTCCTTTTGAGCAAGAATGAAACCGAAAGCAATAATCGTCCACCAAAGCTCATGCATATAAACGAGTATCCAGGATGGCAGGATAGATTTCATACGTATATTCTTGGGTAAAACACGGAGTTGTGGTTGTGTTTTACTTCAGAATTCGATCAAGCACTTGAAGAAGCCGGTTCAAGTCCCGCATCATTTTCCGATCTTACTACCGACGAAAAGAAGACATATGAATTAGAAAAGAAAGCATTCTCAATTCTAACTCAAGACTTAAACAAATATATTTATCATCAGTTTGTGAGCTTCAAAACAACAAAGGGTTTAAGGGATGCATTAAAGGTGAGAGGTCAAGGAAATGCGGCATCATGCAAACTAAGACATGATTAGCTTAAAAAGGAATTCGACGGCTTCATGTGTATGGAAAAGGAGTCGCTGGGAGATATGACAAGTCGATTCTATCATTTGCTGAGTGAGTTGGGTAATCATGAGGTATCGTTAACTCCAGAAGAGGTTGTTACAATGTTTGCCGATGCATTGCTAGTTCAATGGAATGGATTCTTGGATATTCTGAAGTATAATGGCACTTTGGCTACGACCAACATCTATGACTTCATTCAGCTTTAGGAGAACAAAAATCAAGAAGAAATCAGGAAGGCAAGAAGAGTTCTGGTACCACAAAATCCTGAGATGTATTATGGAAATTGTGGAAGTACTAGAACTGTTGCAAGACCTGCTCAACATGCTCAGCTACAAACGGCTTTTGTCTCAAACACCAATCCGTTTGGAACACCACAACCAGTTGCCTCAGAGTAAAACTTTCAGTCTACTAGAGTACCATCATTTCTTGATCCAAACAACAACGGTCAACAACAAGCCTGTTATGGAAACACTTCATCAACAGTCATTGCTGGTCAATTAACTAATCCAAACACAGTTCGGCTAGACACTTCAAGTTTCTCAAAAGTGAGTGTTGAGGTGGCAAAGGAACATATGGAGCTCTTAAACACTTTGGTGAGTGCGTATTGTGGGTTAGTAGTAGGGCAAATTAGAAACATCAATTTGACTCAGGAAGATTATCAACAAATAGATAAGGATGAAATGGATTTGATGGATATCAAGTGGGCGTTTGCTAGTGCAGTGAGGCGAGCAAAAGACTACATGGAAAGAACTTGTAGAACAAACTTGGAAAGCAAGAAAGACACCAGGTTTGGGTTCGATAAGCAAGCGGTCAAGTGTTTCAACTGTGTTGAACGAGGTCACTTTAAACTGGAATGTACTAAGCCAGCTCAGCATGGGAACCAGAATCCATTCAGAAATCAAGGCAACCAATCGAATCAGAATCAAACAAGGAATAATGAGTGTGCCTTGATGCCTGTGAACAATTCTCATCAAGCAGGAGCATCAAACAATAATCGAGCTCTTGTGGTACAAGTTGATGAAGGTTGTGACTGGTCGATTCAACTGGGTAGCGGTGATCAGGGTGGAACAACTTGTTTTGCTGAGGTTGTCAAGGATCTAAAACACGCTTGTGGTGGAGAATCTTCAGGAGATGAAGACAGTTCTGGGTATAGTGGAAGTTCCGATGAAGAAAGCTCAATTGAGGTAAAGACAGTATGGATGACGTGTCACGTGAGACCATTGATGCAGACGTTGAGAAGTTTTTGGGTGAAGCTAAAGCAGTGAATGGCAGAAGATCAATTTTGGTGGATCAAGCTGATTATTCTTCTCATCATTCAGCCTTCATGGCTAATGTTGGTGGATCGTCAAGTTAAGTATGTGTCGATGAACCAAAATCTGATAGGTGTGATAGTTGTGTTGATTCAGGTGCTAAATTGTCTGACTTGCAAAGCAAATATGACGTGACTTTTATCCACAATCAAAATTTGATCGTGAATCATTCAAAATGCACAGAGGCCAATATGTTTCATAAAAATCATGAAAAGGATTTTAAAAAGGTAATTGACACATTAAGAGAAGGCCTTTCCGAGCTAAAGAAAACAGTTTCAAGAAAACAATCTGCAATAAAAACTACATCAATAGGCTCGAAGAAACACAAAAGGAATTGGCTTGTGCTAAGTGTGAAAATGAGGTGATCCAGCTTAAGTTAGATAGTTATTCAAACTCTAGGTATATTCTGGATCACATCATTGACATACAGAAAAAGAAAGAAGATGTCACGTGCATTAGATATAAGAAGTGTTCTCCACCTGTTAGACACAATCATACCGCGATGCCTGATGAGGAAGATAAGCCTCACTCTGAGCCATCGGTTCCATTGTACCTTGAGGAATTCGCAAGTGGGCTAGGTTTCAAAAAGGAAGTATCCTCAGATTCGGATAAATCAGCAGATGCGAAAGTGTCAACAGTTGAACAAAATCATGATCCTCCAGTCATTGTTGAGGATGCTGATTCTTCAGATGATGAATCCGAGGATACTGACTCAGCACAGTCTGATGCGGTGACTAAAGAAGAGGACATACCTCTCGAGAATCATATTCTATGTGATCCTCTCGCAAAACCTGCTAAGACTGTTCTGGTTGAGTCCATTTCTACACAAGACTCTGAGAGTGTGAATTTGTTGTATACTCTGGTTGGTGATGATAAAGTCTACTCAAACAAAGACTTTCCGATTAAGAATGTAAATCAATCTCTAATCAGTAAAATTTTTGAGGACTCGACAAGTAAGTTTCTGGGAGAGTTGAGTTCACGAGTTGTGGTAACACAATGTTCTCCGATTCCAAAAGCTGAAATTCGAAAACAATATGGCAATAAAAAATTACCAACAGAGAAAACTCAGCAAAACCACACTAAACCAAAAGGAAAATCAATGACTCAAGGTCGAAAGGAACAAAATCAAAGAAAGAACCAAAAGATGAACTTTGTGACGTCGAAGGGAACTGATAAACTTGAAACGTTCGAAAATAAATCTAACGTAGATTATGTTAATCAAGTTAAAATTTTGAAAAGAGATGGTCAAAACAATTCAGGACTAAGTACTTCGAAATCACAAAGTTCCTCAACGAGACATCAACATGATACTTCGGGGTTTGTTGAACGAATATCATTTTTCCAGTACATCCTCAAGCAAATGGACATGCATAATCCTCGAACAAGATAATTGTCAACAATTTGAAGAAGAGGTTAGGTGTTAAAAAAGGAAGATAGGCAGAAGAACTACCATTTGTCCTATGGGCTGATAAGACAACTATGAAGAATGCTACTAGGCAAACCCCATTTTCTTTGGTGTTTGGGGAAGAAGCAGTAATCCCAACAGAAATGGTGATACCTATAGCAAGATCAAGCCTCCGGGATCCTGAGTCAAATCCTGAAGCCTTATGTCAAGAGTTGGATACTGTTGATGAAACAAGAGATGCAGCAAAGCCAATGATGGTAGCATATCAACAAAGGATATCCAAATCATATAACAAGAATTTAAGGACTAGAAGATTTCAAGTTGGAGATTGGGTGTTGAGGAAAGCTTTCCGGAATACAACCAACCCTGCCGATAGAAAATTAGCACCAAAATGGGAAAGACCCTATGAAATTGAATCAGAATCTGGGAAAGGGGCATACCGACTTAAGAATATGGAAGGGGATATATTGACAAGATCCTGGAATGCTATACACCTTAAGCTTTATTTCAAGTGAGTTTAGAATTTAATTTCTAACTCAAGATGGTATGAATTCTATCTCTCTTAAATATGTTTGATTTAATTTATTCTTTGAAACCCAATACTGGCTTAAGCATCGGAGGTGTCACACCCCAACCGATGGCGGAAACATCGGGATGAGTCAAAAAGACGAGATTGCAAGAGGCTTCATAACGCTATTTGTGACAAGTATTTAATAATTACCCTTTTCGTTGCCTAAATTAGATAATACAAATTTCGAATCACAATACGTATAAAAGAAATATAATTTCATTTCATAACAGTTTAATACAATGGTTTTGGAACTAATTACAACATGTATGAAATAAAATACAATACAACAAGTATTTAACGTTCAAATGCGTTTCTAGGCAATCCTACTAGATTCCATGCGTCATTGATATTCCTGCAACATGTATTAAAAGCATAGATCAATACAAAGGTATTGGCGAGCATACAAGTTTGAATATAAGTATAAGTATAAAAGTTTACCTCAATCCAGCGTGACAACTTACATTCAAGTTGAATCTAGCATACATGAACAATCCAAGCATAACATAACGAAATAGCATGGACATACACATTGAAACTAGCAAGTATAACTAACACAAGCGTAACAAATAACATGTATGTACAAAATGAAACTAGCGTGCATAACTAACGTAAGCATATCGGGAATATGTTTGATTTCGTATAATATGAATTTTTTTTGTTAAACGATACATGTTGCACCCCAAAACGCGTTAAAGTGTAAAAATAAGGGGTCGAGTATGCTCACAATTTCGCAATGCATTCCTTGGTAATCTCGTGAGGAGTTGAAGAGTGTAATAGCGCATCGAGGTCATCGTACATGAGTAAACGAAGGTACATATATATTAGAGGTTGCCGAATGTTATAAAAAATAAAATATACATTTATAATTATTTTTATAAAACGGTCACTTGAGTTCGATAGGCTTTAGTGTGTGATAGACGCTTTTCAAAATTCGGATTTTTACAAAAATCGGGCAGAGTTTCCTCTGTTTTTGGACGATCCCGACAACTCCAGTTGCCGATATAGTTTTCAAAACTCAACAATTATTCAAAACAATATGTAATTACATCTATTTCTATGTATTTTATAACAAAATTATATATGATGCGGTTTTGTGATAATAAAATATAAAACAATACAATTAGAATATTTATGTCGTTAAAATACCAAGTCTCGTGTTTACCCGATGAGACTTTAGATTTTAATTACATATAAACTGTATCAGTGGCCTTTAATATGGTGGTTATACTAAAAACAAGTTGTATTAACAGAAGTGAAAGTGTTTGATTTTCTATTTTATAAGAACACATTTGAGTGACGTCGTCATCCTCTTTAAACAAACCGCCGAAACTGAAGTTATGTAACTGTAATTGTTTTAAGGTTTAGTTCATGATTCCCTTAATCGATGATACTTGCTTTTTTATAATTTATTTAAGTGAGTTACGGAGTCGTCTTCTTTATTTAAAAGAAACAATCGACTAAATCTCAACCAAGACCGAAATCACCATTCTTTACAATTCGTTTTCTTCACTAATCTGATGTTGAACCAATTGTCTAGAAATAAACAAATCACAAAAAAGTATCGATTCAGTTTAGAAGAATATACCAAATCGTGTGGCGCGAGTTCCTACAGTCTGACCCGATTTGACCGAGCCGCTAACCCGAGCCGAGAAAACTGAACCGGCGTGAACCCGAGTTGAATCAAGCCTGAACAGAAACGAGTCTGAACCGGCTGACCTGAAATGAAAACAAAGCTGAACCAATCCAGAGCTGAACCCGACTAGACCTGAACTTGCCAGAACTCGAACATAGCTCGAACCTGAGCCAAACGCATCCCGAATCTTCACCAAATCTGAGCCAGACGTAACCTGAACCCGATTGGAATTCGTCGGAACCAAAGTCGCCACCACCGCCGCCAGCGGCGGATCATCGCCGGGAACGGCACTTCGCCGTTTTTCTCTCCCTCGTCTGTGCAGTTGCCGCCATTCGCCACCACTGAAATGGTGGTGGCCGGCGATTCAATCGAACAAGGGGGTGCGCGGCTACCGGAATACCGGTCGGAGAAGAAGGGGAGTGGGTGTGAAGAGGTGACGAGGACAGAATGGCAGCGCCGGAGATGGCTCCGATGATTTCGAAGGAGGAGCAGAGGAGTGGGGATGAGGGTGTGAAGATTCGGGATGCGTTTGTCTCAGGTTCGAGCTATGTTCGAGTTCTGGCAAGTTCAGGTCTAGTCGGGTTCAGCTCTGGATTGGTTCAGCTTTGTTTTCATTTCAGGTCAGCCGGTTCAGACTTGTTTCTGTTCAGGCATTCAACTCGGGTTCACGCCGGTTCAGTTTTCTCGGCTCGGGTCAGCGGCTCGGTCAAATCGGGTCAGACTGTAGGAACTCGCGTCACACGATTTGGTATATTCTTCTAAACTGAATCGATACTTTTTTGTGATTTGTTTATTTCTACACAATTGGTTCAACATCAGATTAGTGAAGAAAACGAATTGTAAAGAATGGTGATTTCGGTCTTGGTTGAGATTTAGTCGATTGTTTCTTTTAAATAAAGAAGACGACTCCGTAACTCAGTTAAATAAATTTAAAAAAAAAGCAAGTATCATCGATTAAGGGAATCATGAACTAAACCTTAAAACAATTACAGTTACATAACTTCAGTTTCGGCGGTTTGTTTAAAGAGGATGACGACGTCACTCAAATGTGTTCTTATAAAATAGAAAATCAAACACTTTCACTTCTGTTAATACAACTTGTTTTTAGTATAACCACCATATTAAAGGCCACTGATACAGTTTATATGTAATTAAAATCTAAAGTCTCATCGGGTAAACACGAGACTTGGTATTTTAACGACATAAATATTCTAATTGTATTGTTTTATATTTTATTATCACAAAACCGCATCATATATAATTTTGTTATAAAATACATAGAAATAGATGTAATTACATATTGATTTGAATAATTGTTGAGTTTTGAAAACTATATCGACAAATGGAGTTGTCGGGATTGTCCAAAAACAGAGGAAACTCTGCCCGATTTTCGTAAAAATCCGCATTTTGAAAAGCGTCTATCACACACTAAAGCCTATCGAACTCAAGTGACCGTTTTATAAAAATAATTATAAATGTATATTTTATTTTTTATAACATTCGGCAACCTCTAATAAATATGTACCTTCGTTTACTCATGTACGATGACCTCGATGCGCTATTACACTCTTCAACTCCTCACGAGATTACCAAGGAATGCATTGCGAAATTGTGAGCATACTCGACCCCTTATTTTTACACTTTAACGCGTTTTGGGGTGCAACATGTATCATTTAACAAAAAAAAATCATATTATACGAAATCAAACATATTCCCGATATGCTTACGTTAGTTATGCACGCTAGTTTCATTTTGTACATACATGTTATTTGTTACGCTTGTGTTAGTTATACTTGCTAGTTTCAATGTGTATGTCCATGCTATTTCGTTATGCTTAGATTGTTCATGTATGCTAGATTCAACTTGAATGTAAGTTGTCACACTGGATTGAGATAAACTTTTATACTTATACTTATATTCAAACTTGTATGCTCGCCAATACCTTTGTATTGATCTATGCTTTTAATACATGTTGCAGGAATATCAATGACGCATGGAATCTAGTTGGATTGCCTAGAAACGCATTTGAACGTTAAATACTTGTTGTATTGTATTTTATTTCATACATGTTGTAATTAGTTCCAAAACCATTGTATTAAACTGTTATGAAATGAAATGAAATGAAATTATATTTCTTTTATACGTGTTGTGATTCGAAATTTGTATTATCTGATTTAAGCAACGAAAAGGGTAATTATTAAATACTTGTCACAAATAGCGTTATGAAGCCTCTTGCAATCTCGTCTTTTCGTCTCATCCCGATGTTTCCGCCATCGGTTGGGGTGTGACAGATTGGTATCAGAGCCATAACTATAGAGAATTAGGTAGAATTGCCATGTTCGACCTAGTCTATAGTCTAAGTACCAAAACTTGACCATTCCCGATTCTTGCTTAATATGTAATTCTTCCTACTTGCTTCTACCTCTACTTTTGTCTAAATATACAATGTGTCTTTTCTAAAACATTTCACACAATACATACTTGAAGATACTCATATTCCACAATCGAAACGACTCACTAGAATAGGGGTGATTCCCGCCTTTGGTGACGAATTTCAATCCACCTTACATTTTATTTTGCACGAAATTTCACCATCAAGTCAGGAGTGATATCCGTATCTTGGTGGGAACTTCCATTTCATACTCTAGTGGTTCCTTATTGACGAGTCGAGGTTTTATCTTGTTTCGTTCAATAAACCACATTTTGGGGACGGAATTGTCAAACTAGGGTTGATATCCACACCTTGGTGACTGGTTCCACTCTTCGATTTTCGATCTCGCCAAAGTTTCGTATTTTCGATCAAATTAGGGACATGTACTAACTGGAAGGGTAAAATACCGTTGATCGCCTGGCGACGAGAGTATTATGCCTATTAGGCCAAAGCATGTCTCCCTGATTCGAAAGGACTTGCGATGCACTTTGGAATAGTCGAAGCTTCTAAACCTGAAACACTCCAATACTTATCAAGCCTCTCTTTTATATTAACTTAACTTTTATGCGATTTAATACTTGTTACCTAATCATCGTTTTACACAATAAATTAATACACGCCTACTAATACGTTATACTTGATTCGGGATTACTGGAAATTCTTTATGTGATAATCTGGTCATTAACTTCGGATGAAGCCACACCTTGACATATGTAGTGCTTGTGAAGCACTATAGGAGTAGCGCACCGCCGCATGGATTTGTGGTAATGTCAAGACATTCATTCATACATTACGGATCTTTTCATAGCAATGAAATGATGACATGTGCTATGATTAGATGACGCTTTATACATTACGGATCTTTTCATAGCAACGAAATGATGACATGTGCTATGATTAGATGACCCTTTATACATTATGGATCTTTTCATGGCAACGAAATGATGACATGTGCCATGATTAGATGGCGCTTGCGTTAAACGTTGGGTTGACATTTTTTCATTAACTTTGATCAAGCCGCACCTTAACATTTTTTCAGTAACGCCCGCCGCATGGACTTGCGGTCATGTTAAGTCATTCATAGATACATACATACATACATACATACTTGCGGACACGATGGCTTGACCAGTGAGATCACATGCCAGTAATGCGTTAATCTAGCTAACTAAAATATCTCATGTGGACTATTCAAATAATTTAATCATACTCATACATATACTCATACTTATAACCTCTCTCATACTTAAATACAATCATGCTTGCATACTTAAATTCCTATGCGCTATCATTCATACTCGTAATACAATAATGTACCCCGACCCGTACACTACTAGTACAAACTATGCGGATCATGCACATACCAAAATAATCGCGGATGCATACGGGATTATATTGGCATGCGCATGAAAACCATAGTGGGTTCTACTGTGTACCATAACACGGAACGTAACACGACATCGAATAACGAAACGGACGTAATATGGTATAAACATGGTGGATACGCCGCTGGTACTTCCTATATATAAGTGTTTTCACCATATTACTAAACTTTTGTAAAACGTGCCACGGGAAATTCAGTGTTTTGCAGACCTTTTAAACCTTTTATGTGCTATGTGAAACTATATGCTTGCATTCGTGGAAACAATTTCATTAAACAAACATTATGATCAAGTCTCATCTATTCTATCTTTTGAATCTTTAGAAGTATTCTTCTTAGATTTCGAGGACGAAATCTCCTAAAGTAGGGGAGACTGTAACATCCGTCAAAATGGAGTCCCGAAATCCGACCCGTTTTGAAATTCGAACCCTAACCTTGAACCAACGGAAATTTTTCGCGAATTAAATAACCGTCAAAAGAATTTTATAGGGTTAACGATCCGTTCAATTAATTACTTTTTGTAAAAAAAGAAAAAGAAGATCAACATAGTTATTAATTAATTTATCTAATTAATTTAAAGGAAATTTAGATAACCTAGTTAGTGAAATCAAACTTAAACCAAGTTAAGTTAGCTACTTAATTAACTCCTTAAAAGTTGAAGGGTTATTTGTATATAATTGAAAGTATAAATGTGTAACTAAACCTTAAGCTTCTTGACACACACAGCCGCATATCTTCTTTCTCCGTCATTTTTTTTTGTTCTCTGCAATTAATCCCCCACACTAACAAGCTCCTTCACTCAACACTCACACTCTCATTCCGATGTTTCTGTCATCGGTTGGGGTGTGACAAGATAACACCCACCTTAGTTTAAAGGTGTTTAATAGGATACGCTCCAGGATATTACTCCAGGATATATGCTCAAGACGAATCGAAAGATTAGAGGATTGGCCCTCTCTCTCACATTTAAGGGATTCATATCCCTTCAAAGGTTAAAAGGTATTCACCTTTCTCTCGAATTGGGTTTAAACACCCCGCCTGGAGCGCAAGTTATCCAGTAATAGTTCAAGATAGCGGGACCAGTTCATTTAAAAGTGGCTGACAATTTCGTTATTATTGGCTATATCCTGGATCCTTAAGGTATATGAGGATTGATCACCCTCTCTCACGAAAGGGTATTTTCATACTCTCTAAGGTTTAAAGGTTTTTACCTTTCTAAGTCTTGGAGTTTATACACTCATGCCTGTAGCGCATTAAACCAATGGTTTATCCCCAGGATACTAAGGGTTTATCCCCAGAATACTAACGATACTAAAGGTATATACCAAGGATATTAAGGGTATATACCCAGGATATTAAGGGTTTATCCCCAGTAAAACTAAAATTTTTGGACAAGTTCCAAACAAACTTTGATTGTGTTTACACACATTCTTTTATGGATAAAATATTACAAAGTTTAAAGTGAATGAATACTGAAGTATGTCATACACTGATGCAATATCCTGCACAGACACGGGACATCCATGCTGGGGACATTGTGAAGGCTTCAAAGGTTGAAGCTGGAAATTATTGTCTAAGTGTTTCTGGTATGATTTTTGTTTATTCTCCAAGTGGTGAAAGCCTTATCTAAATGGTCTAAGTTTTTATATAAGGTCATATTTACCGAAGTTCTTATCAAACATTTTTGAATGAAAGTGACAAAAGTGTTGAATGTAATATTAGTATCCTGACCAGGATATTTGGTCAGAATATTCATCCTCAAAATAAAAGAAAGACATAACAACAACATATAAGGCTAAAAGGTTAGTTATTCGTTATTAACACTCCAAAAGGTTGTACTCTTAGCTTCATCTCAAAACGAGACCCATCCACCAAAAGTACAACTAGTTTTAAAGCATATTTACATAAACAGTTGAAGGCTTCGTCCTGAAAATACAAGATCCCTCCACCTTCAACTGTTGATTTCAAAAGCATGCAGGAAATATAAATTGTTCAAGTACAGGAAAAGTAAATTGTTTAGGGGTTACAGACCATTCAAACTTAAAAAAAAGTGGGCTCCGGCCTAAGCAACAATATCCATCATTGTCCACTTCGATGCTCTCACACAGCAGCATCTTCACCAGTTTTCTTCACCTCCTCAGCGCCAGCATCCTGAGCAGCATCCTGACCAGCATCACCACCAGCATCACCACCAGCATCCTTCTTCTCTTCAGCCTCGATCGCCGCCTCAGCTACCTTTGAAGGCTCACCAGCTCCGGCTTTAGCATGATATGGCACAGCATTGCCTCCAAGATCCTTGAGCTTTATTACCCAGGAGTCAACTGGCCAGGCTGGGCACTCCAAACCTGTCTCCCTGGCCTCGTAGGCCATCTTGATCCGGGCTTGCAGAAGGGAGACAACTGCGGAGTTTTTGATTCCCTCTCGGAAGGAGATCATGGCCTGTTCGTGCTCAATGTGGGTGGCGGCTAGCTTCACCTCTGCATCCTGCGTGGCCTTCTTCAACTTGTCCTCGTAGTATTGGGTCTTGGCCTCAGCAATTTTACCCTGGTCAGCTACGGTGGTCTCAAGTCTCTTGATCTTGACCTCCTGAAGCTTTGTTGCCTCACAGGACTTAGTATAGAGATTCAACAAGTGTTGAAGGCCCTTCAAAACAAAATACAGGTATGGCTCAATATTTACTAACTGGGATACCTACTCAGCATGTATCTGTAGGACATAGAACCAGGATATTACCTTGTGCAGGAAGGAAGTCATGGGCTCTAGAGAATCAGTGAAGCTAAGGTCCTCATAAGAGAACCCCTCAGAAGCTAGAGCAGTGGTCTCAGAACCCTTACTTTTCTTCGATGTGGATGCACGAGTTCTTGGGTTGGGCTTCGGAGCTGCGGTCGGTTTAGAACTAGTGGCGGCTGGAGTCTCCTTCTTGACCTGGATAGGAGTAGGATAGCTGTCGAGCTCATCAAGATCCAGGAGGATTGGCATTTTGCTGGTGTCTGCATACAGGGAGTAGTCTTAAAACCTTGCTATACAAAATGTCAAATAACAAAATATGTGCAGAATATTAAACAGGATCCTTACCAGACATGTTTGAACTGGAGTGTTGGCTTAAGGATGCTGAGTACGGGATACAACTTCCTTCGAGTTCCGAAAGAAGTCTGATGGCTTTGATCCTTTTATCTGAGTCAACAAGGGGAGACACTAATTTCCTGAAGTCAGCTGCATAAAACATAAAGAGAATCAGTTCAGGATACAAGATAGGATATTTCAGACGATCATCCTAAAACCCTAAATCCTACCCCTTATTAACCACTTCACCAGATAATCCGCTCCACCAGGGATTGAACTTTTTTTTACAAAGAAGAACTTAGACTTCCATTCCTCTTCGTTCCTGGTGGCTCGGAGAATCAAAGGGTCGTTGGAAGTGTAGTAGAACAAGAACATGCTAGATCCGTGGGATCTTAGCCGGTATGCTAGTGGAAGGTCATTAACGGAGAGCTCTGAAATGTGAGTGTTCTTGATTCGATCAAGAACAACCAACCCCTCGCCAGAACATCGGCATGGTCTGGCTAAAGCTGAGGCCGGTGATGCGGAAGAAGTCGGTGATGAAATCAAGAAAATGCGGAAGAAGTCGGTGATGAAAGAAAAGGGAGTTCCCGATCATAAGGTCTAAATATCGTCCCTTCCGGGAAGATACCGGAGGATTGGAGGGCTGACAGGTGAGCGCTGTCAAAGGTACACCATTCCTTCCCCGGATACTGGAGAAGATTCTGTGGTAAAAAGGTAGGGGCTGAATCTTCAGAACTCGATCTTGTTTGCCTCGCCATTCTTCGCCAGAAACTGAGAAAAAAGAGGAGGAAATGGATGAAGATGAGAGAGAAGATTTTTACCTTTTTTCTTCTTGGTGAAGGTTAAATGGAGATTAGCTTGAGAAGATATAGGGGGTAATGAGTGAATTTAGTCTGGGCGGTTACAAGTAGTCAAATAAGAGGTCTTATCTCTTGATTGCCTCGATAATCGTTAAAAATATTACGGTTGGGGCCTAAGATCCTCAACGATAACATTTTTTGGGGACAATTGTTACTGGTGAAATTCTGAGCCCATATCCTGAATTATATCTTGAGTACATTATAACTGTTTATGATCAGGATACCGGACCAGGATATTGGTAACATCCTGATGCTGTATCCTGGTGGTTGCTAACGAATTGCTTGCAGGTCACGATTGCAGGATCATAACGTTAACTAGGACCTGTTCTCCTGAAGACTCGTTCCATACGGTTAGGAAGTGGACGTTGAAGCTGTAAGAGAAGGTCTACAACGTTCCAAAAAGAATATTCCGAAGCACCCCAAGATTTTAGGAGAATTTGTTCTTTATTTGTAACTATATAAATGTGGATAGCCAGATCGATAGGTCATAACAACACACTCACTGCTCTCGAACTCCTACACTTTTCTTTTACAATTACACACCAACACTCATCACTAGCAATCGTTGTAACACTTAGTAGCGATCTGAGCATTATCCTGCATTGTATCCTTAATATTCAAGCAATAAGAAGAACAAGGCAACCGACGATTGTCAGCTCCCGAGGTTTTATGCCTGAGATCTAGATTGATCAAGGGCTTTCCTCGTATATCCTATGTCCACTTTTACTTTTTCAGCTCACTATTTGATTATCGGTATAGTTTAATATCCTGAGCTATATCCTGAAAATTGTTTTTACGAACAATCAAACCAGCATATTTTTCACAAACACTGCTAGCACACTACGTCACAAAACTAATTTGATCACTTAATTTCTTCAGTAATTTTTGACCAAAATAATCACAAATATATGCAACTGAGTGTACCCTCTCTGTGTACCAATCAATACCGATCCGAGTAGTCCAGCAACAATAATGCCTAAATGCAGATTAAAGAAAGGAAAAAAATTATAACAAGGAAAGATCTCACCAAGAAGATAAACTCAAGTCAGGGTTTCTCCAAATCTGATTAGGGTTTTACAATCTTTGATGATTGAACCTTAATCAGTGCGGCAGCTTCCAATAATCCTTTCAAAGCAATCCACAACACTCCAATCTGAAGTCGGCAAACAAAGAAGTTCACCAAGATTCAGATCACAACACAAACCCTAGATTTAGGGTTTCTATATCTTGAATGGGACAAATTCAAAGACAGCAAGATCTTCAAGATCTGGAACCAACAGCAAGAAAACTACCCAGATCCACCGAAAGACCACCAGAAACAAGCAGATCTCCAAACATCTACCACGTACACACAACGGAACAATGATCGGAACCCAATATTCACCGACTAAATCCCAAGAGCAATCAAGGCTCTGATACCATGTCAAAACAATGGTATCAAACTTATAGAACTCAGATTATACCAAAAAAATACAATCTGAACAATTTACAAGATCAACACAGAAGAAATACTAACTCTCTAACTCTCACAAGATCATCAACACAATGATCTTGTAACTAAATGAACAATAGATTCACAACAATTGAGAATCATAATGATTCTTAGATGAAACCCTAAATTGCCTTTAGAGAGAGAAAGTAAGAGAACAAGTACAAAAATATCTGAGATGATTCACCAAACACCGGGTGCCAGGTGATATATAGTCACCCGGTTCAACTTCTAACCAAACCCGAATTGTGACACCTCTGGTCCTTCCCGCACAAACTTATTGTACCAACCAATTAGGTAAATCTATTAAATTTAGAAATCTAAATTACATCTCTTTTCTTATTATTGATTTGTTATTATAATTGCTAATTATTTTTATGAGGATTAAGTCATAAGTTTTTACAAAATAACAATCAGATCATGGTGTGGGACAATAGATTGGGCTGCACCTTTAATGGGGTCGCACACCTCCAGTGGGTTCGGCCCAAAAGAAACCAGGCCCCTCAAAATACCGTAATTAGATCGCACAGTAGGTTGATACCAACTCTTTCCAATTGTGCGCAGTGGCGAAGTATAGAAAGGGCGGGGAGGGGCGTCCGACCCCCCAAACTTTTCGCTCAGTAGTGTTATATATGTAGTTTTTGTATAGAAATTTTAGGGTATATACGTTTTTGACCCCCCAGTTTTATAGAATTTTTTTGGTATATACGTTTTTTACCCCCCGTCATTCGGGTCATGCTTCGCCACTGATTGTGCGACCAATATGATGGGACTATAAAGACAACCTCAGCCGACAACTTAGAATGTTTGCAATCATTCTCATTTACAGCAATCCCTATACACCTCTTCTCTCTCACCTTAAACCCTTTCTTCCTAAAAACTATTAGAATAGGATTTATAAGTTAGATTCTTCATTAGTTTAGATATAACATATGTTTAGTTTTAATTATATTTATGTAACATTATTATAGATAGGGAATGACGGTTATGATATACATATCATATCATATATATACATGTAATGACTTTTTCGAATGCACGAATTCTAATCAGAACATTCATTCATTCTCTTTCGGTTCCAAAACCCTAACACAAACAAGATTAATTCCAACAAGTGGTATCAGAGCCATCTGGATCCACATATTCAATATCTGTCATAATCATTCAAACGATTCCACAAACTCAAATTCAGAGAAACACAAATCATGACGACAACAAATGGAGGCATTCAAACCCATATTCCAAAACTACTGGGACAAAACTATTATCACCGGCATATACAAATGAAAGTTTTGTTAGAATCACAAGATTTATGGTCGATTGTGGAAGAAGGATACAATCAACTCGCATCTGGGGCATCAGAGAATGATCAGAATGCACATAAAGAAAAGGTTAAGAAAGACAAGAAGGCACTGCATATCATTTTCCAGGTGGTGAATGAAATTGTCTTCGAAAGAATCGGTACGTGTACAACATATAAGGAAGCATGGAATGTTCTTCACAGGGTAAAACTTCAAACCCTAAGATGTGAATTTGATGCCTTACGAATGAAAGAAAATGAATCGATAGAAAACCAAACAACAATTATAGTGAATCAATTACGGTTAAACGAAGAAAACATAACCGAACAACGCATAGTAGAGAAAATCCTTAGAACCTTAACACGGAAATATGAGTCAGTGGTTGTTGCCATCGAAGAATCTAAAGATCTGAATATCATGTCCACTGAAGAATTACTCGGCATTCTTCAATCACATGAATTAAGATTAAAACAATATGACGATACTCCGGTGGAACAAGCCTTTCAGGTACAGGGAAATAATTTTGATTGATCAAGACAATATAGATCGGACAACGCAGGAAGAGGACGAGGTAGAGGAAGAGGAAGGTCTTATAGCCAAATACGGTGTTATAATTGTCAAAAACTGGGACATACGACACATTTTTGTTAAATAAGAGATGAAAATGAAAAAACTGGTAATGCACTCATGCATGAGGATGAAGCAAACGAAAGGAATGATGATACAATGTTTATGATCTTCAACGTAGAAGAAGTGACGAAGAATGATTGCTGGTATTTAGACAGTGGATGTAGCAATCATATGACCGAAGACAAAAGTCTGTTTATTACACTAAACGAATCCGAGAGAAGAGAAGTTAGAACGGGAGATAACAAAAAAACTTGAAGTGCTGGGATGTGGCGATGTTGCCATAAAAGTTAAGGGATCCGAGAAGAAGGTTCCAAATGTATTTTATGTAGAAGGGCTGAAGCATAATCTGCTTAGCGTTGGACAACTTGTCCAAAAGGGATATGAAGTGAAGTTTTCAAACCAAGAGTGTGCAATCAAGGATTCAACAGGTGAACTTATAGGCGTGGTGAAAATGACCGGAAACAAAATGTTTCCTTTAAATCTCAATCATGACATGATACCCCGAGTATACAGTATGATAACATAAGACCTGTCAATATTGTGGCACCAACGATATGGACACATTCACTTCGATACATTATATAACATGGGAACAAATGAAGTTGTTAAAGGAATACCTAAACTACCAAAACAGCAACATAAGATGTGTGGAGGTTGTGTTCTTGGCAAACATGCAAGAAAACCGTTTCCTAAACGCTCAACTTGGCATGCTAGTAAACCACCTCATTCACTCAGATATATGTGGTCCTATGAGAACTGATGTGCGTTAGGTGTGATAGGTTTTTAATGTAGATTTTAAGCCCTTTGACACTTTTTAGCCAAATTTTAAATTTATAAAACACGATATTTACTAACACTAAACACACATATGGGCAAGTGCACCCATCGTGAGTGTAGTATAGTGTTGGTAAGATACCGAGGTCGTCCAAGGACACAAGAGCTTTTAATACTGGTTTATCCTCAACGTCTAATCAAATTAAAAGTTTTAGAAAAAGGTTTTAAATGCAGTTTACCTACATTAGTTGACCACACCCCCGTGTCTGCTGGGCACGACCCCGTGTGCAGAAGCGTATCTGTACTATCAAGATTTTTCTAGATTCTGCGAATCTTAGAGTTCACCACGGCCCCGTGTCCACTGGGCACGCCCCCGTGGTGGGTGATAGAAGCTTCTACAACTTTGTCTTTTCTGCAAACACTTGGGCACGCCCCCTGAAAATACAAAAGGAAGACAAAAACACACTTTTTTCAACATTAGTACTAAAAAGGGTTTGTTTTATACCTCATTTGATGTAATTTATATGTTGCATTTTGCACACATCAAATACCCCCACACTTGAATATTTGCTTTTCCTCAAGCAAAACTCTTTATTTTGTGGCTAACACTCCCAAATGGAATGGGTAGAAGAGAAGGTTTTTGGGCGTGTCATAGAGTGTCGGGATTTCCAAGATTCTTTATTAGGTTTTATTTTTATTTATTTACAATCCTTATTCGTCATGATTTATTTAAAACATTACATAAGATAAATTATTATTTAGGGCATAACATGCCTCTTTAAAATTTCATTTATATACAAGTTCACATACATCACGGGGAATCACTCAACACTCGACTGAAGATGTATTTTTGTGAAAACTCTAGAGAGTGGCATGGAACTTATCTCTACCATAGGCTTGCCAAGTAATCAATCATCCTCCTTTTTAACTAAAAACCTTTGTAAATATCAAGAAGACTTTTGGGGGAAGGGTTAGGCTTGGGTTAAAGGTAGGTGGTTGGGTTAGTGGTTAGTAGAAAAGGGCGAAAAGCGTAAAAAGCTTCGATAAGACTTTTTATTTTTATGACTTTTTATTTTGATAAAACAATTTTTCAAACAAAGTTCTTTTTGATAAACTTGTTTATTTATTTCTTTTGGCTTCATCATCATTGTTTTTGTTTTTTGTTTTTTAAGAAAGTCATAAGAGAAACCTCGCTTTGTTACTAAAATAAAGGGTTTAAAACGAAAAATGGTTTTGGTGGGTAAAAGAGTGTTTGTTTTGGGTTAAAAAATAAAAAGGTTTAGGCTCAAAGGGGTTAACTAGGGAGATTTTGGGTAGGTGGTGAAAAAAAGAAAAATAATTGTGTTGAAATAAAAAGGGTTAGTCCTAATGCCTCAATCATTTACTTACTTGGGTTTAAGTTGGTAAGAACCGGGAATGTATCGTCGTGGCAAGTTCTAGAGTCATAAGAAACCAAGCGGCTATTCACACAAGAAACGAAAAATGAGCATTTAGTTTAAAGATGTGTATTTGTATGCTCAATAAAGGCTCAAAACTCACTTTTTGTGGGAATGGGTTTTTATGTGATCAAGTATATATAATCAAATTTTAACTAGATTTGTCATGTCGTTTCATAATTTTCTTATGTTGGTTCTTTTTATCACGACGCAATCGGTTGTAAATTTGTAAAAATATAACATTTTTAGAACTTGTTATTCCCAAATTAAACCAAGACAAGTTAAAAAAATGAAAATTTTTGAAAAAAATTTGGGGCGATTAGCGGTTCCAATAGAGTTTTGTGTAAGGCTTGTTTTTAGGACTCACAAGATTCAAGGTTTTAGCATCCCCCCACACTTAAATTACACATTGTCCTCAATGTGTCCCAAAAATAAGTTTTTCGTTGATTAAAATGTGTAAAAGTTGGTTAAAAACAAGATTTTATGTTACTGGGTAGCTGAACACGGGGTGTGTTGGCTGAGCACGACCCCGTGGTCAGACTGCCAGTATCAAATTTAAACAGAAGGCTGGGCACGGGGGCGTGTTTAGTGGGCACGGGGGCGTGTTCAGTGAGCACGGCCCCGTGTCCAGTTACCTGAACTGGGCATTTTCTGCAGAACCTCGGGCACGGGGTGTGTTGGGGTGAGCACGACCCCGTGCTGAACTTGCTGTAATGAAGAAAAATTGTCGGAAGGCTCTGTTTTTGTGCATGGGGTGTGGGTTCAAGGTTCACTTAGTAACCTCCACCATTTCGAGTGTGCTTTATTCCTGAAAATTAAAACTAAACTAGAAAACATAAAAGTTAAACTAATCTAAAACTAAGGATAGTTCTGCGGAATGCCTCCGTGGTGCGCCACGTTTATAAGGGTCCTTGGCTAGACCCACCTTATCGGGTGGTTCTGGCTCATCTTCAATTAGGGGGTCATTATTGCCAAATGGTTATGTCATTGAACGCTCAAGATCGACACTTTTCTTAAATGCCCCTAATTGAATAGGTAAGTTGTTGTACTTTCGGTTTTTCAAAGCTTCGTGAGTTTTTACAAAAGGTCGTCCCAACACTAGAGGAGCGTCATCAAGGATGACAAAGTCGGTTGGGAATACCATTTGATTGGTTTGGACCAAGACATCCTCAACTACCCCTATTGATTTTATTACTTTCCTATTAGATAGAAAAATGGGTATTTGAAGTGGAGAAAAATCACTAATACTTAATTTTTCGAAAATGTAGTTTAGCATTATATTAACACAAAGATCTTTATCAATTGTGATATTACTAATAAATGAATTTTGAAAAAAAAATATGGAACCGGTGTAATGTTAATTTCAAATGGATCTTCTTTTATTAGCGAGGTTTGATCATTTGTTAACTTAATGCTTACCGTTTCGTCAATTTTAGCGTTAGTGTTTAACTCTTTTAAAAACTTAGCATGAGTGGGAACTAAACAATGATTTTCGAAAGAAGGTGACAAGAGATTAATTTCTTCAAAATTAGACTCTTCTTGAATTTGAACTTTAACGGACTCACCTTTTTCGTTGTTTAACTCATGTGTCGGTTTTTCACTTATTTGTTCTTCCATTTTTAAATTTTCAACTATCTCTTTTTAATTCTTCTCTTTCGCGGGACTCCTATTCCCTTGCGCGAGATTCTAATATGCAACGTTCGATCATTTTTAGTCTTTCTATTATCCTATCGGCTATGTCGGTGATAGAGTAAGGATCGGGATCCTCAAAGCTCGAATCCGGTTGTTCGATCCTTTGTTCCTCATAATACTCATAGGAAGTAGACGGTTCACACCAGTATTCCTCATTGTAAGTATATGATGGATAAGGGTCATAACTTTGTTCTTCATGGGTTGTTCACGCTGGAAATCTGGGCATTTTTGGATTTTTGTTCATCGCGTTCTTCGTGTTCTTGACGTGTTCATCGGGATTCTATTGAAAACTAGCCATATTTTGGTGTTTTTATTATTTTTTGTGTGTTAAAGGATTACATTTTTTATTAAACTGATTTGGAAATACTTTATAATTTTGATAAGATTTTAAATCCTTGAACAAATTTCCAACAGTTTCCGAAAATAATTGCTTCTGAAAGATATTTTCAAAAGTTTTTGGTTGACCAGATCTTGTTTCAAAATCATATTGAGGTTGCGAGCTACAACAGGGAAAGGAAATAGAGGTCTCGACTCACTGCTCTACTGGTCTCGAGTCCTCAACTTTCAGAAACTTGAGTCGCAACAACACCGTTCCGAGTCAAGGAGGTCTCTTCACGGTCTCGACTTGATTTCATATTGAATTTCAACATCTGAGGTCTCGACTCAACTTCATCATCAGGTTCCGAGTGCCGGTCTCGACTCACATCATTCTTGTGTCGCAACCAATCTCCAAGGTCTCGGGTCCCTTTTCATCATCGCAGCCGGTCTCGTCTCATCATCCTTCATATGTCTCGAGTCCTTCATTCAGTGGTCTCGACTCCAAATTTTTAAGGAAACAGTGCATCAAGGTCTCGACTAAATTGTTATCCGGTCTCGAGTCATCTTCACAACACAACTGAGGTCTCGAGTTATCTTTTTCACAGTTCCGAGTCGCAACCATTTCTCACTGTTTCAAGTTCAAGTTTTCGAGTTCCGGTTTCGAGTTATCAGCAGATTTCGACTCCGGTTTCGAGTTTATTATCATCTTCGTGAACCCGACGTGAACCTGCAACCATCTCTCAACGTTTCCGAGTCTCTCCATCTCTTCTGTCATTACCACACCACCGTTCCATCGATCAGCATCTTCCATCTCCGATCTCTAACATCCTCATTCTCTTCATCGTCGTCTACTACTCAATCACCATCATACCGGTAACGAAACTACTCAATCACCATCATACCGGTAACGAAACTACACTCACTGTTCATCAGCTCCGGTCACCATCTCCGATTGGTATATCGTTTGTGTTACGATGAAGAAGAAGACATAACAGTGTTTCTCATTTGAATATTTATAATAATAATCATTATATCAATCATTAGGTTTAATAATATTACTAATAATAATAATATTATTTGGTAATCATTACATAATCATTGATTTTTATAATAATAATAATAATAAGTATACTTTTATAAATTATTAAAAAAAAAGAAAAAAAAATTTGTTTGGTTGTGAAAAGTTTTGACAGGTTTCGAGGTGCAGTTCAGAAAGCGGGTTCATTCGCGTGCAAAGGTTTGAGTTAGCAAGGACACGGGTTCTCGTTTGGTTTGTGTTTTGAGGAGAAGAACAAAAGTATCAACCACCCGCTGAAATTATGGCATTTGTGTTTCACAAACCCGCGGCTCAAGAAATTACCAAAGAAGAGATAATTTCTGTTTTCTGTACTCCTGAATGTAGAGAATGAGTTGAAGCCTATAGAATACACAACGCTGAGCTAATCGAAGATTATAATGACATTAAAAGGAAAAATTTCACTTTGGCTAATAATGAAAAACTTTTTAAGGAGAAAATCGAAGCTCAGCGAAAAGACATCATCCAACTCAAGGATGATGTTAGTGTAACAACAGCCCAACTATTCATGGTTAAAGAAAAACTATGCAATGTGACTAAAGAACTGGAGGATATCAGATATAGATATCAAATAAATGAGCTAAATATTAAAAAAATTGATTCTTCCAGCAAATTAGTCAAAAACCTGTGTAATCAACAGCTAGAATACCAGAAAAGGAAAGGGTTGTGATTGGGTTTTAATCAGGCTCCTCCTCCTTATAATGACAATTACACTTACTTACCTATGACTGAGGAGGAGATGATGAATGAAAGCAAAATGACTTATGGTCCCAAAAACTGTAAGCCATCAGTAAATGTCAGACCTGTTGAAAAACAGGTGGTTAAACCAGTTTGTTTTGTGTCCAAGGGTACTTTCGATCCTAACGTTTCTTCATCATGTGCAGATGAAGTACCTGAAGTGAGGTGGGGAGATATTCTTGGGAATGAACCAGATTCAAATTCTGATTCTGAATTTTCTACAAACTCAATAAACGAATCAGCTTCTGGTTGTGTGTTTGGACAAGCTTTTCTTAACTCGTTTCGTAGTTATGTGTCGGGTAAAACAGTTGATGCTTGTCATGAACCTTTGAATAATGCGTCTGATGATGGTTGTTTTTCAGTAGTTGATGATGCTTCTAACCCTACAGCTAATGATAGTGTGACAGTGGACGTCCCTAATGTTGAATCTAGTGGGACCACATTGGAAACCAAAGTTGAAAGTAAACCACAATTAAACTCACATGATACATGTGTTGATGAAACACGTGTTGATGAAACTTCTGCATCTTCAGAAATTAAAACTGAATCTGATTTTGTAAAAGAAGAAGTGGTCACAATAAATGAACAGTCACAAGAAAATGTTTCTGAAAAGGAAGTTAAAACGGAAACTGAATCGTCTTTTCAATATAATCCTGATAAACTTGTAAAAGACGAAAAACATCATCCGTCTGAATCTCCTGCTTGTGCTAGTTCTGATCAACAGGTACTTAAGAGGTCAGAAAAGGCACATGGAACACAAGCAAAGCAACCAAAGCAAGCTCATTCATCTAGACCAGTCGGATCAGTTAATGCTGCTAGCTCATCGAATCTCCATACACTGAAACGACAGACATGTTTCAACTGTGGAATTCCTGGACACATAGCTAGAAATTGTGATCATCGCCCAAACGTGCAACAAAAGTTCAACACTCACTCTTGTGTTGGTGTTTGTGAGCCGGTTCACAACACACAAAAGGAGCCAAAACGAGCAAATCAAAGTCGAGGATATAAGAAGTCTGCTCATCAAGGACAATCACGATCCCATAAGGCTCATGACAAGGTGATTGAAAGCTCCAATCAGGGAGAAAAGACGAAGAATGGTGCTCAAAGCAACAAGACTTCTGCAACCAACACATACAAGCACCCAAATTCATCTCCGTCTAAGAGAAATGTGCAGGCGCATCCAACGCAACAAGGACCGGTTTGTCCATCAGGACCTGCTAGAGCAAATCAAGCTGCTCAAAATGTCTTTCCTATGAAAAGACAAACTTGCTACAACTGTGGCATTGCGGGTCATATTGCAAGAAACTGCACACATCGTCCCTACGTACCTTATTATATGCAAAATCAGAGGGTTACACCAAAGGGTAACTACCATTCCAAGCCGATGAAGGTATCTTCACCTAAGGCAATGAAGAATGTGAATCCCAAGGTTAAACCTTCTGATGAGGATTGGAATGCTGCTAAAGCAAAAAGAAAACACGCTTTGAAACCTGCACAAGTTTCGAAAAGTGACAAGGTTGATAAGCCAACTGTTTTGCCAAAGGCATCTAACAAATTAGAAAAGCCTAAACAAATTTGGAGAGCAAAACAAAAAGCAGCTACATCTCCAATTCTTGAAATTAAAGGGGACTTATGTGTAAAGGAAGTGTCTTATTTTGATGCTTCAGGAAAACCCCGGACCACGATGGCCTGGGTACCCATGTCTTACTAATCTCCTTATTTTTCAGGAACAACTAAGGAGGAGCTGTTGACAATCTCTGGAATGTTGATAGCGGTTGTTCCAGAGATAAAAAACGGGTAACATTTCACTGTTGCAAAAAGTTCAAATTTTTTTTACAGATGATATGTTTCCTTTGGAGGAGATTAGAGAAGTAAGATAAGATCAGCAAAAGGTACCGTTTAAATTCAGTACTTTTATTTGAATATTGACTAGTCTTCAATCTGATGACAGAACGGTTAAGCAAAAATAATTTTTTTCTTTCTTAGTCCGTTACTTTGTATATAAATTGTCCTTTCTCTAGTAAATGGAAAATTTGCGCAAAAATACAAGATTTATGCACAAATTTAGGGGGGGAGAGGAACATATAGATAGATATAGAGTTTAGGGGGAGAAAACTCAGAAAATACAAAATGAGTTTGCTGTAAATATGTATTGTTTTAGGGGGAGAAAATGAGAAAAATACAAAAACATTAGAAAAATGAAAAAGCCAAAAAGAGAAATTGCATGATATGGGAAGTGAAATAAATGTTTGTGTTAAAGGGTTTGACTAACACATGTAAGGTGCCATAGCTGAAAAGACTAGGATCTACTGCGATATGTCGATAGGCTTGACGCTCAAAATGACAAAAGATACTAAGTGATATAAACATAACGAACTATGTACCATGTGGGTAACATACCAATGGCGTATGAATTTTCACATTATGGTCGAGGGCTGACTCATGTAAGACCAGTATCGAAATAGTTTGACTCTAGTATGATGTGTTGGTAGGCTCTACCCTTATGACTGGAAACCTTGGTTGTTCTGTTCAGAACTAAATTAGTACATGACCTCAGGAAAGAAAGTCACTTGGAATTAGCTCATTTATATTTGAATGTCTGTATGTTGTCCCGATACACACAATTTTGGTCTGACTCTAAAATCTTCTCTGACAAAAGTCGTGTATCTCCTCTGCTGCATCTAGATATATGCTGACCTGGAGGTGCTAGGCAACGTCAGCTTCTGCTGCATCCAGATACATGCTGACCTAGCTGTACATTGTCGCTCTGTAGATCATTTATACACCCGAAAGAGGCCCTCAAGTGCCCAAAAGAAACCCCAGAAACCTATATCAAATTGAGAAAAACTCATTTGATCTGTATATTATACCATCTCTGCTTAAGATCTATTCTGTTCTCTTCTCAAACTATTCCCAGTTAAGATTTCAGAGATCTGGATTGGACTTGTGAAATATGTGGTAGGGAAGCTACTTGCATGATAGAGTGTGCTGTATATAATTCCGGGAATTGATTAGTATTTGTTTGGGTGTTCATTGTTAAGAAATCAAAACATGATAAAATTTGTTACAGGCAGTTATATGGAAAAGGTTTAGGGAAATGAGTTTAGGAGGACAAATATACTGGCAATCGTCTAGATCATTCAGTAGTAGATCAGTGTTGATAAGTGTGGTCAAGCCCGAAACCTCGTGATTGGATTTCCTAGACTCAGTCAGGATATCTTAAAAGATCCCAAGAGGACAAAAACCCTGAGGAATTACCTTGATCGTGGGGGTATGCCTTGGAATGGGACACACGGGTATAATAGTATAATATTACTTTAAGCATATCACGAAGTTGAAAAATTGAAAGTTGAGCGTTAAAGTTTAAGTGGACAAACATATTGGCAATCGCGTAGACCAGTTTGATTAGGCTCGTACTGAAAAGTGTTCCTTAGTCTGCCTGAGAACGAATTTTGATCCCATTGCAATTGTAATTGTATATTATGGTAGTTGTTTATATTTTGAGTTTTTATTTGTTTCTAGTTCTTAATATAAAAAATAATAATAAAAAAATTAAAAAAATACAAAAATAGTGTCTTGCTTTTCTATAAAATCGAAAATCCAAAAATAGAGTGTCTATTTGTTTTTCTTAAATTTAAAAATGTAACCGTTCTTGAAGATTTGACTGATCATCAAAAGTTGAAAGAATTTAAATTGTGAAATCTGAGTATAAGTACTTGGATGTACCTAGTGTTCATATGGTACTCTCCCTATTGCATAAGAAATGTTTGCTTAAGAGTTTGTGAGCATGTGCAGAACTTGATTTCAATCAAGAACAGGGATTGATAAATATTGAGATGTACCTGAGTCAGAAGAACCGGATACGAGACACCGTCTGACAGTGAAAGTGCATTTGAAGAAGTACCGTGAACCTGCTTGAAAGAAAAAGATTGAAGAAGAAAAGAGTTGTTGAGAATCCTCCTCTCACATTCTTTTTAACAAGATTTTCAAGCAAAGCTGATTGAGATCCTGATATGAAGCTAACCACAAGAGCTGAAGAAAAGAGACCTAGTGCTGAGAGTTCAGAAGTCAAGAACTTCCACAACATCTGCAGCATAGTGACAACCATAGACTTTCTTGAAGACGTTGCTGAATTCATGTTATGAAGACAATTTGATGGCATCAGTCTAGGGGGAGATTGTTAGGCCCTAAAGTGTGGGACTGACGCATCAAATTAACACAACAGGTTATGGTTACGAGCTGGGCCATACCGGGTTAGTTTATATTAGGTTGTGAACCTTTATAGGTCACTTGGGCTAAGCTTTAGGCCATGTAGGCCAAGCAGGCCCAAGGGGAGCCCATGTAGGGAAGTGGGCTTTAGTAGGTATATAAACAAGTTTCTAACTTGTTTTAGGGTTTGAACTTCATTGTTACAACTTCTAGAGAGCTAGAGAGAGAGGCGAGTTGGTGAAGAACACTTGTACTAGACGGTTTTGCTTTTCAAGTAATAGAATCGTGTGCAAGTGTTGAAAGTGATTCGATATTGTTCTTCGTTTTCATACTTTCTGTTTTTCTTGAATCTCACCAAGTTTGGATTCCGCACAAACTTGGTGATTGTTTGATATCATTGAAAGATCCGGTTAATCGGGACTTACAATCTTCAATTAGGGGTCATTATTGCCGAATGGATATGTCATTGAACGCTCAAGATCGACACTTTTCTTAAATGCCCCTAATTGAATAGATAAGTTGTTGTACTTTCGGTTTTTCAAAGCTTCGTGAGTTTTTACAAAAGGTCGTCCCAACACTAGAGGAGCGTCATCAAGGATGACAAAGTCGGTTGGGAATACCATTTGATTGGTTTGGACCAAGACATCCTCAACTACCCCTATTGATTTTATTACTTTCCTATTAGATAGAAAAATGGGTATTTGAAGTGGAGAAAAATCACTAATACTTAATTTTTCGAAAATGTAGTTTAGCATTATATTAACACAAAGATCTTTATCAATTGTGATATTACTAATAAATGAATTTTGAAAAAAAAATATGGAACCGGTGTAATGTTAATTTCAAATGGATCTTCTTTTATTAGCGAGGTTTGATCATTTGTTAACTTAATGCTTACCGTTTCGTCAATTTTAGCGTTAGTGTTTAACTCTTTTAAAAACTTAGCATGAGTGGGAACTAAACAATGATTTTCGAAAGAAGGTGACAAGAGATTAATTTCTTCAAAATTAGACTCTTCTTGAATTTGAACTTTAACGGACTCACCTTTTTCGTTGTTTAACTCATGTGTCGGTTTTTCACTTATTTGTTCTTCCATTTTTAAATTTTCAACTATCTCTTTTTAATTCTTCTCTTTCGCGGGACTCCTATTCCCTTGCGCGAGATTCTAATATGCAACGTTCGATTGTTTTTAGTTTTTCTATTATCCTATCGGCTATGTCGGTGATAGAGTAAGGATCGGGATCCTCAAAGCTCGAATCCGGTTGTTCGATCCTTTGTTCCTCATAATACTCATAGGAAGTAGACGGTTCACACCATTATTCCTCATTGTAAGTATATGATGGATAAGGGTCGTAACTTTGTTCTTCATGGGTTGTTCACGCCATGGTTCCTCATAATAAGCATATGAAGGTGGTGGCTCATATCTTGGTTCCTCAAAGTATGAGTATGAAGGTTCATACCTTGGTTTATCAAAATATGAGTATGAGGGAGAAGGTTCATACCTTAGGTCTTTATAGGATGTGTATGAAGTCGATGACTTGTACCTGGGCTCCTCATAGTAGGTGTATGAAGTGGATGGTTAAAATAAGTCACAATATTGAACCGAGTGCGGGTCACCACAATTGGTGCAATAGTCTTCCCTATAATCATCCTCCTCATAGGTGTAGTTGTAACCTCCTGAGTATTGATCCATAAGAATCACTCAGCAGACCACAACAAAGTCTCGAGACCAGAAAACAAAAATAAAAACGGAAACAGAGGCTGGACACGGCCCCGTGTTCAGTGAGCACGGCCTCGTGTACAGAATCTGTATCTGGGCGTTTGAATGAAAGTCACTGGTTTCGTTGAGCACGGGGCATGTTCAATGAGCACGGCCCCGTGTTCAGGTTACTGTGAATGCAAAATCTAACTAAAATGCAGAAAAAAGGCGCGCGTTTTTTAAAAAGGTTTTGAAAAAATCTGATTAGGCCGTCGGTTTTAAGCTTTCTTAAAATCCTTGTGTCCCCGGCAACGGCGGAAAAATCTTGATGTGCGTTAGGTGTGATAGGTTTTTAATGTATATTTTAAGCCCTTTAACACTTTTTAGCCAAGTTTTAAACTTATAAAACATGATATTTACTAACACTAAACACACATATGGGCAAGTGCACCCATCCTGAGCGTAGTATAGTGTTGGTAAGATACCGAGGTCGTCCAAGGACATAAGAGCTTTTAATACCGGTTTATCCTCAACGTCTAATCAAATCAAAAGTTTTAGAAAAAAGGTTTTAAACTAATAAAAATAAAACTAACTAAAATGCTGAAAAATAAAATAGAATAAAAACATATAGACAAGATTAATCACTTGGATCCGACTCGTGTTTAGTGTAACCTTTGACTATTTCTCAATTTTGCACTTTTTAAGAGATTATCTTAGTTATTGTAATAGGCCCCTCTTCTGAAGGTGACGTTACCCTCAACCCAGTAGTTTGAGTCAGCAAGGATACAATCCTAAAGGGTTGGATTATTGAAAGATAATTAATTAAGTTATTAATGCATATTGTGGTAGGCCCCTCTTCTGGAGGTGACGTTACCATTGGCTAAATAGTCTGAGTCAGTAGGAATACAGTCCTAAGTAGCCGGGTTAAAGTATTAATAGTAGTTTACATATGAGGGGATCAAGGAGTTCGGACCCCTGCCATCCAATACCAGTGGGTATTGAAGGAGGTCCTACTAAAGTTGACCCAGGTCCTTGCAGGATCTATACACCGAACAAGGCAAGACTCTTACCAAACCGTTCCCTTAACCCCCGACCAGGTAGCCAACATACCTCCATATAGACCGTGGAGATATGAATGGTGAAAATCTTTTATTTTTTATACACCGTAAAATAATGCCAAGACACCACGGACAAACGATAAGGAAGACTCACCTTCAACATAAGAAACTAGTTATTAAAGTTATTAATACAGAACCAAATAAAAAGTGCAAAAATATTAAAAATAAAAAAAGTATTACACTAGACACTTGTCTTCACCAAGTGATGTAAGAGACTTAGGCAAACATGGCCTTTGATTGTCAAGAACTCTTACGATCAATCTTGGATCCCGAGACTACTACACACACTCTATGATGGATGATGGTGGTGGATGATGGTGTGTGGTGGTGGTGGAGTGTGGGTGAAGTGTGAGAGAGAGGTGGTTTGCCAAGGGATGGTTTGCAAATGAGCCAAGCACCCCTATTTATAGCCTGCACAGAAGCCCGGACACGGTCCCGTGTCCATTGGGCACGGCCCCGTGTCCACCCACCTTCTCTTTCTTCATTAAATGCAGTTTACCTACATTAGTTGACCACACCCCCGTGTTCGCTGGGCACGACCCCGTGTGCAGAAGCGTATCTGTACTATCAAGATTTTTCTAGATTCTGCGAATCTTAGAGTTGACCACGGCCACGTGTCCACTGGGCACGCCCCCGTGGTGGGTGATAGAAGCTTCTACAACTTTGTCTTTTCTGCAAACACTTGGGCACGCCCCCGTGGTCACTGAGCACGGGGCGTGTTCAGCCTTCTGTTCTCTTGTTTTTGCTTTAGATGATGTTGTCGAGGGGTCGGGCATGCCACGTTTATCCCTTTTCTTGTATTTATGCTGGATTTGACTGCATTTTTGCTTCTTTTGTTCATTTAAGCTCTTTTAACCCTGAAAATACAAAAGAAAGACAAAAACACACTTTTTTCAACATTAGTACTAAAAAGGGTTTGTTTTATACCTCATTTGATGTAATTTATATGTTGCATTTTGCACACATCAAATACCCCCACACTTGAATCTTTGCTTTTCCTCAAGCAAAACTCTTTATTTTTTGTCTAACACTCCCAAATGGAATGGGTAGAAGAGAAGGTTTTTGGGCGTGTCATAGAGTTTCGGGATTTCCAAGATTCTTTATTAGGTTTTATTTTTATTTATTTACAATCCTTATTCGTCATGATTTATTTAAAACATTACATAAGATAAATTACTATTTAGGGCATAACACGCCTCTTTAAAATTTCATTTATATACAAGTTCACATACCTCACGGGGAATCACTCAACACTCGACCGAAAGTGTATTTTTGTGAAAACTCTCGAGAGCGGCATGGAACTTATCCCTACCATAGGCTTGCCAAGTAATCAATCATCCTCCTTTTTAACTAAAAACCTTTGTAAATATCAAGAAGACTTTTGGGGGAAGGGTTAGGCTTGGGTTAAAGGTAGGTGGTTGGGTTAGTGGTTAGTAGAAAAGGGCGAAAAACGTAAAAAGCTTCGGTTTTCGTAAGACTTTTTATTTTTATGACTTTTTATTTTGATAAAACAATTTTTCAAACAAAGTTCTTTTTGATAAACTTGATTATTTATTTCTTTTGGCTTCATCATCATTGTTTTTGTTTTTTTTTTTTAAGAAAGTCATAAGAGAAACCGAGCTTTGTTACTAAAATAAAGGGTTTAAAACGAAAAATGGTTTTGGTGGGTAAAAGGGTGTTTGTTTTGGGTTAAAAAATAAAAAGGTTTAGGCTCAAAGGGGTTAACTAGGGGGATTTTGGGTAGGTGGTAAAAAAAAAGAAAAATAATGGTGTTGAAATAAAAATGGTTAGTCCTAATGCCTCAATCATTTACTTACTTGGGTTTAAGTTGGTAAGAACCGGGAATGTATCGTCGTGGCAAGTTCTAGAGTCATAAGAAACCAAGCGGCTATTCACACAAGAAACGAAAAATGAGCATTTAGTTTAAAGATGTGTATTTGTATGCTCAATAAAGGCTCAAAACTCACTTTTTGTGGGAATGAGTTTTTATGTGATCAAGTATATATAATCAAATTTTAACTAGATTTGTCATGTCGTTTCATAATTTTCTTATGTTGGTTCTTTTTATCACGACGCGATCGGTTGTAAATTTGTAAAAATATAACCTTTTTAGAACTTGTTATTCCCAAATTAAACCAAGACAAGTTAAAAAAAATGAAAATTTTTGAAAAAAATTTGGGGCGATTAGCGGTTCCAATAGAGTTTTGTGTAAGGCTTGTTTTTAGGACTTGCAAGATTCAAGGTTTTAGCATCCCCCCACACTTAAATTACACATTGTCCTCAATGTGTCCCAAAAATAAGTTTTTCGTTGATTAAAATGTGTAAAAGTTGGTTAAAAACAAGATTTTATGTTACTGGGTAGCTGAACACGGGGTGTGTTGGCTGAGCATGACCCCGTGGTCAGACTGCCAGTATCAAATTTAAACAGAAGGCTGGGCACGGGGGCGTGTTCAGTGGGCACGGGGGCGTGTTCAGTGAGCACGGCCCTGTGTCCAGTTACCTGAACTGGGCATTTTCTGCAAAACCTCGGGCACGGGGGTGTGTTGGGGTGAGCACGACCACGTGCTGAACTTGCTGTAATGAAGAAAAATTATCGGGAGGCTCTGTTTTTGTGCATGGGGTGTGGGTTCAAGGTTCACTTAGTAACCTCCACCATTTCGAGTGTGCTTTATTCCTGAAAATTAAAACTAAACTAGAAAACATAAAAGTTGAACTAATCTAAAACTAAGGATAGTTCCACGGAATGCCTCCGTGGTGCGCCACGTTTATAAGGGTCCTTGGCTAGACCCACCTTATCGGGTGGTTCTGGCTCATCTTCAATTAGGGGGTCATTATTGCCGAATGGATATGTCATTGAACGCTCAAGATCGACACTTTTCTTAAATGCCCCTAATTGAATAGATAAATTGTTGTACTTTCGGTTTTTCAAAGCTTCGTGAGTTTTTACAAAAGGTCGTCCAAACACTAGAGGAGCGTCATCAAGGATGACAAAGTCGGTTGGGAATACCATTTGATTGGTTTGGACCAAGACATCCTCAACTACCCCTATTGATTTTATTACTTTCCTATTAGATAGAAAAATGGGTATTTGAAGTGGAGAAAAATCACTAATACTTAATTTTTCAAAAATGTAGTTTAACATTATATTAACACAAAGATCTTTATCAATTGTGATATTACTAATAAATGAATTTTGAAAAAAAAACAAGGAACCAGTGTAATGTTAATTTCAAATGGATTTTCTTTTATTAGCGAGGTTTGATCATTTGTTAACTTAATGCTTACCGTTTCGTCAATTTTAGCGTTAGTGTTTAACTCTTTTAAAAACTTAGCATGAGTGGGAACTAAACAATGATTTTCGAAAGAAGGTGACAAGAGATTAATTTCTTCAAAATTAGACTCTTCTTGAATTTGAACTTTAACGGACTCACCTTTTTCGTTGTTTAACTCATGTGTCGGTTTTTCACTTATTTGTTCTTCCATTTTTAAATTTTCAACTATCTCTTTTTAATTCTTCCCTTGCGCGGGACTCCTATTCCCTTGCGCGAGATTCTAATATACAACGTTCGATCGTTTTTAGTCTTTCTATTATCCTATCGGCTATGTCGGTGATAGAGTAAGGATCGGGATCCTCAAAGCTCGAATTCGGTTGTTCGATCCTTTGTTCCTCATAATACTCATAGGAAGTAGATGGTTCACACCATTATTCCTCATTGTAAGTATATGATGGATAAGGGTCGTAACTTTGTTCTTCATAATACTCATATGAGGTTGGTTGTTCACGCCATGGTTCCTCATAATAAGCATATGAAGGTGGTGGCTCATATCTTGGTTCCTCAAAGTATGAGTATGAGGGAGAAGGTTCATACCTTGGGTCTTTATAGGATGTGTATGAAGTCGATGACTTGTACCTGGGCTCCTCATAGTTGGTGTATGAAGTGGATGGTTGAAATAAGTCACAATATTGAACCGAGTGCGGGTCACCACAATTGGTGCAATAGTCTTCCATATAATCATCCTCCTCATAGGTGTTGTTGTAACCTCCTGAGTATTGATTCATAAGAATCACTCAGCAGACCACAACAAAGTCTCGAGACCAGAAAACAAAAATAAAAACGGAAACAGAGGCTGGACACGGCCCCGTGTTCAGTGAGCACGGCTCCGTGTACAGAATCTGTATCTGGGCGTTTGAATGAAAGTCACTGGTTTCGTTGAGCACGGGGCATGTTCAATGAGCACGGCCCCGTGTTTAGGTTACTGTGAATGCAAAATTTAACAAAAATGCCGAAAAAAGGCGCGCGTTTTTTAAAAAGGTTTTGAAAAAAACTGATTAGGCCGTTGATTTTAAGCTTTCTGGAAATCCTTGTGTCCCCGGCAACGGCGGAAAAATCTTGATGTGCGTTAGGTGTGATAGGTTTTTAATGTATATTTTAAGCCCTTTAACACTTTTTGCCAAGTTTTAAATTTATAAAACATGATATTTACTAACACTAAACACACATATGGGCAAGTGCACCCATCGTGAGCGTAGTATAGTGTTGGTAAGATACCGAGGTCGTCCAAGGACACAAGAGCTTTTAATATCGGTTTATCCTCAACGTCTAATCAAATCAAAAGTTTTAGAAAAAGGTTTTAAACTAATAAAAATAAAACTAACTAAAATGCTGAAAAATAAAATAGAATAAAAACATATAGACAAGATGAATCACTTGGATCCGACTCGTGTTTAGTGTAACCTTTGACTATTTCTCAATTTTGCACTTTTTAAGAGATTATCTTAGTTATTGTAGTAGGCCCCTCTTCTGAAGGTGACGTTACCCTCAACCTAGTAGTTTGAGTCAGCAAGGATACAATCCTAAAGGGTTGGATTATTGAAAGATAATTAATTAAGTTATTAATGCATATTGTGGTAGGCCCCTCTTCTGGAGGTGACGTTACCATCGGCTAAATAGTCTGAGTCAGCAGGGATACTGTCCTAAGTAGCCGGGTTAAAGTATTAATAGTAGTTTACATATGAGGGGATCAAGGAGTTCGGACCCCCGCCATCCAATACCAGTGGGTATTGAAGGAGGTCCAACTAAAGTTGACCTAGGTCCTTGCAGGATCTATATACTGAACAAGGCAAGACTCTTACCAAACCGTTCCCTTAACCCCCGACCAGGTAGCCAACATACCTCCATATAGACCGTGGAGATATAAATAGTGAAAATCTTTTATTTTATATAGACAGTAAAATAATGCCAAGACACCACGGACAAACGATAAGGAAGACTCACCTTCAACATAAGAAACTAGTTATTAAAGTCATTAATACAGAACCAAATAAAAAGTGCGAAAAGATTATAAATAAAAAGTATTACACTAGACACTTGTCTTCACCAAGTGATGTAAGAGACATAGGCAAACATGGCCTTTGATTGTCAAAAACTCTTACGATCAATCTTGGATCCCGAGACTACTACACACACTCTATGATGGATGATGGTGGTGGATGATGGTGTGTGGTGGAGTGTGGGTGAAGTGTGAGAGAGGTGGTTTGCCAAGGGATGGTTTGCAAATGAGCCAAACACCTATTTATAGTCTGCACAGAAGCCCGGACGCGGCCCCCGTGTCCATTGGACACGGCCCCGTGTCCACCCATCATCTCTTTCTTCATTAAATGCAGTTTGTCTGCATTATTTGACCATGACCCCGTGTCCGCTGGGCACGACCCCGTGTGCAGAAGCGTATCTGTACTATCAGGATTTTTCTAGATTCTGCGAATCTTAGAGTTGACCACGGCCCCGTGTCCACTGGGCACGCCCCCGTGGTGGGTGATAGAAGCTTCTTCAACTTTGTATTTTCTGCAAACACTTGGGCACGCCCCCGTGCTCACTGAGCACGGGGCGTGTTCAGCCTTCTGTTCTCTTGTTTTTGCTTTAGATGATGCTGTCGAGGGGTCGGGCATGCCACGTTTATCCCTTTTCTTGTATTTATGCTGGATTTGGCTGCATATTTGTTTTTTTTTTGTTCATTTAAGCTATTTTAACCCTGAAAATACAAAAGGAAGACAAAAGCACACTTTTTCCAACATTAGTACTAAAAAAGGATTAGTTTTATGTCTCATTTGATGTAATTTATATGTTGCATTTTGCACACATTAGAACCGTATCCATTGGAGGCTGTAGATATTTCATTACATTTATAGACGATTTCTCAAGGAAAACTTGGGTATACTTTCTAAAAATCAAGTCTGAAGCGCTGACTTATTTCAAAATATTCACGAAACAAGGGAGATAATCAAATAGGAAGTTCAAAATATTCATGAAACAAGGGAGATAATCAAATAGGAAGTTTAATTTGGTTAGGAAGGATAGGAAGCAACATGATTATAACATGTGACAAAATTTAAAAATAAAGGGAAGGGTATTTTAGTTAATTTTATCCAATCTTCTTTCTTATTCTCTCCCTGTAACTTCAAAACCCACCATTTTTAAAACCCACCATCTTCAACATTTTCTTCACTTTCTATCTCAATAATCACTACATTATAGTGTGATTTTCGTCACCAATCAATGATTCAAACACCCAATCAACATGTACTTCAACTCTTTTGAAGAAACCCAGTTTAATTTCATACAATATCTCATTTTTACCCGTGATTTTGAAGCGAATAACTCGATTCGTTCGATTCGATCGCTGATAAGTGTTTCTAGCATTCAAATTTCGTCAATCGCTGAAGAAATCTGAAGAAATTAACTTCGATCTATGTAAGAAAATTTTGAATCGTATTTTTACAATCTGGGTTTTTGAACCGAGTCATTGCGTTCTACAAAAGGAATGAAAAACTTTTTTATTTTTTATTTTCAGTCCATTGCGTTTTAGAAACTACACATTTTATTGTGTTTTTAGCCCATTGTGTTTTAGGTACAACACATTTTATGTGTTTTTAGTCCATTCCGTTTTAGAAAAAAGACATTTTATGTGTTTTTAGTCCATTCTGTTTTAGAAAAAAAGACATTTTTTTTGTGTTTTCTATCTATTGCGTTTTAGAAAAAAAAAAGTGTTTTCTAACCATTGCGTTTTAGAAAAAAGACATTTTTGTTGTGCTTTCTTGCCATTGCGTTTTAGAAAAAAAAAAAAAAAAACATTTTTTGTGTTTTCTAGTTATTGCGTTTTAGTAATAAGGTGTTTTCTGGCAATTGCGTTTTAGAAAAAAGACATTTTTTGTGTTTGAAATAGAAGGACAAGAAGACTCCAGTTTGCTTTAATATTAAAACTTAACTAGAGGTGAAACCCTGCGTTGCGGGGACATGAGGTCAAAAGTTATAGCATCAAGTGACTCAAAGTTGATAGTGTCAATCTGATACTTTATAAAGTTTCTAGAAGGCATGAGTCAAAGGGGATAACTCAGAAATTTGATGAAAAGGAAATAAAATAAAAGCGCCTATTGAATGATACATATTTTAAATTCTCGGAAGTTATTCTATATTGAAGGATAAATGCTTATTAAACTAAATAATATTAGGAGTTTTTTTAGATTTGTTACAACTCTATATCTACAAATAATTACGATTTAAACGTGCTTTATTTTATATGCACCCATCTAAGATTAAAACACTTAAAATTTCATATTTAGTAATGAGTTTTGATTATATTTTTTCTATATCAAATCAAACCAAATTAAGTAATATATCCATAATATATTAGTTTTGTTGTGTTTCCTGTACATACTTCACTCAGAATTCCTTATTTGTTTTTTTTTTTTCAATTTTCAACTTTGATGATATTTAAAATTTCAACATATAATTTAAATAATTTAATATGATGGTGAGTCATCCTGACATCTGTAACTGTGCCTTCTACACCTCTCAAGATCTCACAGTACCCTTCACCATTTATTTTACATTTCCGGATAATTTGTTTTTCTCATCCAAGCTTGCGTTTTTTTTACTAAAATCATCACATCCTCTAGAGAAAGATAACCGACAGCCGGATGGCCCTGCCGGTGAGAATCCGGCTACCTCACGATCGTCATCAATATGTGTTTTAAATGTTAGTTACTGAATTCTGGCAGTGACACAGACACAGTCGTAGCGGTGGTGGTCATTTGTGACATTGACCGTGAAATCCGGTAAGGGGATCGACCGGAGTTAGCAAATGACACAGGTTTCAAGCAAATCTGAGAAACCGGCATTGCATGTCCTCGAGGCAGAAGTGAAATTTCAGAGGTACCACTGCTGTCTTTTTCGGTGTATTTCGTTGACCGAACACGGAGTGTTTATGTTGTCATGTGCAGGCAAGCGGCAGTGGTGGTGCTTGGTGATTACCAGTGGCTGCTGCTAAGGTTCTATCAGTTAACACCTCAGTGTGTGTGCGTGTGATGGAGAACAATGTCAACCCAAAAAAAAAAGCAACGTAGAAGAGAATATTGTAATTTCAAAGAAGGGCACTTTTGTAATTTTGATCGACCCCACAGTGGGTCGTCGTTACCGTTAACGTGAATACACTGTTCCTCGTTATGTTATCAATTAATACTATATATCAATTTGCTAAAAATCAAACATATTTACGAACAGATAGAGGTGGTGAACACTGTAGTCGAGAGTTTCAAGATTTCCTCAAGGAAAACGGGATTACACATAAACTCAACACAAGCTAAATGGGGTAGCTGAACGAAAGAATAGAACGATCATGGAACTAAGTAGAAGTATGATGAAAATGATGAACATCTCAAATGTTCTTTGGGCTGAAGCAGTTGCATGTGCAACGTATCTTTTAAACCGAACAATCACAAAGAAAGTACCAAATACAACACCCGAAGAGACATGGAGTGGAAAGAAACCAAGTGTAGAACACCTTAAAGTGTTTGGATGCACAGCATATGCCCATATTCCAAAACAAAATCGAAGTAAACTGGATGACAAGACAGAAAGGACAATCTTTATTGGCTATAGTGAAAATAGCAAAGCCTACAAACTTTATAATCCAATAACAAACAAGGTTATCATTAGCAGGGACGTCATGTTTGATGAAAATCAAGTCTGGAGAGAAAATGAAACACATGAACAAGCTCCGTATATTCGTTTCTGTCACACCCTCAAATTTCCACGTGCGGAGTAACACCGCGAGGCGTGTGACTGCCCAGGTTCAAGCCAACAATCACATTGAACATTAAATATAAGCCAGATAAAAACCATCACCAATGCGATCGGTGACATAACGTTTAAGTTTAAAACATAAATGTTTGAAAACAAAGTTCTAAACACAGTTAGTTTTAAGGTACAGTTCAAATGTTTAGCGGAAGCATGAAGTTCGGAAATAGTTTGGACGACCACCACAATGCTCCAAGCAAACTCCAGCTCAGAATCTACGAAAAGCGTAGGCTTTTTTAAGAAAAGCGCACATAGAGAAAAAAAATATAAAAAATATGTTATGCTTTGAAAATAAATAAGATTCCACATATATAATTAAAAAAACTCAAAAGGTGGTAAATACTTTGTCCCATAGAGCAAAAGTTTAGGACTTATATGTTGTAAGTTTTAGGTGTGTGAATAAAAGTCTCAAAAGGTGGTAAATACTTTGTCCCACATCGGTGTGGGGACAAAGTGAGTGGTTGTTTATAAGGTAAAGTCTTTACTACTCTATTGTAGCTTTATGACATGTTTTACCACAAGTCCTACCCGCGGGCATGGGGGGGGGGGTGCAAAAATGAGTTTCTGAGCTTGAATTTGGTTGAACTCATGCGTGCCCGCACCCATGGGGGGGGGGGGGTGCAAAAATGAGTTTCTGAGCTTGAATTTGGTTGAACTCATGCGTGCCCGCACCTGCGGACACGAATGCAGCTCCGAAAACCCTGGGCCCGCGTGAGGCAGTTTTTTATACGCACTCACGGTTTCTGTTTTTTTTTCTGCTTGTGCACTGCGCCTCAGACTGTTTTTCCATTTTTTGCGCGCCTTTGCTGCGCCTCAGACCGTTTTTGGCGCGCCTCATACCGTTTTTCCCAAAAAAACCCATTTTTGCGCCTAGGCTGCCACCAGGCGCTATAGGTGCGCCTCGCTGCGCCCGGGCGCGCTTTTGACAACATAGGGGTGTTTGAGTGAAATCTTACCCAATAGTATTATGTCATTTCAACTCCCCATTCTACTCCCCATTTTACACTCAAACACTAGGTATAGTCAAACACCCCTCAATTAAAAAAAACATTGATTGGTTGAGCCCCTCTCTCTCCTCTATCCTCTCCTCTACCGATTTCCTTTACCTCTCGGTGAACAGTCACCGATTTCCTTTACCTCTCTCTTGGTCACCGCATATATTCAAACACATGGTGTGGTCACCGAATCGGTGACTCAACTCAACTCACCGAACAAGTCAAACAGCCCTATACCCTCCACCCTAACAAATCCTAAGTTTTTGAATACACATGTCAACAAAACATATTCAGAACATGTTGAATACACACAAGTGATTTAAGGTATTATTCCAGAAACATATAGTTTATATCTAAATTCCCAAATTAACAAGGAACTCAATACACTACAAAATAACTCATGCTACAACAAATAGGCAGTTTCATACACACATAACAAACTCTTGTAATCCCATTTTAAACTTGTAACTAAGTGTATACCATATCAAATAAATCAACAAGAGTATAGCTAGATCTGATTATAAACATCCTATCATTATTACGAGTATCAGACATGTGGGAAAACTTAAATATTTAAATTCTCATTTTCAGCAAGTTATTTAACATACAGGACATCAAACTGAAATTCACAAAAATACACAACAATCCAACTAAAAATTACAAGGAAGTCGTGAAGTCAAAGGTGAGCATACCAGAACTGTTGACTGCAACCGGTTAGAACCGAACCCGCGCCTATGGCTGACCCGAACCAAACTCGAACCCAAGTCTGAACCAGGTCTGAACCTAGCTGGCTTCACCCGAGCCACCGACTACTGCCGCCGTGAAACCGGTCACTGACCGTCGCCGGTGTAGTTGCCGGCTCCGCCGGTTCCGTTGCCGTTCGTCACCATCAGCAAAAGAAATCATCTTCATCATCGTCATAAAGCAGAAAAGAAACAAAAATGAGAAGAAACGGGGAGGGTTTTCTTACTGGTGAAACCTGTCAGAATCAGAGTATCGCCTCCGTCGTCACGGCGGCGCTGTAGTCGCCGCTGCCGGAGCCGTAACGCCACCGCCACCTTCCTTTTCTTTCTCCTCCGAACAGTCCAACTCTCTCGATCTCTGTTTCTTTCTCCTCTGAATCCCGATGTGTGTGTGTTTGAGGAAGGAGGGTGTTGCAGTCCAAGGGAGGGAAGGAGGAGGGTTGTAAGTGTATGAGGGTGTGTGACGTCGGAGAAGAAAGGGCACCAGCCGGAATCCGATTTCCGGTCACCAGAATCTGAACAGGGGAGAAGAGGGAGTTGTGCGGCTGATGTTATGCAGGGTTTTATGTTTATGAAAAACTAGGTTTTTACCCGGGATTGCTTCCCGGGCTCGGGAAACTTAGTTATATCAATTATTATTTGTTATTAATACGACCTCATTACATCAAGCATCTCATTGGATTCAACATCAATGTTATCACATCACCGGGTAATTAATTACCCGGGATTGCTTCACGGGTAATTAATTAATCCAAACGTTCAACAAACAATAAATTCACAAAATGTAACTCCACATGTGATCCTTATTAATGGATAGTTACCATATTATTATAGTAAGGAACCCGTGCGATGCTGCGGAACACGCAACACACTAACACAGACACCGGTAGTTAGTCCGTTAGCTAACCTTGTTAGGATCGGAGGCTTTCGTGATTGTGTTTGTTTGTATAATTTGAACAAATCAAATAGAAATGAATAGAGTTTAAGTGCAGCGGAAATGAACAACAAACTTTGTAAACACAATCAAATACTAAACTACTGCTATCCTCTTCCATCAGTGCTTTCCTTAAAGTTGATCAGTCTTTGAGTAGGCAGTGCTTTGTCATCAGTAGATAGAACCAGCAGTGTTTACTTCTTCAGGGCTTTGTCAGCAGTTTAAAGGGTAGCAGCAGTTGTATACGGATAGTGCATAGAGAGCCATCAGTTGTTATGATCACTTTCAAGGGAGCAGTATAGTATAAACAGCTGCTTATTATGAATCCACTGTTGTGAACCAGTTTTCGCTTTCATTATCTGTTCCCCTGGTAGGGTTCAATCCCAACAATCTCCCCCTGGAACAGATAATGCCAAAACCCTTCATTATTCTGGATTTTTATTTCTCATCAGAAGTTCCCTAGCTTGTCTTTTAAATTCTTCTTCAAAGTCTTTGGAACTTGAGTCATCCTCATCCCTGCACAGTGAAAGTTCAAGGAGATCCTGCAAATCTTCAACACCAAGACCTAGTGCTTCTTTCCTTGATATGTACTTCACTTCGCCATTGGATCTGACCAAGGTCAATACGTGGGTCTTTTGATCAGACATCCACTTTAGTACTTTTGAACCCAATGGGTTTCTTGGGAGAGATTTATTTTCTGATGAGTTTGGAGAAATTGATCTTGTGAAAAGTTGTAAACTTTCACACATTTGTTTGAAGGCCATTTCGATGACATTATTTCCTGCAGCTATCTCTTCTGCAGTCTCTCTTTCAATCTGCTCTTGCCTCTTCTTTTGATCTAGTTCAAAGTCTGTCATGTCTGAAGTATTTGGTGATGCAGGTTTGGTTAATACCTTTTTGGCAAGGTCTTGAAGCTTTGCTGATTTGTCTTCTTTTAGATCCATTTTCTTGATGGCTTCTCTGAAGTATTCAGCTTCCTTTTCTTTTTCTTCTTCACTGGTCAGCAGTTTTCTTTTTTCTTGGTTTTCCACAATGATAGGGTTATCTGCTGATGTGATCCGTGTTTTAAGAGTATCAATCTGCTGTTCTAGCTTTTTGTAGTCAGGCTTCTTAGAAGTGTCTGAGACTGTTATCCTTCTTTTCTTAAGCCTTTCATAAGCCTCGTCGGTATACTGCTTTGTCCATTTTGCTATGGCTTCAGCAGTATCCACCTTAGCATCCACCAGCTCTTGCTTCTTTCTTTTATACTCAGATGTGATCCGTGCTTTAAGAGTATCAAATTGTTTTTCTTCAGCAGGATAGAATTTTTCTTTCATGATATATGCAAGATATTCTTTTCTCATTTTATTTCGTTGATCTGTCTTTTCTTTGTTTAGATCTTGTGCATAGTCTTCCATCTGCTTGACCTTAGTGAGCAAGAATTCCAATTTTTCAGATATGGCTTCGTCACTTTGACCTTCACATTCAACTTTTGCTCTTATTTTAGCCTGCCTTGCTTTGAGCTTGAGATATTCATCCATATCTTCTGGGACTATGAAGCCTATGAGAGAATGGAATCTTCTTGTTGAAGGATCATCCTTGGTGTAGAATTGTCTCATCTCATTTTTTACAGCTTCCAGTTCCAGTGGATATTTTGCAGCATTAGGATCATGTTTGTCTTCATCTGGCAGAGTTATTTTTCTTTTTCTGGAGTAAATTTTATTCAGTGAAGGAGTGCTTTTGGGTGATTTGTTGAGTGGAGTGAAGATGGTTTGAAGTGAAGTGAGGGTAGTGGTGAATGGTGGCTGACTAATAGTTGTTGAAACAACTGGTGTTTCAACTACTGTTGCCATTACAACATATGTTGTAACATCTGATGTCTTCTGCTTTTTCGCAGGAGGTGATGGTGGTGATGTGACATTGATGAGAGCAGTGGTGGATGACTGGCAAACAGCTGTTGAAACAACTGGTGTTTCAACCTCTGTTGTCATTACAACTACTGATGTGTCAGTAGATGTCTTCTGCTTTTGAGCAGGTGGTAATTTGGTGGATGGTGTTGTAGTTTTAGGTCTGGTAGGGTAGTGGTTGTAGTGTGTGTTGTAGTGGTGTGTGTTGAAGAGATGGCAGCTGTTTGGTTAGCAGTTTTTGAAACTACTGCCATATCAACAGTTTGAATGGAAGTTTGAGTTTTTGTGGTTTGAGGTTTGGAGCCTTTGGGAGGTGGTTTAGATGTCTGTTTTTCTTGCTCAGGTTCAACACACAGGCCATGTTCTATTCCCTTCTTCTTCAACTGCTTCATTATCTCCCCCTTTTTGGCATTATCTGCAGGGGGGTTATCAAAGAATATTAGAGTGGAATGAGCTTTGCTAGTGGTGTTTTGGATACTGGCCTTTATAGCCTTGATGTCTGCTTGAGTATCTTTGAACCTAGACTCCAACATGTTTGTCAGCATTTGTACATGTATTGCATGCTGGTGATCAGCCGCTTGTTTTTGTTTTTGGAGCAGGGGTTGGAATACACTCCATAGCTCATTTGCAGCAAGTGTAGGTTGTGCAGGTGCTTGAGCTGGAACAGCAGTGGATTGTGCTTTTTGAGCTTTTAACAGCTGTTGCACCATATCCTTTATTTCAGCAACTGATGTTTCAAGTTTTTCAACTCTGCCCGTCAATTCCTGATATTTTGAATGATAATCCAATTTAATGGAATCATCTGTTTCCCCACCAGCAGTGGTTGTACCAATGTGTGACTTAGGACATGAAGCCCATAAATCATCCATTGATGCCCCTTGTTCTTGGTACTGGGGACTTCTTTCTTCAGCACTTGATAACCTTTCAATGGTACCAGTGGTTAAAACAAACTCACTGGTGGTTACCAGAGGTGCTATAGAAGAAATTGCCTTCAAGGGAGTCTTACTAATGAAACAACTGTCCAAATGTAGATCTGTTGATCCATCACTTGTAGTTGCTGCTCCACTTGAACTACCACCAAGAGTTACTTGTAACTCAAGGGGTGTAACCTCCTCAGTTGCTGCTGGGATAGCAGAGGTATAATCATCAGACCCAGTCACTTGTAGGAGTATGCTCTCAGTGATAGGCAATTGAGAGGAACTGGTTTGTGTCTGAGCTATATCAACTGCATGCAACAAAGGTATCATGCATTGTGGTAATGTGAGGGGTGAGGATAAGGGTGTTGAAAGAGACATGTCCTTGGGATCAGGACTGTGGAAGATGGATCCGAGTGGATCCAGAGCTTCATAATGTGGAGTCCCTGTGTTTACAACCTGATCCTTTTGTGAGGATGCAGGAGGAGTTTGAGGTAAAGGTGGAGATGTTTCTACCATCTGCTGTGAGGAAGTAGCAGCAGTGGTTTTTGGTGACATTTGTGTTGTCACTGGCAGTTGCTCTGGGATCTCATCTTCCAGAGTTGCCTTTGTTTTGGGTTTGGAGGGCTTTCTGGAGATTTTCTTTTTGGTCCTTTTGGTAATGGCAGGTGTGGGTTTCAAAGCAGTGGTTGTGCTGCTATGATCACATGTAGCAGTGGGCTCAACAGTAGATGCCTGAGGAGCAGTGGTAGCTGCTAAATTTTGCTCAGGCACCTCTGCTTTTGATTTTATAGGTGCCATCATTCTAGAAAATGTTTTAGTTGTCAAACCACTTATTTTAAAAGATGCACCTTGTTTGAGTAAATTTTCATTTTCTTTTCCAAATTTTTCTTTGAAATAGTAGCTTAGAAACCTTGGAAAGAGTAAAAATGATTTGCTATCAACATTCTTTACTAAGTCATTAAAGATCTCCTGGGAATAGTTATAATTTTCATTATTCAAAATAGCATAACCCAGACATTGGATCTTCAATGGTATTTCGTTAAAACCAGTTGTTTTATTTGAAACACACATCAAAAGTGTGTGGAATAAAAACCTAGGTGTAGAAGGGAAGAAACCCTTTTGTAAGGTATCCCTTTTTGATTGTTCTGCATACCCCCTTTTCAAGAAACCAGTTTTCAACTCGGTTTTAGAAAAAGAAGTTTTACCTTTCTGATCATCGAGTTTAAAGAATTCTGAGATTGATTGTGGAGTAATCTGAATTGCTTTTCCCTGTATAGAAGAATTGATGGCTATGACGATGTCTCCTTGTTTTTCAAGGGTAGCATTTTTCCAGAACTCTCTTTGAGTTTGTTGGAAAATGGGAGAATCTGCTGTAAGCAAAGTTTTGTACTTTGATGCAGATATGGTGTCGATGATGGAATCAAAGGTGTGGTTGATGGTGAGTTTTGTGAGTAGACCCAAGTAATTGTGAGAGGATTTGTAAGGAATTTCAATGGGTTCACCTGCCGTTTGAGTGACCTCTTTGGAAGATGTTGATGATTTTGACTTTGATTTTGATTTTGATTTCATCATTTTGATGAAGAAGACGAAGAATGGTTCGAAATGGAAGGCTGGAAACTGCTTTGAGAAGAGAATTTTTAGAATTCAATTCGACAGTGTAAAACCCTGTTTGGGGGTTTTGATCAGGCTTTTATTTAGGGAAAAAGTAAGTGCTGATGTGGCAGCGGTTACAAAGATCTGAAGGCTAAAAACTGACCACGTGTGAACCGCTGATGAAAAAACCAATGATTGTAAATTTCAGTGCATGTCAACAATAAAAAGGGGAGCAGTGACTATTTTTTAACTATCAGTGGATACCCAAAAAAATGTAACACAGATGTTTGGTCAGTCAGTAGTCAACATGAAAAATGAAGAAACAGAGGCTGGCCTTCAGCAGTGGATAACATTTAAGAATCCCATGTTTGCGCTTAAACAAATGTTTGACATTAAAAACTGTTTGCAAGAAAAGACCAATTTCAAGAATACTATACCCAAACAATCAAAATGAGGAGCTTAATAATCATCGAAGTGTACTTCACTTTTATTCAGTGGATGTCAACTAACAAAATGTGAGCAGTAGTTGTTTTTTATCTAACAGTGGATAGATATTGATTTAATTTGCAATAAATAGTCATCAAGAATTTTTTTATTTTGTAATTTAACTTAAAATTTTATCATTAAAACAATGTTTTAAATTAAATACTGTTAAACATTTAATCTGGACATAAACAAATATTTGAAATTAAATAAATATTCGACCTCAAACATCTGTTTGAACATAAACAAATGTTTGAAATTAAATAAATACTGTTAACATAAACAGAGATATAATATCTACAGTTTGGACATATAAATACTGTTAACAAAAACAAAGATAGAATATCTACTGTTGATGATGAACCACTTTTGTTGTTGGGCAGTGGTTCATCTTTGAGTTTGTATAGGTTTGTCTCGATAGATAAAGTATAGAGAACCACTGCTACACTAAACACTATTACATAAGAAAAACTGATACATAAATACTAAAGTTGAATCCGCTGTAGAAGCTGTTATAACTTATAACTACACCATAAGTGCTAGTCTTTAACAGAACTTTGCCTTCAACAGTGCATAGCCCTCATGAGACAATAAGCCCATCAGTCTTTATATGGAGCAGGAGTTAATTATAACAGTCCTTAGCATGATCAGCTGTTATAACCACACCACCCTTTTCAGAGTTGAACCATTAAACAAATCCTTGACACTATTAATCCTCTGTTGACTTACCAAACAGATCTTCAGACACAATTCAACATCAACATAATCTAAATATTACTGAAACAATAAATAATAAGTAAAAATAAAACACAACAAAGATTCATAAAATTATATTTATTCATTTATTCAGGACCTTAAAACTAAAAGTCCAATAATTACATGACATACTGAACAATATTAAAGTTCAAATCTAAGAATAACAACAAGAATTAATAAACTTTAGTTTCCACTACATCTATTGCTGAACCTCTTGATGTATGTCCTTCAGCATCGCCATAAACTGCACGTCTCTATCACCACACTCCATATTACTGACAACACAAATAAGAATAAGAAACTAATCTAAAATGCAAACGTCTCTTTTTCATTTTTATTGCACATATGAGTTTTCACGATATTGGACGAATGTATACTTTCTTTAAAAGAAGAAAATCTTCCTGGCGCAAGAAAAAGTGACTTTGGATTTAACGGAAATAAAAAAAAATGCCACATGTAACTTTAAAGTTGCATCTCTGCCATCAAAAAAGGTAACACATGCAACTTTTCACGATGTTGCAACAATGATACTGCAGCATCGATATTGAAAGGTTGATGTGGGATGCGAATTTACATTGAAACAACGATGTTGGAACAATGATACAGGAACGATAACATGTAAACATTATCAACAAACATTCAAACAAAGAAGTGTAATGGGAAATTAGCTGCTAAATCACAAGAAAGATGCATTTGAGAGAGAAAGATACGCTCACATATATGAGCGAGCGAGATTTGAATGTGAAACCAGATAATTGTATCTTATTTATAGGATAATAAAAATATATATGGTTTGAAATTTGAATTTCAAAATTACTGATATTAATTAGTAATTACTGATTTGATTTGAAAGAAATTGTGATGATGTTTTTTGGGAACTGAAATATGCAAAGTAGGGGAAAAAAAAGAGAGAACGTCAATTTTAAATTACCTTTTACATATTTTTTATTTCAAAATTTCAAAATTCAAAATTTCAAAATTACTGAGAGATAATAACCGTCAGTTTGAAATTCATATTTTGCATATTTTAAAAGTCCAAATCTCAATAAATTACCATTAATTATTGATTAGATTTGCAACAAATAGTCAAAAAGTATTTTTTTTATTTTTTAATTTAACATTAAGAATAAAAATATATATGGTTTGAATTTTGAATTTCAAAATTACTGATATTATTAGTAATTACTGATTTGATTTGACCACAATTGTGATGATGTTTATTGGGAACTGATGTTTATTGGGAACTGAAAGGTAAGTAGTGTATATCTTTATATCCCTCCTTATTAAAGTAAATAAATATTAGTAATGATATGCAAAGTAGGAAAAAAAAAAGAGAGAACGACAATTCTAAATTACCATCTTGCATAATTTTAATTTCAAAATTTCAAAATTACTGATATTATCAGTGATCTGATTTGAAAGCAATTGTGATGTTGACTTTTCTAATTTTTATTTTAACTTTAATTAAGAGATAATAACCGTCAGTTTGAAATTCATATTTTGCATATTTTAAAAGTCCAAAGCTCAAAAAATTTCCATTAATTAGTGATTTGATTTGCAACAAATACTCATCAAGTATTTTTTTTATTTTTTAATTTAACATTAAATTTCATCAGGAAAACAATATTGGAGGAACTCTTATCTCATTGCAATGTAACGATTAGGTAAAATGGTAATTTCATTTTAATTCTAGTTTTTATTTGATAATTTCAATATATCACTAATTAACACCATCAAGGCATCAATTATAAAAATGTGAGTAGTGGCTGTTTTTTAGGAATTCCGTTGATGGTCAATATCAATGGATGTCAAGAATAAAAAAGTGACCAGTGGCTATTTTTTCCTATCAGTAGATACCGAACAGTTTTTTAAACGTCTGATATTTGGTAAGTCAGTGGTCAACACGAAGATTGAAGAAACAGAGGTTGTATTTCAGCTGTGGATAAGAATTAACAATCAACTCTTTCAACCAACACAGCGGTTGTAACAGGCTTTTAAACACATGTTGGGGCTAAAACAGATGTTTCACCTTATATATCAGTTGTATGGACTTAAACAAAAGTTTAAACTTAAACAGATGATTGCCAATAAACATAAATTTGGCCATAAACAGATTTGTGGCCTTAAACAAATCTTCGAGCATAAACAAATGTTTGCACATAAACATCGGTTTGCAAAAAAAGACCAATTTCAAGAATACTATACCCAAACAATCAAAATCACGAGTTTAATAATCATCCAAGTATTAGAGATCAAATCAATGAAGGGATTTGATAAATACTGTTACATATAAACACTGTTGGGATATACACTGTTACATATAAACACTGTTGTGACTAAATTGTTACATATAAAACACTAAGGTGATAACATTTATCAACCAAACAGACTATAATAAAACTCTAATGTGAAAAACATTGTTACATATAAACACTGTTAACATAAACAAAGGTCTGAGCATAAACAGATGATTGCTCATAAACAGAAGTTTGGCCATAAACAGATGTTTGCCCATAAACAGATATTTGCCCATAAACATCTGTTTGCAAAAAAAGACCAATTTAAGGACAAACATCTGTTTAACCATAAACATATGTTTGATTTAAGGCCAAACATCTGTTTATGGCCAAACATCTGTTTAAGGACAAACATCTGTTTAAGTCCAAATATCTGAAACAACTGTTTAAGTCCAAACCTCTGATATAAAAGGCCAAACATCTGTTAAAGGGCAAACATCTGTTTAACACTTAACAAATGTTTAACTTAAAAACAGTGTTCAACCTAACATGGGTTTCCATTATCTATTGACCAAAACGCAAACAGATGTTAAAACCACTGTTTGTTATTGTACTTTACAAAATTACATACAATTTAATTAAAATATAAAAACAACACCAATAAATTTAGGAACCTAAAACAGGAAAAAAGCTGAAACAACTGTTTAAGTCCAAACCTCTGATATAAAAGGCCAAACATCTGTTAAAGGGCAAACATCTGTTTAACACTTAACAGATGTTTAACTTAAAAACAGTGTTCAACCTAACATGGGTTTCCATTATCTATTGACCAAAATGCAAACAGATGTTAAAACCACTGTTTGTTATTGTACTTTACAAAATTACATACAATTTAAAATATAAAAACAACACCAATAAATTTAGGAACCTAACAGGAAAAATTTAATGCTTTTAGCTTATAATTTAGTGCTTTTAGCTTTAAACTCCATCAAAGTATATCTTCGACATTCGCCATGAACTCCGTGGAAGGAAAGACCATTACTTTAGCAGGAAGTACTGCAGCTTCTACATCATCATCATCTGCCCAGAGTCACATATAATCATCATTTAGTCAACAGCAAAAATCAATATAAATGTAGATTTAAAAATATTTCTTTGTATTTAATTTAACTTTATGCTTCTTTAACACAAACCTATAAAAACCAACAGCAGACTGTGTCACCTTCAAACCACTGTGATTAGACTGAAATATAAAGCGAGAATTAGAGTATATCACTTATAAATAAAAAAAACAAAAAAAATTCCAAATTGGAGAAGCAAAACACACATACTTTAAACGATGTTTGAACAATGATACTGGAAACAACAGTAGAACAATCATCATCATCTGCAGCAGATCATTCACAATCATCATTTAGTCACAAGTCATATAACAAAACTTCAGTAAAAATCAAAAACAAAATCACATACCATTATCAAGGGAAACCACAACTCTCCAATCAAAGAAGGTAGCACATGCAACCTTTAATGATGTTGCAACAATTATACTGCAACATTGATATTGAAAGATTGATGTGTGATGGGAAGCTTCATTGAAACAACGATGTTGGAACAATGATACTGGAACGATGATTATATAAGGAGCAGTGGTTGGTTATAACAGTCCTTAGCATGATCAGCTGTTATAACCATCAGTCTTTATAATTGTATTACATCCTGTTGAAAAATAGAATTGATAAATTTAGGGAAAGTGAGGTTGAAAGATGATAACCCAACGGTGGAGCATCTCATTCTACAGGTTCGATAAATTAAGGGTATTCTCATATAGTGGTTCATGGCTGCTTCCAAAGAATCCGCACTTTGGACATCTGTTGTTCTTCAAACATCTATTATCTAAGAAGTTTGAAGTTTGAAGACAACAGATGTCCAAAGTGCCACTTCATTGGATCAATCGAGAAAGAATTATATGAGAATACCCTTAATTTATCGAACCTGTAGAATGAAATGCTCCACTGTTGGGTTATTATCTTTCAACCTGACTTTCCCTAAATTTATCAATTCCATTTTTCAACAGGATGTAATACAATTATTACCTTAATTAAGATATCTTCAACTGCAAACAACAATAGCAAACAACATCAAACAATAATATCAAACAACATCAGACAATAATAGCAAACACATCAAACAATAATAGCAAACACCTTATGTTGAATCCACTGTAGATGCTGAACCACTGCTGTTACAAACAGATAATACCTCGAGAACTGGAAATGAAACCCTAATTTCAGAAAGAATAATGGCTGAACATACTCAAACATCAATAATCAACAGATGTTATACTCATATCATCACCATTAAGAAAAAAACGCTAATTTCTAAACATATTCAAACATACCAGCTTATGGCAGAAATCTATCCGCAGCTAAGCGGATTTCAACTTTGATGACAATCGATGACAACAACCCTGGAACCATATGATTAGATTACGAGTAGAAATTAGGATTAGTGTAAATAAGAGGAAATCATGAAAGTATTTCAACTAAAAAAAAGAACAAACCTTTTGATGAAGTAATCGATGAACAAAAGATGATTTTATGGTGGCGTCTGGAAGAAGATTAAAAGGTTTGTGAAATTTGAATTTGAATCGCCTGAATATAGAGAGAGAAGGAACCGTACGCGTTTGTAAACAAATATCAGAAGTGAGAAGAGAGGTTATATAAGGAAAAGGGGAAGGCACTGTTGGGCGGGAAAAGAGAACTGAGGATGCCCTAATTAAGTGACACGTGGCCCAAATAACTTTCATTTATTATATATAATAGATAGGGGGTTAGGGTTTAAGTTGGTTTATATGTTGTAGGGTTTAGGTTTAGGGAGTGGGCTTGGGTCTAGCCCAAATGTATGGATTTCAAATTAAGTGCCTAGCTAAAACAACATGCCCGATTAAAATTAACTAGATGCGTAAATGTTTAAAACTCTCGTCGCATGTTTATTATTATCTGATAAACAAATAATAATAATAATAATACATACTAAAATAGATTATTTCTCTCGATGATCATGGTCGAGAGTACGGGTTGTCACAGTTTCAGTGATTCAGATGGGGATACTCAAGAGAAGTCAGTAGCATATCATGAACATACGACATCAACTGAAGGAAATAATCAATGGAATGACATTGATGAAGAAGTGACTGTCAATGATCAAAGAGATGAAGATTCATCTTCATCATCAGAGAATGAAGAACTAAGGACAAGAAGTGTTACCGATATTTATCAGAATTCTCAAGCCCTTACAAAAGCACAAGTGGATGACTTGTATAAAAGAGATCAAATGGTGCACGACAACAGTGTTGCAAACTTTGTTCTCTATGTCGATGCAGATCCTATTACCTATGATGATGCATGCAAGGATATGAAATGGAGAGAAGCCATGGATTGAGAAATCGAGTCAATACAGAAAATTGAAACCTGGGAATTGGTGGAACCTCCAAAAGGTCAAACACCTATTGGAGTAAAATGGATATACAAAACCAAGTATGACGAACATGGTAAAGTAAGCAAATATAATGCACGTTTGGTTGCAAAAGGATACAAACATAAATATGGGATAGATTATCAAGACGTGTTCGCTCCAGTAATTAGATTTGACCCCGTAAGACTCATATTGGCATTAACTGCTCGCTACGGATGGCACCTACACCAAATGGATGTAAAAACTGCCTTCTTAAATGGGAAATTAAATGAACAAGTTTATATGGAACAGCCGGAAGGATAAATAAAGAAGGGAGAAGAACACAAGGTGTGTCATCTTAAGAAGGCATTGTATGGTCTAAAACAAGCCCCAAGGGCATGGTACAGTAGGATAGATGGGTATTTTATATCACATGGTTATGGAAAATGTTCATACGAACACACACTGTACATAAAGGCTCTAAAGACTGCAAGAATCATGATCTGCCTGTATGTTGATGATCTCATAATAACTAGTGATTCGTTAGACATGATTAAACAATTAAAGGAGTCTATGAAGGAAGAATTTGAGATGACAGATCTCGGAGTACTGCATTATTTTTTAGGAATGGAAGTTAATTATAATGAAGGGAACGTCACATTATCTCAACAAAAATATGCAAGGAATCAGCTAAAGAAATTCAATATGGAAAAATGTAATGCTATCTCTACGCCAATGGAATATGGCCTGCGGTTAACAAAGGAAGATCCAGAAGATGAAGTGGATCAGAATGTATACAGAAGTCTGGTTGGAAGCTTAATGTATCTAACTAACACAAGACCAGACATTATGTTCGCCGTCAGCAAGATAAGTCGTTTCATGGAGAAACCTAAGAAAAGTCACTGGGAAGCTGGTAAAAGGATTCTGAGATATGTAAAGGGGACGTTAAATCATGGGATTGTGTATTCAAAAGGAAACAAAGGAAAACTAGTAGGCTTTAGTGACAATGATTATGCAGGTAATGTCGATGACAGTAAAAGCACATCTGGATATGTTTTTCATCTGGGATCTGGCGCAATAGCATGGCAATCAAAGAAGCAAAAGGTGGTGGCATTATCATCTACGGAGGCTGAATATATTGCATAATCTATGGCTGGATGTCAGTCACTATGGTTGAAGGGAATTCTTAATGAACTTCAAATAACTATGGATTGCCCTCCAACAATCTACTGTGATAACAAATCAACTATATGTTTGGCCAAAGATCCGGTATACCATGGAAAGAGTAAACACATACGAGTAAAATACCATTTCATTCGTGACCTAATCAAGAACGATGAAGTTGAAGTTTGTTTCTGCACAACTAAGGAGCAGGCTGCAGACATACTGACTAAAGCTCTACAACCGAAGGATTTCTTGCGGATAAAAGAGTTACTACATGTCGAACCTATCTAACTTACACGGGAGGGTATTAGAATAGGATTTATAAGTTAGATATAACATATGTTTAGTTTTAATTATATTTATGTAACATTATTATAGATAGGGAATGACGGTTATGATATGCATATCATATCATATATATATATACATGTAATGACTTTTTCGAATGCACTAATTCTAATCAGAACATTCATTCATTCATTCTCTTTCGGTTCCAAAACCCTAACACAAACAAGATTAATTCCAACAAAAACAAACCTGCAACACAACATCTTTCCATTTTCTCGGAATCACCGGCACCATCCTCATCGTCTCAAGGAACGACTGTAATCACACTCTTTCGAGCATCATCACCTCCCATCTTCGTCGCACACCTCATCTCGGCTCGACCGGTTTCAGGTTAGGATTACGTGCTTCATCTTTGAGCTATAAAATGAGTAATGGGGTGCTTAAATGTTGATTAAAATCAGACTTAAAATGTTGGTCAACCGATTAAATCTTTCGTTTCAATTTCAAAACTGTGGCGTGATAACAAAACCTGCTGATGATTTAAAAAGATTAGAGATTTTATTGGGTTAAATCCATATATGAGAGTGGTACACCTTGAATGAAACTGTTTGAATCCTCTGATACTTGATGTCGAAATCTGTTCATTTCTTTGAATGAAAAAGATGATGATTGTACCATTAACTGTTTCTAAGTTGACTTTAGTACATAGATTTAAGGATTCGGTAATATGCATATCATGAAAACTGAGTATATGTGACTGTATATGAGTGCTTGGTGATGGGTTTCCATGAAATACGTACTGCGTACAACCAATTATGCATGGTGTACAACCTGGTTATGCATAAAGAATGATCTCGTTGATTCATTTAAAAACAATGATAAGTCAGTTCGATGCATAATATTCGTATGCCTGATGTATGAATCGATTAGTTGTTTGAAGAATAAGAATAATGTTGTTTAGAGATGAGGATGATTAAGACATTTGAATTTTCTTGCTGCGTATTAATGGAGGGTACAACTGTTGATGCATAAGGTACAAACTGAATATGTGGTGAGGATTAAAATTATATGATAAGGCTATTTTGTCTTTTCTGAATTGATCTAGGAATGTGAGGAGTGATATGTTAAGGCAATCGTACACTCAGGTACCACACTGGCAGCACAGTGTACAATCAATTGAGCATTCGCACACTCATACCTGAATCGCACAAACATTGCTTGTGATAAATGTGGGCCACTCACAAGCAGATTATAAGGAACGCACTGTTGGATTATTCGGGTTTGTTTGCGGGTCACGGATCGGTGCGTTATCGGGTCACAGTTAAAATGGTTAATTGTTTACGGATACGGGTCAGATTTGGCTCCAACTCCAGTGGAAGATATGCATATTATTCACGTTATATTATTGGTTAAATAGTTAGACTTGGTACCTATCTTTGACCGATTATTACGGAGAGTGGAGGTAAATTGAGTAGTAGAGTGGGTCAAGATGTGTACCTGTTATTTAGGATAGTAGCTAGTTTTTTTTTTTTTTTTTTTTAATTCTTTTGATATTTCCACGTTGTGTTTTGTAGGCTATATATAGCCCCTTTATTGTATTGAATAGTGAACCCTTTTTCTTTTTATCGAATACTAGCCTTCTTCATTTTTTACCTTCTGCAAATTTCTTCACATATACTACACATATACTTGAGAGTTTGTGTGTTGAGTGTGTGTGTTTGGGGACCTGAAACCAACATTTGGTATCAGAGCCTAGGGCTCGTGAAGACGGAGAAGGGCGGTTTGAGATTCAGTTTCTTCAAAGGGGTGTAGCCCGTCGCTGCGGGGCAAACGCAGCAGGAAAACGGGTTATCCGGGACTGGTTGCAGCGTTAGACGGAAACAGAAAGATGTTTCGGGTCAACCGTTGTTGTGGTAGAGATACCGGTTTAGACAACGGGGTGATCGACATCAGTTTTCGGTGCTGTTTCGGGACTATTATACAGCAGAAGGCGGAGGGTGTTCGTGTCAGTCGTTGTCGCGGGTGAAGTACCGGTTTGGACGACGGGGGTGACGGGTGAACACCGATGTGTTCCGTGGCTGTAAGTGGTGATCAAAGAAAGACGATTCAGGGCTGTTTTGGTTGATGGTTGTGGGTTTCCGCAGCGGGTGTACAACCAGTAACAACAGCAGAAGTGTTATGATGGTGCCTTGATTAACTTGGTTCGTGATAAGAGGAGACCGGCGTAGGTGCATGAAAAACGGGCAGAAAAATCCGTCAAAGCAGGTGGGCTTTGGATTCGCTTCGTTTCATTTGGCAAAGTGAGAAAACGTTAGAAGTGGGTGGCTTTGTTTTCTTGGTCGGTGGAGAGGCCTCTTGAAACAAGTATGATCGGAAAAGGTGCGGGCCGTAAAAGGTAAGAAGAGATTGAAGGGAAAAAAATACACGGCGGTAACATTATGGTGTTGGAGTTCAAATCGGGTGGCTTTGGATGTGACCGGGGAGAGGTCGTCGATACGTGAAAAGTCGTGATGTTAGTGAACGTCATTTCCAGCGTGATGCCATGTGAGATGTTACAAGTGTAGAGAGTTTTTTTATTCGGGTTGAACCGTGTTGACTTTGTGTGTGACCGGTGGTGGTCGGGGTGTCCGGTAAAAGTCGTGATGGTTTGAAACCGAGGTTATTCGGTGCTGCGGTGAAGGCGTAAACAAACACCGATTAAGGGGGTGATTGTTGGATTATTCGGGTTTGTTTGCGGGTCACGGGTCGGTGCGTTATCGTGTCACGGTTAAAATGGTTAATTGTTTACGGATACGGGTCAGATTTGGCTCCAACTCCAGTAGAAGATATGCATATTATTCACGTTATATTATTGGTTAAATAGTTAGACTTGGTACCTATCTTTAACCGATTATTATGGAGAGTGGAGGTAAATTGAGTAGTAGAGTGGGTCAAGATGTGTACCTGTTATTTAAGATAGTAGCTAGTTGTTTTTTTTATTTTATTTTATTTTTTTATTCTTTTGATATTCCCACATTGTGTTTTGTAGGCTATATATAGCCCCTTTATTGTATTGAATAGTGAACCCTTTTTCTTTTTATCGAATCCTAGCCTTCTTCATTTTTTACCTTCTGCAAATTTCTTCACATATACTACACATATACTTGAGAGTTTGTGTGTTGAGTGTGTGTGTTTTGGGACCTGAAACAAACACGCACACTCATTTCATGGCTCCACTTCATTTGTTTCATGTGACTTTGTCTGCCGCACAAACACACACTTGGGGAATTGTTTGTCATAGGACTTTTTGATCGCACAATTACAGGATAATCGCACACCAGTAGTTTGGTCGCACACATGTTTGGGCTCATGATAAAAACTGGGCCACACACACATTTAGGAGATGTTGGACTCAGTAATCACACACTTAGGAGAATAAGCTAACGATAGGCCAGTCGCACACTGATTTACATAGTAATCCCAGAAGATGAATTCAATAATCGTGTTGGTCGTGTTAACCACATATTAAATATTAATTCATGAATATTAAACTGCACACCATTTCATAGATCGCACACTTGTGGTGACCGCACACTTCTAAGACTGACTATATTTTGACTGGGCCATGCATTATAAATATTTTATGGGTTGCAATAATGTTTACATGTTTTGGACTTGGGTTATATATGATGCTTTCTGTGCTACTTGTTAAATATGTGAACATTTACGTGAATTACTTGTATGCGAATCTGATTAGGCGTAATAACTATAATAGGACGCGATTGACCAAAAGTTATTTAGCAAGTAAACTATCTGTCGAGCAAACCGAGGTGAGTTCACAAACTTTTCTAAAAAGCATGCGTTCCCGGTGGTTGGGAAACGGAACGAACAACGCTACCTCCTTGTGTGGGGTACAAGCATACCTTTCTCCCCTTGTGTGGGACCCACAATTAATTACTATTTATATTAGATGCAACGAGTGTAGTAAATGGAACTCTATCACGGAAGTCCCCACTCACATATACCGATTAGTCGCTTGGCCTGACGAATGGGTTATTAGTTGATAGCGCTATTTAGGTCTCACCAACCTCACACCGTGCCTGGATAGGATCGGCCGTGAACTAATAGACTCTTGCAAACCGTCAATGATGATAGACATTGACAAACGGGGCACGCTACAGAAATGTACGGTCGCAAGGATTCGGTATAACGCAGTTTAGTAGCTTACATACGGGGTAGCTCCCCATGGCATGATATAAATGAGTAACTTAACTACTTAAACAAGTTTTTGGAAATTAGAACTGGATAAACTCGTGAACTCGCCGACTTTATGTTGTCACCCTACTGCATGCTTTGCATGTAATCCATGATGGCAGGAGCTTGTGGCTTGGGGAGTGTAGTGGTTGCATCAACCCGTGCCGGGTTCTAAATAAAGTTAAACTTTGGACTTTTGAATTAACTGTTGAACTATGCTTCCGCTATTTCCTTTTTATAATGTTTTAAAACTTAAGACTTAACTGTGGACTTTTATTGCCACTAATCGCATTTTGTTAAATTGCTTATATTTTTGAATGTTCAATATGATTGGTGGCTGGATCCTGGTCAGTCACACGGCTCGCGGTATTACTCTGCATGTGGAATTTGAGGGTGTGACGCGGATAACCCGGACTTCACCACTTGTTGAAAACTTCTAACAAACTTTATCTTTAAAGCCCAGTCTTTAGCTAGCCCAGTCTTTAGCTCAGCAACCATAGTAAGACCAATCAACAGCCCAAAGCAAGCCCAGTCATTTATTCTCACATGTAACAAATAGAGAAGAACAATTAGACTTATTATTAATATAAAGTTGAAAGATATATGTAATATATTTTAACACTATTTTGTAGGATAAGCCGGTGAATGAACCTCGGAGCCAATCTTAGAATTATTCAAATCTACACAAGTCTTTTAGATTAATCAAATTATGTATTATATTATCAGTTTGAGCACTAACTAGTTAATAATCTATGATGCAAGTCTGAAACAGAACTATAAATTATGAAACTTACCCTTTTAATAAAGAATAATGATCCCTTTTGTCTTATGATATGTTTTTTTTTTACAATAGAGTTTTCATCATTGTTCTATCTTTTTCTAAAGGTTTTCAACCACACTCTAGTTTTTGTGCAGTTATACTCACCAAGAAGCCCAGTTGTAGATATCGCCGAAGTAATTTTATGGCTAATGGCAGTTGGAACCATATTATGTGCCTCTTATTGGTCTGCATGGAATGCAAAAGAAGCATCTACACATTATAGAACATGATAAATTACTATAGGTCGAGTGTTATTCTTTTCTTTTTGAAACTTGATTGACCAACCTGGCGCTGACATGGCATGCATTGACGTATGACCTGTCTAATTCTAGTAGGATTTTTCTGAGGACCTTCCAAACACGAAAGTTGTTGGTGCAAGGGGGGATTGTAGAAGTCAACACAAAGTCAGTAATCGTGTTTGTTGTTGCCTTTTTGCTTCTTGGTTCTCCTTTACAAATTAATGTCTAAATGGTTCATTGAACTTGTGGAGATCATTTTCTGCATAGGAGGTGTAGAGGGATGTGTCCTCTGAATTGAGTCTTAAGGAACTTTTTGAAAACTTAACAAAAAATGCAACATTGCATAAAACTATACTTTTCTCTTTAGTCTTGAAATTAAATATCCAAACAAATGCATAAATTCATAAATTCATATTTAAATTCTGATTTTTAAGATTTATTTTAATTAATTGTTGTCTTAGGTTGAGAGAAGAGTAGAAGAATACTCGGGTGTGGATATGGATGACATGCGTGAAGAATGGTGGAGTTATGCGGCAACCTTTATTTTTAAGTGACAAGTCGTATTTTAGGTGTCAATGAATGTATCAACGAACATTATTTTTTGTTACCATTATAATACTTGTATTACAATTGACAAATGATTATGTAATGGTTTTTTTGGGTATATTTATATGTATTTAATTTAATTAAGAAATGGATTTATTGATTTGGTAATTATATATGTATCCAGGTTAAATTAGTAATTCTATAAAAAATATTTATATACACAATTAAAAGTATGACACACATAAACGAACGTCATTAGTATGTGTCATAAATGTGAGGCGTAAACGCATGTCAAAAAAGAGTGTTATAAACGCGCTTCATAAAAGTGTGTCATAAATGTGTATCATAAGAAGATCACACAGAGACGCGTGTGTTGTTATTTTTATGATTTGTCTATCAACGTCACATTTTATCGTGTCAAGAAAAATGTTTTTCTACTAGTGGATTGTACATCGTGTTAATTTTAATTTTAGTAATTAGGTTTCAAAGCACACTTTGTTGAGAGAGCAAGAGAGAAAAAGAATGGGCAAATCGAAGAAAAGTATCCAGAGAAAAAAAGACAGCATGAAGAAGAATGGCAAGTTTGGGGAAGACGACGAAGACAATTTTATGTGTGGAATGTATCAGGGAGTTGGAACCGGAAGATCTAAGGAGAGAGTTTGGCATATACGAAGAAGTGGCTGACGCCTACACTGCTTTCGAATGAAAAACATCAGTACTGGTACCTAGGGGTGAGCAAACCTGTAACGCCCATATTTCACATTTTAATATAAAAATAATAACATACAAATTTTAATAGAAATCGGGCATGACCCGTTCGTAACATAAGAGATTCCCTTCTTTTAATAAAAAAAATCATCATTCAAACTAAATTCTACATTTAGAACTTAATTCTACGACACGTTCCAAAAGACATAAAAGTTGTAACCATTACATCATAATAAAAACATCCATTAACCAAAAGACACTATCACCCTTTAAAGAACTTGACGAGCGGAAGCAATTAAATGGCGCGATGTGTGTTCGTTCCTCCGGTCCAAGATTTTGCTCCAAATGACTATTTACCTACAACATTCTTAACAAGTCAACTAATATGCAAAAAAAATATAATCTAACATATTCAATCTTTTATTTCAACAATTATCATTCTTTTATTTTTTTTAATCATACATACTTTTCCATCTAACGGGTCTTTATGATCAAACCAAGTTCACACACTAAGACTTGATCCAAGACCCGTCTAACTTTCTAACCTTCTCCATTAATTCGACCCGTTCACACGGTTCGATTACATGAATTTCCAACATACATTCCATTAGTACGACCCGTTCATAACAAGTCTATACATAAACCATTACGACATCATACTTTCCAAACATTTTGACCCACTTGAAGCGGGTCATTACACATCCATTACTATTACATTTCCTATCCATTTTCCAATATTCAACATTTCACAATTCTACCATGAACAATTATACAACGCTACATTAGGATTTATTTACCAAAACTAACGTTCATAAATCTACATAAAGGGGGAATTAAGTTCATATGAACTTACCATGATCTTGCGTTGCTTGTGACTTCAAATGACTCGTGCTTTCTTCTTTCTTCGTGCCTATATGTCATAACTTCACACTTTTAGCTTTCGTATGCTTTGCATCACATATGCATTTTACTTATTCATCAAGGGGTTAAACGACTAATCATACATTCATTTTCATTTAATAACATCATTTTATCAAGAATTCATGTCAAAACACAACTAAATCATTCTAAGGCATTTCATCGAACACATGGCGTGCATACTAACTACAAAGCATAAAGTACAAGTACCTAAAGCATATTTTTCCATAATTCACCCAAGGATTAACCTACTCTTTCACAATCAATATCATAACCATATACATATGCTTTATATCAAATTTCTCATCTAAATGTCTTCTATAACATAGATTTAACATCCATATTACACAATTCATTCCTAAAACTTTTCTTAACTCTATTTTTCCTACAATTACAAGTGGGTTTTACTCCAAGCTATCAATACAATCAAAATAGCACATAATACAACCTCTATGTGTTCATATCATCTAGCATTTGTATTTCATTTCATACAAAATCATGAATTTCTCATAACCCACTTCATCATACTTCACAAAAACATGAAATTAGACTTACTTGATATCAAATATAGTTAGGAGACCTAAATTCCTAACTCATGCACCAATAATCCAGCTTCAATTTCTTCAATTTTATAGATTTGTAGGATTTAGGGTGAAGGGTTTTCTTCCCCTGGCCCCTTCTCTCAATCGCACACCCCACCCCACAAACCTGACTAGTTTTTGTTTTTATAAATTATTATTTCATAGTTTCATAATCAGCTCCTTCTCTTTAAAACATGTCATATTCCTTTTTTACGTACTAACTAGGTTATTTTTCCTTGGTTAACTTTGGTTACATAAATATACTTTAAACTTACCATTATTTTCTTACGGTAAAAACACATACTTACCATTTTTTATTATTTAAACATCACGAACATATTACTATAATATAACATACGAAATTTGGGGTGTTACAAGTCTACCCCACTTAAAGAAGGTTTCGTCCCCGAAACCTGAATACGTATCGAATAATGACGAGTAATGTTCCCTCATATTATCTCCCGTTTCCCATGTGAGATCCGATTCCTTTCGATGTCGGCATTGGACCAAAACTTGTTTAATGGCTTTGTTGCAAAGTTGTTTCACTTTGTAATCTTTTATTGTCACGGGCATTTTATTATATTTTAATCTTTCATCCACTTCGATGTCACCCAAGGGCACATATGTCGTTTCATCAGCGAGGCATTTTTGTAATTACGACACATGGGAGGTGTTGTAAATTCCATCTTGTGCCAATGGGAATTCTATCCAATATGCTACCGTTCCGTCTCGAGCTAGTATACATTCTAACAAGTCTACTTGTATCCTTTCGTAAGTACACACCTCGAACTTTGACAACAAGTTTTCATCTGATCACCCGTCATGATGAATTGGTCACTACCACTTTTCACTTGTCCAATGCACTTGGTAATTCAATATTGTATGATTCAATATGATCCTATTACATTATTTCATGATCATCGTTCAATTGTTTAAGCTGATTTCTTAAAACTTATCTGTCAGATTATTCATTCCCGCATACCTCTGACATCTACTTAAGGGAAATAATTATCATAATATTCATACTTGTTCATCCCTATTCATTCATATAAAATCACAAATCAAACATCATTCAACAGTTTCTAACTATTTAGCTTCTACATACACCTCATCATTCCAGGGCCAATATCAAGCGAAATTTCTTTCATGTCACTTGCTTGATAGTTCTTTTCATACTTTTCTTGCAATACCTACGTATAATCATTACCCGAGACCAATATTTCTTTCATTCATGATCTATCATATCTGCATGGTTAACCACAATTTAATGTATATATTTATACAAATCGTGTACATACTATCTTGCTCTAATCTCCTTACCATATATCCCTTGGTTACAAGGGCCTATATAAATCTTTAATCACGCTATCAATATGATCGATAATATATACTCACATTTTAGTAAATCATATTACACTCGAGGTGTCATACTCTGCTATACTTGTCATCACATTCCATAGCTGTCATACATATGTCATTCCTTCTAGCAATTGTAATACTAAGACAACTACCTAACATTGTACCACAAATGGTTAATTCTTATCTATATACTTACCTAGGTTCCGCTACATATGAGATTATAAGCTTATTACATATTCCATTCCATTGCACGTATGAGTTACATAAAACTTGGTACGACCATTCATTCGATAATTGAGATTACACTCAACCACGTAGGGTTGTTTTATAATACGAACCAAGAATCATGCGTATAAAACTTTAACTCTCCAACATTTCCTTAGAGGTTTACCTTCTAATAAATCCTCACATACGATAAGGAACTCGACAGAGGGCAAGATTCATTCAAATATCCATTCAAATATTTATCATATTTTACATTCCACTCAACCCCTTTTTATGTAACATTCCACCTCTAACAGTTAAGCATTCTTATATTTTCATTCTAGCTTCCTTCAACGTTAACCTTTCACATATTTCATACAGTTCTTTCTAATTATTCTAAATTTGGCATACTAAGTGTGTACTCCGCTTTCTTAACAGTTTCCTCATTTTTCTTTCCTTTCTACTACCCATTTCAAGACATCTAATAACCGTACTTTACAATAAACAAGAATTTAGAGCCGTCATTATTTCCTGTATTGGTATGAAGATTATAATTCATTTACTAGCATTATGAGTCATTTACTTCTGCCTTCCAAGTTACTAACCATATTTGTTCCTTCACTATGTCGTTAGAAACAATAATGCTCACCATGAGCCTACTACTTAATTCCTCTATTATTAATATCATCATTATTCCTAGTCACCCCCTCTTGTGACGTAAAAACTTTGACTACTAATGCATGTGTGTGTGTGTGTATATATATATATATGCATATACTTGCCTCAAACATTTAGTAACTCTATTACTATTAGTTGCTTGTTAATTCATTCCTATAGTATGGACTAATTTGCACATTTGTACTTCCTTATTGATTTTAGACATACTTGTTATCATTTTACCATTTCTTACAAAAATCTCTATCCTCGTCGGTGCATAAATCATCCATCTAGGCCTTAGCCCATTATTCATTTTAGTCCTCGTAAGTCGATCATCACATGCTTAATACACAACGTGTTCGGAGCATACTTCTTTCATCATAATCTTATTACCTCAACATCTTTCTATGTATATATATATATATATATATATATATATATATATATATATAATTACTTATACCATTACATGTTACCACATTTGTCATATGTTTTACTCTTACTCGTATATCCCGTTTAGGTCTACGACGATTAACTATCAACATATCCCTACTCATATTCCCACAGCTAGCGGCAACATATCTCACATACGTTCACATACGCATAACTTATATATATATATATGTGTGTGTGTGTGTGTGTTCTTTTAGTCCTAAATTATGTTTGACCAACCAAGCTATCTGTGCCACTTACTTGTTTTGTATATACTTATCTTTAGTTAGGTGGAGAAAAAGCATCTCCTCATTTGCTTTCATACTTTCCTTCCCACCTAACAACTCTAACTTTCATCCGTCTACAACCCTTTCTTAAGGCTCTATCCATGCTTACCACATAAATATCTTCCTTTAAAATTTTAATTCTACTAAGATTTACTTTTTGTTTGACAAAATTTTTATCCTTAGGACCATACTACACTCGAAATTCTATCATCCTTTCATGTTCAATACTTTCTAGGCTTAATCGTAATTATCATTCCTACCTTTCATTACATTCTAGGACCATACCATCCTCTTCTGTAATCATTGCTTTTATTCCTTCTTACTGTGTCATTTGTTATCGTTTGTATTTCCTTCGTCCGTCATCTACATTAAGGATTTTCTACATTCATTACTTCATATACTTTCCATGTCATCTCAAGTTACATTCATGCATTCATAATCATATTTCAATAACTTTCATTTCACTTGTACATCATCAACATCGGTCACGTTAGGCCACATCATCTATGCCTTTCGTTCATAGGGGAATAGAATCCATCATCCTTCTTACTTACTTTCTCGCACCATCCGCTACTCGGAACATATTTTGTTAACAATTTCTTCGTTTTCATCAGCCATCTACTATATCATTCGAGATCATTATTAAAATTTATTCTTTGGTCATGTTCACTTCATTCTAACATTTTAATTTTTTATACTTTCCTTTCTTTCATGTTAGGTGTTAACGGTCCTTTATGACCACACCACATATCTCTCATCATAGGGTTGATAAACCTAACTAGAACTTCATTCACAACCTTCCAATCATATACGTTCTTACTTTGAAATATTTCGACATGACCAGGTTGACATTTAGAGGATCCTAATTATCATAGGTTGCATTTTCAGAAACTTAACGAAACTATTGAATTTGCCTTAAGAAATATTCTACAACATAGTTTAGGAAATATGTTAATATACTTAACATATTTCATTGACTTTCATTCTCTTACTTATTACACATTCGTTAATTTCATACACTTTTCACTTCGTTATATGTTACTTCATGCCATCATGCTTACGTCTTATTGACCTTTGTCCTTTTAATTATGGTTATCATGCTTTTATTTCATAATTCCGGATGTTAATAGCCACTTCGTGCCCACACCGTATACCATTCATCATTCTCGGTGTTTACGGTCACTTCGTGACCACACCGCATACCATTCATCATTTTCGGTGTTAACGGTCACTTTGTGACCACACCGCATACCTTTCATCATCCTCGGTGTTAATGGTCACTTCGTGACCACACCGCATACCATTCATCATAGGGCATCATCTTTACCATCATTACTGGTAATATCATTATCATCATCATCGACATCATTAATTGCTAAGATATGAATGCTTTCTTAAAGTTCCTTCTTACATCCATGTACTATACTTTTTCCATCAATTTATAATCATACATCAAGTAAGTTACACCAACCCCTTTTTCTATCATATACTACTTCCTAGAAGTTTATTACGATCTTTAGATGCGTTTTACGACATTAGGAAGTCCGGGGTACATCACACAAGTCAACCAAGAAAAATCAGAAAAAACGAACCCAGGGAGTGGCGTCGGCGACACACAACCAAAAGTGGCGTCGGCCACAAAACGTACAGGCAATGTGTTTAGGCGTCGGATCTTCTGGTTTATTTAAGGGGGCGTCGACGACGGGTAGAATGGGCATCGACGACGCGTTGCCGACTGTCCAAAACGCTACTGAGCTTCTTTATTACCCATTCCGACCCGTTCACGAGTACCGTAACACCCGAACTTGCCCCAGGGCTTCCAGGATTACCATTTACAGGCATTACCCATACCAAAACTCCATATCCCTTCCTTTAACCACTTCCCGATAAAATGAAACTTAGAAATCATAATACTAAATTCGTACCTTAACCGCGTCTTGGAGCAAACACACACCACATCTTGAGCTTTCGGTTTGTGTCCGGGCAATCTATCAAGTGCTCAAATCCCTCAAACCGCGGCTCTGATACCAACTTGTAATGCCCATATTTCACATTTTAATATAAAAATAATAACATACAAATTTTAACAAATATCGGGCATGACCCGTTCATAACATAAGCGATTCCCTTCTTTTAATAAAAAAATCATCATTCAAACTAAATTCTACATTTAGAAGTAAATTCTACGACACGTTCCAAAAGACATAAAAGTTGTAACCATTACATCATAATAAAAACATCCATTAACCAAAAGACACTATCACCCTTTAAAGAACTTGACGAGCGGAAGCAATTAAATGGCGCGATGTGTGTTCGTTCCTCCGGTTCAAGATTTTGCTCCAAAGGACTATTTACCTACAACATTCTTAACACGTCAACTAATATGCAAAAAAAATATAATCTAACATATTCAATCTTTTATTTCAACAATTATCATTCTTTTGTTTTTTTAATCATACATACTTTTCCATCTAACGGGTCTTTATGATCAAACCAAGTTCACACACTAAGACTTGATCCAAGACCCGTCTAACTTTCTAACCTTCTCCATTAATTCGACCCGTTCACACGGTTCGATTACATGAATTTCCAACATACATTCCATTAGTACGACCCGTTCATAACAAGTCTATACATAAACCATTACGACATCATACTTTCCAAACATTTTGACCCACTTGAAGCGGGTCATTACACATCCATTACTATTACATTTCCTATCCATTTTCCAATATTCAACATTTCACAATTCTACCATGAACAATTATACAACGCTACATTAGGATTTATTTACCAAAACTAACGTTCATAAATCTACATAAAGGGGGAATTAAGTTCATATGAACTTACCGTGATCTTGCGTTGCTTGTGACTTCAAATGACTCGTGCTTTCTTCTTTCTTCGTGCCTATATGTCATAACTTCACACTTTTAGCTTTCGTATGCTTTGCATCACATATGCATTTTACTTATTCATCAAGGGGTTAAACGACTAATCATACATTCATTTTCATTTAATAACATCATTTTATCAAGAATTCATGTCAAAACACAACTAAATCATTCTAAGGCATTTCATCGAACACATGGCGTGCATACTAACTACAAAGCATAAAGTACAAGTACCTAAAGCATATTTTTCCATAATTCACCCAAGGATTAACCTACTCTTTCACAATCAATATCATAACCATATACATATGTTTTATATCAAATTTCTCATCTAAATGCCTTCTATAACATAGATTTAACATCCATATTACACAATTCATTCCTAAAACTTTTCTTAACTCTATTTTTCCTACAATTACAAGTGGGTTTTACTCCAAGCTATCAATACAATCAAAATAGCACATAATACAACCTCTATGTGTTCATATCATCTAGCATTTATATTTGATTTCATACAAAATCATGAATTTCTCATAACCCACTTCATCATACTTCACAAAAACATGAAATTAGACTTACTTGATATCAAATATAGTTAGGAGACCTAAATTCCTAACTCATGCACCAAGAATTCAGCTTCAATTTCTTCAATTTTATAGATTTGCAGGATTTAGGGTGAAGGGTTTTCTTCCCCTGCCCCTTCTCTCAATCGCACACCCCACCCCACCCCACAAACCTGACTAGTTTTTGTTTTTATAAATTATTATTTCATAGTTTCATAATCGGCCCCTTCTCTTTAAAACATGTCATATTCCTTCTTTACATACTAACTAGGTCATTTTTCCTTGGTTAACTTTGGTTACATAAATATATTTTAAACTTACCATTATTTTCTTACGGTAAAAACACATACTTACCGTTTTCTATTATTTAAACATCATGGACATATTACTATAATATAACATACTAAATTTGGGGTGTTACAAAACCTTAACCAAAATTAACCCATAACCGAAGCGCCACCGAACCAATAATTGATATTAACCGACAATTATGGATAATATTATTTATGATTAACTGATAAGTCGGTTATGGATATGGTTAAAGGGTTCCATAACCGAACGTTTACAGAACCGAGCCGAAATGAATTAAGACATGCCTTCAAATTATATCTATATTTAAAATATATATTTTCATGGAATCAAACTCTATATATATAAAAAAAAACATATACGAAAGCTTTTTATGTTATATGATTAGTTTTAAAATGTTTAAAAAATAATAATTGTATAAAATTTGACTCATTTTATGCATGTGTATGCTATTTTTTTCTTTTTCTTTTTTATTTATAAAAACGGTTGTAACTGAGACAATAATTGTCTAATGTGTTTATTTAGTTTAAATTTTAGTTCAAACTTAGATCGGTTAATTAAGCGAAAACGAACCATAACCGAGTCTCATAACTTATTAACCGAGCCAAACTTCGGTTATGGTTATGGTTAAGTCTGAAACAGAACTATAAATTATGAAACTTACCCTTTTAATAAAGAATAAGGATCCCTTTTGTCTTATGATATGTTTTTTTACAGTAGAGTTTTCATCATTGTTCTATCTTTTTCTAAAGGTTTTCAACCACACTCTAGTTTTTGTGCAGTTATACTCACCAAGAAGCCCAGTTGTAGATATCGCTGAAGTAATTTTATGGCTAATGGCAGTTGGAACCATATTATGTGTCTCTTATTGGTCTGCATGGAATGCAAATGAAGCATCTATACATTATAGAACATGATAAATTACTATAAGTCGAGTGTTATTCTTTTCTTTTTGAAACTTGATTGACCAACATTGCGCTGACATGGCATACATTGACATATGACTTGTCTAATTTTATAGGATTTTTCAGAGGATCTTTCAAACACGAAAGTTGTTGGTACAAGGAGGATTGTGGAAGTCAACAAAAAGTCAGCAATCTTGTTTGTTGTTGCTTTTTTGCTTCTTGGTTCTCCTTTAGAAATTAATGTCTAAACGGTTCATTGATCTTGTGGAGGTCATTTTCTGCATAGGAGTTGTAGAGGGATGTGTCCTCTGAATTGAGTCTGAATGTTAAGGAACTTTTTGAAAACTTAACAAAAAATGCAACATTGCATCATACTATACTTTTCTCTTTAGTCTTGAAATAAATATCCAAATAAATGCTTAAATTCATAGATTCAGATTTAAATTCTGATTTTTAAGATTTATTTTATTTAATTATTGTCTCAGGTTGAGAGAAGAGTAGAAAAATACTCGGGTGTGGATATGGATGACATGCGTGAAGAATGGTGGAGTTATGCGGCAACCTTTAGTTTTAAGTGACAAGCCGTATTTTAGGTGTCAACGAATGTATCAACAAACAATATTTTTTGTTAACAATATAATATTTGTAGTATAATTGACAAATGATTATGTAATGGGTTTTTTTGGTATACTTATATGTATTTAATTAGTTAAGAAATGGATTTATTGATTTGGTAATTATATACGTATCCAGGTTAAATTAGTAATTCTACAAAAAAATATTTATATATACAATTAAAAGAATGACACACATAAATGAACGTCAAAAGTATGTGTCATAAATGTGTGACGTAAACGCGTGTCAAAAAAGAGTGTTATAAATGCGCGTCATAGATGTGTATCATAAGAAGATGACACACAAACACGTGTCATGTTATTTTTATGATTTTTCTATCATTAAGAAATGGATTTATTGATTTGGTAATTATATATGTATCCAGGTTAAACTAGTAATTCTACAAAAAATATATTTATATATACAATTAAAAGCATGACACACATAAATGAACGCCATAAGTACGTGTCATAAATGTGTGACGTAAACACGTGTCAAAAAAGAGTGTTATAAACGCGCATCATAAATGTGTATCATAAGAAGATGACACACAAACACGTAACAAGTTATTTTTATGATTTGTCTCTCAACGTCACTTTTTATCGTGTCAAGAAAAATGTTTTTCTGCTAGTGGATTGTATATCGTGTTAATTTTAAATTTAGTAATTAGGTTTCAAAGCACACTTTGTTGAGAGAGCAAGAGAGAAATAGAATGGACAAAATCGGAGAAAAGTATCCAGAGAAAAAAGACAGCATGAAGAAGAATGGCATGTTTGGGGAAGACGACGCAGACAATTTTACGTGTCGAATGTATGAGGGAGTTGGAACCGGAAGATCTAAGGAGTGACTTTGGCATATACAAAGAAGTGGCTGATGCCTACACTGCTTTCGACTGAAAAACATCAGTACCAGTTTCTAGGGATGAGAAAAGGGTCAAATTCTACACTAACGCATCTAGTTACAATTTCACTATCAGAATCATTTTTGAACCAGATGCTATTTGGGTCTTTTAGGATAGGGAGATAGATAGATGAGCTGCCAAGAAATATGCCAACAACCTCCTCCATTGTTGGCCTATCTGAAGCTTCTACTTGAATGCACCACAACCCCATGTGGATAAATCTTGCGATGGATCTTGAATCAACAGAAAGTCTGGTATCAATTATATTTGAATATGTTCCTTCCACCCAATTTCTCCATATCTACATTAATTAGTTCAACAAACATATCAGTAGCCATAGTCCCACAATTCCACTAAAATACAATGGTATGTCTTAACAAAAAGGTCATTTTTTTAAAGTTTGGCGACTTATTCATAAATATAGGAATTTCTTTTTGTTAATATAATAAAAGCTAAAGAAATTAATAGATAATTTTTCTTTTTGTTAATATAACAAAAGTAAAGCCCATTAACCTCTTTGTTGAGTTTTCCAATTTAAGAAGTCAAATAATGCAAAAATGTGGTCCAAAGATTTTTGTTTAAATTCAGTGAAAATCCATAGATTGATATTAAAATCCATGTCACTTAATTATTTGTTTAGAACGCACTGGCTTCTGATTTGAAGAAGTAGGATATCATCTATTGATCGATTGGAAGATAACTTATTCAAGCACAAGTCTATTATGATCCAATCTAATCATACTTACATTCTGAGTAAAACTCTCCATGGATTGGTCCATGTAGGAACGTTTACGCCCTGCTATAGTTTCCAAAACTAACACGCCGAAACTAAAGACATCAGTCTTAGTTGACAAATGACCATATATTAGATTTTCTGGTGCTATATATTCCCTGTCACATAATGAAGGTTTTAAACATCACTCGTAGTTGATGGTTACTTAACTTCACTAGAGATGGTATGTGCTTACATGGTCCCACGAGGCGACTTCATTTCAATGCAATCGGTCTCGTTGTGTGGTGCAGACACTGCATAGTGAAAACCATGTAGTTTCGGTTCCAAGCCTTCATCTAACAGAATGTTCCTAGCTGTGACATCACAATGTACGACCCTAATTGGAGCATGCTTATGAAGGTAAAGAAGTGCCCGGGCAACACCTAGTAATATTCGGTACCGCTCATCCCAGTCCAAGGGAGCGTGGTTGTGATCTACAAAGACGAACCACAATACACATGTTTGACTCGAGTTAGTCCATCAAGTTTAATGAAATCTTAAGAGAGAATCATAGTTAGTTTAACTTAAAATTAAAATAAGGTTAACAATAAGCCATTTCTTGTTCTTGAACAATTCTTTATTATTTCTAGGTGGTCTGGAAGGATCATAAGCGTTTCTAGGAGATTTTTGAACTATTTCTGGTTTCTTAGAAGTTCGCTAGTGAAAGAAGCAGACTCATTCGTTGAGTGTTGCCATGTCAACATATTCAAGGAGTTCGCTTGCACATGAATATTTGGTGTCAGTTCTTTTTTGAGTCAGCACACTTTCAAAAACCTCCTAGAAACACTCATCATTTTTTCTATAACACCTACGTATAAAAAAATCGTTCTTGAACTCCATCATAGAATATTCAAATTGAAGTTTTACCAGATAACACATATTCCAGAGTTGTGTAATTTTGTGGGATATCATAGAGAAGGTAGACGTTTGTTCCTTCAATGCACCATCCAAGCAACTGAGCCAAATTCTGATGTTCAATTTTTACAAGTATAGACACTTCATTCATACAAAATTCAAATCGTTCATGACGATAAGGCCCAACAGTTGTTATATCTTGGCCATTTTGCAGTTTTCCCTTAATTAAGAAAAATCAAGTTAACATTCCAGCAATCAAATTAAGGGAAAACCCAGATCCAATCTAATGATATATGTGATCATATGGATACCTTGTACATGGCACCATATAAGTCTTCTGAAAGCAAATTAGATCTAGAGAAGTTTTCAGTTGCAACATTGATAGTTTCAAAATCAAACCGGCGTAATATATGGTTTTCACCTCCAATGGTATAAAGGTACGACTCAATGGATGTTAAACTTTTACCTACAACTAAAAGTTCAACAAATAACTTGTTAGAAGTGGATGCATCAGAGAACACAGACACTCTAATCATAAGTTGGATGAATAGAATCAGACAATAGTACTTGTAGGCTGTAGCCAAGCATATGTAATGTGACAAAATAAAGGGAACTTCATACCTGAGTTTTCATGACTAGATGAAAAGCCAAAAGCAGGTCACCTTAAACCAAATATTTTTCTGTCCGATGTGTTGTTAGTCTTGTCGTGTAAGGCTAAAATCGACTCAAGGCCCACCACAACCTCGCTCATTGTTGGACGTTTCTTTGGGTTACTATGCAAACACCGGCTGGCTAGCTGTGCAAACTCCTTAACACATTTAAACGATATTCTCCCCCTTAAATCAGAATGCACAAATTTGCTTTAGCCTACCTTTTTTAATGGAGTCTTGAGCCCATGTTGCCAAACCCATTTGCTCCTCATCAAGACTTGTATCTAATGCTTTTCTCCCACACAGGAGTTCAAACAGTATAACCCCAAAGGCATAAACATCAGACTTTCGAGTCAGCCTGCTGGTTTGAAAGTAATTTGGATCTAGATATCCAAATGTACCTTTCACCAACGTGTTGACATAATTAGAAGTCTGATTTGTTTGAACTATTTTGGATAACCCAAAGTCTGAAACTTTTGATGCCCAACTATGATCTAACAATATATTCGAGCTCTTTACATCGCGGTGTACAACTCCTTGCCTAATACCCGCACCAGTGTGGAGGTACTCTAGCCCACGAGCAGCCCCAATGGATATTTTGAGTCTTCGCACCCATGTTAGAGGCAATCGACATTTATGGAGACGATCTGAAAGAGTTCCATTGGGCATATACTCGTAGACAAGGATCATCTCCTTCCGATGACTGCAGTAGCCAATTAATGATACCAAATTGCAGTGCCTTAACTTTGAAAGCAATTCAACTTCAGCCCAAAACTCCGCAGCCCCTTGATCAGAAGTTGACTCCAGGCGCTTTATGGCAACATCCAAAAGACTTTCTCCATTAGTGATGGTTCCTCTGTAAACCCTGCCAAAACCACCATGTCCGACCACCAATTACTCATCAAAGTTATTGGTTGCTACTTGAATTTCGGAAAACGTAAGCTGACGACACTGTGGTAGACAATCTAAAGATTGGGACGATTGAGCTTCTTGGCCGGTCTGAAACGACATGCTTACTGAAATGATTTATGAAGAGTGCCTAGATGGCATCTCAAAATATATGGTAACAGTTGTTGATCAGATGTACATACAATGGGGGTCATCAGATGAAAAGCTTATGATAGCTTATTCATCAAATGGTCAAACATACATATTGGTAGGAAAATGCAACGCGGTTTCTTGGAAACTAAGATTAACGTTAGAAAAAGATATTCATAAAAAAATAATAATAATAATAATAATAATAATATTGTAATTGTAATGATGTTCACCGGTCACTTAAAAAAATATTCCAACAGTGTTCTTACTTACAACTTTCTTCCACTACTAGTTTTTGCTTCTCATAATATATTCTTCTGTCTTTCGATTACTTAAACATACTACTCACAACATGATATTAAAAGTAATTATACCGAATCAACCAATTAAAACAAAACACTACCATAATTGTACTAGAAAAAAAACTAAAACAATGGAAAAACTGCTGCTTAGCACCAATAAAACTTACACCGAGCTAACTAAGTTTCTCCAAAAAAAAAAAAAAAAAAAAAAAAAAAAAAAAAAAAAAAAAAACTACAACGATGACATGTCTACAATTTTACACTAGGGGCAAAAGTGTAATTTGATAGTGAAAAAAACAAAAAATAGCAAAACTATAAATTTGAACTAAGGGCAAAATCGTAATTTAGCTAGAGTAGAAAAAAAAACTAATGGCAAAACTATAAATTTAAACGGGGCAAAATCGTAATTTGCCTGGAGATATGGAAAAGTGTCAGGCGCAAATTTATACGGGGCAAAATCGTTAATTTGGCATTTGGCTGACCAATGGAAATAGTGTTAGACAACTGTCTAACACTATTCCCCTCTAGTTTTTGCTCTGCCCGCGTTGCGGGGTACTAAGCCGAATATATTTCTCTCATAACACGTACGTATGTGTTTCGATTACTTGTACATACTAGTCGTAACACGATATAAAAAAACTACATCGAGTCAACCAATTAAAACAAAACACTACAATACTTTTGCTAAAAACACGAAAACGATGGAAATGCTATAATTTTAAACTATTGGAAAAAATAGGTGAAAATACATTTTTCACAAATATAGGAAAATGATTTTTTCCTATTTTGGACTAGAAATAAATATAATAAAATGAGCGGGTTTTTATATATTTATTTGTGGGTTTGTGTTCTATGTTGGAAGAGCTTCGCAACGAACTAAACCACATCCAAAACGGAGCTAAGAAGAATGAGATATCGATGCTCAAAGTTGGGTGTTTGGAACATTGAATGCTGAAACAAAAGGGAAAGTGGCACCTTGTCCCACATAGGAGGAGGGATGAAACTTAAATGGGTATTTAAGTGGGAACTCTCCATCCTTATTGTTTCATGGAAGCACACACTGAGTGTACTCGCGAAGGGTGCAAAGCACCCTAACTCGCACTCGCACACGCGCGCGCACGTGGCGTGGGCGATGAGGCGCAATGTGGCGCTTTGATGGCGCACTTTGCACATCGCCGCGAGCCGCTTGAGAGCCGCCTTTGTATTTTTGACCACGTGCGCGTGGTGGATCACAGAGGCTGCAAGGACCAAGTGGTGAAGTGGCGTGCAGGTTCGAGGCGCGTCACGAGGCAGTCCGCGCGCAAGTACACGTGGCACGAAGGCGCGCGGTTGCGCATGGTGCATGGGCCCTGATGTGACGTGCGCGGCGCACCAGAGTGAGCCAAAACGGCACGACTGTGTGGCGTGCTCGTATAGGCTCACAGGTGACGTGGCACACGCGCGCAGGTGCCCATGCACCTGAGTTAATGTGGTGCACACGCGCATGGCAGTGAGCCAGATGGACGCAGCGCGCATGAGCGTGCAGACCTGACGAGTTACAGTTCAGCTTCGAAACTGACGAGTTAACGGTCTTTGACTGAGAATTAAATGACGTATTAAATTGCATTGAATGACAGTGCAGTTACAGTTCAGCTTCGAAGCTGACGAGTTAACGGTCTTTGACTGAGAATTAAATGACGTATTAAATTGCATTGAAGACTTTTAATGCAATTTAAACCTCTCTTTTAATTCCTTTTAACTGTTCAATGCAATTTAAACCTCTCTTTTAATTCCTTTTAACTGTTTCGATGAAGATGCAGTATAAATACAGCATCTCCACCACTGCAGAAGGACACCAGTAACACAACAGCTTATGCAAACAACTCTCTTCCTACTTCTGATCCTTTTCTTGCAGCTTTCAAGGTAACCTTCGGGTTGTAGGCCAATTTCGGCATTACTACTGCTCCGGCTGTTGTACCCTGGGAAACAAAACGAGTACTCCTGGGAGACTCGGAATTTGTTTTAAGGGAAGCGTGTGTACACGTGACTCAGCCTCTCTGCTTCTACCCCTTTCTTGTATTTTGTTATTTCAGTTGTAATAGTATTGTATTTCAGCTTTCTTATTTCTTTGTATTGTAATCAGTGAATAAAAGTTGTTTTATTTTATTTAATTACGCGAACGGTTCCTACAATCTTAAAACAAATTTTAAAACACCGTTCGTGTAATCAAAACCTTTCTGTTTTGTGATTCAAACCAGTTTTGTTTCACTCAGATTGTGTTTTAAAACCAGATTTTTTGTTTTCATCTTCAAAGGAGCGACTTTGGTTGAAAACATTCTGGTTACATTCAGAACTTGTCCTAAAATTGCTAAAACTTTCTGAATTGGTCTTCAAAGTTGGACTTAGAAGCCAATCAGTAAGTTCTAATAATTAAAAATTTTCTGTTTTGGTGTTCAAAGTTGGACTTAGAAGCCGAAACAGTAAATTGTGGTAAAATTAAAATTTAATCGTCTACTTCTGTTTTTCGTGTAAAACGGAATTTCTGACTAAAATTTAAATTTTAATTTTCAGAATGTCGACCGATAATATCTACGTTGACAACACGAATGTTGTGACGGGAACTCCCCTTAACGTCACCACTATGGGAGCGTCCACAATGGCTAATCACGCTGAACGACCCGAGAAGTTCTCGGGTCTACACTTCAAGAGGTGGCAGCAGAAGATGTTCTTATACCTGACCACCATGAACCTTGCGAGGTTCTTAACTGAAACCGCTCCCCAACCTGCGGAAGGGGAGACCAACGCTCAGGCTCTGAGCGCGGTAGAGGCTTGGAAGCACTCGGATTTCATTTGTCGAGGCTATGTGTTAAATGGGGTTTCGGATGCATTGTATAATGTGTACTACAATGTCAAGACTTCCAAAGATTTATGGGATGCCTTGGACAAGAAGTACAAAACGGAAGATGCTGGCACAAAGAAATTTGTGGTAGCCCGTTTCTTGGATTTCAAAATGGTTGATTCTAAAACAGTTATGAATCAAGTCCAAGAATTGCAAATTATACTACATGACATCCTTGCGGAAGGCATGACACTTAGAGAGACATTCCAAGTGGCAGTGATGATTGAGAAGTTACCTCTTGGTTGGGTGGATTTTAAGAATTATCTTAAACACAAACGAAAGGAGATGACTATAGAGGACCTTATTGTTCGTCTTCGGATTGAAGAGGACAATAGAATTGCCCTAAAAGGAAGCCATGCGCAAACTTCTGCTAGCGCAAATTTGGTTGAGCATGGGCAATCCTCTAAAGGCAATAAGGGTAAGGGGGAAAAAGGACAAAGAGAAAGCAAAGGCTAGCAAACTTGGACCGAAGAAAGGGGTTGTGAAAAAGAAACCTCAAACGTTCCAAGGGACTTGTTACAACGGTGACGAGCCGGGGCATCTGGCTAACCAGTGCAAGAAACCAAAGCCTGAGCGCGCGCACATGGTGGATGAAGACGAAATGCCTTTGGTGGCAATGATTTCTGACAAAACCGCAATGTTGGATGAGGTCAATGCGGTGACCAACACTCCAAAAGGATGGTGGGTTGATACGGGCGCGACCCGTCATGTGTGCCCAGACAGGAGCCTCTTTACCACCTTCAAAGAGCTTGCGGGAAATGAGAAGCTGTACATGGGAAATGCGGCCACCGCGGACATCAAGGGTGAAGGAACGGTGATTTTGAAGTGGACTTCAGGGAAGGAGCTCACTTTAAGCAACGTGTTATATGTCCTAGATTTGCGCAAGAGCCTAGTCTCAGGATGGTTGTGATGTATGCAAAATGCAACATATAAACTACATCAAATGAGGCAAAAAACTAACCCTTTTTTAGTACTAATATTGGAAAAAGTGTGCTTTTGTCTTCCTTTTGTATTTTCAGGGTTAAAAGAGCTTAAATGAATAAAAGAAGCAAAAATGCAGCCAAATCCAACATAAATACAAGAAAAGAAATAAACGTGGCATGCCCGACCCCCCCGACAGCATCCTCCAAAGCAAAAACAAGAAAACAGAAGGCTGAACACGCCCCGTGCTTAGTGAGCACGGAGGCGTGCCCAAGTGTCTGCAGAAAAGACAAAGTTGTAGAAGCTTCTATCACCCACCACGGGGGCGTGTCGAGCAGACACGGGGCCGTGGTCAACTCTAAGATTCGCAGAATCTAGGAAAATCTTGATAGTGCAGATACGCTTCTCCACATAGGGTCGTGCCCAGCGGACACGGGGGCGTGGTCAACTAATGCAGACAAACTGCATTTAATGAAGAAAGAGAAGATGGGTGGACACGGGGCCGTGTCTGGGATTCTGTGCAGGCTATAAATAGGGGTGCTTGGCTCATTTACAAACCATCCCTTGGCAAACCAACTCTCTCACACTTCACCCACACTCCACCACCACCACCACATACCATCATCCATCATCCATCATAGAGTGTGTGTAGTAGTCTCGGGATCCAAGATTGATCGTAAGAGTTCTTGACAATCAAAGGCCATGTTTGCCTAAGTCTCTTACATCACTTGGTGAAGACAAGTGTTTAGTGATACTTTTATTTTTAATCTTTTCGCACTTTTTATTTGGTTATGTATTAATGACTTTAATAACTAGTTTCTTGTGTTGAAGGTGAGTCTTCCTTATCGTTTGTCCGTGGTGTCTTGGCATTGTTTTACTGTCTATATAAAATAAAAGATTTTCACCATTCATATTTCCACGGTCTATATGGAGGTATGTTGGCTACCTGGTCGGGGGTTAAGGGAACGGTTTGTAAGAGTCTTGCCTTGTTCAGTGTATAGATCCTGCAAGGACCTGGGTCAACTTTAGTAGGACCTCCTTCAATACCCATTGGTATTGGATGGCGGGGGTCCGAACTCCTTGATCCCCTCATATGTAAACTACTATTAATACTTTAACCCGGCTACTTAGGACTGTATCCCTGCTGACTCAGACTACTTAGCCGAGGGTAACGTCACCTTTAAAAGAGGGCCCTACCACAATATGCATTAATAACTTAATTAATTATCTTTCAATAATCCAACCCTTTAGGATTGTATCCTTGCTGACTCAAACTACTGGGTTGAGGGTAACGTCACCTTCAAAAGAGGGGCCTACTACAATAACTAAGATAATCTCTTAAAAAGTGCAAAGGTGCGGAAATAATCAAAGGTTACACTAAACATGAGTCGGATCCAAGTGATTCATCTTGTCTATCTGTTTTTATTTTTATTTTTATTTTTCAACATTTTAGTTAGTTTTATTTTTCTTATTTAAAAACCTTTTTCTAAACTTTTGATTTGATTAGACGTTGAGGATAAACCGGTATTAGAAGCTCTTGTTTCCTTGGACGACCTCGGTATCTTACCAACACTATACTACGCTCACGATGGGTGCACTTGCCCATATGTGTGTTTAGTGTTAGTAAATATCGTGTTTTATAAATTTAAAACTTGGCTAAAAAGTGTTAAAGGGCTTAAAAATATACATTAAAAACTAAAGACACTTCACACGCATCAAGTTTTTGGCGCCGTTGCAGTGGACACAAGGATTTTAAGAAAGCTTAAAATCGACGGCCTAATCAGTTTTTCAAAACCTTTTTAAAACGCGCGCATTTTTTTCTGCATTTTAGTTAGATTTTGCATTTACAGTAGCCTGAACACGGGGCCGTGCTCACTGAACACGCCCCGTGCTCAACGAAACCAGTAACTTTAATTAAAACGCTCAGATACAGATTCTGCACACGGGGCCGTGCTCACTGAACACGGGGCCGTGTCCAGCCTCTATTTCCGTTTTTGTTTTTGTTTTCTGGTCTCGAGACTTTGTTGTGGTCTGCTGAGTGATTCTTATGGATCAATACTCAGGAGGTTACAACTACACCTATGAGGAGGATGATTATTGGGAAGACTATTGCACCAATTGTGGCGACCGCACCCGGTTCAATATTGTGACTTATTTCAACCATCCACTTCATACACCTACTATGAGGAACCAAGGTACGAGCCATCAACTTCATACACATCCTATAAAGACCCAAGGTATGAACCTCCTCCTTCATACTCATATTTTGAAGAACCAAGGTATGAGCCTTCATACACATACTTTGAGGAACCACAATATGCGCCACCTTCATATGCTTATTATGAGGAACCATGGCGTGAACAACCCACCTCAGATGAGTATTATGAAGAACAAAGTTACGACCCTTATCCATCATATGCTTACAATGAAGGACAATGGTGTGAACCATCTACTTCCAATGAGTATTATGAGGAACAAAGGATCGAACAACCGAAATCGAGCTTTGAGGATCCCGATCCTTACTCTATCACCGACATAGCTGATAGGATATTAGAAAAAATTAAAACTATCGAACGTTGCATATTAGAATCTCGCGCAAGGGAAGAGGAGTCCCGCGCAAGAGAAGAATTAAATAAAAAAGAGATAGTTGAAAATTTAAAAATGGAAAAACAAATAAGTGAAAAACCGACACATGAGTTAAACAACGAAAAGGGTGAGTCCGTTAACGTTAAAATTCAAGAAGAGTCTAATTTTGAAGAAATTAATCTCTTGTCACAGTCATTGTTTAGTTCCCACTCATGGTAATTTTTTAAAAGAGTTAAACATTAACACTAAAATTGACCAAACGATAAGCATTAAGTTAACTAATGATCAGACGTCGCTAATAAAAGAAGATCCATTTGAAATTAACATTACACCGGTTCCATGTTTTTTTCAAAATTCGTTTATTAGTAATATCACAATTGATAAGGATCTTTGTGTTAACATAATGCCAAACTAAATTTTCGAAAAATTAAGTATTGGTGATTTTTCTCCACTTCAAATACCCATTTTTCTATCTAATCGGAAAGTAATAAAATCAATCGGTGTAGTTGAGGATGTCTTGGTTCAAACAAATCAAATGGTGATCCCAACCGACTTTGTCATCTTGATAACGCTCCTCTAGTGTTGGGACGACCTTTTGTAAAAACCCACGAAGCTTTGAAAAATCGGAAGCGCAACAATCTATCTATTCAATTAGGGGCATTTAAAAAGAGTGTCGATCTTGAGCGTTCAATGAAATATCCATTCGGCAATAATGACCCTCTAATTGAAGATGAAGATGAACCACCCGATACAAGAGAAGAAATTGACCACTTTGTTGAAGAAGAGGTCGCCATAGAACAAACTTTTGTAGTTCTTGATCAAAATGAGCAACCAAATAAGGAGTCTCCTAAAGACCCACCTCTTGAGCTCAAAGAACTCCCAAAAGGTTTGGAATATGCTTTTCTCGACAAAGATGGTAAATCACCTGTAATTATTTCATCTAAATTATCTAGCTTAGAAAAAGAAAAATTAATTATACTTTTGAAAAAACACAAAAATGCGATCGCTTGGAAGTTTGTAGATATTAAAGGTATAATCCTTCCATGTGCACGTACAAAATTTTAATGAATGATGACTACAAATCGGTAATACAACCACAACGTAGAGTAAATCCAAATGTCCAAGAAGTGGTTAAAAACGAAGTCATCAAATTGCTTGGCGCTGGACTTATTTACCCTATCTCCGATAGTCTGTGGGTAAGTCCCGTCCAAGTAGTTCCGAAGAAAGGAGGTATGACGGTAATAACTAATGAAAAGAATGAATTAATACCAACGAGAACCTTCACAGGATGGAGGGTATGTATAGATTATAGGCGGTTAAATGAAGCAACAAGGAAAGATCACTTCCTTTTACCCTTCATTGATCAAATGTTAGAAAGATTATCCGGTCATAAATTTTACTGTTTCTTGGATGGTTTTTCAGGTTACTTTCAAATCCCGATAGCACCTGAAGACCAAGAAAAGACAACTTTCACATGTCCCAATGGAACTTTTGCTTATCGACGCATGCCCTTTGGTCTATGTAATGCCCCCGCAACCTTTCAACATTGCATGGTGGCCATCTTCCATGACATGATAGAAAAGACAATGGAAGTCTTCATGGACGACTTTTCTATCTTTGGAGATTCATACGACCAATGCCTCGATAACCTTGAGCGAATGCTATCCCGATGTGAGGAAACTAACCTCGCCCATAACTGGGAAAAGCGCCATTTCATGGTAACAGAGGGAATAGTACTCGGTCATAAGATCTCGAGAGAAGGAATGGAGGTAGATCGAGCCAAAATAGACACTATTTCTCGATTACCGCCCCCATCCTCCGTTAGAGCAATCAGAAGTTTCCTAGGGCATGCCGGATTCTATAGGCGATTTATCAAAGACTTTTCTAAAATTTCAAGACCTCTAACAAAATTACTTGAAAAAGATGCCCCTTTCATCTTTGACAAGGATTGCAATCAAGCATTTCTATCCCTTAAGAAAATGCTAGTCAATGCACCTATCATGATAGCGTCTGATTGGAAATTACCTTTCGAAATCATGTGTGATGCAAGTGACTTTACAGTTGGAGCCGTCTTGGGACAAAGAAAAGAAAAGAAAAGCATTTTCACCCAATTTATTTTGCTAGTAAAACACTTAACGATGCACAACAAAATCACACAACAACAGAAAAAGAATTACTTGCTGTGGTATTTGCTTTTGATAAATTTCGTTCTTATCTTGTTCTTTCTAAAACAATAGTCTATACAGATCATGCTGCCATTTGATATCTCTTCAAGAAACAGGATGCTAAACCGCGTTTGATTCGGTGGATTCTACTCCTCCAAGAATTTGATATTGAAATCAAAGACAAAAGAGGGGCAGAAAACACCGCAGCAGATCATCTTTCACGCCTAGAAGACCCAACTTTGGAGGAAACCAGGGATGAGCAAATCAATGAAAAATTTCCAATGGAGTCCTTGGAAATGGTGGAATACCGAGAAGAGCCATGGTACACCGACTATGCTAACTACCTAGCTAGCGGTATAGTCACAAAAGGTTGGCCACATCATCAAAAAAAATTCTTTGCTGATGTAAAACATTACTTTTGGGAAGACCCTTATCTTTTCAAAATGTGTGCCGACCAACTCATCCGCCGATGCGTACATGATAGTGAAGCAAGGAGGATTCTCCGCCATTGTCATGAAGGTCCGTACGAAGGACATCATGGTGCCGCTAGTACCGCATGAAAGGTATTCGATTCAGGATTTTACTGGCCCACCATTTACAAAGACGACCAAAGTCTTGTCAAAACATGTGACGCTTACCAAAGAACAGGTAATATTTCTTCCAAAAACAAAATGCCACAAAATGGCATTCTTGTTTGTGAAATTTTTGATTTGTGGGGACTCGACTTTATGGGACCTTTCCTACCTTCAAAAGGAAACAAGTATATACTTGTGGCAGTCGATTACTTGTCTAAATGGGCTGAGGCCGAGGCACTTCCAACAAATGATGGAAGAGTCATGGTAAGATTTCTGAAAAAGATTTTTCTCTCGTTTTGGGACACCAAAAGCTTTAATAAGTGATAGAGGTACCCATTTTTGTAATCATCAACTTGAAAAAATCTTAACAAGGTATGGGGTCGATCACCGGGTTTCAACGGCATATCACCCTCAAACAAACGGACAAGCCGAAGTGACTAATAGAGGTTTAAAACGTATACTAGAAAAAACCGTAGGGTTAAATAAAAAAGAATGGGCTGATAAATTAGATGATGCTTTATGGGCTTTTCGAACTGCTTATAAAACAACAATTAGTACAACCCCATATAAGCTCGTCTATGGAAAAAGCTGTCACTTGCCAGTAGAAATTGCACACAAAGCCTACTGGGCAATTAAAAATGTAAATTTAGATTTAGAATTTGCTGGTAAAAATTGATTTTGTCAATTAAATGAATTAGACGAACTAAGGAATTATGCATACTCTAAATCCAAAATTTATAAGGAAAGAATGAAAAACTTGCATGATAAACACATTAAACCTAACGAATTTCGAGTAGGAGATCAAGTTCTATTGTTTAATTCACGACTTCGGCTATTTCCTGGTAAATTAAAGTCTAGATGGTCAGGACCTTTTTCCATCACCCATATTTTCCCACACGGTGCAGTAGAAATTAAATCTCGGAATGGAATTCCATTCAAAGTCAATGGCCAACGGCTGAAGCTCTATCAAGGATTCATTGAGTATGAGGAGGAAGAAATCTCGTTTCAAATGGTCGAAGAATGAAAGCATCAACATCATACCTGGTAAGTTACAAGCAAGCAGGGTGACATCTAAATCGGTAAGTCTTCTAACCAAAGTTTCAGGGAGCAGGGCACTCACACGAGCACTTATCAAAAAATAAAAAGTAAAAAAAAATTAAAAACTTGCCCGCCCATCGGGCCGTGTCGGCGCAACTGTCGGGATAAAACCCCTTTTTCATAACAGTTTCTTCATTTCACACGCCCCGTTTCCCCGAAAACTCTCTGGTTCATGCGATTTTCTGCACGATTTCAACGTCTCATCTACTTCTAACAACATCAAGGTATGATTCTATCATTATTAGTAGCTAGATTAAGCATTTACATGTAGTTTAACACCAAAAATTTGGGGAAAAATCTTGGGTTATTGAACTTCATCCGGATCGAACCTCAAATTTTTGCTTAGATCTGTTAGCATTAGCATAGATACATGTTATAGGAAGTAAATCAACTTGTATTGTTCATAGATTTGCCTGATTTCTCACAAAAACCCCAAACCCTTGTTTTTGAACCGAAAAAGATAAAATTGAAGGGGTAAACGGTTTGTTTTGGGAAAAACGACATTTGGGGTTTCATTTTCGGGGAAATCCGCCCCTACTGGACCAAAAATTTTCATGTTTTCGGGACCGGGTCGAAAAATGGGATTTTTGGGAAACAGACGTCTGGACACGGGGTCGTGCTCGCTGAGCACGGGGGCGTGTCTAGCCAATTTCAGGCCAACATGGGGCGTGTCCGCTGAACACGGGGCCGTGTTCAACCGACTGTTTTCAGTTTTTCTCCGAAAATTTCACTGTTTCATGCTAATTGTTTGGTGTTTCCTTTCAGTTGTCTAAGAAATTCACACGGTTCAATGCAAATGAGTTAGATGCTAAAGCAAGATACGACGTGCTTCGAACCAGGCCGGAGGAATACCCAAGAACAGTATGCATGGATCTTCTAGGAGCAGTGAACCAGCTTGACCGATTCAAAAACCTAGTCACCGGCCCACTGAGAGCCGCACTGTGCACTCGACTTCGCTCCGTCCACGAATATAATCTGGAATTCTACAGCACATTCGCGTTCAAATCAAGAGCCGACCCATTTGATAATGATGGGGTAGAATTCCGATGTGGGGGGACTGTGTACTCAATCTCGATGGCACAGTTTGGGTCAATAATTGGGTTGTATGTGGAGGAAGATGCGGGTGATGAACAAAACACCGGAGGTTTACGTGAAATACCAGAAAACCAACGCCAGGCTGCATGGGCACAAATAGGAGAAGGTAACTACAATCCAAGCAACACTAAGAGCACTAAGTTGAGGGACCCTCTTTACCGTTATATCCATAGGGTCCTCACTTACTCTCTTAGCCAAAGGCACGACAGCAACGGTGTTGTTGGGTTACGAGATTTGCTAGTCCTCCATTGCATCCATACCCGCACCAACCTTGATGTTCCGTACCTCCTGCTCCGAAACATGCATTGGAACCAGCTTGCTACTCCCCCGACTCCTATTTTCTTTGGAGGATGGATATACCGTCTCTTCAGGCATTTCTTGAACATGCCCAGGTCTTTCGAAAAAAGGGCCCATGGTCGGGAAGGGTGGACATGGTTATTTGCCGATCCATAAACCTGATTTATGAAGCAGAAGACGGGACGGTCAGCTTCCAAAGAGTCCAGGGGCATGCATGGAACCCGCAAGAGGCACTCGTCTTACATGCACCACACTTCCAACCTCCTCCTCAATACCATTACCAGGGTGATTCGGGTCAATCCTCCTCACAAGGAGGCGGTTTTCCTAACTTTCAAACTTTACATGATTTATTGCAGGAGAACCTCATGTGCACCAGGAACACCTACAATATGGCTAGCAACACGACACCCGGGTCGGAGCAATAGAGAGAAACATATCCGACATACAGGATGACATTGGGAACATCCGGGAGTACATGGCGGGGCATGGAGGAGGTGATGATGATGAAGACGAGGACATGGACTAGGCGGGAGGAGTGGAGGTAGGATCAGCTGGTTGGAGGTCCACAGGTTAACCCTTTATTCTCATGAACAATTTCTTGCCTGCGTGCCGTGTGTTGAACAATTTACTTTCCTCTAACACTTTTTTACTTTTCTGCATTTTTCTTTTAACTTTGTGACATGGATGTTTGAACGATGGTAATTTAGGATGCTTGTTATGGTTTGGTGTAGTGTTTATTGATAAAACAGGTACATACGAGGCTTAGAGCACTAAACATTAGTGCTACTAAAGCCGGGACAGGAAAACCGAAGCCAGAAACCTGTTTTTCACCTTTACAGTTTGTCCACACGGGGACGCGTTCAGCCAACACGCCCCCGTGCCCATTGCCCCAGACCTGCTGTTTGTCAAAATTCTGCTGATTTTTACCAGACACGGGGTCGTGCTCAGCCGACATGCCCCCGTGTCCACCTTCTGTAAGTTCTTGTTACTGACACTCTGGCCACGGGGTCGTGTTCATCCGACACGGGGCCGTGTCCAGATGGCCAGTAACATACATTTTTGCTTTTTCACATCTTTTTACACATTTAATCAACCTAAAAACTTATTTTTGAGACACATTGAGGACAATGTGTAATTTAAGTGTGGGGGGGGGGATGATAAAACCTTGAATTTTGCAAGTCCTAATTACAAGCCTTACACAAAACTCTGTTGGAACCGCTAAACACCCCAAATTTTAAAAAAAAATTCATTTTTTACTTGTCTAGGTTTAGTTTGGGAATTTCAAATTCTAAAAAGGGTATATTTTTACAAATTTACAACTGATAAAGTCGTGATAAAAAGAACCAACATAAGAAAATTATGAAACGGCATGACAAATCTAGTTAAAATTTGATTATATATACTTGATCATATAAAAACCCATTCCCACAAAAAGTGAGTTTTGAGCCTTTATTGAGCATACAAATACACATCTTTAAACTAAATTCTCATTTTTTGTTTCTTGTGTGAATAGCCGCTTGGTTCTTACGACTCTAGAACTTGCCACGACAATACATTCCCGGTCCTTACCAACGTAAACCCAAGTAAGTAAATGATGGAGGCGTTAGGACTAACCCTTTTTATTTCTACATCATTATTTTTCTTTTTTTTTTACCACCTACCCAAAATCCCCCTAGTTAACCCCTTTGAGCCTAAATCTTTTCATTTCTTAACCCAAAACAAACACCCTTTTACCCACCAAAACCCTTTTTCATTTTAAACCCTTTATTTTAGTAACAAAGCTCGGTTTCTCTTATGACATTTTCTAAAATATATATATATATTGATGATGAAGCCAAAAGAAATAAACAAACAAGTTTATCAAAAAGAACTTTGTTTGAAGAATTGCTTCATCAAAACAAAAAGTCATAAAAATAAAAAGTCTTATGAAAACCGATGCTTTCTATGCCTTTCGCCCTTTTCTACTAACCACTAACCCAGCCACCTACCTTTAACCCAAGCCTAACCCTTCCCCCAAAAGTCCTCTTGATATTTACAAAGGTTTTTAGTTAAAAAGGAGGAGAATTGATTACTTGGCAAGCCTATGGTAGGAATAAGTTCCATGCCGCTCTCGAGAGTTTTCACAAAAATACACATTCGGCCAAGTGTTGAGTGATCCCCCGTGAGGTATGTGAACCTGTATATAAATGGAATTTTAAAGAGGCATGTTATGCCCTAATAAGTAATTTCTCTTATGAAAAGTTTTAAATAAATCACGACGAATAGGATTGTAAATAAAATAAAAATAAAACCTAATAAAGAATCTTGGAAATCCCGACACTCTATGACAAGCCCAAAAACCTTCTCTTCTACTCATTCCATTTGGGAGTGTAAGCCACATTATAAAAAGTTTTGCTTGAAGACAAGCAAAGATTCAAGTGTGGGGGTATTTGATGTATGCAAAATGAAACATATAAATTACATCAAATGAGGCATAAAACAAACCTTTTTTTTAGTACTAATGTTGGAAAAAGTGTGCTTTTGACTTCCTTTTGTATTTTCAGGGTTAAAAGAGCTTAAATGAACAACAGAAGCATAAATGCAGCCAAATCCAGCATAAATACAAGAAAAGGAATAAACGTGGCATGCCCGACCCCCCGACAGCATCCTCCAAAGCAAAAACAAGAAAACAGAAGGCTGAACATGCCCCGTGCTCAGTGTGCACGAGGGCGTACCCAAGTGTCTGCAGAAAAGACAAAGTTGTAGAAGCTTCTATCACCCACCACGGGGGTGTGTCCAGTGGACACGGGGCCGTGGTCAACTCTAAGATTCGCAGAATCTAGGAAAATCTTGATAGTACAGATATGCTTTTGCACACGGGGTCGTGCCCAGCGGACACGGGGGCGTGGTCAACTAATGCAGACAAACTGCATTAAATGAAGAAAAAGAAGATGGGTGGACACGGGGCCATGCCCAATGGACACGGGGCCGTGTTCGGGCTTCTGTGCAGGCTATAAATAGGGGTGCTTGGCTCATTTGCAAACCATCCCTTGGCAAACCACCTCTCTCACACTTCACCCACACTCCACCACCACCACATACCATCATCCACCACCATCATCCTTCATCCATCATAGAGTGTGTGTAGTAGTCTCGGGATCCAAGATTGATCGTAAGAGTTCTTGACAATCAAAGGCCATGTTTGCCTAAGTCTCTTACATCACTTGGTGAAGACAAGTGTTTAGTGTAATACTTTTATTTTTAATCTTTTCGCACTTTTTATTTGGTTATGTATTAATGACTTTAATAACTAGTTTCTTGTGTTGAAGGTGAGTCTTCCTTATCGTTTGTCCGTGGTGTCTTGGCATTGTTTTACTGTCTATATAAAATAAAAGATTTTCACCATTCATATTTCCACGGTCTATATGGAGGTATGTTGGCTACCTGGTCGGGGGTTAAGGGAACGGTTTGTAAGAGTCTTGCCTTGTTCAGTGTATAGATCCTGCAAGGACCTGGGTCAACTTTAGTAGGACCTCCTTCAATACCCATTGGTATTGGATGGCGGGGGTCCGAACTCCTTGATCCCCTCATATGTAAACTACTATTAATACTTTAACCCGGCTACTTAGGACTGTATCCCTGCTGACTCAGACTACTTAGCCGAGGGTAACGTCACCTTTAAAAGAGGGCCCTACCACAATATGCATTAATAACTTAATTAATTATCTTTCAATAATCCAACCCTTTAGGATTGTATCCTTGCTGACTCAAACTACTGGGTTGAGGGTAACGTCACCTTCAAAAGAGGGGCCTACTACAATAACTAAGATAATCTCTTAAAAAGTGCAAAGGTGCGGAAATAATCAAAGGTTACACTAAACATGAGTCGGATCCAAGTGATTCATCTTGTCTATCTGTTTTTATTTTTATTTTTATTTTTCAACATTTTAGTTAGTTTTATTTTTCTTATTTAAAAACCTTTTTCTAAACTTTTGATTTGATTAGACGTTGAGGATAAACCGGTATTAGAAGCTCTTGTTTCCTTGGACGACCTCGGTATCTTACCAACACTATACTACGCTCACGATGGGTGCACTTGCCCATATGTGTGTTTAGTGTTAGTAAATATCGTGTTTTATAAATTTAAAACTTGGCTAAAAAGTGTTAAAGGGCTTAAAAATATACATTAAAAACTAAAGACACTTCACACGCATCAGTTGCTTAATAAGTTTTGATTTCGTTTAATTTTTTAGAGCGATCAATTTGTACTAACTAAACGAGGAATGTATGTTGGCAAGGGCTATGCCTAAAATGGTATGTTCAAGTTGAATGTAATGGCTGTCAAAAAGAACATGAATAAAATTGCTACTACTTCTACTTATATGCTTGAGTTTTCTGATTCGAATAAATGGCATGGTAGATTAGGTCACGTAAATTTTTAATTCAATACGCCGTTTAATCAATTTAAATTATATACCAACATTCCATATTGATTCACATTATAAATGTGAAACTTGCGTAGAATCCAAACTTTTAAGATCATCATCGAAATCGGTTGAAGGAATAATCGAACCCCTTGATTTAATTCACACCGATATTTGTGATTTAAAAGCGGTACCCACAAGAGGTGGAAATAAGTACTTCATCACGTTTATTGATGATAGTACTAAATATTGCTATGTATATTTACTAAAAAGTAAAGATGAAGCAATAAGTAAATTTATCTTGTATAAAAATGAAGTTGAGAATCAACTTCAAAAGAAGATAAAAGCTTTGCGAAGCGATCGAGGAGGCGAATATGTTGCACCTTTTGCCGATTTATGTGCAAAAAGTGGCATTGTACATGAGTGTACACCTCCTTATTCTCCACAATCAAATGGCGTGGTGGAACGAAAGAACCGTACATTGAAAGAAATGATGAACGCCATGTTGATAAGTTCTGGGGTGAGCCAGGAAATGTGGGGGAAGCCGTTCTCTCGGCTAATTATCTTTTGAATAAGATACCACTCAAAAAGATAGACGAAACTCCATATGAGTTATGGAAAAGGAAGAAGCCTTCACACAAATACTTGAAAGTGTGGGGGTGACTAGCAAAGGTGATTGTACCACCTCCTAAGGCTCTTAGGATAGGACCCAAAACTTTTGATTGCATATTTATTGGGTATGTGCATCAAAGTAGTGCACATCGATTTCTTGTACATGAGTCTAAGAATCCTGATGTACATGTCAACACTATCATGGAGGTGAATCCTAACGTTGTGTCTTACTTTGAAAATGTGTTTCCTTTGAGAAGACAAACACATGCAACGTCATCAACACCTAATTTTGAAGTAGGTGAAAGCTCATCTACACCAGTTGATGAGGTAGTTCATGATAAGACACATGAACAACCTGAGGTTGAAGAAAGTGATCATAGGCGAAGTAAAAGGCCAAGGGTTGAAAAATCCTTCGGTCCAGACTTCGTTAGCTATATGGTTGAGGGCGAGCCCAATACATATAGCGAAGCGGTTTCCTCTTCAGAAGGACCTCAATGGAAAGAAGCAATAAAGGACGAAATTGATTCTATATTGCAAAATCATACTTGGGAGTTAGTAGATCTTCCACCTGGTTGCAAACCACTTGGATATCATTGGATATTCAAAAGGAAGATGAAAATTGATGGAAGTATTGATAAATACAAGGCTAGGTTGGTGATTAAAGGATTTAGACAAAAGGAAGGTCCAGATTACTTTGATACCTACTCGCCTGTGACGCGCATAACCTTGATTAGCTTTGTTCTTGCTATAGCGGCTTTAAGAAATTTGGAAGTTCACCAAATGGACGTTAAAACCGCATTTCTAAATGGCGATTTAGAAGAAGAGATTTACATGGAGCAACCTAAAGGTTTCTCTGCCCCAGGTCAAGAGGGTAAAGTATGTAAACTCGTCAAGTCTTTGTATGGCTTGAAGCAAGCACCAAAACAATGGCACCAAAAGTTTGATCATGTCATGATTGACAGTGCTTTCAAAATAAATGAGTGTGACAAATGTGTTTATTTCAAAGACACAAATGAATGTTATGTGATTTTATGCCTTTATGTTAGACGATATGCTTATCATTGGGAGTAATGATAAAATTATCAAAGCCACTAAAAGCATGTTGAAAGTGAGATTTGACATGAAAGACACAGGTTTATGTAACACCTCGTAAAATCACGTCCAATGATGTATTGCCACGTGTAATAAACCCTAATAAAGTCAAACGTTGAATTTAAGGGACTAATTTTTTGGAAAGTCGAAAACTTTGATTATGGAAGGACTGGAAGTGATAACATGCTTAAAATAAGTTTCTGAATAACCTCTTACAATATTCATATTCACAAATGAGCCGCTTGATTGATCGAGAGTAGCTGTTTGCGTGATTAATTAAAAGTTTGCGCGATGAAGGGTTAAAAGCGTCAACATGTTAATTCTTACCTCTGAATGACCTTTTAACAAACCGGGAGCTTCATGATATTTGATTATACTCTCGGGAATGCCAATTATTGGCCATCTAAGGTTTTTATGCTTTTAAGTGACGTTACGCCCAACTTCGCAAGTTTAAGGGGTTAAAAGATTCAATACGTTTAATTATACCTCTGAATGACCTTTTTACGAACCCGAAGCATCGTGATGTTTAATAATACTCTCTAGAATGCCTAATATGGATTAGTTAAGGCTTCGATGCTATTAAACGATGGTATGCGCAAGTTTGTGCATTAGAGGGACTAATTGCGTCGAACTGCAAAAGTCTGCCGATTCGTATGGTATCGAACCTTCCGGAATATGATCATAAGTTTAACATGCCCTAAATATCCTTTAAATATCCTAGAAATAGGCTTAGAGGTGTTTGGTGCGCAAAAAATAAACTTATTTGATCAACAGGGACTAAAAGCGTCAAAAAGTGCATAAGTTTGCATTTTCGCGCATATCTTACGTTTTGAATATATCTGGACATCCAAAAATTTATGTAATCATTAAAATATTTTTGTTTTAGTGTTGGCATGATAAAATTCCATTCGTCGTGTAATTTGGATCGTTTTTCGCATCCGTTCGTGTTTCGTCGTAATTAACCGAACAACGCAACCGTACGGCCAAACGAACAGACATCTGAGATGTTTTTAAGCATATTTCATGTTCCCTATACTTTAACCTCATTTTAGAGCCTTGAAATGGGGTTAACGGGGTTTAAACGCATCGAAAATGGCTCAAAGGTGTTGCAGGGACCAAACCAGACATTTTAGCAAAGTTTCTGGTCCCTCGTAGGTGGTGGCGCTGCGCCACCACTATAGAGTTTTGCCGTGGCGTGACGCCACAACCTCATCTGGGCAGAAACTTCATTTTTGCACCCAGGTTGAATTTCAGGGGCCTAAGTGTACCTTTTCTCAAAACCGTGTGATGGTTTTGGACACCTCTAGTATTCCAAAACCATGTGCCTTATGTGTAAGGTGCAGATCAAAGCTCAATTATCGAGGAACGATCCTAACGGTTCTTGAAATCCTATAAAGACCCACTAGTTTTGCTCTCATTTCTCACACTTGATCTAAATTGCTCTAAGTTGAAGCTTTATGCTTCATACCTGAGTATTCTAGATCAATATTATCCTTGCTTGGACCCCTTGTAAGTGCCCTCTTATGGCTAGTTATTTTTATTTGGCTTAAAAGCTGAAAAGTCAAGCATTTGCGATAAACGCTTTGACTTTTAAACGGTCGAGCCATTGTTCACAACGAACATGGCTACGTGATCGTAATTAGGTAGGTATTAAACCCTCAAAAAGGGCACCTCCTAATTACCACGTTCGCTTAGTTAATTGTCGGGTCAAAGTAGTTAAAATAAAAGTCAAACGACTCGGTTTTTAGATAAAATTCATAACTAATGATGTAAAGGCAATAAAATCAGTTTTGTCACTTTAATAATTTGGTAAATATTAATTGAACATGTCTAGGCATGTTCAACCCGACAATTCTGAGTTTAGGATCGGTTCGGAACCGAAAGTCGCAAAAGTTGACTTTTGCTTTGACTTTTAGTTCTGACCCGATTTAGCTTATTTTAGATATGCCTTAAGGTTCCTTTAGGACCATATTATATGTTAGTAAAACCCTCTGAGGTTATACTACGTGGGTCCTTATTAATCCGATTCATTTGCATGTTTCCGTTAAATGCTTAAATGTTGACCATAATGCCCTTTTGATATTAAAACGAGATTTTTGAAAATGTGAGAGGACAAAAACCTTTATTACTGATATTTAAGTATGTCCTAAAAGTTTGACATCAGTTTATGGTCTAAAATGAGAGTTATGCTCAATATCGTAAATGAAGGCCTTTTTTATTAATTAAACGGCATATTTGATATAAATCCTATTTAAACTCAAATTTTGACATCAAATCCTTTACCTACTGATGTAATATAATATTTTGGGATTTTTGGAAATTTTTATTAAATTTTAAAATGATCATAACATAGAGTTCTCGCATAGGCTCGGTAATTGACAATAACGCCCTTTTTGCTAATAAAATGAGTTTTATACATCCTTTACATGTCAAACCTTTTTCTACTGATTTTATATGATAAATAAGTTATTTTAAACTGTAAAGGCTGGTCAAAATCTCAGATTTCCCTATTTAAATCGAATATCGTCAAATACCGACTTTTATGCGATTTAGGCGCATAGTATGGTTTAAAAACCATATTAGGCACCTAAAGCTTGATACCTACTGATGTTATGAATAAATTTTTATATTTAACTTGTGAAAAATGTTCATGACTCATTTGGTTACCCGTTATGCATCTTACGCGTTCGGTATGGTTTATGTACCTAGTTTACATGAATTAACCGAAACGGGTCAAACCTTATCATTTTTCACTTCAAAATTCAGAATGTGTTTAGTTTACCCATATTATACAAGTCTCCATACTTGTCGGGTCTAAATCACATTCTAATCCGGTCTTCGCTTAATCTTGCATTTTGAACCGTAAACCTTTCCTTAAAACTAACCGGTCGAAGTTACAACTTAAATAAGACCCGTTAGGAATCTAATAGGTTAATAAAACCTTAGTTCCAGATTGAGAGCCCCAGTAGAGGTACTTGTGCTTGCTGATTTGAATATACGACTGAGAATAAAATTACATTTTAGCTTAGGTAAATACTTTTAACTTATTTTCCCTATACGGGCTTGGGATACGGTATTATAATAATACAGCTTGGTCGGGTATTGAATGTTTAATCGATTAGTGGTTAAATTATTGAGGTAACCCATTTTAATCTGTCTTGTTTGAAACAAAGCCTTTGGGGGTTAATGACCATGTCCCGGATATCCTTGGCATCATTTATTAAGAAATGACCACGTCTTAAGCATGGGGTGTAGGCATACACCTGACAGTTGCGTAGGAAAACGGTATCTCACTCTCTTGTGGGCCTATACTTGTGGTGTGTCTGTTAATCTTGACTCGGTTTCTATATCGGGCCCTGAATGTATAACGAACATATAAATCTATATACAAGATTATTTTTATATAATTGTCCCAAGTTATAAAAGGATATTTGTGGCTTGTGCATTTAAATCAATTTTCATAAATGTTTTCAAAAGAGTCAGTTAATTGTATTTAACAGTGTAAACTGACGTATTTTCCAAAAAGATTAAGTGACAGGTACTGTACGTAATTGGCTGGGAGCTCAGGGCGTTAATAAGGAATCTTACAAGTTCTAAACGTCTAAAGTCTGTTGAACAGTGTTTATATTTCTGTTTTAATATCCACCTGTGGATCCATATACAACCGTTGTGTAATACCTTATTATACTTTCGAATCGGTTTGTATTATTATTACTTTAGACTTCCGCTGTGCATTGAACTGTGATTATTTGACTATGATGATATCAACTACGTCATGATACTCCCCACCGGTCATACGTGGAAATATCGGGGTGTGACAGGTTGGTATCAGAGCCAACATTGAGTTAATTACACACTAGCCTTTTGTGTTTAATCTCAATGACACAGTAGCACATTCCTTGACTTCCGAGTCTAGAATTGAACTAGGAATGATCTCATCCCTGTTATATATACGCATTGTTTTCGATATTTCTGTATCTTAGGATCGTGTCGCCGAGCAAAGCTACCATTGGTGGAATCTCTCAAGACCCGAAGACTAAAGAATGTATGCTTCGTACCACAGCTCGAGTTAGCATACGACCCGTATGGAGCAAGGACCTTTTGAACCCATTAACCATATTTCAAATTCTGTACCCAAGACTTTTGAAACTTCAGATGATAAGCTAACATCGGAGGAGTTCATACCAGCTGTCTCTGAAGCTCCCGCTCCAAAGATAATACCTATGGACCCAAAGGACTCATATTTCTTACCTCCAAGTCTTGGAATCCCAAACTTGGATTATACCTATCCTGACCTTATTCATGATTCATATTATTCATTAACCATAAAATCCTTGGATTCCATGTTTGCAAAGATTCCTAATATAGAAGATTTGGACTACCCACAAAAACCTTCAGTGTTCGTACCGCACACAGTGAACCAAGGAGAAACTTTCCAGAAATAAAGTAAAGAAGAAACTCTTTTGTTGCATTTCATTTCTTTATTAGTTCTTATAAGGACATATTTATCTTTTAGTCCCTATGTGGACAAATTTCTTGTTTAAAAGTCCCGTTTAGGGCATCTATGTACTTTTTCCATTTAATGGAATGTTTAATTTAAAAGTTTCAATTGTCCTTATATGTATGAATATAACATATAAAATAAATCAAAATATCATTCCTTTTTGTAATTGATCTGCCATTGAATATTGAAAGAAAACCTTGAAGGTATAACCTAGCCTATATGTCATTTTAGACATGGCCTAGATGGTAAAACCTTTTTAAGATTTAAATCCTTGTTAACATCTGAAAACATGTTAGCACTCCTGGCAAAAGTGATTCGATAAAATCACACAAGTCATCCTTATATTGGATTCTTCCAATTTCTTTCCTTATTTAATTTAAACATCCCTTAGTGATGTAGTGCCTATGGGCCATACATATTGTCCTTGAGACGAAAGACAGTTGTAGTCTATGACTCACTGTCAAGAAAAGGTGATGAACTATGTTCAAGCCTTAATGCCTCGATCCTATAAGATCATGGCTCATAATTTAAAATTGTCCTTGTGACTAGGCCTTTTGTATGCCACCCTATTATCCTTAATAGTTTATAACTGGGATAAAATATAATTGTTTTGGTAAAAAATTACCAAAGCAATTAAGTGATCAAATTAGTTAAGTGAGGTAGTGTGCTAGAAATGTGTGTTGAAAATATTCTAGTTAAGTTATTTGCGAAAACAGTTTCAGGATACGGCTCAGGATATAGAGCTGTATCTATGATCAAACAATGAGCGAAAATGTAAAGGGTGACACAGGATGTACGAGGAAAGCCCTTGATCAATCTAGATCTCCGGCACAAAACCTCGGGAGCTGACAATCGCAGCTTCCTTGTTCTTCTATTACTTCAAATATCAGGATACAGTGCAGGATATGATGCGGATCAACTAGGTGTTACAATGTAATTCGAGTACAAATGTTCGTATGTAGTGATTGTTTGCAACAAGAGAGAAAAAGTGTGCGTAAGAGTGTGTGCCTTAATCTGATCCGATCAATCTATTTATAGTAAAAGAAAACTAACTAAATATCCTATTATTCCGGGATTCAACGGATATTCCCCATACGAACGTTGCAGTCCTGGTCTTCCGGGTTCAACATCTAAAACCCAACCGATTTGCCCGAGTCTTGAGGAGAAGAAGTCCACTTGAACGTTGGAGACTTGCACCTTCTAATCTGCACGTGGTTAAATCAGTCACTACCAGGATACCGTATCAGGATGTCACCAATATCCTGATCCGATATCCTGATCACAAATAAACAATCAAAACCAGAATATTAATCAGGATATATGTGCAGAAAATGACCCATAACAATTGTCCCCAAATATATCTGTTGGTATACCAATCCAATGGATATATTTTAAAACTTTATCTCGTAAACCAAGGCAATTAACACGAAATGACGATTGAAGTGACATTGTGTAACTTCCAATGCAACATTTACTCTTTACCCCCTATACCCAGCCTATATTAGCCGAGGGATTCTTCATTATGATCATCTCTATCTTCAAGCGAATTTCAGGTATTTTCTCTATTTTCCTTCCCTATTTTTCTTGTTTAAATCACTTATTCTTTTGTCGAGATTCTCCATGGCTACCCGCACTAGATCCCAAACGGCGGATTCTGTTCCCCCCTTTCACAAGCAAAACCTGCTTAAAGAACCCTCGAAAGAGGTGTGTTCATTTGATGATGCCGATATCGCGGCTTTTCAGGCTTCCGGTGCCTTTCCTGCCGGAACAATCTTCCATCCATTCGACCGAGAGGTCCGATCGGATTTTTGTTCCGACGAGTGGGTATGCTTTCTTGCTTATCCTTTCTCCATAGGGCTTCAGTACCCATTTTCAGCCTTCATATCTCGTTTCTTCGAGCTTACTGGCCTTAGCTTCGCTCAAACCATGCCCATGGTTTGGCGCGTATTAGTTACCTTGGAACGGATTAAGGCTCGCAACATGCTTGACTTGTGCATTGAAGATCTTCCGATGGCCTATCAACTAAGATCCCACGGTTCCAGCCGGTTCCTTCTATTTTCTATCTCCAAAGATCCTCTCATTCTTAAGGCTACCAAGAACGAGGATAAATGGAGAAGAAAATTCTTTTTTGTGAAAAGGGACTCCATTGACAGGGGTTTTGACCTTCCTAAGAGATGGTTGACTTCCGGTAGGATTTAGGGTTTTAGGAATATCCCCACTCATATCCCAAGACTACATCTTGAACTGATATCCTGCTATGTTTACTTTTTTGCAGCAAACTTCAAGGAATTAGCTCCCCCAAGTGCCGAATCGGAAGGAAGAATAAAAGAAATCTACAAGCTTCCGGAAAGTGAGAGGACCTTTACCCTGCTGCTTACAAATTCAAGTCAAAGATCAAGTTCCAACATGTCTGGTAAGCATATTTTCAGAAATTATTATTATTATTTTTTATCAAACTGATTATATTTTAAGGGTATAACAAGACTGAACGTATCTTCCCTTAAACAGTGCCGGTTATCAATCTTGAAGGCTTCCAACTCGATGAGTTGGATAGTTACTCTAGCCTCGCACCTGCCAAGCAAGAATCCAATCCGAAGCCAGCTGCCACTCCAAAGCCTTCCGGTTCAAAAACCGCTACTGCTCCCAAAGGTCCCCCCAGCATCCAGGACCCAAGCCTCCAGCTCCCGGAAGAGGAAGGAAGCAGATCACCCTGCTACCCCCCACGTGTTCCCGTTTGAGAATTATGGGTTCACAGAATCCAGCAAATTCATGACCGGCTTCCTCAACCAGGTTAGTATCCTTGACCTATATCCTGCATCATATGCTGGTTATAAATGTTTGTTAAGGCTAATACATGTTCTCTTATTTTGTAGGGTCTCGAACGTCTGGTATTCCTTTATGAAGACGCACGTGGCACAAACGTCATGCTAGAGAGTAAGTTGAAAAAGGCCGAAGCCACTATTGCAGACCAAGCAGTGGTCGCCACCGCTAAATCGAAGCGTTACGAAGTTAAATACAAGGCAATGGTCCAAGAGCACCAGGCTGCCATCCAGAAGGTCACTCACGAGGCTCAAGCCAAGTCCGATGCCGCCCAAGTTCAACATGAGCAGGACATGGCTTCATACCGGGAAAGCCTCAAGAATTCTGTTATCATCTCCCTTCTCCAGGCCAGACTGAAGATGGCTTACGAAGCCATGGCTATGGGATTCGAATGTCCTTCATGGAATATCAAGGCTTGGGAGATGAAACTGAAAGATCTTGGTGGTAACCCTGTGGAGCCCCTTCAAAGCCTGCTGCAGAGGAGCCCACTAAGGCGACCGAGAAGGTAGATGATGCTGGTGCTTCAAAGGATGCTGGTGGCGATGCTGGGACGAATGCTGGAGAGGATGCTAGAAGGGATGCCGGAGAAGATTTTGCTGATGAAGTCATGATGGAAGAGGGTGCTGCCCCTTAAAAGCAGTCAAGTGGGAGATGATGGATGTACGTGCCTAGGCCGGAGCCCACTTTTTTAATTCTGATGTTTGTGGTCTGTTTGAACAATTTACTTTTCCTGTCTTTGAACAATTTACATTTTCTGCACTAGAACAATATGATGACCAAAGGTGGATGGGTCCTGGGTTTCAGGATGAAGCCCTTGGTCATCAATTAGTATAATCTATTTTGAATGATGCAACGGTTGGAGGCGGATGGGTCTCGTTTTGAGATGAAACCTTCAACCGTTGCGTAAATACGGTAAAAAACTAATCGTGCTTTTGGAGGATGGGCCTCGGTTTGAGGTGAAACCAAAAGCACAACTTTTGACATGTTAATAATATAACCACCTTTTGACTTATTTGCTGTTGCTTTTTAATTTTTTGTCATGCATTGCTCAGTTTAGATTTCAACTTTGCAAAATTATTTTTTTAAAATATCCTGATCAACATACTCGGCGGTATCCTATGAAGACTTTCGTCAGGTAAGGTTTTTCAAAATTTCAAACAATTTAGATAAAGTCTTTAAAGAATAAATGATAGTTTATTTTTCAAAATCCGTTTTGATAATACTTGTTTGACCAGATTATTAGTTTTCAACCCAAGTATTATACCCCAAATATTCCAATCAAATATCCTGAAACATATCCCGAAAACACATTTTGAGAATATATCCTAAGGATATATCCTAATTAGGGTATTTAAGCCTTAAACATAGTTTCAAAAGTTCAAACAACTTATGTAAAGTTCACAAAGGAAAGATCATACCAGGAATAGAGTATAACCCTAGTATCGAACTTCACTCCTTTTGCAACTTCTTCCACTAAGATGTCCCCAGTCCGAGATACTTAGTACACTAGGTCCAAATTTGATCTTTTGAGCTCCACACAAAAGCCTTAGGAGGAATGTCCCCTGTGCATGAAGTCTTCGAACACTTAGAAAATTTTTTAATTCAAGTTCTAACTGTTTGGATAGTTCTTCTGTTACTGGGGTTAAACCCAAAAACATACTGGAGATAAATCCTTAGTATCCTGGGGAAAATCCCGTAAGTATCCTGGGAAAAATCCCTCATTTTCATGCGCTACAGGAAGGAGTGTATAAACTCCAAGACTTAGAAAGGTGATAACCTTTAAACCTTAGAGAGTATGAAAATACCCTTTCGTGAGAGAGGGTGATCAATCCTGATATACCTTTAGGATCCAGGATATAGTCAACAATAATGAAATTGCCAGCCACTTTTACATGGACTGGTCCCGCTATCTTGAACTATCCCTGGATAACTTGCGCTCCAGGCGGGGTGTTTAAACCCAATTCGAGATAAAGGTGAATACCTTTAAACCTGTGAAGGGATCAGGATCCCTTAAACGTGAGAGAGGGGGGCAATCCTCTAATCTTTCGAAGTATCCTGAATGTGTTTCCTGGAGCTATATCCCGAAGCATATACTGCAAAACAACTGTAAGCTAAGGTGGGTGTTAGCCTGGCAAACACCCCTCCGATGCTTAAGTCAGTAATGGGTTCAAAACAATAAATAATATCAAAACATATTAAAAGAGATAGAATCCATACCATCCTGAGTTGGAATTTAAATTCCAAACTCACTTGAAATAGAGCTTTAGATGTATAGCATTCCAGGATCTTGGTAGCATATCCCCCTCCATATTCTTGAGTCAGATGCTCCTTTTCCTGATTCTGATTCAATCTGATATGGTCCTTCCCATTTTGGAGCCAACTTTCCATCAGCAGGATTAGTAGTATTCTGGAAAGCCTTTCTCAATACCCAATCTCCAACCTGGAACCTTCTAGTCCTTATATTCTTGTTATATGCTTTAGATATCCTCAGTTGATATGCCGCCATCCTTAGCCTTGCTTCGTCTCTTGTCTCATCAATAGTATCCAATTCCTGGCATAGGACTTCAGGATTCTGCTTAGGATCCCGGAGGTTGGATCTTGCTGTAGGTATTACCATTTCTGTCGGGATCACCGCTTCTGCTCCAAATACCAAGTAAAACGGGGTTTGGCCAGTTGCACTTTTCACCGTTGTTCTATCAGCCCATAAAACAAAGGGTAATTCTTCTACCCATCTTCCCTTCTTAGCTCTAAGCCTTTTCTTCAAATTGTTGACAATTATCTTCTTTGAGGATTCTGCTTGTCCATTTGCTTGAGGATGTACCGGTGTGGATGTGATCATGTTGATTCCCCAACTCTTGCAAAAGTCAGTAGTCCTCTTACTTATAAACTGAGATCCATTGTCACAAATTATCTCAACTGGTACTCCAAACCTAGCCAGGATATTCCTTTTTATGAAGGACACCACTTCTTGATCTCTAACTTGAACAAATGCTTCAGCTTCGACCCACTTAGAGAAATAATCGGTCATTGCCAGCATGAAGACCTTTCCTCCTAGGGCCTTTTGCAAGTTTCCTACTATATTCATTCCCCACTTCATGAATGGCCAAGGGGAAGCTATAGGATAAAGTGGCTCGCCTGGCTGATGTAATATATTACTGTGTCTTTGACATGCATCACATCTCCGAGCGTATTCTACAGCATCTTTTCTCATCGTCGGCCAATAATATCCTGTTCTTAATACCTTTGAGAATAACAACCTGCCCCCAGTATGGTTACGACAATCCCCTTCGTGTATATCCTGAAGCACTTCTTTGGTTTCGGGATCCTCTAAGTACCTCAGATATGGTCCTGCAAGAGATTTCTTATACAAAACATTATTTATAATAATGAATCGTGATACCTTCATTCTAAAGGCCTTAGGATTCTCATCCTTTGGGATGTGTCCTTCCTTGAGGTATCTCATGATTGGAGCCGTCCAGGACTTAGGATCCTCTTCAGGATACTCATCATCAGGATCCTGAACACTTACTATTTCCCTATCCTGAGGATCTGTCGCAGGATACAGGATATGTAATATTGGTATTCGGGTCCCTTTCGGTATCCTGACTGATGATCCCAGATTTGCCAAGGCATCAGCTTCAGCATTATCCTCTCTTGGTACCTGTTCAAGTGTAAAAATATCAAAATATCCTGCTAATTTTTTGAGAATTTCGAGATACTCGATTAACTTCTCACCTTTAACTGCATATGATCCATTAAAATGATTAGTAATTAACAAAGAATCAACATATACTTGCAAACTTTTGATATTCATACTTTTAGCCAATTCTAATCCTGCAATTAAAGCTTCATATTCTGCTTCATTATTAGTGGTAGGAAACTCACATCTAATAGCCTGGGGTAATATGTCCCCCTGTAGCGATTTTAGTAGTATATCCAAATCTACACCTCTTACATTAGACGCACCATCAGTATATAATGTCCAGGATTCTAAGTTTTCTCCTAGCTGTTGTACTTCTAGGTCTACTTCATTTTGAATATCACTACTGAAATCAGCCACAAAGTCAGCTAAAGCCTGAGACTTTATGGCATTTCTAGGTTCATACACTAGATCATATGCACTTAATTTTACTGACCACTTAGCCATCCTACCTGACATTTCTGGTTTCCTAAGCACGTTTTTTATGGGATAGTTGGTTTTAACTGTTATGGGTGATTTTCTGAACATATATCCTGACTAATATTCTGCTTTTGATTGTTTATTTGTGATCAGGATATTGGTAACATCCTGATGTGATATCCTGGTAATGACTAACTTAACCACGTGCAGATTAGAAGGTGCGGGTCCCTAACGGTCAAGTGGACCTCTTCTCCTTAAGACTCGGGCAAATCAGTTATATGAGAGACGTTGAACCCGGAAGAAGTGGACTACAACGTTCACTTGAGGAATATTCGAAGCATCCCGGTTTAATAGGATAGTTAGTTGATTTCGTTTAACTATAAATAGATTGATCGGATCAGATTAAGTCACTCACTCTCTTTCGCACACTTTACTCTCTAGCTACTAGCAATCACTACACACAAACACTTGTACTCAAATTACATTGTAACACCTAGTTGATCCGCATCATATCCTGTAACAACCGTAAATTTATTTAGCGATTTCCGTAAATAATCACAAATTACTGAATATTTATATTTAAACATTCACGCTCAAATACGGGTTTATTAAAACTTTTCTAAATTTGAAAACAAAACAACATAGTGTGATTTAATTCACCGTTTTAGAATAACGACGAAACAACTTGCGAAAGCTTCATTTAGCGTGTGTTCGGTTCTTTCTCGACGCTTGATCTTCATCCGGGACTCTCTACATTCACCTATGATCAATACCAGCTTAAATGTTAGTATTGATAGTTTAAATAACGGTACTAGACAAGATAAGGATAATGGAAGGAAATCCAAACATTAATCTCTTGATCCCAAAAACAAGGATTTCAAACTAACCTCCACCGTAAGTTACGGTGGGCACCGTAAGTTACGGTGGGCACCGTAAGTTACGGTGGCCCCTGTTTTGAAATGCCCCCACCGTAAGACAGGGAGTATCTGGCGTAACGATATCAGCCCCACCGTAACTTACGGTGGGCACCGTAAGTTACGGTGGCCCCTGTATCAGCCCCTTCCATTTTTGCCGTTTTTGACACGAAAACTTTCGTATCTTTCAATCTGCGTATCCGTTTGATCTCCTGTTTCTTCCTACATGATCGTAATTTGATTTTCCATCTCGTGGAGCTTAAATCCGACCTTCAAGCTAATAAAATCCGGGATTTCTAAGCATTCAGTTTATCATTCAAAAACCACATTTTGACCCATTTGTATTTAAGACCTTCAAACGTGTTTCTAGTTAATCGTAAATCATAAACCAAGGTATTTGAATCAAAATAACTATCTTGGATTCATAAGTTTTGTTAATTACGCGGCAAACACCCGAGTTACGCGCGTAATTCGTTTTGACCCGTTTAGGGGATCTTTTATGCATTTTGGTCTAAAACTAACTCTTTTCTTTTCGTACTCCGTAATGCCACATCTAAATATCTGCTTATGTTCCATCACAATTATTTTTGTGGTGGATTTAACATAACTAACCTATTATCCCAAATTTACCCTTCGGTTGATCATTTTACGCAAATGACCATTTTTGTGCATTTGACCCTCAATTGTATATTCCTATAACTTTTATTCATATTTAATGATTCCAAAATCTTAATGCAAGTTCCTAAACAACCCCTATGAGTCGTTTGCCCAATATACCCTTCAAGGGTGTTTTGGTCAACTTTAGTCCCTCACTTTACGACGAAGGACTTTCGCTAAGTATTTGACCAAGAATAGTATGTTTAACTAAAAGCTTATTTATGCGTACCTGACTCGGGTCAAGGTATTGACCTGTTTACATAACTTTTTGCTTTAAATCTTTCTAGTTAAAGGAACGCATGTTTATGTTATTTCCTGTGATTACAAAACTCAACAAGCAATTGTCAAATGGTGTTAACAACACCATTTGACCCATTTAGCCTAATTGACCATTTATCCGTATGAGATGGTATTTAGTTACCATTTCATCCCTTTAAACCTATCCCGGTTTTCCTTTAAACTCATTTTACTCAAAACCGTTTTTATTTGTTCGTCATTACATGACTAATTTACCTTTTTTACCCCTTTTTCCATAATTCATGATTTCTTACCTTTTTATTCTTTCCGACTTGCATTGTATCATGCCGGAACATCGTATTTCAATTACTTAATATTATTCACAATCAATTTTCACTAGTAAGTGCATAGTAATTCAAAAGGGGGTGTAAGTTTAACTTACCTTGCATCCGAATTCGCTTTTCTTCTCGTGCTTGATTCGTTTGACCGCTTCTTTCCCAAGCCTCCACCTAGCTCGTTGAGCGACAAACTATCATCATTCACAAGGTGGTTAGATTAGTCATTTCAATTCACAACTTTTCCACCTTACATATTTTGTGACAACCCTCAATTTACATGTATTCCGTACAATTTATTTAATAATAATTTAAGTGCTTGGTGACTGTGTTGAAATATTTAACTGCTCTCTGATTACTGAACTATACTTACATGAGCATGTTAACATACTGGTAGTATACAGAAAAGTCACTAAATGGTCCGGTGTATTTTCCTATGTGTTAGGAATTTATTTCGTTACAAAAATATATAAATAAGACGCCTTACGGAACAATTAAACAATTTAACGGAACAGTGTCCGACCGAATAACCGGACATTACCCGAGACACTAAATTTTTGGCAGACACATTGTTTTATTATTTATGGCTAGTCATGATCCCCGTATGCCATAACACCCGCTAAAAATAAACCAACTAACTTACACCACCATTTTTCTTACATACTTACAATCTAACATTCTAGTTGCACATTGTCTACCTCAAGACCCCCCCACCCCAACGATTTTAGTCCTTGATGGACCCACCAAATTTTCCCCACCATACCTCCTAATCTTGTGTAAGATTTTAACATAATATTTTATTAGATGGTTACTTGATTGTGTAAGAAAAATATATGAAGCATCATGATATAAGTATGGTATTCTTACAACATATCTTCACCTTAAGATTTACACTCATTCCTTCACTCTTTCCCCCTCCCTCACTGTTACACATAACTGAAACCACAACCACTTCCAACATTCTCCATCTTCTTCATTTTACTAGTGCCTTTCAAAGATTCAAAGGACTCATGGAGGTTGCAACTTAAAGGAGCTTGTTCTAGTCTTTTTTTTCACCATCATTTTCTCATCACTTTGCATTAGATTCATCCCTAGCTATAAGCTAGTAGTAAGTCTCATCTTAACTTGTTTCATCTTGTTCGAAATTTATGATTTGTAGTATGTGTGTTGTTGTTTAAATCACTAAATAACGAGAATGCTAGAAAATGTGTAACATAAGTTATGAACATAAAAGCTACATAAAAGTTTACTTGTGGCTGATTTTTGAAGCGGAATCTTGTTGGTTTGAGGGTTGGGTAAATCATACTTGATGTTTAAACGTTGTTTTCTTGCTAAATCCATTGTTCGGACACTCGTTGATGCGATTTAGTAATGTTTAAACTTAAAAATAACATGCTGATGCATTTTTACAGCCGCCTTCAACAGGCTGTAAACGGACTTTAAAAACTCGAAAAACGGAATTTCAAAAGCCTAAATCGTGTCTTTTCGAAAAACGAAGAAAATGGCGCTGGAATCGTATTTTTCTAAGGTCGGTTACTATTTTAAAAATCTGTTTTCGTGACAGCAGCTAAGGCTGATTTTTACTGCAGAAAATTGGGCTGTGCGTTTTCGATCACAACTTAAAACCTGAACCGAACCAGCCCCTGAAACTTTTATCAAAAATGGTCACGGAGGTATTTGTGATCCTCGAACTGGAATTTCGATAAACGGACTTACGAAGAATTTTTGACGAATTTTTCCGTAAACTGTGATCAGAATGTAACAAATCTGATCACAGTTCGGTAAACGATTTTCTATAAATTACTGATAATGAACTAGACCCCGATATTTTTACACTATAATTTGTGGGTCGATTAGGACGTTCCTCAAAAATTTGGGAATTTTTGGAATAAGTTAAGTATTTTATTTAAATGTCCGAAAACAGCCGCTTTCGAATATAACTGCTGAATTGACATAAGTTGTGACTTGTGTGTTTAAATGTCGAGTATGCTATCGGTGAATGATCTAACATGTTATATGTGTTACGTGCAATATCGTATGTCTGTTTATGAGTGGGGAATGGATGGGAAGTTTATATGGGCATAAATCGTTAAAGTGTGTACCTGTTATGTGGACGAAGTAATGTGCAAATAAACCATACGTAGGATACGTGTTATGCATGAGAAACTGATTGTTGTTCGTACCTTATTAGGACGTGATTGACCGACCTTGACTGTTAACTATATTTGAGAACCTAACCGAGCAAACCGAGGTGAGTTCACACTCTTTCTAAGGCATGGGATTCCCAGGGGTTGGGAATGGGATTGAATAACTACTTGTACTATCATTACTATTAAACTATTTTTTACTGTCCTCGGATTGAAGGGCACGTACGTAAAACCTACGTACACGATCATAAGACCATCAACTCTATCACTTTAAGTCCCTCAATTATCGACTTAATCGCCGAGGCCTATGGCGAGCGGGTCATTAGTTAATAGCGCTATTAGGTTTAACAAACCTCACACCGTGCCAGTCGGACGGGCGTGTACTAATGGACTATGGGCAAAGGGTCAATGCTGATAGACATTGACTTAGGGCACCTCTTACATTTTCGTAGCAGTCGATACGCGTGGTCTAGTAACACATGGGAAACCCCCACTAATCTTCGCAAACATGTCAGAAAGATCGCGATGCAAACTTATACGATACATGGTTTTCAAAACGAACAGATAATTTACGAAACGAATGCTATAACTAAACAACCAACTGTGAATTCACTCAACTTTGTTGTTGACTCGTTGCTACATGCCTTACAGGTCGCTAAACATTTGGAGCTTGCACGAGGAAGGAGTCGTTGTGGTGTGCGGACGGTTATGTCCAGTGTTTAATGTTTAAAACATTATGAACTTATTAAACCTATGTGTTGGACTTTAAACTTATGAACTGCGAACTTATGTTTTGAACTTTACGTTTATGCTTCCGCTGTCTAAATTAAAAACTTGGTTAACTAGCTTTTGGTCACCAATCGTATTGTGGTTGTCTTCATTTACTTAAGTACGTTGTTCAGTATGATTGGTGGCTCGATCCTGGTCATGTCACGCCTCCAAGCGGTGATACCCCGCATGGTGGATTTTGGGGGTGTGACAGATTGGTATCAGAGCCATTGGTTATAGTGAATTTGGTTTTAAAAATGGAAAAGCTTTTTGATAAAACCAGACTATAACCTGTACAGTGCTCAACGATACACAACGACGCTTCGCTCCACGTGCAAGACTCGACACCATAAGTGGTATGATTTATGTTATATTGTCGGTTAGATAGTTCTCACCGTGTATTTGATAATGTGGTAATTGCTATTTGAACCTTGCGTGCTTACTCTCTACTATCGTCCCACACTTACGCACTTTCGCGACACTTTTCTCACCTACGTTGTTTCGTTGTGAAGATCATGAGTGGACGCTTGAACCTAACTCAAGCCCAGCTAGCGGCTTTGATCAACGAACGAGTTGCTGAGGCACTCGCAGCTGTTCCTGCAGGAGGTATAACCTGCCATATCAACTCACCTTAGGATGTTTAGATCCTACCTCCGCAAACCAACGCTCGTGCTTAACTTTGTCTTTTATTCTCGCGCAACAGGTCAATATGCTCAGCCTCCTGTGTGCACGTTCAAGACGTTCATGGACTGCCGACCTACCACTTTCAGTGGCACCGAAGGAGCAGTGGGCCTTCTTCACTGGTTTGAAAAGCTTGAGTCAGTTTTCGAAATGTGCGAATGCCCCGAAGACCGTAGGGTGAAATATGCTACCGGAACACTTGAAGGGGCTGCGTTAACCTGGTGGAAGGCGCAGGTTCAACTACTAGGACTGGCAGTTGCTAATGCCACACCCTGGAATGGTTTTAAAGAGCTGATCAAGGAGGAGTACTGTAGTCGGGATGACATCCACAAACTAGAAGTGGAATTTTACAATCTGAAGATGACGGGGTCTGAGATTGAGGCGTATACTAAAAGGTCAAACGAGCTGGCCATCCTGTGTCCAACTATGGTGGACCCTCCCATCAAACGAATTGAGCTGTATCTCAAGGGCCTTGTACCAGCAATTCAAAGTCACGTAACTTCAGCCAACCTGGGTACCATTCAGCAAATTATCAAGTTGGCTCATCGTCTCACCGACCAGGCGGTGGAGCAAAACAGGCTACCCAAACGTATCAGTGCCACAACTACTTCTGATGCACCTACCGACAACAAGCGAAAATGGGATGGAAACTCCAGTAAGGGTTCTGCTTCGGTTCAGTCCCAGCAGCGAAAGACTGATGACTACCAGAGTCCTGGTCAGCAATCCTCCGGTAATCAAGGACAGGGTGGGTATCGAGGAAACCACCCAAAGTGCAACAAATGTAACAGACACCATAGTGGTCAGTGCAACAAAGGTCGTTGTCAGAGATGTCATAAGTTGGGTCATGAAGCTAGGGATTGCAGCAGCCCGCGTCCTGCGAATCAGAATCGCCAACAACAACAAGCCCCACAGAACCACCAGCAGCAACATCAGCAGGGAAATAAAGGATGCTTTCAGTGTGGCGCTGAAGGCCACTTTAAGAAGAACTGTCCCCAGCTTAACCAGAATCAAAACAACAACAACAACCAGGGAAACGGGAATAACAATGGAGGCAACAACGGGGGTAACAACAATGGTAATGGAGCAAGGGGTCGTGCTTTCATGATTGGTCAAGGTGACGCAAGGAACGATCCCAACGTTGTGATGGGTAAGTTTCTTCTGGATGACTTCTTTGTTACTGTTTTATTTGATTCGGGTGCCGATACCAGTTATGTGTCTCTAAAAGTTAGTCAAATGCTTAAGCGCACTCCAACACTTTTGAACATCAAACACGCGGTAGAGCTAGCAAATGGTAAAAGTCTTGAAGCCACACATGTAGTTAAAGGTTATAGCCTCGTCTTAGCTGGTCAGACTTTCCCTATCGATCTTATTCCTATCACACTGGGTAGTTTCGACGTCGTTATTGGAATGGATTGGCTATCTCGGTATCAAGCAGAGATTGTTTGGAAGGAGAAAATCATCCGCATTCCTCGTTTTGGTGAAGACCCTCTTGTGATTCGTGGCGACAAGAGTGGTGCTGTCGAAGGCATCATCTCTTTCCTTAAGGCCCAGAAATGTCTACGAAAGGGCCACACTGCCATTCTAGCGCTCGTCACTGACACACCCACGGAAGAGAAGAGAATTGAAGACATTCCTATTGTGCGCAATTTTCCTGAGGTATTTCCTGAGGAATTGCCTGGTCTTCTGCCTCACCGCCAAGTTGAATTTCAAATCGAGCTAGCTCCTGGAGCAGCACCAGTAGCTCGAGCACCATATTGTCTAGCTCCATCAGAACTCGAAGAACTGTCCACACAACTACAAGAACTCTTGGAAAAGGGTTTTATTCGTCCTAGCTCTTCGCCCTGGGGAGCTCCAGTCTTGTTCGTAAAGAAGAAAGATGGTACCTTCAGAATGTGTATTGACTACCGCGAACTCAACAAGGTGACTGTGAAGAATCGTTATCCTCTTCCACGTATTGACGACTTGTTCGACCAGTTGCAAGGGTCGAGCTATTACTCCAAGATTGACTTGAGATCGGGATACCATCAGCTGAGGGTCCGAGATGAGGACGTCTCCAAAACAGCATTCAGAACTCGTTACGGCCATTACGAGTTTCTGGTTATGCCATTCGGGCTGACGAATGCACCAGCGGTCTTCATGGATCTCATGAACCGAGTGTGCAAGCCTTACCTGGATAAGTTCGTTATTGTGTTCATCGACGATATCCTGATCTATTCTAAGAGTCAGGAGGAACACGAGCAGCATCTACGACTTATGTTGGAACTTCTTCGAAAAGAGCAGTTGTATGCCAAGTTTTCGAAATGTGACTTCTGGCTTCGCGAAGTCCACTTTCTAGGCCATGTGGTAAACAAGGATGGGATTCATGTGGATCCATCCAAGGTTGACTCAATCAAGAACTGGCCTGCACCCCGCACACCAACAGAAATCCGCCAATTCTTGGGTTTGGCAGGATATTACAGAAGGTTTATCAAAGATTTCTCCAAGATTGCGCAACCTCTCACTTCACTGACTCAGAAGGGTGTCATCTATCGTTGGGGTGATGCACAAGAGTCCGCATTTCAACATCTAAAGGATAGACTTTGTAGCGCGCCTATCCTCTCATTTCCCGAAGGCACCGATGATTTCGTGGTTTATTGCGACGCTTCCATCCAAGGACTTGGTTGCGTATTGATGCAACGTGACAAGGTCATTGCCTACGCATCGCGCCAACTTAAAGTTCACGAAAGAAACTACACTACTCACGATCTGGAGCTGGGAGCAGTGGTATTCGCACTTAAGATATGGAGACATTACCTGTACGGTACCAAGTGAACCATTTACACCGATCACAGGAGTCTCGAGCATATCTTCCAGCAAAAGGAGTTAAACATGCGTCAATGCCGATGGGTTGAGCTCTTGAACGATTACGAATGCGCGATCAGGTACCATCCGGGCAAAGCCAATGTGGTGGCAGACGCCCTCAGTCGAAAGGATACCATACCTAGGCGTGTACGTGCTTTACAGCTTACCATCCAATCCAACCTTCCCGCTCAAATTCGAGATGCCCAGGTCGAAGCATTGAAAGCAGAGAACATCAGGGCTGAATCCTTACGAGGATCGAGACAACGGCTAGAACAAAAGGAAGACGGCGCCTACTATGTAACAGGGCGTATTTGGGTTCCACTCTATGGCAACTTACGCGAGCTTGTGATGGATGAAGCACATAAGTCTCGTTATTCGGTACACCCTGGTTCGGACAAGATGTACCACGACCTCAAGACCACATACTGGTGTCCTGGTATGAGAGCCCACATAGCAACCTACGTCAGCAAGTGCTTGACTTGTGCGAGAGTCAAGTCTGAATATCAGAAACCATCAGGCCTACTTCAACAACCGGAGATCCCGAAATGGAAATGGGAGCAAATTTCCATGGATTTCGTTACCGGCCTGCCCAGATCTCAACGCGGAAACGATACCATTTGGGTGATCGTAGATCGACTAACCAAGTCTGCACATTTTCTGGCTATCAAAGAAACGGATAAGTTTTCTACTCTTGCAGACATTTACCTAAAGGAAGTGGTATCGAAGCACGGAGTGCCAACCTCCATCATTTCTGATCGTGACGCACGTTTTACTTCTGAACTGTGGCAAGCAATGCACAAGTCCATTGGCTCACGTTTAGATATGAGCACCGCTTATCACCCGCAGACGGATGGGCAATCTGAACGCACCATCCAAACCCTTGAATTCATGCTTAGGGCATGCGTAATCGACTTCGGCAATGGCTGGGAAAAACACCTCCCGTTAGTGGAGTTTTCGTACAACAACAGCTACCACACCAGCATCCAAGCCGCTCCGTTTGAGGCATTGTACGGACGCAAATGCCGATCACCTCTCTGTTGGGCAGAAGTTGGTGACAACCAAATCACTGGCCCAGAACTTGTGGTAGATACCACCGAGAAAATTGCTCAGATACGACAGCGAATGGCGGCAGCTCGTGACCGTCAGAAAAGCTATGCTGATAAGGGAAGAAAACCACTCGAGCTCCAGGTTGGGGATCGAGTGCTACTCAAAGTCTCACCTTGGAAAGGTGTAGTCCGCTTTGGCAAACGAGGTAAACTCAATCCGCGTTATGTCAGACCATTCGAAGTCATTGAGAAAATTGGCAAAGTCGCCTACAGGTTGGATCTACCTGAAGAACTCAGCGGAGTTCACAATGTTTTCCATGTGTCGAATCTGAAGAAGTGTCTGTCAGATGAGACCCTCATAGTTCCTCTGAAGGAACTCACTATCGACGAACAGCTGCGATTCGTCGAGGAACCAGTAGAGATTACGGATCAAGATGTTAAGATCCTCAAGCATACCAGGATACCTCTGGTCCGAGTTCGTTGGAATGCTCGTCGTGGCCCAGAGTATACCTGGGAACGAGAAGACCAAATGAAACTCAAGTATCCCCAACTGTTTAAGAAAAACGCAACCACTACTGAGGCTGAAGCTACTGCAGAATTTCGGGACGAGATTCCAAATCAACGGGGGGATGATGTGACACCCCAGGAAAATCAGGAAAACAACGCAACTTAACTAGCTTCCTCAGTAACCACGCGCTAAATTTCGGGACGAAATTCTCTTAACAGGGGGAGAATGTGACAACCCTCAATTTACATGTATTCCGTACAATTTATTTAATAATAATTTAAGTGCTTGGTGACTGTGTTGAAATATTTAACTGCTCTCTGATTACTGAACTATACTTACATGAGCATGTTAACATACTGGTAGTATACAGAAAAGTCACTAAATGGTCCGGTGTATTTTCCTATGTGTTAGGAATTTATTTCGTTACAAAAATATATAAATAAGACGCCTTACGGAACAATTAAACAATTTAACGGAACAGTGTCCGACCGAATAACCGGACATTACCCGAGACACTAAATTTTTGGCAGACACATTGTTTTATTATTTATGGCTAGTCATGATCCCCGTATGCCATAACACCCGCTAAAAATAAACCAACAAACTTACACCACCATTTTTCTTACATACTTACAATCTAACATTCTAGTTGCACATTGTCTACCTCAAGACCCCCCCCCCCCCCCAACGATTTTAGTCCTTGATGGACCCACCAAATTTTCCCCACCATAGCTCCTAATCTTGTGTAAGATTTTAACATAATATTTTATTAGATGGTTACTTGATTGTGTAAGAAAAATATATGAAGCATCATGATATAAGTATGGTATTCTTACAACATATCTTCACCTTAAGATTTACACTCATTCCTTCACTCTTTCCCCCTCCCTCACGGTTACACATAACCGAAACCACAACCACTTCCAACATTCTCCATCTTCTTCATTTTACTAGTGCCTTTCAAAGATTCAAAGGACTCATGGAGGTTGCAACTTAAAGGAGCTTGTTCTAGTCTTTTTTTTTCACCATCATTTTCTCATCACTTTGCATTAGATTCATCCCTAGCTATAAGCTAGTAGTAAGTCTCATCTTAACTTGTTTCATCTTGTTCGAAATTTATGATTTGTAGTATGTGTGTTGTTGTTTAAATCACTAAATAACGAGAATGCTAGAAAATGTGTAACATAAGTTATGAACATAAAAGCTACATAAAAGTTTACTTGTGGCTGATTTTTGAAGCAGAATCTTGTTGGTTTGAGGGTTGGGTAAATCATACTTGATGTTTAAAAGTTGTTTTCTTGCTAAATCCATTGTTCGGACACTCGTTGATGCGATTTAGTAATGTTTAAACTTAAAAATAACATGCTGATGCATTTTTACAGCCGCCTTCAACAGGCTGTAAACGGACTTTAAAAACTCGAAAAACGGAATTTCAAAAGCCTAAATCGTGTCTTTTCGAAAAACGAAGAAAATGGCGCTAGAATCGTATTTTTCTGAGGTCGGTTACTATTTTAAAAATCTGTTTTCGTGACAGCAGCTAAGGCTGATTTTTACTGCAGAAAATTGGGCTGTGCGTTTTCGATCACAACTTAAAACCTGAACCGAACCAGCCCCTGAAACTTTTATCAAAAATGGTCACGGAGGTATTTGTGACCCTCGAACTGGAATTTTGATAAACGGACTTACGAGGAATTTTTGACGAATTTTTCCGTAAACTGTGATCAGAATGTAACAAATCTGATCACAGTTCGGTAAACGATTTTCTATAAATTACTGATAATGAACTAGACCCCGATATTTTTACACAATAATTTGTGGTTTGATTAGGACGTTCCGCAAAAATTTGGGAATTTTTGGAATAAGTTAAGTATTTTATTTAAATGTCCGAAAACAGCCGGTTTCGAATATAACTGCTGAATTGACATAAGTTGTGACTTGCGTGTTTAAATGTCGAGTATGCTATCGGTGAATGATCTAACATGTTATATGTGTTACGTGCAATATCGTATGTCTGTTTATGAGTGGGGAAGGGATGGGAAGTTTATATGGGCATAAATCGTTAAAGTGTGTACCTGTTATGTGGACGAAGTAATGTGCAAATAAACCATACGTAGGATACGTGTTATGCATGAGAAACTGATTGTTGTCCGTACCTTATTAGGACGTGATTGACCGACCTTGACTGTTAACTATATTTGAGAACTTAACCGAGCAAACCGAGGTGAGTTCACACTCTTTCTAAGGCATGGGATTCCCAGGGGTTGGGAATGGGATTGAATAACTACTTGTACTATCATTACTATTAAACTATTTTTTACTGTCCTCGGATTGAAGGGCACGTACGTAAAACCTACGTACACTCATACTTACTACTGTCCTCGGATTGAAGGGCACGTACGTAAAACCTACATACACGATCATAAGACCATCAACTCTATCACTTTAAGTCCCTCAATTATCGACTTAATCGCCGAGGCCTATGGCGAGCGGGTCATTAGTTAATAGCGCTATTAGGTTTAACAAACCTCACACCGTGCCAGTCGGACGGGCGTATACTAATGGACTATGGGCAAAGGGTCAATGCTGATAGACATTGACTTAGGGCACCTCTTACATTTTCGTAGCAGTCGATACGCGTGGTCTAGTAACACATGGGAAACCCCCACTAATCTTCGCAAACATGTCAGAAAGATCGCGATGCAAACTTATACGATACATGGTTTTCAAAACGAACAGATGATTTACGAAACGAATGCTATAACTAAACAACCAACTGTGAATTCACTCAACTTTGTTGTTGACTCGTTGCTACATGCCTTACAGGTCGCTAAACATTTGGAGCTTGCACGAGGAAGGAGTCGTTGTGGTGTGCGGACGGTTATGTCCAGTGTTTAATGTTTAAAACATTATGAACTTATTAAACCTGTGTGTTGGACTTTAAACTTATGAACTGCGAACTTATGTTTTGAACTTTACGTTTATGCTTCCGCTGTCTAAATTAAAAACTTGGTTAACTAGCTTTTGGTCACCAATCATATTGTGGTTGTCTTCATTTACTTAAGTACGTTGTTCAGTATGATTGGTGGCTCGATCCTGGTCATGTCACGCCTCCAAGCGGTGATACCCCGCATGGTGGATTTTGGGGGTGTGACATATTTTCTATGTCGAAACTAATAGTCGACTTTATCGTTGGTTAGTTTGACTTTTAAAAAGTCAATTACCTTGAATCATACAATAGGCACAATTAAGTTAAATCAACACTATGATTAGAGCGCATTTCAACCCATATTTCAAGTAATAAGTCAAACAAGGCAATTACGCGTTTCACTCGTAATTTCAACATATGAACATTCACTTAGGCATTTTAACAAACACCTTGTGGGCATAATTTTACATATTTACTAACTAGTTCATAACTAGTTATTTTTGCCAAGATTTACATCAAAAATCAACCCTCCATGTCTAGTGTTCATAAACTACATCTAGAACTTATATCATAACATCATTATTCATGAATTTAACACCCTAATCCAAGTGTTCATCACAATGACATAAAAACCCACTTAGCACATAAATGGGTAATAATCTATTTCACAATTCTCATCATTAATTCATCAAATCCTTACTAGGGTTTGTTCCTAGACATGGATTTATCCTAATTTCACTCTTACATCAAACATGCAAGCAATAATTTCGTTCATCATAAATTCATCAAGAATCTCAACTTCACTAAACATAAAAATTTAACATACATTGTGATCCCCTAAGCTTGGTGATCACGAATTTGTGTTAATCCATGCGATTTGGCTCTAAATTGCCCTTCAATTTGTTGAATCTTGATGAATTAGGGTTACACCCTTTTTTCTTCTTGCTCCTGGCGATTACACGCACACACACACTCTTAGTGTGTGTGTTGTGTGTTATTATTTGTTTTAAATGAATTTTAGTTTCCCACTTGTCAACATTAGTCCCTCATGTTTTTATTTTGATCAATTGAACCTATAATTCACTATTTATAACTTAGTCACATGTTACTAACTAGGTCATTTATTCCTAGTTAAATTTAATGGGTTGGGGAAGTCATAACCCGTTTTATTCTAAGTCCCATTAACTCGGGCCTTTCTTAACTTTATTTTCTCAAGCATTTATTTTCCTTTTTTAATTAATATTAGGATTATTTGTTTAAGTCCTAATATTCACCGGGTTAATTTTACCATTAACGGGATTTTATCCGTCTTTTAGTATTAACGTGGTTTGATTACCAAACCCGTTTTCGGGGTGTTACATATCCTGCACTGTATCCTGATATTTGAAGTAATAGAAGAACAAGGCAGCTACGATTGTCAGCTCCCGAGGTTTTGTGCTGGCGATCTAGATTGATCAAGGGCTTTCCTCATACATCTCGCGTCACCCTTTACTCTTTTGCTCATTGTTTGATCATAAATACAGCTTTATATCCTCGACTGTATCCTGAAACTGTTTTTGCAAATAACTTGATTAACATATTTTCGACACACATTTCTAGCACACTACCTCACTTAACTAATTTGATCACTTAATTGCTTCGGTAATTTTTGACCAAAACAATTTGGCGCCCACCGTGGGGCAAGTGGTGCTATTTCTACTAAAAGCTTTTGTAAAATCTTTACTTGGTTTTCTATTTTCAAAACTTTTTGCTACACTATTTTCAATGGCCTCAAGATCAAACATGAGCTCTTCCACCGTGTCTGCTACAACCTCTGCAACAATTGGTTCGGTGCTTCCACCACCTCCTCCGAGAATGCAAGCCTCTTCGCAAGGTACTGAAAGTCATGTGGCTCGGGATGTTATCCCTGCTCGCAATGTCCAGGGATCCGGTCCTGTTTTAGCTTCTAACAAAGAGATTCTAAATTTGTTTGGTAGTGTACAGGAACAGATGAGGCAGCAGCAGGAAACTAATCAGATGCTGATGAGAGAGATACAACTCTTGAAGTCTGGCCCGAGTCGGCCTGCTGAAGATACTGTCACTCCCTTGCAACCCAGGGCTTTGAACTTCAGTTCTGCAGTCAATACTGAGGATAACCGGGGGAATATTGTGCCTAGCCATTCCCAGAATCATACTCCTGATATACCTTCTTCAGTAAGAGTATCAACTGTGAGAAGCTCAGGATATGCTTCAGGATATGGCCAGAACCCCCAAGCTAGATTGTATCTAATAATAATAATACTCTTGCGACTAATGGTGTTGGATCTTTGCAAGATGCAGGTATGACATCAGCATTTTCCAGGGAGCTTCAAAAACTGAAGGACATGATATCCAGTGTACCTGGGGTGGCTCATCCAATTCCTGAAGTATCCCAGGACAGCCACAGGATATCCCGGTTTGCATATCCTATTTGTGATGCTGAAATCACAAAAAGATTTCAAACCCCCAACATGAAGCTCTATGACGGAACTACGGATCCTGAGGAGCATATTGCCCAGTATAGGGAAAGGATGGAAATCAACCCTATCCCTCCAGACCTCAAAGAAGCATGCTTTTGCAAGGGTTTCGGTTCTACCTTAACAGGATCAGCCTTAAAATGGCTGCTAAACGTTCCTCCTCACTTGACTACTTCTTTTGCTCATTTAGTTAATTTATTTAATAGTCAATTTTCTTGCAGCCGGAGTTTTGAGAAACTAACCAGTGACCTTTACAAGATAACTCAAGGACCTCAGGAATCCTTGAGGGATTATGTGAACAAGTTTAGTCGGGAATCCTTGGATATCCCACATCTTGATGTTGCAACGGCTGTGCAAGCCTTCAAGATGGGGTTGCAAAAAGATTCTCAATTTTACCAGGATCTTGTAATGAATCCTTGCAGGAATCTAGACGAAGCTCATAACAGGGCTTTAAGATACATTCGACTGGAGGATGATAAAAAGATGCAAGAGAGAATGAATTCATCCACAACCTATGAGTCAACCAACAGGAAATCAGAATCCTCGTATAAGCCATATCGCTCAAAGCCATATGGCAGAAATGATAGCAAAAAAGTGAATGCTGTTGAAGACGAGGATCCTGAGGAGTATCCTGAGTTGTCAGAATATTGTTTTTCTATTAACAAACCTGAACTAATGTATGCTATGCAGGGTTTAGGAGACAAAGCAAGATGGCCCCGAAAGAATCAACAAAACGCTGATTGGAAGGACAAGTCCAAATGGTGTGCTTTCCAGGAGGACTTCGAGCATGTTACTGAGGATTGCATCGCTTTGAGAAAAGAAATAAGCTATCTCTTGAGTAAGGGATATCTGAAGGACCTCTTAGGAAGAAAGAAGAATAAAGGTTAGGATCCTGAGAAGGATCCTGAACGGGCAGTATCACCTCCTACGGATGCAAAAATAATTAACTTTATTTCAGGAGTGTAATGGGCGAATTTCTGAGCTCATATCCTGGAAAATATCTTGAGTTCTATCTTGGTTAAATGATATGTGTGTTCAGTCCCGGGATACTAATTCATGATATTGGTAACATCCTGAATGATATCCTGAGGATTACTAACGGATTATGTGCAGGTACGCGGGTCAGAAGCTTGCAACGTCTATGAAGACTCATTCCCCGGAAGACTCGGTCTAAGTTGTTCAAGGAGAGACGTTGAGCCCGCTTTATTTGGTTCCAAACGGCTATTAATGGAATATTCGGAAGCATCCCATATTTATAGGAATTTTAGTTTCTTATTTGTAACTATAAATAGGTGGATAAATCAGATCGAATAGGACATCACAACCGTACTCATTACTCTTTCACACTTGTTCTCTCGCAATTTTCACTTTCACAGCAAACATTGTAACACTTAGCGATCTGGTCAATATCCTGCACTGTATCCTGACGTTTAAAGCAATAAGAAGAACAAGGCAGCTGCGATTGTCATCTCCCGAGGTTTTGTGCCGGTGATATAGATTGATCAAGGGCTTTCCTCGTACATCTCGTGTCACCCCCTTTACTTTTTGCTCATTGTTTGATCGTAGATACAGCTCAATATCCTGAGCCGTATCCTGAAAACTGTTTTTCTAAACAACTTAACCAGCATATTTTCAACACACTTTTTAGCACACTACCTCACTTAACTAATTTGATCACTTAATTGCTTCGGTAATTTTTGACCAAAACAATTTGGCGCCCACCGTGGGGCAAGTGGTGCTCTCTTTACTAAAAATCTTTGTGAAATCGTTAATCGGTTTTCTGTTTTCAAAACTTTTTGCCACATTGTTGACAATGGCCTCAAGATCAAACATGAGCTCCTCCACTGTCTCTGCTACAACTTCTGCTACTACTGGTTCGGTGCTTCCACCTCCTCCTCCAAGGATGCAATCTTCTTCACAACGTCAGGATATTATCCCTACTCGGAGTGTTCAGGGATCTGCTCCCATTTTAGCTTCTAATGATGAAATTCTAACCTTGTTTGGAAGTGTGCAGGAACAGATGAGGCAACAACAGGAAACAAACCAAATGCTGTTGAGAGAAATACAACTCTTAAAGTCTAGCTCGAGCAGATCCGCTGAGGATATCATCACTCCACTACAACCCCGAACCTTGAACTTCAGTTCGGCTGTGTATACTGAGGATAATAGGGGGAATATTGTGCCCAGCCATCCTCAGAATCATACTCCTGAAATACCCTCCTCGGTCAGGATGTCAACTGTGAGGAGCTCAGGATATGCTTCAGGATATGGGCAGAATCCTCAGACTGGTAACGTATCGAATAGCAATAATATCCATGCTACTAATAATAGTGGATCTTTGCAGGATGCAGGTATGACGTCAACATTTACTAGGGAGCTTCAGAAGTTGAAGGACATGATATCCAGTGTACCTGGAGTGGTCCAGCCGATCCCAGAAGTGTCCCAAGACAGCCACAGGATATCTCGCTTTGCATATCCTATCTGTGATGCTGAGATCCCAAAGAGATTCCAAACCCCCAACATGAAGCTTTATGATGGGACTACGGATCCTGAAGAGCATATTGCCCAGTATATGGAAAGAATGGAGATTAATCCTATCCCTCCGGAGCTCAAGGAAGCATGCTTGTGCAAGGGTTTTGGTTCTACCTTAACAGGATCAGCCTTGAAATGGCTCTTGAATGTTCCTCCTCATTCGATTACATCATTTGCTCACCTAGTGAACTTGTTTAATAGTCAATTTTCTTGTAGTCGAAGTTTTGAGAAACTAACAAGTGATCTCTACAGGATAACCCAAGGACCACAGGAATCCTTAAGAGATTATGTCAACAAGTTCAGCCGGGAATCCTTAGACATTCCGCATCTTGATGTTGCAACAGCTGTGCAAGCTTTCAAGATGGGGCTGCAAAAAGATTCTCAATTTTACCAAGACGTCGTAATGAACCCATGCAGGAACTTGGATGAAGCTCGAAACAGGGCCCTAAGATATATTCGATTGGAGGATGACAGAAAGATGCAAGAGAGGATGAACTCATCCAACACCTATGAGTCAACTAATAGGAAGTCAGGATCCTCATTTAAGCCATATCGCTCTAAGCCATATGGTAGAAATGAAAACAAGAAAGTGAATGCTGTCGAAGACGAGGATCCTGAAGAATATCCTGAATTATCTGAATATTGCTTTTCTGTTAACATTCCTGAATTGATGTATGCCATGCAGGGTTTAGGAGACAAGGCTAGGTGGCCTCGAAAGAATCAACAAAAAACTGATTGGAAGGATAAGTCCAAATGGTGTGCCTTCCACGAAGATTTCGGACATGTAACTGAGGATTACATTGCTCTAAGAAAAGAAATAAGCTATCTTCTAAGCAAGGGATATCTGAAGGATCTCTTAGGAAGAAAGAAGAATAAGGGTCAGGATACTGAGAAGGATCCTGAACGAGCAGCATCACCTCCCGCGGATGCCAAGATAATCAACTTTATTTCGGGAGGATCCGACATTTGTGGGACTTCGTATTCGGCGACCAAGAGACATGCAAAAGAAGCTAAGACCGAAAGGGGAGACAAACCAGTCAGGATGACTACCCTCACAACTGACAAAGTGATCACATTTGATGGTGATGACAGGGATGCTGTCCAGGATCCTCATCATGATGCTCTGGTAATAACATTATATGTGGCTAACCATTTTGTACGCAGGATATTGGTAGATAATGGCAGCTCCGTCAACATAATCCAACTAGAGACTCTGAAGAGAATGAATGTATCTCCAATGGATATCACTTCGAAGTCCACCGTGCTTGTTGGGTTTAGTGGAGAGGCTAGGAACACAGTGGGAGAGATAAAGCTACCAGTATATGTTGAAGGGGTCAACTCGATACAATGTTTCTGTGTGATGGACTCCCTATCCTGCTATAACATCATACTAGGCAGGCCATGGATCCATGATATGAAGGCTGTGCCATCAACTTATCATCAATGCATCAAGATCCCTACCCCTTGAGGGGTTGTCAAGGTTGATAGTGATCAGCAGGAAGAGAAGGAATGCTACACATCCTCAATGAAATCCTTAACCAAGCCTAGTACAGCATAGAAATTAAAGATGCGGGCCCAGGATATCGTGGAGGCTTCGGAGCAGGATACGAAGAAAATTATCCTAGATCAGGATAATCCTGATATCTCGGTGCTCGTAGGAACCAATATCCCTCAGGATATTGAAGAACAGTTAACTAACTTTTTGAAGTGCAGGATGTCAACGTTTGCATGGAAGCATGAGGATATGACAGGTATATCCAAAGACATTATCACTCACAAGCTTGGAATTGACAGGTCGTTCAAGCCCCTTCAGCAAAAGAGAAGGAAGTTTGCTCCTGAACGAAATACGATTATCCAAGAGGAAGTTGAAAGATTGTTGAAGTCCAGGATGATCAGAGAAGTCAAGTTTCCAAGATGGCTGGAAAACGTAGTCGTGGTATAGAAGAAAAATGGGAAATGGAGAGTCTGTGTAGACTACGCAGACCTGAATAAGGCTTGTCCCAAAGATCCATTTCCTCTTCCTCATATTGATGCAATGGTGGATGCTACTGCCGGGCATGAGATGTTGACCTTCATGGATGCATCCTCAGGATTTCAGCAGATTTAAATGGAGCCTTGGGACCAGGAGGATACTGCCTTCATGACACCAACATGTATTTATTGTTATACTGCTATGCCTTTCGGTTTGAAAAATGCAGGTGCAACATATCAGAGATTGGTAAACATGATGTTCAAAGACAAGCTGGGGGACACCATGGAGGTATACATCGACGATATGGTGGTAAAATCAAAAAAGGCTGAGGATCACCTCCAGGATATTAAGGGAGCATTTGATATCCTGGATCAGTATAACATGAAACTAAATCCTGCTAAGTGCCATTTCGGAGTGGGGGCAGGAAAGTTTCTAGGATATATGGTGACCAAAAGAGGAATAGAGGCGAGCCCGGAGCAGATTAAAGCCATCTTGGATATCAAATCACCTTCAAATATGAAGGATGTCCAACGGTTAACAGGGCGAGTTGCAGCATTGAACAGATTTATCTCAAGATCCTCCGAGAAATGTAAGGAATTTTATGATATCCTGAAGAAAAACAAGAAGTTTGAATGGGGAGAGAAGCATGAAGCAGCCCTGTAGGATTTGAAGCAGTATCTTTCAACTGCACCTCTATTGATGAAGCCTGAGAATGGTGAACCACTGTCCCTATACCTCGCAGTATCAGGGAATGCTATAAGTACCGTCCTTATAAAGGATCATGAAGGTCAGCAATATCCTGTTTATTATGTTAGTAAAAGTTTGTTAGATGCTGAAACTAGATATTCTTATTTAGAAAAGTTGATACTAGCACTAGTTATGGCATCAACGAAGCTTAGATATTACTTTGAGACACATAGGATTCATGTTAAAACCAATTATCCTATCAAAAATGTGCTTAGGAAACCCGAGATGTCAGGTAGGATGGCCAAGTGGTCAGTAAAGTTAAGTGCTTATGACTTAGTGTATGAACCTAGAAATGCCATAAAATCGCAGGCCTTAGCCGACATTGTGGCTGATTTCAGTAGTGACATTCAGGATGAGGTAGACCTAGAAGTCCAACAATTAGGAGAATTCTCAGGATCCTGGACATTATATACCGATGGAGCATCTAATGTTAGAGGAGTAGGATTGGGAATACTACTAAAATCGCCACAGGGGGACATATTACCCCAGGCTATTAGGTGTGAATTCCCTGCTACTAATAAGGAAGCAGAGTATGAGGCTTTAATTGCAGGATTAGAGTTGGCTAAGAATATGAATATCAAGAATTTGCGAGTATATGTTGACTCCTTGTTAATTACGAACCATTTTAATGGATCCTATGCAGTTAAGGGTGAGAAATTAATCGAATACCTCGATATTCTCAAAAAATTTACAGGATATTTCGATGTTTTTACACTTGAACAGGTACCAAGGGAGAATAATGCTGAAGCAGATGCCTTAGCAAATCTGGGATCATAGGTCACGATACCAGAAGGGACCCAAATACCAATATTACATATCTTGTATCCTGCAACGAATCCTCAGGATAAAGAAGTAGCGGGTATTCAGGATCCTGGAGCGGAGTATCCTGAGGAGGATCCTAAATCCTGGACGGCTCCAATCATGAGATATCTCAAGGAAGGACACATCCCCAGAGATGAAAATCCTAAGGCATTTAGGATGAAGGTATCACGATTCACTATTATAAATAATGTTTTATACAAGAAATCTCTTGCAGGACCGTATTTGAGGTGCTTGGAAGATCCTGAAGCCAAAGAAGTACTTCAAGATATACATGAAGGGGATTGTGGTAACCACACTTGGGGCAGGTCATTGTTCTCTAAAGTATTAAGGACAGGATATTATTGGCCAACAATGAGGAAAGATGCTATAGAATATGCTCGAAGGTGTGATGCATGTCAAAGGCATAGTAACATACTACATCAACCAGCTGAACTGCTATATCCTATAGCTTCCCCTTGGCCATTCAGGAAATGGGGGATGGATATAGTAGGGAAGTTACCAAAAGCTCCAGGAGGAAAAGTCTTTATGCTAGCAATGACGGATTATTTCTCTAAATGGGTTGAAGCTGAAGCATTTGTACAAGTTAGAGACCAAGAAGTAGTATCCTTCATAAAGAGGAATATCCTGACCAGATTTGGAGTACCAGCTGAAATTATTTGCGACAATGGATCTCAGTTTATAAGCAAGAGGACTACTGACTTTTGCAAGAGTTGGGGAATCAAAATGATCACGTCTACTCCGGTACATCCTCAAGCGAATGGACAAGCTGAATCCTCAAACAAGATAATTGTCAATAAATTGAAGAAGAGACTTGGAGCCAAAAAAGGAAGATGGGCAGAAGAATTACCCTTTGTTTTGTGGGCTGATAGAACAACGGTAAAGAATGCAACTGGCCAAACCCCATTTTCCTTGGTATTTGGAGCAGAAGCAGTGATTCCAATGGAAATGGTGATACCTACCGCAAGATCTATCCTCCGGGATCCTGAGTAGAATCCTGAAGCTTTATGTCAGGATTTGGACACTATAGATGAAGCAAGAGATGCAGCAAGGCTAAGGATGACAGCATATCAACAAAGAATATGCAGAGCATATAACAAGAATATAAGGACTAGAAGATTTCGAGTTGGTGATTGGGTGCTAAGAAAAGCTTTTCAAAATACCACTAATCCTGCCGATGGAAAGCTGGCTCCAAAATGGGAAGGACCATATGAGGTTGAGTCAGAATCAGGGAAAGGAGCATACAGACTCAGGACTACAGAGGGGGATATGCTACCAAGATCCTGGAATGCTATAGACTTAAAGCTCTATTTCAAGTAAGAATAGAATTTAATTTCTATCTCAGAATGGTATGTATTCTATCTCTTTTAAACGTATTTGTTTATTATCTTGAACCCAATACTGACTTAAGCATCGGAGGGGTGTTAGCCAAGCTAACACCCACCTTAGTTTACAATTGTTTTGCAGCATATGCTCCAGGATATAGCTACAGGATATGCATTCAGGATAACTCGAAAGATTAGAGGATTGGCCCCCTCTCTCACGATTAAGGGATCCTGATCCCTTCAAAGGTTTAAAGGTATTCACCTTTCTCTCGAATTGGGTTTAAACACCCCGCCTGGAGCGCAAGTTATTCGGGAATAGTTCAAGGTGGCAGGACCAGTTCATGTAAAAGTGGCTGACAATTTCGTTACTATTGGCTATATCCTGAATCCTAAAGGTATATGAGGATTGATCACCCTCTCTCACGAAAGGGTATTTTCATACTCTCTAAGGTTTAAAGGTTTTCACCTTTCTAAGACTTGGAGTTTATACACTCTCGCCTGCTGCGCATGAAAATCTGGGTTTATCCCCAGGATATTAAGGGTTTATCCCCAGTATATCAGGGTTTATCCCCAGTATGCCAAGGATTCATTTCAGGATATCAAGGGATTTACCCTGGGGTGTTCAGAATTTATTCAAGCCAAAGTTTGGATACATTTACATTTCTGTGTTGAACACAGGGGACATACATTATACAATTCAAAGGATGGATCCAAGTTTGTAAGTGTGCACTGGGGACATTCCTATGGTGGAAGATTGAAATTGATTCTTTAAGAATCTCTGGTATGATCTCTCCTTTTTATTTGGATAATTTATAGGTTGTATTTCAGTATCCTGAGCAGGATATCTTTCAGGATACACTTACAATGGGTTCCCAAATATGATCAAACAAAACTGTTTTCATAAGTAAAATTTATGTAGTAAAGGTATAACAACAAAAATAAAGCTAAAGGAAAGTTATATTATTAGCATACCAAAAGATGTGCTCTTGGTTTCACCTTAAACCAAGGTCCATCCACCAAGAGCACGGATAGTTCCTTACCATATTTACTTAACAGTTGAGGGTTTTGTCTCAAAACCAAGACCCATCCACCTCCAACTGTTATATTGTTCAAGAGCAAACATACTAAGGGTGATGGCCAAAGGCTTCATCCTGAAACTCAGGATCCCTCCACCTATGTCCATCATATTGTTTAAGTGCAGAAAAGTAACATGCAGGAAAAGTAAATTGTTTGGGATTACAAGCCAACGATCAAATTTAAAAAAGGTGGGCTTCGTCCTTGGCACATATATCCATCATCGCCCACCTGAATGCCCTCACACAGCGCCATCTTCAACAACCTTCTTCATCTTCTTGGCCTCAGCATCCTGAGCAGCATCTTCACCAGCATCCTTCTTATCTCCAGCCTTGTCCATCACCTCTGCTGACTTAGAGAATTCTCCAGCTTCAGTAGGAAGTGGCACAGCCTTGCCTCCAAGCTCCTTCAGCTTGGCCACCCAGGATTCAACCGGCCAGGATGGGCACACGAGGCCTGTCTCCTTGGCCTCATAGGCCATCTTGATGCGAGCTTGTAGCAGGGAGACGATAGCAGAGGCTTTGATTCCTTCCTGGAAAGAAACCATGGCCTGTTCATGCTCCATTTGGACGGTGGCATGCTTGAGCTCAGCATCCTGGGTGACCTTCTTCAGCTTGTCCTCATAATGCCGGGTCTTTACTTCAGCAATGGCTCCTTGGTCAGCAACGGTGGTCTCAAGCTGTTTAATCCGGGCTTCCTGGAATGTACTTGTGCTGCAGGCATCGGTGTAAAGGTGGAGCAAATGCTGGAGGCCCTGCACATCAAATTCAGGTATGAGACAATGTATTAACCAGGATATCCTATCAGGGTATATGTGCAGGATATAAAGCAGGATATTACCTTGTTGAGGAAGGATGTCATTGGCTCTAAGGAGTCAGAAAAGCTGAGTTCATCATAGGAGAACCCTTCTGGACATGGAGCACTGACTTCAGGACCTTTCCTCTTTTTTTCTGTGGAAGCACGAGTCCTCGGATTAGCCTTAGGAGCCGGGAGCGGCTTGGAGCTGGTGGCAGCAGGGGTCTCTTTCTTGACCATAACTGGAGTAGGGTAACTGTCAAGTTCATCAAGATCAAGGAAGACCAGAACCTTGCTGGAGTCTGCATACAGGGAGTAAAATTTCTCCTAAGTATATCAAATAAAAACATATATGTACAGGATACTATGCAGGATCCTTACCAGACATGTCTGCACTGGAAAGAGGGCTTGGAGATGGTCGAGACGGGTTAAAACTTCTTTCAGCCTCTGGGAGGAGTCTGATAGCGTCAATTCTTTTCTTTGAATCGGCAAAGGGAGGTGCAAGCTTCCTAAAATCAGCTGTATACAAAACAATAAACAGAAAGTTGATCAGTTCAGGATATGGAACAGGATAAGAGGCAGGATTGCCCTTAAACCCTAAATCCTACCCTTTCTCAACCACTTCACCGGATATTCCGTTCCACCAGGGATTGAGTCTCTTTTTACAAACAAGAACTTAGATTGCCAATTCTCTTCGTTCCTGGTGGCACGAAGTATCAGCGGATCGCCGGAGGTGGAATAAAACAAAAATCTACAGGATCCGTGACATCTAAGCCGGTATGCTAAGGGCAGGTCATGAACGGAAAGGTCAGGGATGTGATTCTTCTTGATCTGGTCAAGAACGGACAAGACTCGCCAAAGCATCGGCATTGTTTGGCTAAAAGATATTTTTGTAATGTTGAAGAACTCGGTGATAAAGTCTGGAAAGGGGAACCGTAATCCTAAGGTGAAAGGAAAGGCACTAAAACACAACCACTCGCCGGAAACCATGTCTGACCAGATTTCCCGGTCAAACGGCCGGAATACCGTCCCTTCCGGGAAGATACCGGAGGATTTGAGGGCCGACAAGTGGGCACTATCAAAAGAGCATATCTCTTTCTCCGGTTCTTGGAGAAGATTCTGCTGGATAAAGGTGGGAGCCGAGTCACCAGAACTGGATCTTGTCTGTCTTGCCATTTGATCGCCTGATTTTTTTGACCGGAAAGGGAGAATGAAGATGAAGATTAGAGAGAGAATGTTTACCTTTTCCTTATCGATAATGGTTAAAAAAGAGATGAGGATGAGAAGATATAGGGTGCAATGAGTAAATATAGGCTGAGTAGTTGCAAATCGGTCACATCATGGGTCTAATCTCTTAATTGCCTCGATCTTCGTAAAAAATGTAACCGTTAGTGGCATGATACTAAACGGTAACATTTTTTGGGGACAATTGTTATGGGCGAATTTCTAAGCTCATATCCTGGAAAATATCTTGAGTTCTATCTTGGTTAAATGATATGTGTGTTCAGTCCCGGGATACTCGTTCATGATATTGGTAACATCCTGAATGATATCCTGAGGATTACTAACGGATTATGTGCAGGTAAGCGGGTCAGAAGCTTGCAACGTCTATGAAGACTCATTCCCCGGAAGACTTGGTCTAACTTGTTCAAGGAGAGACATTGAGCCCGCTTTATTTGGTTCCAAACGACTATTAATGGAATATTCGGAAGCATCCCATATTTATAGGAATTTTAGTTTCTTATTTGTAACTATAAATAGGTGGATAAATCAGATCGAATAGGACATCACAACCGCACTTACTACTCTTTCACACTTGTTCTCTCGCAATTTTCACTTTCACAGCAAACATTGTAACACTTAGCGATCTGGTCAATATCCTGCACTGTATCCTGACGTTTAAAGCAATAAGAAGAACAAGGCAGCTGCGATTGTCAGCTCCCGAGGTTTTGTGCCGGCGATCTAGATTGATCAAGGGCTTTCCTCGTACATCTCGTGTCACCCCCTTTAGTTTTTGCTCAATGTTTGATCATAGATACAGCTCAATATCCTGAGCCGTATCCTGAAAACTGTTTTTCTAAACAACTTAACCAGCATATTTTCAACACACTTTTTAGCACACTACCTCACTTAACTAATTTGATCACTTAATTGCTTCGGTAATTTTTGACCAAAACAAGGAGGATCCGACATATGTGGCACATCATATTCTGCGGCAAAAAGACACGCGAAGGAAGCCAAAGCAGAGAGGGGAGATAAGCCGACAAGGATGTCAACCCTCACAACTGACAAAGTCACCACGTTCGATAATGATGATAGGGATACTGTCCAGGATCCCCATCATGATGCCTTAGTAATAACGTTATATGTTGCCAACCATTTTGTACACAGGATATTAGTGGATAATGGCAGCTCAGTCAACATAATTCAGCTGGAAACATTGAAGAGGATGAATGTATCTCCGATGGACATTACTTCGAAGTCCACTGTGCTCGTTGGTTTCAGTGGAGAAGCTAGGAATACCGTAGGAGAGATAAAGTTGCCCGTGTATATTCAAGGGGTCAACTCAATGCAACGCTTTTGTGTCATGAACTCTTTATCCTACTATAATATTATACTAGGTAGGCCTTGGATCCATGATATGAAAGTTGTTCCGTCAACCTACCATCAATGCATCAAGATCCCTACCCCTTGGGGAGTTGTCAAGGTGGAAAGTGATCAACAGGAAGCAAAGGAGTGTTATTCTTCTTCGATGAAATCCTCAACAAAGCCTAGTGCAGCATAGCAATTAAAGATTCGAGGCCAGTATATCATGGAGGCTTCAGAGCAGGATGTAAAGAAAGTGATCCTGGATCGGAATAATCTGGATATCTCGGTGCTCGTGGGAAACAATATCCCTCGGGATATTGAAGATCAATTGACTAATTTTTTGAAATGCAGGATGTCAACATTCGCATGGAAGCACGAGAATATGACAGGTATTTCCAAGGATATTATAACACATAAGCTCGGTATTGACAGGTCATTCAAGCCTGTCTAACAAAAGAGAAGGAAGTTTGCTCCAGAGTGAAATGTGATCATCCAAGAGGAAGTTGAAAGACTACTAAGGAGCAAGATGATTAGGGAAGTAAAGTTTCCTAAGTGGCTGGCGAATGTAGTTGTGGTGCAAAAGAAAAACAGGAAATGGAGAGTTTGTGTAGATTACACAGACTTAAACAAAGCTTGTCCCAAAGACCCATTTCCTCTTCCTCATATTGACTCAATGGTGGATGCTACTGCCGGCCATGAGATGTTAACCTTCATGGATGCATCCTCAGGATTCCAGCAGATCCAAATGGAACCTTCAGACCAGGAGGATACTGCCTTCATGACACCAATAGGTATTTATTGTTACACTGCTATGCCCTTTGGTTTGAAAAATGCAGGTGCAACATATCAAAGATTGGTGAACATGATGTTCAAAGACAAGCTGGGGGACACTATGGAGGTGTACATCGATGACATGGTAGTAAAATCTAAAAAGGCTGAGGATCACCTCCAGGATATCAAGGGAGCATTTGATATCCTGGATCAGTATAACATGAAGCTAAATCCTACTAAGTGCCATTTCAGAGTAGGGGCAGGAAAGTTTCTAGGATATATGGTGACTAAAAGAGGGATAGAGGCAAGCCTGGAGCAGATTAAAGCTATCTTGGATATCAAATCACCTTCAAATATGAAGGATGTTCAACGGTTAACAGGGCGAGTAGCAGCATTGAACATATTTATTTCAAGATCCTCGAAAAAGTGCAAGGAATTTTATGATATCCTGAAAAAGAATATGACGTTCGAATGGGGAGCAAAGCATGAAGCAGCCTTGCAGGATTTGAAGCAGTATCTTTTAACTGCACCCCTATTGATGAAGCCTGAGGATGGTGAACCATTATCCCTGTATCTTGCACTATCAGGGAATGCAGTAAGTGCTGTCCTTGTAAAGGATCATGAAGGTCAGCAGTATCCTGTTTATTATGTTAGTAGAAGTTTATTAGATGCTGAAACTACGTATTCTCACTTAGAGAAACTGATATTAGCCATAGTTATGGCGTCAACAAAACTTAGACATTATTTTGAAACACATAGGATTCACGTTAAAACCAACTATCCTGTTAAAATGTGCTTAGGAAACCCGAGATGTCAGGTAGGATGGCTAAATGGTCAGTGAAATTAAGTGCCTTTGATCTAGTATATGAACCTAGAAATGCCATAAAGTCTCAGGCTTTAGCTGACTTTATGGCTGATTTCAGTAGTGATATTCAAAGTGAAGTAGACCTAGAAGTACAACAGCTAGGAGAAAACTTAGACTCCTGGACGTTATATACTGATGGTGCATCTAATGTAAGAGGTGTAGGTTTGGGTATACTATTAAAATCGCCACAGGGGGACATATTACCCCAGGCTATTAGATGTGAGTTCCCTGCCACTAATAATGAGGCAGAATATGAAGCTTTAATTGCAGGATTAGAATTGGCTAAAAGTATGAATATCAAGAGTTTGCAAGTATATGTTGATTCTTTGTTAATTACTAATCCTTTTAATGGAACCTATGCAGTTAAAGGTGAGAAGTTAATCGAGTATCTCGAAATTCTCAAAAAATTAGCTGGATATTTCGATATTTTTACACTTGAACAGGAACCAATAGAGGATAATGCTGAAGCTGATGCCTTGGCAAATCTAGGATCATCAGTCAGGATACCAGAAGGAACCCAAATACCAATATTACATATCCTATATCCTGCGATGGATCCTCAGGATAAGGAAGTAGTAAGTGTTTAGGATCTTGATGATCAGTATCCTGAGAAGGATCCTAAGTCTTGGATGGCTCTAATCATAAGATATCTCAAGGAAGGACACATCCCAAAGGATGAGAATCCTAAGGCCTTTAGAATGAAGGTATCACGATTCACTATTATAAATAATGTCTTGTATAAGAAATCTCTTGCAGTACCATATCTAAGGTGCTTAGAGGATCCTGAAACCAAGGAAGTACTTCAGGATATACACGAAGGGGATTGTGGTAACCATACTGGGGGCAGGTCGTTGTTCTCAAAGGCATTAAGAACAGGATATTATTGGCCGACGATGAGAAAGGATGCTGCAGAATATGCTCGAAGATGTGATGCAAGTCAAAGACACAGTAATATATTACATTAGCCGGCCGAGCCACTTTATCCCATAGCTTCCCCTTGGCCTTTCATGAAGTGGGGAATGGATATAGTAGGAAAATTGCCAAAGGCTCCAGGAGGAAAGGTCTTCATGCTGGCAATTACCGATTATTTCTCTAAGTGGGTCGAAGCTGAAGCATTTGTTCAAGTTAGAGATCAAGAAGTGGTATCCTTCATAAAAAGGAATATCCTGACTAGGTTCGGAGTACCGGCTGAGATAATTTGTGACATGGGTCTTAGTTTATAAGTAAGAGGACTACTGACTTTTGTAAGAGTTGGGGAATCAAGATGATTACATCCACACCGGTACATCCTCAAGCAAATGGACAAGCAGAATCCTCAAACAAGATAATTGTCAACAACCTGAAAAAGAGACTAGGAGCTAAAAAAGGAAGATGGGCAGAATAATTACCCTTTGTTTTATGGGCTGATAGGACGACGGTGAAAAGTGCAACTGGCCAAACCCCATTTTCCTTGGTATTTGGAGCAGAAGCGGTGATCCTGACAGAAATGGTAATACCTACAGCAAGATCCAACCTCCGGGATCCTGAGCAGAATCCCGAAGTCTTATGCCAGGAATTGGACACTGTTGATGAAACAAGAGACGCAGCAAGGCTAAGGATGGCAGCATATCAACAGAGGATATCTAAAGCATATAACAAGAATATAAGTACTAGAAGGTTCTAGGTCGGAGATTGGGTATTGAGAAAGGCTTTCCAGAATACTACTAATCTTGCTGATGGAAAGTTGGCTCCAAAATGGGAAGGACCCTATGAGATTGAATCAGAATCAGGAAAAGGAGCATACCGACTCAAGAATATGGAGGGGGATATGCTACCAAGATCCTGGAATGCTATACATCTAAAGCTCTATTTCAAGTGAGTTTGGAATTTAAATTCTAACTCAGGATGGTATGTATTCTATCTCTTTCATTAAATTTTAATATTATTTATTGTTTTGAACCCATTACTGACTTAAGCATCGGAGGGGTGTTAGCCAGGCAAACACCCACCTTAGCTTACAGTTGTTTTGCAGTATATGCTTCGGGATATAGCTCCAGGATATACACTCGGGATACTTCGAAAGATTAGAGGATTGGCCCCCTCTGTCACGATTAAGGGATCCTGATCCATTCACAGGTTTAAAGGTATTCACCATTCTCTCGAATTTGGTTTAAACACCCCGCCTGGAGCGTAAGTTATCCAGGGATAGTTCAAGGTGGCGGGACCAGTTCATGTAAAAGTGGCTGATAATTTCGTCACTGTTGGCTATATCCTGGATTCTCAAGGTATATGAGGATTGATCACCCTCTCTCACAGAAGGGTATTTTCATACTCTCTAAGGTTTAAAGGTTATCACCTTTCTAAGTCTTGGAGTTTATACACTCCCGCCTGTAGCGCATGAAAATATGGGATTTTCCCCAGGATACTTATGGGATTTTCCCCAGGATACTAAGGATTTATCTCCAGTATGTTTTTGGGTTTTCACCCAGTAACACAAGAACTGTCCAAACAGTTAGAATTTGAATTCAAAAAAATTTCTAAGTGTTCGAAGACTTTATGCACAGGGGACATTCCTCCTAAGGCGATTATGTAAGGCCCAAGGAATCAAACTCAAACCTAGTATACTAGGTATCTTGGACTGGGGACATCTTAGTTGAAGAAGTTGCAAAAGGATTAAAGTTCGATACTAGGGTTACACTCTATTCCTGGTATGATCTTTCCTTTGTGAACCTTACATAAGTTGTTTAAACTTTTGAAACTGTGTTTAAGGCTCAAATATCCTGATGAGGATATATCTTTAGGATATGTTCTCAAAATGTGTTTTCGGGATATGTTTCAGGATGTTTGATTGGGATATTTGGGAAATAATACTTGGGTTGAAAATTAGTACTCTGGTCAAACAAGTGTTATCAAAACGGATTTTGAAAAATAAACTATCTTTTATTCTTCAGAGACTTTGTCTAAATTGTTTGAATTTTGAGAAGTCCTATTTGACGAAAGTATTCGTAGGATACCACTGAGTATATTGATCAGGATATTTTCAAAAAATAATTGCACAAATTTTGCAAAGCTAAAATTGAAACTAAGTAATGAATGACAAAAAATTAAAATGCGACAACAAGTAAATCAAAAGGTGGTTATATTATTAACATGTCAAAAGTTGTGCTTTTGGTTTCACCTCAAACCAAGGCCCATCCGCCAAAAGCACGATTAGTTTTTACCATATTTACGCAATGGTTGAAGGTTTCATCTCAAAATAAGATCCATCCGCCTCCAACCGTTGCATCATTCAAAACAACTTATACTAACTGATGACCAAGGGCTTCATCCTGAAACCCAGGACCCATCCACCTTTGGTCATCATATTGTTCTAGTGCAGGAAGTGTAAATTGTTCAACGATAGGAAAACTAAATTGTTTAAACAGACCACAACCATGGAATTTAAAAAAGTGGGCTCCGGCCTCAGCACGTATATCCATCATCGCCCACTTTGCTGCCTCTAAGGGGCAGCTCCTCCTTCCGTCATAACCTCGTCGGCAGCATCCTCCCCAGCATTTCCTCCAGCATCACCTCCAGCATCGCCACCAGCATCCTTTGAAGCACCGGCATCATCTACTTTCTCGGTCGCCTTAGTGGGCTCCTCTGCAGCAGGCTTTGGAGGGGGCTCCACAGGGTTACCACCAAGATCCTTCAATTTCATCTCCCAAGCTTTGACATTCCATGAAGGGCATTCAACACCCAAAGCCATAACCTCGTAAGCCATTTTCAATCTGGCCTGGAGAAGGGAGATGATAAAAGAATTCTTGAGGCTTTCCCGGTATGAAGCCATGTCATGCTCATGTTGAACTTGGGCTACATCGGACTTGGCTTGAGCCTCGTGAGTAACCTTCTGGATGGCAGCCTGGTGCTCTTGGACCATTGCCTTATATTTAGCCTCGTAATGCTCCAATTTGGTGGTGGCAAGTGCTGCTTGATCTCCAATGGTGACTTCGGCCTTCTTCAGTTTGCTCTGTAGCATGGTGTTCAGGCCACATGCGTCTTTATAAAGGAACATCAGGCGTTCGAGACCCTAAAAAATAAAGGAACAGGTATTGACTTTAATAAACTTTAATAACCAACATATCTTGCAGGATATGGCTCAGGATACTAACCTGGTTAAGGAAGCCGGTCATGAATTTGATGGATTCCGTAAACCCATGCTTCTCAAATGGGAATACATGGGGTGTAACGGGAGGCTCTGCTTCCTTTCTCTTCTGGGAGCTAGAGGCCCGGGTCCTGGATGCTGGAGGAGCTTTGGGAGTGGTAGTAGTCTTCGAACTGGTAGGCTTTGGTGTGACAGATGACTTCAGATTGGATTCTTGCTTGACAGGTGCGAGGCTAGAGTAACTGTCCAATTCGTCGAGTTGGAAGCCTTCAAGGTTGATAACCGGCACTGAACGAGGGAAGAAATATTTAGTTTGTAACACTTATGCTTTATAATCATTATAATCGTATTCTTACCAGACATCTCTGAGCTTGATTTTTGACTTGAGTTCGTTAGAGACATGGAGAAGGTTCTTTCACTAGCAGGAAGTCGGTAGATCTCTTTAATCCTGGGCTCTGATTCCGCGCTTGGGGGTGCTAGATCTCTGAAATTTGCTGCATAAAATATCAGGATATCAGTTTAGGATATAGTTTAAGGATACATTTGGGGATATTCCTAGAACCCTAGATCCTACCCTTGGTTAACCATCTAACCGGCAGATCAAAACCCTTGTCAATAGAGCCTCTTTTTACGAAAAAGAACTTTCATTGCCACTGATTTTCATTCTTGGTGGCTTTAAGGACTAAGGGGTTCTTGGAAGTGGAGAACTAAAGGAAGCGGCTGTTGCCATGGGATCTCAGTCGGTATGCTATGGGAAGGTCTTCAATGCATAGGTCAGGGCAATGACGAGACTTAATTTGGTTTAACACCATCAAAACTCGCCATACCATGGGCATACTCTGGGCATAACTGAGGCCGGTAAGCTCAAAGAAACGAGAGATAAAGGGTGGAAATGGATACAGGAGTCCCAAAGAAAAGGGATAGGCAAGGAAGCAGACCCATTCGTTTGACGACGCATCTGATTGGACTTCCCGATCAAAAGGGCGAATGACCACTCCGGCAGGAAAGGCACCGGAATCCATTAAAGCGGCGATATCAGCATTGTTGAAAGAGCAGATCTCATTTTGTGGTTCTCGTATAAGGTTTTGACTCGTGAGGGTTGCGACTGGCTCGTTCGATCGGGATCTTGTTCGAGATGCCATAAAGGGTATCGACCGAGAAACAGGAAATCCAAAGAAAAAAAAACAGAGAAGAAGAGAGAAATACCTGAGATTCGCTTGAGGAGTAATGATCATAATGCAAAGTATTTCGACTAATTATAGGCTGAATGATAGAGGGTAAAGAGTAAATAACGTGTTGGAAGTTGCACATTGTCATTTAAAGAGTCTCGTCGTATTGATTGCCTCGATCCAGATGATAAAGTTTAAAATATATCTGTTTGAATTCAGAATTCCAACAGGTATATTTTGGGGACAATTGTTATGGGTCATTTTCTGAACATATATCCTGACTAATATTCTGCTTTTGATTGTTTATTTGTGATCAGGATACCGGATCAGGATATTGGTAACATCTTGATGTGATATCCTGGTAATGACTAACTTAACCACGTGCAGATTAGAAGGTGCGGGTCCCTAACGGTCAAGTGGACCTCTTCTCCTTAAGACTCGGGCAAACCAGTTATATGAGAGATGTTGAACCCGGAAGAAGTGGACTACAATGTTCACTTGAGGAATATTCGAAGCATCCCAGTTTAATAGTATAGTTAGTTGATTTCGTTTAACTATAAATAGATTGATCGAATCAGATTAAGTCACTCACTCTCTTTCGCACACTTTACTCTCTAGCTACTAGCCATCACAACCTCACTTAACTAATTTGATCACTTAATTGCTTTGGTAATTTTTGACCAAAACATTAACATGAGTCCTATGTGTTTCAAAATAATGTCTAAGCTTCGTTGACGCCATAACTAGGGCTAATATTAATTTCTCTAAATGAGAATACCTAGTTTCAGCATCTAATAAACTTTTACTAACATAATAAACAGGATACTACTGACCTTCATGATCCTTTACGAGGACAGCACTTACTGCATTCCCCGATACTGCAAGATATAGGGATAATGGTTCACCATCCCCAGGCTTCATCAATAGAGGTGCGGTTGAAAGATACCTCTTCAAATCCTGCAAGGCTGCTTCATGCTTTGCTCCCCATTCAAACTTCGTATTCTTCTTCAGGATATCATAAAATTCCTTGCATTTTTCTGAGGATCTTGAAATAAATCTATTCAATGCTGCCACTCGTCCTGTCAGTCTTTGAACATCTTTCATGTTAGAGGGTGATTTGATATCCAAGATGGCTTTGATCTGTTCTGGGCTTGCTTCTATCCCTCTTTTAGTCACCATATATCCTAGAAACTTTCCTGCCCCCACTCCGAAATGGCACTTAGCAGGATTTAGATTCATGTTATACTGATCCAGGATATCAAATGCTCCCTTAATATCCTGGAGATGATCCTCAGCCTTTTTAGATTTTACTACCATGTCATCGATATACACCTCCATGGGTCTTTGGGACAAGCTTTGTTCAAGTCTGTGTAATCTACACAAACTCTCCATTTCCCATTCTTCTTCTGCACCACCACTACATTTGCTAGCCATCTTGGAAACTTGACTTCCCTGATCATTTTGGACTTCAATAACCTTTCTACTTCTACCTGAATAATCATATTTCGCTCCGGAGCAAACTTCCTTCTCTTTTGTTGGACAGGCTTGAATGACCTGTCAATACCGAGCTTATGTGTTATAATATCCTTGGAAATACCTGTCATATTGTGACAACCCTCATTAAACCAGGTATCCGTACAATTAATTAATATTAATTAAGTGCTTAATGACTGTGCTGAATTACTTAATTGCTTTCTGGTTACTGCATCATACATACATGTGCATCACATTTCATACTGTCACACCATTTATTACACACAAACTTTAGTGACATACTTGATGCACAAATCACAGTTAGCACAGTTAGCGGATAACTCAGAAATATACTGACAGTGCCAATACATAGACAGACAGTGTTTTTAGGCCCAGTATGAGCCAGGGACAAGGTACTACCCTAGTATAGTGTGTAGGGAAGTGAGGACCATAAAACTGCGTCACTAGGTGATAGTTTGAGTGCCGAAAAGTGCCTAAAACTCAATTTAAGTGCAGAATTCTGCATTTTCAGCAAAAATTCAGCATTTTAACATACTTGTATTATGCAGAAAATTGACTAAATGGTCCTGAATGCTTTCCTAAGTGTTGGGAATTAATTATGTTACAAAAAGATACATAAAGGACACTATACGGAACAACTTAACACTTTAACGGAACGGTATCTAACCGAACAACCGAACATTACCCGGAACACCAAATTTTTGTCAGAAGCATTGTTTTATTATTTTTGGGTTAGTTATGGTGCCCGAATACCCCCAACACATTATATAAAGTGCCATACACATAATATACTAAATATTACACTTAACCTCCAATTATTTACCCACTATCATCAAATTTTACAATTAACCCCCCCCCCCCTTTGCCTATTTACGGTCCATAGAGGACCCCACAACCCACTCAAGATTGTTGAATATTTTATTTGGATACTACTTGATCTTGCTTGTAATCTTGAATAAAATATAAGAAGAAATCCTTATAAGTATGGAATACAAGATCTTCATCATTTTATTTCACCTTCACTCAAGATCACCCCACTCCCTCACACTCTCTCTCTCCCTCTCGGATTTGGTTGTGCCGCCCCCATCACCACCTTGTCACCACCATATTCATCCAATTCCAAGTCCATTCAAGTGTTAGAAGGTGATTCTTGGAAGCTTGAAGCTTGGAGATCTTGAAGGAACTTCATACATTGCTTTTACACACCATCTTCATCATCATTTTCTTTTGAGTTCTTCCCTAGCTTTAAGCTAGTTGTAAGACTTCCTTAAACTCTTGTCTACTTTTATTTTCATGGTTAAAAGATTATATTGTGATGAAATCATATGAACACTAAAAGAACACAAACATAAATCATGAACATAAAGTTTACATAAAGATGAAATGGGATGAAATATTGTTAGTATGATGTTGTCTAGTAGATGGATGATGGTTGCATGTTGATTTCTTGGTAATATGATGTTGATCATCATATGAAACTTGTTAAGATTGTGATTAGAAACATGGTCTAACAAGATAAGAGGTGATTATGTGTTTACATAAAATAATCATCTTCTAATAAAAATATGAACTTGATAATAAAAATGATTTCTTGGAAAAATAAGTAAACAAGTAGGTTGATGATCATGTAAATCCGAGATTTACAAAAGACTTTTCTGAACAAACCAAGTTCAAAAGACAATTTTTAAAAGATCATAACTTTTCTTGCATTTACATCATTTTTGAAATAAAATAAGTGTAGAAAGACTAGTAAACAAGAATATGTTGTAAATAAATATTTTTCTAAAATTTATTCACAAGTTGTTAACACCGAGATTCTTTAAAAATGAGATTTTTAAAGGGATAAATATACTTTGGAAGGTAACTAAGTCCACTAAACGAGTTACCAAGTTACTACGCGTTTTTGTGAAATATCAAGTACATGATGTTATGAAAATCATATAATTTTTACACTTGATAAACATAATATGGTTTAGAGACTTGTTGTTGATTGTTTGAATGATTTTTGGAAAAGAAAATGATATGCTATTTAGCATGAACACCTCCATTTACAAAGGAAACTATGGCGAAACTTTCTAAAAAATTTCAACACTTAGTAAATATTTTCTAGACAAGTGTTTACTAGTATGTTTTAGACTATGTTTTTCAAACATAAACCTCGCCATAATTTTTGTAACAAAAGTACAAGTATTGGAGGATGATTTTTGTAAATAAAAAGGGGTAAATATATATTTAGAATATATATTTTTTGTATTAAGACACTTGTGTTGATATTTGTTTGATTTGTGGAATTGTTATATTATTTTAGGGTAAAATAATATATCTTAACAAAAGACCATGAAATTACAACTCCAAAATAATACCAAAAATTACAAGGAATAAATATTTAAGTTACACATTTATTATTGTGAAACCAAACGCTAAAATGTAACTTATGAAATATTCTGGAATATACTTATGCAAATATATTCTTGGTAAATATTGTTTTGGATACAAGAAGTGAATATATATTATTTTTGGGAAAAATATATATATTTTGAAATACATTATTTTTGACAAATAAGTTATATATATTTTCTAAGTGGGACTTAAAAATATACTATTTCAAATACGACTATACATGTATAAATACCCCCATACTTGGGAAAGAAATACGGAGTTAAATACTCTAGGAGTATTAATACAAGAAAATTGAACGAACAATTATTCCAACACTACATATAATTTAAGTTGAAATATTAATTATTTTGAAAAATAATTATCACTCTGAATAATATAAGAAACGTAACTCAAAACATTAAACTCTAAGCCAAGGCACGGCCCGTTCGTCTAATAGACAATAGTACGTGTAGGTTGTCGTGTAGCTGACGGAGTTTGAGTTACGGTTCAAGACACACTACTGTGGGTTCATGTCCCCCTTTTCTTTTAACTGTTTTCAGTTTTATACTTCGGGGGTGGAATACATGTTACAACTATTACAGACATTTTTAAACATGGTATGGTTAGCTTAAGGAGGGTTTACTGCGCGTTCATGTGAGTGGTGGGCATGACACTTTAGGCCATTAATGCTCATTGTAGGACCAAGGGACATGAGTGATAGATCTATTTGGGTGTAGCGAGCCCACACCCATGAGGCCGGGGCGGCCCATAGTGGTGACTATGTCTACATACCGGAGACAAATTTGCTAGGTTTGAGTCTTCCTTCACCATTTTCACGCATACCATTGGCTTTGCAACCCATTGGTGATCTTTTTTTTCCTTATTGCTACATACCAGGGACATTTATACATACAAGACATATTTCAAAGGTTTATACACACAGACTTACACATGAACTCGCTCAACCTTTTGTTGATATTTTTAAACTACATGTATTTCAGGAAATTAATCGGATCTGGCAAGTGATGCATGTTAGGCAAGCTGCGTACTAAATAAAGATGTCATCCAGGGTTGTAGGGTTTGGGAAGTGTAATCGCTTCCTGGACGGGTTACATGTCTCTAAACCTCGTTTTATTGAAAGTCTTTTGTTGAGTCTTATGAACTTGTTTTAAACAAGTCATGGTTTGTAACTTATTTTGGGGTGTATGTTTCAAGACAAGTATGTTATGCATTTTCTAAACTATATTAATGGGTGAACATCTCGTATTTTTATCATATAGCATTGTTACGATTGTTGCTATGGTATTAAGAAGTCACACCAAATAACCACGCTTCCGCAAAAGTCAGGGTGTGACAGCTTGGTATCAGAGCCTCGATCATAGCGAACTAGGATTCTTCCTCGAGTCTAGACTATGATCACTAGGGCTCTCACGAAAACGTTTTCAAACATTCTTACATTGCATACACAAAATGCCCAGATCCAGGGAACAAACATTTTTACAAACAAAAGGCACAAATACACATTTCAAAAAGGCTATATATGTAATTCAGTCTTAGAGACTGAGGGAGTTCAGCCTTAGAGGCTGGGGAGGTTCAGTCTTAGAAATCGAGGGAGTTCAGCCTTAGAGGCTGGGGAGGTTCAGTCTTAGAGACTGGGGAAAATTTGTGTCTTAGAGACTGGGAAAGTTTGGTCTTAGAGGCCAGAGAATTAGTCTTAGAGACTAGGAGGTTGGTCTTAGAGGCCAGGGAGTTAGTCTTAGAGACTGGGAGGTTGGTCTTAGAGGCCAGGGAGTTAGTCTGAGAGACTAGAGAGTTCAGTCTAAGAGACTGGGTGGGATAGTCTAGGAAGACTAGGATGCATACATGATTACATTGCTATTTGCTTACATGCTTATCTGATATATGTGCATATGTTGTGGTTGTGTTACAGACACCATGGCATCTTCTTCTGATAGCGGAGTGTCCGACACGATAGACCCTATGGCTATTACCTCGGATGATGAGATAGCCACGGACCCGGAGGTTTATACATCAGACATCACGAGTACCGACGAGGATGATTTTCAGTCCTTTGCCCTACCAGACCTTGGAGACGATATGCCTTTAGCTGATGGTCTTGTTGACGAGGGCCTACCTCTTGTTCAGGTCCCTGCTCCTCCTCCTATCGCTGCAGTTCCTGTTGAGGATCTGCCACTTGACTAGATAGTTGATGACGACATCGATCTATTCATCGAGGGTCCCCCGGAGGGTGACAAGGTTGGCGGGGCCCCGATGCATGACGATATTCCACTTGCCGATATTCCGGTCGATGACCCTGTTGTTCCTGCGGTTGAGGTGCCTGCTGTCGATGCCATTATTGTGCCACCTGGCGAGGCTCCTGTTATGGAGGCCTTACCCGATCCATCTGGTTCCTACTCGCTTGAGTCTGTATCATCCGCCACTCTTCACGCCCAGGACGTGCAGCACTACTCCACCGACACTAATTCAGACATGGCGATGTCTGCTGCACCTATTGTTCCCCATGACTTTGACCCGGATCCTGAGGTTGAGTTTGTACCTGCTGAGCCACCCGTTGATGCACCAGTTGTTGCACCACCACTTGTTGATGTTCCGGTCATTGCACCACCAGTTATTGATGTCCCCGTTGTTGCACCTTTACCCGACCCTATGCATATGTTTGATGATCGTGCACCTTTTGCTACACACATTGATCCCAGATATGCCGACACCCGTAACGGGTGGATTGAGGATGATGATGACTATCCTCCATTTGTTCTACCAGTCACTCCCCCTGCTGCACCTGTTTCTGCACCTATTGATGTCCCACAGTATCCCCCTCACGTGTCAGACGTCCACCACGTGGATTTACCCGTCACTTTTCTTAAGGACATACCCCCTCCCCGTCCAGGGGAAGGACCCTCTACTCAGCAGCATGATCACATACCACCTATGACAGCAGCTTTTCCATTTATACCCCATTTTGTACCTGCTGCACACACTGCTTTTACTTCTTCAGCACCCACGGGCGAGCCATTTTTGTGGTCTTCGCCCAACGTCATGCCTTTGTCAAATCCGTACCATCCTTTTCATGTTGGGTATACGACGGATGATATATTTTTATCCTTGCAGTTACAGCAGGATGCGTTGAGCCAACGAGTCCAGGAGCTAGAGAGGACCCCGCGTCCTCCCCCTTGTCATTGCCAGTCTCCATTTGCGACACCACCAGCTCCTCTCGGACTGCACCCTGCTTCTGATGTCCGCTTCCTCACCATGGACCAGCAGATTGCTTACCTGCTGCGTGTTATCCATGCTCTTGAGGAGGATTTGGTGCGTTTGCGCAGATTGATTTTCATTCCTCCACCTCCTCCTCCCCCACCATCAGCTTAGGGGTTCTAGGTCTCCTACAGACAGGCTACTTTTGGTGAGAAGACAGCTATTGAGCCATGATTGTGAAGACTTTTGAAGACCACACTTTTGATATTCGACTTTTTGGTTGTTGTAAATTGTTAGACGATTTAGACACGGGTGATGTGACCCTTAGTCTCTTTTGACATATGATACAATTGTAAAACTGTACTGGTGGTCTTGATTTATGCAAAGCTCAATCGCAGCCTTCTCATTACATGCATTGTTGATTTATTTGTTTATGATTATGACATGGTATGTTATATGTTATTGTGTTGATGGGTGTTATTACATACGCATATTACTTACTAAACTTACTATGACCTGACTGTTACAATCTTTTTATAAAAGATGCCTCCACGATGAGACACACGTTTACCTACCACTGAGGCGGAGTTGCAGGAGCGAATTACCGTAGCAATAACACAGTATGAGGCCTCCCTCATCGAGACTAGCGGAGGTTCCTCAAGGAACAACAACCCACCAAATGGTAATGTCCAAGTCGCTTGAGACACATTACGTTACATTGGATATTTCTTACACATTCGCTAATGCTTCTGTAAATGATATTTCCTGTACAAGTTGTACCTACAAACAATTTCTGGATTGTAAGCCCTTAAATTACGACGGCACTGGAGGTGCTGTTGCTTTCATCAGATGGACGGAAAAGACGGATTCTGTCTTAAGGATGAGCAAGTGTGCTCCTGAACACCAAGTTACATACATATCAGGGCTCTTTCTTGATGGTACTTTATCATGGTGGAATCTTCAAGTACATACCCTGGGGGAGGCGGCGGCGTATGCATTGACATGGACTGAGCTGAAGGAGCTCATGAGGAAGAAATATTGTTCACGGGCCGACATACAGAAGCTGGAAACAGAATTTTGGCACCTCAAAATGGACGGTCCAAAAATTGCTGAATATGTACAAAGGTTCCACGACTTGTCACGCGTTGTGCCGTATATGGTTGATCCTGAATTTAAACGCATTGAGCATTTCATCTGGGGATTGGCACCCCAGATCATGAGCATGGTAACAACATCCAAGCCTCCAACGATTACCGAAGCCATTGATCTCAGCATGGCACTTACAGAGGAAGCTATCCAGTTGAACAAATTTTCAATCTCTGAACCGAAAAAGAAGGAAACACATGTTGAATCATCATCGAGTGAGAACAAGAGAAAGTTCTCAAACTTCAAAAAGGGTACCAGCAGTGTCAGCAAGAAAGAAGAGGGAAGTGCACCAGCCAGGGCCAAAACTGGTGCCGAAAACAAAGGAAGAGGGTACATGGGCACTCTGCCCAAGTGTGATGCATGCCAATATCATCACCCCGGCCCATGCAAATTCAGGAAATGTGAGTCCTGTGGGAAGACTGGCCACTCAAAAGAAACATGCTAGGCTGGTAATGGTGTTGGTCGTGGTAATCAAAGAGGTCATGGAGGAGGGAATGGAAACCGCCAATAGGGAGGAAATGGCGTGAATGGGAATCATGGAAATTAAGCTGGTAACCGGGGAGCAAGCACCAATCGAGGCGGTAATGGTAATGGGAATGGTCGAGGACCAGGGTGTTTCAATTGTGGAGACATGGGGCACTTTAAGCGGGAATGCCCGAAACTCAATCAAGAACAAGGCAAAGTCTTCAACATAGGCGCGAGGGAAGCACGCCAGGATCCCAATGTAGTCACTGGTACGTTTCCTATCAACCAACGTTCTGCATCTGTTCTATTTGACACTGGTGCCGACTATAGTTTTGTATCGCTAGAATTTAAAAGTATGCTTGGGTTAACTACTAGTAAGTTAGTCATTTCGTACTCAATTGAACTGGCTAATGGGAAGCTAGTTGAAACGAATGAAGTCATCAGATGATGCGTAATAGAGCTGGTAGAGCACAAGTTTACATTGGATCTACTGCCAGTCGAGTTGGGAAGCTTCGACGACGTAGTAGGAATGGATTGGTTGTCTAGCAACAGAGCTGAAATTGTATGTCATGAGAAGACCATACGCATCCCAATGGCGAATGGAGAAACAATCGTAGTACATGGAGAGAAGCGCGATACGCCCCTGAGGATCATTAGCTGTCTGAAAGCTAGAAAATGTTTGAAGAAGGGATGTGTTGCCTTTTTGGCACACATCGTGGATAAGGAAGCCGCTGAGTCAAAGTTAGAAGATATTCCAGTCGTGAAAGACTATCTTGAAGTCTTTCCAGAAGACTTGCCAGGATTTCCGCCACAAAGACAAGTCGAGTTTCATATTGACTTAGTCCCTGGCGCCGCACCTGTGGGTAAGGCACCCTATCGACTTGCACCTTCAGTGATGCAAGAGTTGTCGACACAACTCCAGGAGGTGTTAGATAAGGGGTTTATCAGGCCAAGCTTCTCGCCTTGGGGAGCTCCAGTCCTGTTCATTAAAAAGAAAAATGGTAGTTTTCGCATGTGTATCGACTACCGGGAGCTGAACAAGTTGACAATCAAGAATAGATATCCTTTACCAAGGATCGACGACCTGTTCGATCAGTTACAAGGTTCAAGTTCTTACTCAAAGATCGACCTACGATCAGGTTATCACCAGCTAAGGATTCAGGAAGAGAGTATTCCAAAAACTGCCTTTAGGACTCGTTATAGACATTACGAGTTCCTGGTTATGCCATTCGGGTTGACAAACACGCCAGCCGTGTTCATGGACTTGATGAACAGATTCTGTAAGCCGTATCTCGATAAGTTCGTGATCGTGTTTATTGATGACATTTTGATCTACTCAAAGACGAAGGAAGATCATGAGCAACACTTAAGAGCTATTCTAGAGCTGCTTAAGAAAGAGAAGTTGTACGCGAAGTTCTCGAAGTGCGAGTTCTGGTTACAGGAAGTTTAGTTTCTTGGTCATGTAGTTAATGGGAATGGAATCCATGTGGATCCTACAAAGATTGAAGCATTCAAAAATTGGGAGACTCCTAAGACGCCAACCGAGATTCGACAGTTCCTAGGTTTGGCAGGATACTACCGCAGGTTCATTGAGGGTTTCTTGAAAATCACTCAACCGTTGACCTCCCTTACACAGAAAGACAAGAAGTTTGATTGGGGAAACAAACAAGAAGAAGCATTTCAGTTGTTGAAGAACAAACTTTGCGACGCACCAATCTTATCTCTACCCGAGGGCACTGACGACTTTGTGGTATATTGCAACGCCTCGCGTCAAGGTCTGGGATGTTTACTAATGCAGCGTCAGAAGGTTATAGCATATGCTTCTCGCCAGTTAAAAGTCCACGAGAAAAACTACACCACGCATGACTTGGAGTTAGGCGTTGTGGTGTTTGCATTAAAGATTTGGCGACATTACTTGTATGGCACGCGATGCACAATCTTTACTGATCACAAGAGCCTGCAGCATATTTTTGATCAAAAAGAGCTTAACATGAGACAAAGACGATGGGTAGAGCTGTTGAACGACTATGATTGTGAAATAAAGTATCATCCAGGGAAGGCGAACGTAGTCGCCGATGCCTTAAGTCGGAAAGAAAGGATTAAGCCCATAAGGGTTAGGGCTTTGGAAATGATTGTTCAGACAGACCTCACGTTATGCATTCGTTCTGCGCAAAGGGAAGCTCTTAAAAGGGAGAATCTTGAGAATGAATATCTCCGAGGGATGGAGAAGCAATTGGTACCAAAGGAGGATGGAACATTGTGTTTCTTGGGAAGAATTTGGGTTCCTTTCTTTGGTGGTCTGAGAGACGTTATTTTTTACGAGGCTCACAAGTCACGGTACTCGATCCATCCAGGATCGGATAAAATGTACCAAGATCTAAAGGATTCTATTGGTGGCCGAGGATGAAAGGCGACGTTGCGATTTATGTTGGCAAATGTTTGACTTGCGCCAAGGTAGAGGCCGAGTACCAGAAACCTTCAGGTCTTCTGCAACAACCAGAAATTCCCCAATGGAAATGGGAACAGATTTCCATGGATTTTATAACAAAATTGCCAAGGACACCCAGAGGTCATGATACGATTTGGGTAGTAGTAGACCGTCTGACCAAGTCTGCACACTTTTTGGCAATCAAGGAGAAAGATAACACGAGCAAGTTGGCTGAGCTATACCTGAGAGAGATTGTTACACGACATGGAGTGCCTCTCTCAATTATCTCTGATAGAGATGGAAGATTCGTGTCAAGGATTTGGCAATCCTTTCAAGTAGCTTTTGGCTCTCAGCTGAATCTGAGTACTGCCTTTCACACGCAGATAGACGGACAGAGTGAACGAACGATTCAGACACTGGAAGACATGTTGCGAGCTTGCGTAATGGATTTAGGTGGAAGTTGGGACACTCACCTACCATTGGTTTAATTTTCATACAACAACAGTTATCATGCAAGCATTCAAGCCGCACCGTTCGAAGCTCTTTATGGACGCAAGTGTCGATCACCGCTATACTGGGCAGATGCAGGTGATAGACAGCTTGTTAGCCCGGAATTGGTCCAGGAAACGACTGACAAGGTTATACAGATCCGAGAGCGCATCAAAGCGGCTCGTGATCGACAAAAGAGTTATGTGGACTGGAGAAGAAAACCTCTGGAATTTGAGGTGAGAGATATGGTATTGTTGAAGGTTTCACCCTGGAAGGGTGTGGCACGCTTTGGGAAGCGTGGGAAGTTGAACCCCAGATACATTGGTCCATTCAGAATCCTGGAACGGATTGGTCTCGTAGCATACAAGTTGGATTTACTTGTTGAACTAAACGGCGTTCATGATACATTTCATGTATCTAATTTGGAAAAGAGTCCAACTCAAGAAACAGTTGTCATACCTGCTGACGAAGTTCATATTGACGACACACTCCACTTTATTGAAGAACCAGTTGAGGTTACAGATTGGAAGATTAACAAAACACGCAGGAGTAGTGTCAAACTCGTCAAGGTTCGATGGAATGCACGACATGGCCCAGAATTCACGTGGGAACGTGAGGATCGAATGAAGGAAAAATACCCACATTTATTCCCCAAGACCCCTGCAACTAGAAGCAGAACTTAAAATTTCAGGACGAAATTTTCTTAACGTGGGGAGAATGTGACAACCCTCATTAAACCAGGTATCCGTACAATTAATTAATATTAATTAAGTGCTAAATGACTGTGCTGAATTACTTAATTGCTTTCTGATTACTGCATCATACATACATGTGCATCACATTTAATACTGTCACACCATTTATTACACACAAACTTTAGTGACATACTTGATGCATAAAGCACAGTTAGCACAGTTAGCGGATAACTCAGAAATATACTGACAGTGCCAGTACACAGACAGATAGTGTTTTTAGGCCCAGTATGAGCCAGGGACAAGGTACTACACTAGTATGATGTGTAGGGAAGTGAGGACCATAAAACTGCGTCACTAGGTGATAGTTTGAGTGCCGAAAAGTGCCTAAAACTCACTTTAAGTGCAGAATTCTGCATTTTCAGCAAAAATTCAGCATTTTAACATACTTATATTATGCAGAAAATTGACTAAATGGTCCTGAATGCTTTCCTAAGTGTTGGGAATTAATTATGTTACAAAAAGATACATAAATGACACTATACGGAACAACTTAACACTTTAACGGAACGGTATCTAACCGAACAACCGGACATTACCCGAAACACCAAATTTTTGTCAGAAGCATTGTTTTATTATTTTTGGGTTAGTTATGGTGCCCGAATACCCCAACACATTATATAAAGTTCCATACACATAATATACTAAATATTACACTTAACCTCCAATTATTTACCCACTATCATCAAATTTTACAATTAACCCCCCCTTTGCCTATTTACGGTCCATAGAGGACCCCACAACCCACTCAAGATTGTTGAATATTTTATTTGGATACTACTTGATCTTGCTTGCAATCTTGAACAAAATATAAGAAGAAATCCTTATAAGTATGGAATACAAGATCTTCATCATTTCATTTCACCTTCACTCAAGATCACCCCACTCCCTCACACACTCTCTCTCCCTATCGGCTTTGGTTGTGCCGCCACCATCACCACCTTGTCACCACCATGTTCATCCAATTCCAAGTCCATTCAAGTGTTAGAAGGTGATTCTTGGAAGCTTGAAGCTTGGAGATCTTGAAGGAACTTCATACATTGCTTTTACACACCATCTTCATCATCATTTTCTCTTGAGTTCTTCCCTAGCTTTAAGCTAGTTGTAAGACTTCCTTAAACTCTTATCTACTTTTATTTTAATGGTTAAAAGATTATATTGTGATGAAATCATATGAACACTAAAAGAACACAAACATAAATCATGAACATAAAGTTTACATAAAGATGAAATGGGATGAAATATTATTAGTATGATGTTGTCTAGTAGATGGATGATGGTTGCATATTGATTTCTTGGCAATATGATGTTGATCATCATATGAAACTTGTTAAGATTATGATTAGAAACATGATCTAATAAGATAAGAGGTGATTATGTGTTTACATAAAATAATCATCTTCTAATAAAAATATGAACTTGATAATAAAAATGATTTCTTGGAAAAATAAGTAAACAAGTAGGTTGATGATCATGTAAATCCGAGATTTACAAAAGACTTTTCTAAACAAACCAAGTTCAAAAGACAATTTTTAAAAGATCATAACTTTTCTTGCATTTACATTATTTTTGAAATAAAATAAGTGTAGAAAGACTAGTAAACAAGAATATGTTGTAAATAAATATTTTTGTAAAATTTGTTCACAAGTTGTTAACACGGAGATTCTTTAAAAATAAGATTTTTAAAGGGATAAATATACTTTGGAAGGTAACTAAGTCCACTAAACGAGTTACCAAGTTACTATGCGTTTTTGTGAAATATCAAGTACATGATGTTATGAAAATCATATAATTTTTACACTTGATGAACATAATATGGTTTAGAGACTTGTTGTTGATTGTTTGAATGATTTTTGGAAAAGAAAATGATATGCTATTTAGCATGGACACCTCCATTTACAAAGGAAACTATGGCGAAACTTTCTAAAAAAATTCAGCACTTAGTAAATATTTTCTAGACAAGTGTTTACTAGTATGTTGTAGACTATGTTTTTCAAACATAAACCTCGCCATAATTTTTGTAATAAAAGTACTAGTATTGGAGGATGATTTTTGTAAATAAAAAGGGGTAAATATATATTTAGAATATATATTTTTTGTATTAAGACACTTGTGTGGATATTTGTTTGATTTGTGGAATAGTTATATTATTTTAGGGTAAAATAATATATCTTAACAAAAGACCATGAAATTACAACTCCAAAATAATACCAAAAATTACAAGGAATAAATATTTAAGTTACACATTTATTATTGTGAAACCAAACGCTAAAATGTAACTTATGAAATATTCCGAAATATACTTATGCAAATATATTCTTGGTAAATATTGTTTTGGATACAAGAAGTGAAAATATATTATTTTTGGGAAAATATATATATTTTGAAATACATTATTTTTGACAAATAAGTTATATATATTTTCTAAGTGGGACTTAAAAATATACTATTTCAAATACGACTATACATGTATAAATACCCCCATACTTGGGAAAGAAATACGGAGTTAAATACTCTAGGAGTATTAATACAAGAAAATTGAACGAACAATTATTCCAACACTACATATAATTTAAGTTGAAATATTAATTATTTTGACAAATAATTATCACTCGGAATAATATAAGAAACGTAACTCAAAATATTAAACTCTAAGCCAAGGCACAGCCTGTTCGCCTAATAGACAATAGTACGTGTAGGTTGTCGTGTAGCTGACGGAGTTTGAGTTACGGTTCAAGACACACTACTGTGAGTTCATGTCCCCCTTTTCTCTTAACTGTTTTCAGTTTTATACTTCGGGGGTGGAATACATGTTACAACTATTACAGACATTTTTATACATGGTATAGTTAGCTTAAGGAGGGTTTACTGCGCGATCATGTGAGTGGTGGGCATGACACTTAAGGACATTAATCCTCATTGTAGGACCAAGGGACATGAGTGAAAGATCTATTTGGGTGTAGCGAGCCCACACCCATGAGGCCGGGGCGGCCCATAGTGGTGACTATGTCTTCATACCGGAGACAAATTTGCTAGGTTTGAGTCTTCCTGCACAATTTTCACACATACCATTGGCTTTGCAACCCATTGGTGATCTTTTTTTTTCCTTATTGCTACATACCAGGGACATTTATACATACAAGACATATTTCAAAGGTTTATACACACAGACTTACACATGAACTCGCTCAACTTTTTGTTGATATTTTTAAACTACATGTATTTCAGGAAATTAATCGGATCTGGCAAGTGATGCATGTTAGGCAAGCTGCGTACTAAATAAAGATGTCATCCAGGGTTGTAGGGTTTGGGAAGTGTAACCTCTTCCTGGACGGGTTACATGTCTCTAAACCTCGTTTTATTGAAAGTCTTTTGTTGAGTCTTAGAACTCGTTTTAAACAAGTCATGGTTTGTAACTTATTTTGGGGTGTATGTTTCAAGACAAGTATGTTATGCATTTTCTAAACTATATTAATGGGTGAACATCTCGTATTTTTATCATATAGCATTGTTATGATTGTTGCTATGGTATTAAGAAGTCACACCAAATAACCACGCTTCCGCAAAAGTCAGGGTGTGACACATATCCTCGTGCTTCCACGCGAATGTTGACATCCTGCATTTCAAAAAATTAGTCAATCGATCCTCAATATCCTGAGGTATATTGGTTCCCACGAGCACCGAGATATCCGGGTTATCCTGATCCAGGATAATTTTCTTTACATCCTGTTCAGAAGCCTCCATGATATCCTAGCCTCGCATCTTTAATTGCTATGCTGCACTAGGTTTTGTTGAGGATTTGATAGAAGAAGAATAACACTCCTTTGCTTCCTGTTGATCACTTTCCATCTTGACAACTCCCCAAGGGGTAGGGATCTTGATACATTGATGGTAGGTTGACAGAACAACTTTCATATCATGGATCCAAGGCCTACCTAATATAATATTATAGCAGGATAGAGAGTCCATGACACAAAAACGCTGCATTGAGTTGAGCCCTTGAATATACACGGGCAATTTTATCTCTCCTACGGTATTCCTAGCTTCTCCACTAAAACAAACAAGCACAGTGGACTTCGAAGTAATAGCCATCGGGGATACATTCATCCTCTTCAATGTTTCCAGCTGAATTATGTTGACTGACCTGCCATTATCCACCAATATCCTGCGCACAAAATGGTTAGCAACATATAACGTTATTACTAGAGCATCATGATGAGTATCCTGGACAGTATCCCTGTCATCATTATCGAACGTGATCACTTTGTCAGTCATGAGGGTTGACATGCTGGTTGGCTTATCTCCCCTCTCTGCTTTGGCTTCCTTTGCGTGTCTTTTCACCGTAGAATATGATGTACCGCAGATGTCGGATCCTCCTGAAATAAAGTTAATTATTTTTGCATCCGCAGGATGTGATGCTGCACGTTCAGGATCCTTCTCAGGATCCTGACCCTTATTCTTCTTTCTTCCCAAGAGGTCCTTCAGATATCCCTTACTTAAGAGATAGCTTATTTCTTTTCTTAAAGTGATGCAATCTTCAGTAACATGTCCGAAATCCTCATGGAAGGCACACCACTTGGACTTGTCCTTCCAATCAGCCTTTTGTTGATTCTTTCGGGGCTATCTTGCTTTGTCTCCTAAACCCTGCATAGCATACATCAGTTCAGGTATGTTAACAGAAAAACAATATTCAGACAACACAGGATACTCCTCAGGATCCTCGTCTTCAACAACATTCACTTTTTTGCTATCATTTCTGCCATATGGCTTTGAGCGATATGGTTTATACGAGGACTCCGATTTCCTGTTGGTTGACTCATAGGTCATGGATGAATTCAGCATTTCTTGCATCTTTTTATCATCCTCCAGCCGAATGTATCTTAAGGCCCTGTTACGAGCTTCATCCAGATTCCTGCAGGGATTCATTACAAGATCCTGATAAAATTGAGAATCCTTTTGCAACCCCATCTTGAAGGCTTGTACGGCTGTTGCAACATCAAGATGTGGGATATCCAAGGATTCCCAACTGAACTTGTTCACATAATCCCTCAAGGATTCCTGAGGTCCTTGAGTTATCCTGTAAACGTCACTGTTAGTTTCTCAAAACCCCGGCTGCAAGAAAATTGACTATTAAATAAATTAACTAAATGAGCAAATGAAGTAATTGAGTGAGGGGGAACGTTTAAGAGCCATTTTAAGGCTGATCCTGTTAAGGTAGAACCAAAACCCTTGCACAAGCACGCTTCTTTGATATATGGAGGGATAGGGTTGATTTCCATCCTTTCCCTATACTGGGAAATATGTTCCTCAGGATCCGTAGTTCCGTCATAGAGTTTCATGTTGGGGGTTTGAAATCTTTTTGGGATTTCAGCATCACAAATGGGATACGCAAACCGGGATATCCTGTGGCTGTCCTGGGACACTTCAGGAATTGGCTGAACCACCCTAGGTACACTGGATATCATGTCCTTCAGTTTTTGAAGCTCCCTGGAAAATGTTGATGTCATACCTGCACCCTGCAAATATCCAACACCATTAGTAGCAAGAGTATTATTATTATTAGATACATTACCAGCTTGGGGATTCTGGCCATATCCTGAAGCATATCCTAAGCTTCTCACAGTTGATACTCTTATTGAAGAAGGTATCTCAGGAGTATGATTCTGGGAATGGCTAGGCACAATATTCCCCCGGTTATCCTCAGTATAAACCGCAGAACTGAAGTTCAAAGCCCTGGGTTGCAATGGAGTGACAGTATCTTCAGCAGGCCTACTTGGGCCGGATTTCAAGAGTTGTATCTCTCTTATCAGCACCTGATTAGTTTCCTGCTGCTGCCTCATCTGTTCCTGTATACTACCAAACAAATTTAGAATTTCTTCATTAGAAGCCAAAACAGGACCAGATCCTTGGATATTGTGAGCGGGGATAACATCCCGAGCCACATGACTTTCAGTTCCCTGTGAAGAGGCTTGCATTCTCAGAGGAGGTGGTGGAAGCACCGAACCAATTGTTGCCGAGGTTATAGCAGACACGGTGGAAGAGCTCATGTTTGATCTCGAGGCCATTGAAAATAGTGTAGCAAAAAGTTTTGAAAACAGAAAACCAAGTAACGATTTTGCAGAAACTTTTAGTAGAGATAGCACCACTTGCCCCACGGTGGGCGCCAAATTGTTTTGGTCAAAAATTACCGAAGCAATTAAGTGATCAAATTAGTTAAGTGAGGTAGTGTGCTAGAAATGTGTGTTGAAAATATTCTAGTTAAGTTATTTGCGAAAACAGTTTCAGGATATGGCTCAGGATATAGAGTTGTATCTATGATCAAACAATGAGCGAAAATGTAAAGGGTGACACAGGATGTACGAGGAAAGCCCTTGATCAATCTAGATCGTCGGCACAAAACCTCGGGAGCTGACAATCGCAGCTGCCTTGTTCTTCTATTACTTCAAATATCAGGATACAGTGCAGGATATGATGCAGATCAACTAGGTGTTACAATGTAATTCGAGTATAAATGTTCGTGTGTAGTGATTGTTTGCAACAGGAGAGAAAAAGTGTGCGTAAGAGTGTGTGCCTTAATCTGATCCGATCAATCTATTTATAGTAAAAGAAAACTAACTAAATATCCTATTATTCTGGGATTCAGCGGATATTCCCCATACGAACGTTGCAGTCCTGGTCTTCCGGGTTCAACGTCTATAACCCAACCGATTTGCCCGAGTCTTGAGGAGAAGAAGTCCACTTGAACGTTGGAGACTTGAACCTTCTAATCTGCACGTGGTTAAATCAGTCACTACCAGGATACCGTATCAGGATGTCACCAATATCCTGATCCGGTATCCTGATCACAAATAAACAATCAAAACCAGAATATTAATCAGGATATATGTGCAAAAAATGACCCATAACAATAATAAAAATTTAAATAAATAAAATTAACCAACATGGCTTAAAATTTTCATGGTTAATGAATTGCCATAAATGACAATTCCATAATAAACTTCTGAATAAGTCATTGTCAATATTTATGTAGCAATCAAGGTACATGGCTGGATCAGATGAGGTTAACAGCCACCCGAGGGAGAATAATGATACTACCAGAGTTAATATAGCCGGTGCAGAACTGCAGGCATTAATAGATAATGCCGTTACTCGGGCTCTTGACAGACAGTAAAATGAATCAAGTGGAACTCGCGCTAGAACTCAGTCTGTACCACATTCAAAACCACCCTCCAAGACTCATACAGCTCACAAGAACGATTCTCGTCATTCATCAAATCAGAGGAGTGTTCCGTCTGGACAGGTTGTGCTTAATCAAGAGCCACGTGTTAAAACCTGTTCATATAAATATTTTGTCTCCTGAAAGCCCAGAGACTTCACAGGAGAAAATGGGAGCCATCGATTGCATGACGTGGCTCGATGAGATGGACACCGTTGTTGATATTAGTGGATGTGCAGAGCAAGACATTGTGAAGTTTGTTTCACAATCTTTTAAAGGAGAAGCTCTAGCTTGGTGGAGATCACTAATCCAAGCTAAGGGAAGATCCCGTTGTACAACTTGACTTGGGATCAGTTTGTTGCTCTTATCAAAGAAAATTTATGTCCTCAACATGAAGTTGAGAAAATCGAGACTGATTTCTTGACATTGGTCATGAAGAACTTAGATTGTCAGGCATATCTTACAAGTTTCAATACCATGTCTCGATTGGTTCCTTACTTGATCACACCGTAATCGAAGTGTATAGCTCGTTTTATTGGGGATTTAGCCCCATAAATCAAGGCAAGTGTGAAAGCATCGAGACCTACCATATTCAGGTCAGCAGCAGATCTGTCACCATCTCTCACACTTGATGTGGTCAGAAACAATGCTGCCAAAGCTTCTGGTGATGGAAAGCGGAAACGGGAGGATGAGAATTCTCATCGCTCCGATAAGAAGAAACAGGGGAACTCTGATCATAAGAAGAGTTTTGGGTTTAAGAAGGACAGCCAGCAGTCGGGCGAAAAGACCAGGTGCAAAACCTGTAGGAAATACCACCTCGGGAAATGCTGATTTGAATCTCAGCCTCTACCTTGTGGGATCTGCAAGTCTATGGAACATAAGACCTTGGATTGCAAGAAATTGAAAGATGCAACCTGTTATGGTTTCAACGAGAAGGGGCATATCAAGACTACCTGCCCTAAGAATCAGAAAAAGCCTGAAGAGGCTAAGAAGACCAATGCTTGGGTCTTTCAAATGAATGCTCAGGAAGCCATTCAAAATGACAATGTGATAACAGGTACATTCCTTATCAATAATGTTTATGCGGGAATTTGTTTGATACTGGCGCAAATAAGTCTATTGTGGACAATAAATGTCTCAAACTGTTGTATCCGCCTGTTAGGACTCTAGACATAAAACATGAGGTAGAATTGGCCGACGATACTTTAGAGACTGCTTCAACAATTTAGATGGATGCTTTATATCCATTAGGAATCACCCTTTTCCAATATCCTTATGGCAAGCTTTCAAGCTATCCAAAAATCATCAATATGATCAAGACAGATGCGACATTTGGATCCCCTGTAAAAAAGTTGATGGACTAGGTCCAAACCTTAAATGCCATTGATGGTCTTTTATGGCCTAGGCTGAATATAATTGATATGTATTTAAATAACATCCATTAGGAATGTTCGTACTATATTAGCCTGTATGGTTTAATGATACCAAGGTTAGTATATGTTAGGTCATCAGCATGATGATGAATAGCGGTTGTTGTATTGCAACTGAGTAATTGTTTCATTTGGTGTTAGGGACCAAGTCTCGAATATAATGAACTCGGATAAGACAACCGTCAATCGCCCCATTGATGATGCGACACATCCTAATGATGCTACAATTGTGAACCTCAAAATTGACAAAGATGTACTCCAAGCTATGATTGACGCAGCTGTTGGAAAAGCTGTGAGAAAGGTTATGAAAAAGTTTAAGGAGCCCAATGCTACTTGCTCCAAATCTCATTTAAGACCACACTTCCTTACTCACGAGAAGGATCTTATTCATGCCTCAAATGCAAAGGATGAACTAAAAAGAAAAAGGGAGAAAGATAACTCCCATACTTCTAAGAAAAAGGGTAAACTTGAGCTTAAGGAGAACAAACAAAGCTCCAACAAGAAACCTGTATGCAAGACCTGCAAGAAGCACCATCTAGGGAAGTGCAGGTTCGAATCAAAATCCCAATCGCAACCTAGGGCTTGTGGGATCTGCAAATCAAGTGAGCATAAAACGTTGGATTGCAAGAACATAAAGGATGCAGTCTGCTTCGGCTGTAACGAGAAGGGCCGCATCAAGACTACCTGCCCTAAATATGTCAAGGGAAGTGCGGCTAAGGATAGAAAGCCTAAGAATGAAAGCGCTTAAACTCTCCTGATGGATGCCAAAGGTAGTTCATAACAATAATGACATCAGGTACATTCTTTAACATTTATTGGTAATATAAATACTAAGAGTTCTGTTTTGATTCGGATACCAATAAATCCTTCATAAATTGTAAGTATAGCAAACTTTTAAAATCTTCCACAAGAACCCTCGAGATTAAGTGTAAGGTAAAACTTACAGATGAAAATCATAGGAACCATTTCTTCTGTCCCTGTCGGAAATCTTCATTCGTAAAATGCTAGAGTACTCTCTCTAGATGGAGTACGTCAGTATATGTTAGTTTGTTATCTCATTGATTTCTATTAACTGTGAATACCAGATTGTATGATAAAAGCGCCATTTGAGGATTGGTGTATCTTAATATGTTCCATAGATTGCTTCCACGCCTGATCAGTATGGAGGTTTAATGCATGGAACCACTGAGATATTCCAATGTTCATATGGTACTAAAGTCAGCTAATGTTATTCAAAGAAGATATCCAGAAGGGGAATGTCCAAATAAGTGTCACTGAATAAGGTATCCATGGATTTGTAAAGTAAATGTGTCACTTATCTGACACAGGCCATGAGAGATGAACCGGAGCCTGAGATTTGGAAAATCTCAGTAATCTCCTTGTGTCTTGATTATCTTCTCCAAAGACTACCCTATTTACCTCCGAAGACAAGTAGAGTTAAGATTAACATCCCGCTTAGGGCTGCAGTATTGTGAAATCTCCATGTTGATTAGTACCACCAATTATAGAATAGTCGAAACCCTGATTAAATGAGTTTTAAGATAAAGGTTCATAAAGCCTAATTCAATATTCGGAGAGTTCGGTATAATTAATTAAGAAAGACGGTTCATTTTGCTTATGCGTTGATTACCGCAACCCTATTTAGGCAACAATTAAGAATCGCCCTCAACTGCCCAGGATCGTCGATTTGTTCGACTAACTGTAAGGATTAGCTATTCCTTAAGATTAATTTTAAGCAATGGTTGGAATAACCATCTCACCTTAAATAAGCTTTTCTATAATAGTTGATATATAAGTATCAGGGCTGCTCCTTTGGAAACCTTGTATTGATGAGATGTTAAACATCTGTTGTTGGATAGAAGATGGTAAGTTCGAATTATCAGGATCTGAAAGTTACCTAGAAAATGACGGATAAGATCATATAAATTTATGATCATCTGGAGGCTACCAGTAATCGGCGGAAATTCAATAATAAATGAACTTCGCAAACCTCTTAAGTTCTTGTTAAGGAATAAGATTCAACATAAGGTATCACCCTTGAAAGGTGTGCTGAATTTCTAATTTATCAGGATAGTTAAGCTCTGGATATATAGAATCATTCGAGGAAATCGAATATATCAAGATCAAGTAGCTTATAAGCTAAAACCTATTTAAGGAGCTTGGTGGAGCTCGCAATGTTCCACACTTGTGATTTAAAGATATGGCTAGACAATAGGTCAAGAGCATTGTCACATAACGATAGGAGGATTAATAAAAACTTATAGTTTGTGGTGAATCAACATTGATTGAGGATCGACAAGATTAGAAGCTCCAAAAGGATACATGTACCTATTATAAAGAACATCTTGGGTGCCTGGAGAGGCCCCAGATATGCTATGGAAGATTAAGTCCATTATAAGACAGAAAGTACTTCCATCGTTTGAGCAAATCTCAAGGTCGAGATTTCTCTTAAGGGGGTGAGGATGTAACACCTCGTAAAATCACGTCCAATGATGTATTGACACGTGTAATAAACCCTAATAAAGTCAAACGTTGAATTTAAGGGACTAATTTTTCGAAAAGTCAAAAACTTTGATTATGGAAGGACTGGAAGTGATAACATGCTTAAAATAAGTTTCTGAATAACCTCTTATGGTATTCATATTCACAAATGAGCCGCTTGATTGATCGAGAGTAGCCGTTTACGTGATTAATTAAAAGTTTACGCGATGAAGGGTTAAAAGTGTCAACATGTTAATTCTTACCTCTGAGTGACCTTTTAACAAACCGGGAGCTTCATGATATTTGATTATACTCTCGGGAATGCCATTTATTGGCGGTCTAAGGTTTTTATGCCTTTAAGTGACGTTACGCGCAACTTTGCAAGTTTAAGGGGTTAAAAGCGTCAATATGTTTAATTATACCTCTGAATGACCTATTTACGAACCCGAAGCATCGTGATGTTTAATAATACTCTCTGGAATGCCTAATATGGATTAGATAAGGTTTCGATGCTATTAAACGATGGTATGCGCAAGTTTGTGCATTAGAGGGACTAATTGCATCAAACTGCAAAATTCTGCCGATTCGTATGGTATCGAACCTTCCGGAATATGATCATAAGTTTAACATGCCCTAAATATCCTTTACATATCCTATAAATAGGCTTAGAGGTGTTTGGTGCGCAAAAATAAACTTATTTGATCAACAGGGACTAAAAGCGTCAAAAAGTTCATAAGTTTGCATTTTCGCGCATATCTTACGTTCTGAATATATCTGGACATCCAAAAATTTATGTAGTCATTAAAATATTTTTTTTTTAGTGATTGGCATGATAAAATTCCATTCGTCATGTAATTTGGATCGTTTTTCGCATCCGTTCGTGTTTCGTCGTAATTAACAGAACAACGCAACCGTACGGCCAAACGAACCGACATCTGAGATGTTTTTAAGCATATTTCATGTTACCTATACTTTAACTTCATTTTAGATCCTTGAAATGGGGCTAACGGGGTTTAAACGCATCGAAAATGGCTCAAAGGTGTTGCAGGGACCAAACCTGACATTTTAGCAAAGTTTCTGGTCCCTGGTTGGTGGTGGCGCTGCGCCATCACTATAGGGTTTTGCCGTGGCGTGACGCCACGGCCTCATCTGGGCAGAAACTTCATTTTTGCACCCAGGTTGAATTTCAGGGGCCTAAGTGTAACTTTTCTCAATACCATGTGATGGTTTTGGACACCCCTAGTATTCCAAAACCATGTGCCTTATGTGTAAGGTCTAGATCAAAGCTCAATTATCGAGGAACGATCCTAAAGGTTCTTGAAATCCTATAAATACCCACTAGTTTTGCTCTCATTTCTCTCACTTGATCTAAAGTGCTCTAAGTTGAAGCTTTATGCTTCATACCTGAGTATTCTAGATCAATATTATCCTTGCTTGGACCCCTTGTAAGTGTCCTCTTATGGCTAGTTATTTTTATTTGGCTTAAAAGCCGAAAAGTCAAGCGTTTGCGATAAACGCTTTGACTTTTAAACGGTCGAGCCATTGTTCGCAACGAACATGGCTACGTAATCGTAATTAGGTAGGTATTAAACCCTCAAAAAGGGCACCTCCTAATTACCACGTTCGCTTAGTTAATTGCCGGGTCAAAGTAGTTAAAATAAAAGTCAAACGAGTCGGTTTTTAGATAAAATTCATAACTAATGATGTAAAGGCAATAAAATCAGTTTTGTCACTTTAATAACTTGGTAAATATTAATTGAACATGTCTAGGCATGTTCAACCTGACAATTCTGAGTTTAGGATCGGTTCGGAACCGAAAGTCGCAAAAGTAGACTTTTGCTTTGACTTTTAGTTCTGACCCGATTTAGATTGTTTTAGATATGCCTTAAGGTTCCTTTAGGGCCATATTATATGTTAGTAAAATCCTCTGAGGTTATACTACATGGATCCTTATTAATCCGATTCATTTGCATGTTTCTGTTAAATGCTTAAATGTTGACCATAATGCCCTTTTGATATTAAAATGAGATTTTTGAAAATGTGAGAGGACAAAAACCTTTATTACTGATATTTAAGCATGTCCTAAAAGTTTGACATCAGTTTATGGTCTAAAATGAGAGTTATGCTCAATATCGTAAATGAAGGACTTTTTATTAATTAAACGGCATATTTGATATAAATCCTATTTAAACTCAAATTTTGACATCAAATCTTTTACCTACTGAAGTAATATAATATTTTGGGATTTTTGGAAATTTTTATTAAATTTTAAAATGATCATAACATAGAGTTCTCGCATAGGCTCTGTAATTGACAATAACGGGTTTTTTGCTAATAAAATGAGTTTTATACATCCTTTACATGTCAAACCTTTTTATACTGATTTTATATGATAAATAAGTTATTTTAAACTGTAAAGTCTGGTCAAAATCTTAGATTTCCCTACTTAAATCGAATATCGTCAAATACCGACTTTTATGCGATTTAGGCGCATAGTATGGTTTAAAAACCATATTAGGCACCTAAAGCTTGATACCTACTGATTTTATGAATAAATTTTTATATTTAAACTATAAGTAAAAGTGTTGAACTCAGATTTCCAAATTTGACCTTTAAAGCATAAGTGAAATGACCAAAATGCCCCTTCGTTGCATAGTTTGGTCATAAAAGATAAATTTCACATATGTGTAGTATCTTACTGATATAACCCATTAAAAAATATTTTTACTGATAATGTTAGACCATAAACTCAGATTACTATTTAACCTCTTTTATAAGCTTTAAAATGACCAAAATACCCTTACGGGGCTTAAATTGATTTTAAATTCGTTTTGGGCATAATGGAAGTTATCCTACTGATATCACAACATATTTAAGGCATATTAACTTGTGAAACATGTTCATGACTCATTTGGTTACTCGTTATGCATCTTACGCGTTCGGTATGGTTTATGTAACTAGTTTACATGAATTGACCGAAACGGGTCAAACCTAATCATTTTCACTTCAAAATTCAGAATGTGTTTAGTTTACCCGTATTATAGAAGTATCCATACTTGTCGGGTCTAAATCACATTCTAATCTGGTCTTCGCTTAATCTTGCGTTTTGAACCGTAAACCTTTCCTTAAAACTAACCGGTCTAAGTTGCAACTTAAATAAGACCCGTTAGGAATCTAATAGGTTAATTAAACCTTCGTTCCAGATTGAGAGCCCCAGTAGAGGTACTTGTGCTTGCTGATTTGAATATACGGCTGAGAATAAAATTACATTTTAGCTCAGGTAAATACTTTTAACTTATTTTCCCTATACGGGCTTGGGATACGGTATTATAATAATAAAGCTTGGTCGGGTATTGAATGTTTAATCGATTAGTGGTTAAATTATTGAGGTAACCCGTTTTAGTCTGTCTTATTTGAAACAAAGCCTTTGGCGGTTAATGACCATGTCCCGGATATCCTTGGCATCATTTATTAAGAAATGACCACGTCTTAAGCATGAGGTGTAGGCATACACCTGACAGTTGCGTAGGAAAAATGGTATCTCACTCTTTTGTGGGCCTATACTTGTGGTGTGTCTGTTAATCTTTACTCGGTTTCTATATCGGGCCCTGAATGTATAACAAACATATAAATCTGTATACAAGATTATTTTTATATAATTGTCCCAAGTTATAAAAGGATATTTTTGTCGTGTGCATTTAAATCAATTTTCATAAATGTTTTCAAAAGAGTAAGGTAATTGTATTTACCAGTGTAAACTGACGTATTTTCCAAAAAGATTAAGTGACAGGTACTGTACGTAATTAGCTGGGAGATCAGGGCGTTAATAAGGAATCTTACAAGTTCTAAACGTATTTTCCAAAGTCTGTTGAACAGTGTTTATATTTCTGTTTTAAGATCCGCCTGTGGATCCATATACAACCGTTGTGTAATACCTTATTATACTTTCGAATTGGTTTGTATTATTATTACTTTAGACTTCCGCTGAGCATTGAACTGTGATTATTTGACTATGATGATATCTACTACGTTACGATACTCCCCACCCGGCCCACCGGTAATACGTGGAAATATCGGGGTGTGACAGTTTAGCGGATGTGATTCTTGGAGTAAAGATCATAAGAACCCAAGATGGTCTTGTGTTAAGTCAATCTCACTATGTGGATAAAATTCTTGAAAAATTCAACTCAGAAGATACGAGTGTAGCACGAACTCCAGTTGATACCTCCCAACATCTCAAGAAAAATAAAGGAGATGGAGTTGCTCAGTTAGAGTATTCATGAATTATTGGCAGTCTAATGTATCTAATGACATGTACTATGTCACACCCCGACCGCGTATAACATGCAACCGCGGCGGAAACGTCGGGGAGTGTTGTAACAGAATTAATTGTTTCATAACCATGGCATTCAAAGTTGTATTTTATTTATCAACATAAGAGTTACATTGTCTTAAACAGGAAATAAAGAGTTCATAACATAATTAAACTAAGTCTATCTTCGTTTTATGTCTCTAAGGCACAGGTCCGCCCTAGTGTCACGATCATCATCCTACGCAAAAGCTCCGGAAAACACATGTGAAAATAGGTACGTCAGCATAAAAATGCCTGTGAGATACATAGGATTTGTGAAAATAGGATTCATGACTTGGGTTTTAGAAGAAGGTTTAATAAAAGTTAGTCATGAATCTTGTTAAGTGTTTTCTTTTATAAATCGTATGAAAACTCGATAAGAAATCAGATTATATAAAAGAAAGGTGTATGGTTAATGAGATAACCAAGTAAAATGAGTTGTATAAAATAAACTGTTTTGTAAAACGATGTCTTGTGAAAAGTATGTTATTTATATAAAATGTAATATGTCTATACTGAAATGATTTAAATAATGCTACGATATGTAATACCATACAAACACTTATATATAGGAAGTACCAACGGCGTATCCACCATGTTTATATCATATTACACATGCCTCGTTACTCAAATCATTTACCCAAACAACCACCAATGTAAATTGTTCATGTATAAATCAATTGTCAAGTGTTATTGTGTAAACTATATCATAATGTCCATGTTTAATGTAAATCACCAAATGTGTATATCGAAGTCAAATGTTTATGTTTAATGTAAATCATATAATGTGTACCCAAAATATCATGTATGGCATGTGAAATATATCAACTAAACCAGAGGTAATATGCACAAAAACAGGGTATTGAATTAAACATAGTTTAAATCAAAGTTATGTTTTGTGGAACAATTGCATGCTTTACTGATACAAACATCTATGCGGTATTGTGAAAATGCATACATCCAAGCCTTGAGACTGTGGCGATAAACCCTTAAACAAATTAAAGGTTTATCTAAGTTATGTGTATCGAATTCGGTCATTCCTTCCAATCCAAACAAACCCAGGATTTCAGGAACGGGAGTTGTCAATTCCTATGGTACCACTACCTACTAACGAACGGCGTAGCTAATGTTAATGAATGTATTGTTCCATTGAAACAAACCAAATGTCATACCAAAATGTAAGCATGTGATGAAAACAACTGTACTAAGTATGTAACAAATGGACATACATAGCATGTGACGTGAAACAAATGTACTAAGTATGCACACAATGGGCATACATAGCATGAAATGTAATGTGAAACAATGTACTAAGTACGCACACAATGGGCATACATAGCATGAAATGTAATGTAAAGCAATGTACTAAGTACGCACACAATGGGCATACATAGCATAAAATGTAATGTAAAGAAATGTACTAAGTACACACACAATGGGCATACATAGCATGAAATGTAATGTAAAGCAATGTACTATAATGTACTAACGAACATAGCAGGTATATGATGTGAAAACATGGACAACTTGAAAGTAACAAGTAGGCACATGTGTTCCACCCCAAAACAGTTTGAAAACAGTAAAAGAGGGGTCTATGTACTCACTTGAGATTGCTCAGAAGTCCTAAGATAACCACCAAGCAATGCTAGAGATCACGGAATCAAACGGCACCTAGTATAGGTAACTATGTTAATAAACCGGACCTATATCGAAGGATCGGATAGAATGAGGGTTCGTAAACCAAATGAGTATGAAACTCATGTAGTATGGTTCAACAAAGCATACATTCTAAATGAAACCTAACCTAAGTGCTTACGACCCATTACGACCCGCTTAGGTAGCTTATGCTACTTTAACGTGTTGTTCACGTAAAACGCGTTCGGAACGCCTAACTAGTCCTATGACAAGTAAAATATGCTTTAACATATCTAATATTGTTAACAATCAGTTTAGATACCAATAGTTATGTTGCATATGCTTAAAATGAATTTTGGCGCAAAAAGGGCATTTTGGTAATTTAACTAAGGCATATAAACTACCTATCATACAACTACTTAAACGATGTGACCATAAGGTATAACCTCGGAAGGTTATTCCCTATACTCTATGGTCACCTAATGTATTTGGTCGGATCCTAATGATCGACCAAACTGGGTCAGGTTCGAAAGTATAAGCGACTTACCCTTACGACCCTAGACAACGTGGCAATCAGTAGGCATAGTCACAAGGGACTATAACCATCGTGATTACAATCACGTTGCGAAGTTCAAACGAACTTCGCATTGACCATAAACTGGTTAATGCAGAAAGTCAAACAAAGTTTGACTTTCGGACTCGAAAAGCAATAAAAGAACGAAGGAACACTTACAAAGGGTCACCGAATGCTAATCTTGATCCAAGTAGCTCAGGTATGAAACAATGGTTTCAACTTAGAGCTTCTCAAAACAGATTCTTGTGAGGAATGAGTGGAAATGGGTTGGGTATTTATAGAATTCTTCAAACCGTTAGGATCGTTTCTTGAATATCATGCCTTGATCTCACCCGTACACTTGTCGGAATGTTATGGTAACTCATTTTGCCCCCACCATAAGAGTTTGACAAGTGGCATTGGCCTTTGGGGAGTTGAAGGGCTGTTAACAGCTGTTTAAACACTGAATCTGGTCCAGATGAGGTGCTCGCGTAGCGCGACGGTAAAGGCATTAGGTGCTTGCGCTACGCTAGCATGTGCCAGATTCAGAAAAGTTTCCAAAATGGCAGAAATGGTCCCTGCAGCCCTTTTAAGCTATTTTCGATGCGTTTCAACCCCGTTAACCTCATTTCAAGGCCCTAAAATGAAGTTAAAGTATAGGGAACTCAAAACATGCTCAAAAATATCTCGGATGTCGGTTCGTTTGGTCGTACGGTTGCGATGTTCGCTTAATTACGACGGAATGCGCACAAGCGCGAAAAACGATCCAAATTGCGTGACGAATGGATTTTTCTCAAGCCAAACACTAAAATAAAATATTTTAATGCTTACATAAATTTTTGGATGTCCGGAGGTATTCAGAACGTAAGTTATGCGCGAAAATGCAAACTTCTTTTTGACGCTTTTAGTCCCTGTAAGCGAATTAACTTGTTTTTGCCATACCAAAGCCTTCAAAACTTATTTCTAAGTTATGTAAAGGTTATTTAAGGTATGTTAAGTATATGTTGATGTTCCGGAGTATTTTTCGCATTAAACTGATTACGTTTACGCACCAGTTTGCGTATAACTCTCCAGAAAGCGATATAGAGTTTGAAATTGAATAAAAGTCAAAACATGAAAAATGTCAAACATAAATAAACAAACATTGGGATCAAATAACTTTGTTTTATTGATAACCGAACTGTTCACAATGATTACAAGCACAGATGTTACAGTCTCCCCTACTTGTGGAAATTTCGTCCCGAAATTTATTTAGAGGAAACTCGTGGGAAAAGATGCGGATATTTCGCCTTCATTTGATCTTCGCATTCCCAAGTAAACTCGGGTCCACGTTTAGCTTCCCAGCGAACTTTGACCAAAGGAATGCGCTTGCGTTTGAGCCACTTGACTTCACGTTCCATGATTTCCACTGGCTTCTCAACAAATTTCAGTGTTTTATCAACACGAATTTCGTCAAGTGGTATGTGAAGGTTCTCATCAGCTAAACACTTCTTGAGATTGGATACGTGAAAGGTTGGATCAACATTTCCAAGTTCAGGAGGTAACTCGAGTCTGTAGGCTACCTTACCGATTCTTTCGACGATCTTGAATGGTCCAACGTATCTAGGTGCATGTTTTCCTTTCTTTCCAAATCTGATCACACCTTTCCAAGGTGAGACCTTAAGTAATACTCGATCACCGACTTGAAATTCCAAGGGCTTGCGTTTTGGGTTCGCGTAACTCTTTTGCCGGCTTCTAGCTGTCTGAAGGTTATCACGAAATTTCTTAATCTTATCAGTTGTCTCTAAAATGAGGGCAGGTCCAGTAAGCTGAGCCTCGCCGATCTCATTCCAGCAGACTGGTGAACGACATTTTCAACCATAGAGAGCTTCGAAAGGAGCCATTTTGATGCTGGTGTGATAACTGTTGTTGTAGGAGAATTCAATTAACGGAAGATGTGAATCCCAACTACCACCAAAGTCGATCACACAAGCTCTAAGCATATCCTCCAGAGTCTGGATTGTTCTTTCAGATTGACCATCCGTTTGCAGATGATAAGCTGTGCTCAGGTTAAGTTGGGTCCTCATAGCAGATTGCATGGTTCTCCAAAAATGAGAAGTGAAACGAGCATCTCTGTCAGAAATGATGTTCAAAGGAACACCATGTCGAGCTACAATTTCATCCACATAGATTTTAGCAAGTTTGTCAGCAGGAAAATCCTCACGGATTGGCAAGAAATGCGCTGACTTAGTAAGACGATCAACAACTACCCAGATGGCATCATGACCTTTCTTTGTGCGCGGAAGTTTAGTAATGAGATCCATAGTAATGTTTTCCCATTTCCAAACTGGTATCTCTGGTTGCACCAATAAACCAGAAGGACGCTGATGTTCAGCCTTAACCTTAAGACAAGTAAGGCATTTTGATACATATAAGGCAATGTCTTTCTTCATACCAGGCCACCAATACTGAATACGAAGATCCTTATACATTTTATCTGAGCCAGGATGAACAGAATAACGAGACTTATGGGCTTCATCCATAAGCAAGGTGCGAAGGTTATCTTGGCTTGGGACCCACAAACGGTCCATGAAGTAATACGATCCATTGTCCTTCAGTTCCAGATCAGGTGTTATGTGATAGGGAAATTCCTTATCCATTAAACCTTGTGAAACACAAGATTGTTGAGCCTGAGAAATGCGTGCTTGGATATCGGATCGAGCTTGAATATCAGATTGAACACGAACGCAATGAAGCTTAGTACATTCCTTACGACTCAAGGCATCGGCTACGACATTCGCCTTACCAGGATAGTAGCGAATTTTGCAGTCATAGTCGTTTAGAAGCTCAACCCAACGTCTTTGCCTCATGTTGACTTCTTTCTGATTGAAGATATGTTGAAGACTTTTGTGGTCCGTGAAAACCACACATTTTGTTCCGTACAAATAGTGTCTCCAGATCTTAAGAGCGAAGACAACTGCACCCAACTCGAGATCATGAGTGGTGTAGTTCTTCTCATGTATCTTCAACTGCCTCGATGCATATGCTATGACTTTGTTCCTTTGCATCAGAACACAGCCAAGACCCAATTTAGATGCATCGCAATAAACGACGAAATCATCATTGCCCTCAGGCAAAGTTAGAACAGGCGCGTCGCAAAGCTTCTGCTTCAAAGTCAGAAATGCTTCCTCTTGTTTGAATCCCCAATCAAAGGGCTTGTTCTTCTGAGTTAGAGCAGTTAGAGGAACTGCAATCTTTGAGAAGTTTTCAATGAAGCGGCGATAATAACCCGCTAGACCAAGAAAAGAACGAACTTCAGTAGGAGTAGAAGGTGTATCCCAATCCTTAATCGCACTGATCTTGGAGGGATCTACATGAATACCTTGTTCGTTGATAATATGTCCTAAAAATTGAATTTCTTTAAGCCAGAATTCACACTTGGAGAATTTGGCGAAAAGTTGCTCTTTCTTTAGGAGTTCCAAAGTAAGACGAAGATGCTGCTCGTGATCAGCTCGCGTCTTAGAATAGATCAAGATGTCGTCAATAAAAACAATGACGAATTGATCCAAATAAGGCTTGCAGACCCTATTCATTAAGTCCATGAAAATAGCAGGAGCATTAGTCAAACCAAATGGCATGACTGTGAACTCATAATGCCCATAACGAGTGCGGAACGCTGTCTTGGGAATATCTTCTTCATGCACACGAAGTTGATGATATCCAGATCGCAGATCGATCTTCGAAAAATAAGAAGCACCTTGTAACTGATCAAAGAGATCATCGATGCGAGGTAGGGGATATCGATTCTTGATGGTAAGCTTGTTAAGCTCACGATAATCGATACACATCCTAAAAGATCCATCCTTCTTCTTGACAAAAAGAACGGGAGCACCCCAAGGTGAAAAGCTAGGATGGATAAAACCTTTGTCAGAGAGTTCCTGAAGCTGCTTAGAAAACTCTTGCATCTCAGACGGTGCAAGACGGTATGGAGATCTGGCAATGGGATTTGCACCAGGTACGAGATCAATACGGAACTCGACTTGGCGTGCTGGAGGTAGACCAGGTAACTCTTCGGGGAATATTTCAGAATAATCCCGAACAACAGGAATATCTTGAATAGACTTACCCTTACCCTTATCTGCTACAACATGTGCCAAAAAGGCCACATAATTCTTTCGCAGATACTTCCGAGCTTTAAAACAAGACATGAGTTGGAGACCACCAGCAGGTTTCTCACCATGAACTTGTAGGATCTCGCCTGTCGAAAGTGGCACACGAACAATCTTCTCAAAACAAACTACCTCTACGCGATGCTTGGATAACCAATCCATACCTACTATAACGTCGAAGCTTCCAAGTTGCATAGGCTTGAGGTTAATAGGAAAAAGATGGTCATTGAGGTTCAACTGGCAGTTGCGAAGAACAGAATCAAGAACAATGGGTTCACCATTAGCAACCTCTACTGTCAAAGGTTTACCTAGTTTCGTTCTAGACACACGAAGCAATGGCTCAAAAGATAATGACACAAAACTCTTATTGGCACCCGAATCAAAAAGAACAGATGCAGGCTGATTATTAATAAAGAACGTACCGTTCACCACTTCATTGTCTGCTTGTGCCTCTTGTGCATTCATATTGAATACTCGATCTCGAGCCTGAGCCTGATTCTGATTTGGGTTAGCATTCACCAATCTTGGACACTGATTACGGTAGTGGGTCAGATCCCCAAAGTTGTAACAAGAACCTGGCGGGTAGTGTGGTCGTGCAGCTTGGCCTTGTTGCTGAGCAGGAGGCTGAGCAACTCGTTGAGCCGGGTTCTGAACTGCCCGATTCTGAGCAAACCGACAAACATCGGCAAGATGACCTGACTTCCCACAGTTAGTACAGAAACGGCACGGATGATGCGGCTGATGGTGACTGTTGCATCTATTGCACAAAGGTGCATTCCCTGTATAGGGCTTCTTCGCTGGAGGCTGTGCGGGTTGGTTGGGAGCTGCCTGGTTAGCTTGGGCAGTGACAGCAAAAATTTGGGAAGCCTTACGCTTCCTTGACCTTTTCGAAGAACCATAATCCTTACCCTTCTTGTTTTGACCTTTCTTGCTATCTTCTTTGTCAGACGCCTGTTTCTTACCTTTGTCACCCTTTTTATGCAGCTTTCCCTTTCGAACCTGCGACTCAGTCAATGTCGCTGCTAACTCGATCGCCTGACGGAGTGTGGTAGGGTTACTACCAGTAATGATGTCTTGTACTGAGTCAGGTAGACCATCGATGTACCTTTCGATAGCCTTGTCGAGTGGGGTAACCATTGTTGGGCATAGTAGACTTAACTCATCAAACCTATGAGTATACGCCCGATGCTCACCACTATCTTGTTTCAAGTCATCGAACTCTCTCTCCAAAGCTCGTTGTTCATGACGAGGACAAAACTCCCTCATCATAAGGGCCCTAAGTTCAGCCCATGTCTGTGCTAGAGCAACTTCTGCACCACGATCTCTCATAACCCCGTTCCACCATGTGAGAGCCCTCTTCTGAAACACACTTGAAGAAAACTCGACCTTGCGATTGTCAGGACACTGCACGTGGCGAAAAGTATTCTCAATGCTCTCGAACCATTGAAGAAGCCCAGTCGCTCCCTCAGAACCACTAAACTTGAGTGGTTTAGCCGAGTTAAAATCCTTGAATTTGCATGGAGCATTGTTGTTGTTGTTGGCTTGGTTCCATTGAGCAAAGAGGTTTGGGAATTGAGCAGCCATTTGCTGCGCAATGATTTCTACCAGTTCGGCAGTCGCTATCTGGTTTTCGCGTCGAGGAGGCATTCTAAAAGAGGAAAACATGAAAGGAAACGAGTGAGATGATTGGATGACGAGAATGAGATGAAACAAAATCAACAAAAGCAAAGATGGTGGTCATTTGTCCGCATCACAAAGCAAACAAACGACACACAGTGACTAATCAAAGTAAATGGGTCAAAAATAATGTATCACGAAGACATGCGCGCCTATAAGTGAACACTCACCCCAAGAATTCTCAGGTAAGAGTGACTGGTCCGATTATGTGGATTTGTACGAACACTCTAGCCTTAGACAGAAAACCCAGGGTACAGGCATTCACTCTTCCAGTTTGCACGTCTTCACACTATCTAAAAACCCAAAACTTTGACGAGATTTTGAAAATTTGGAAGGCAGAAGGCCAAAAATCAAACTGGAAGGGTTCAAAACCTTACAACAGAGGGTTCAAAACCTAGTAATTAATCATCCTAGAACAGATGATTAGTTTTCAAAGCGGATTTGAACTTGATGTTCCCGTTGTGGTTATCACCTAAGGATAGGTGAAGTGCATGTTTTAAAATCTAAACACAAGATCACTTGTGTTAGGGTCCTAGAAAGGTTATAGTCTAGGTCAAAGCATTACTAATAACCTAATTCCCTATAACCATTGGCTCTGATACCAACTCTTCTGTCACACCCCGACCGCGTATAACATGCAACCGCGGCGGAAACGTCGGGGAGTGTTGTAACAGAATTAATTGTTTCATAACCATGGCATTCAAAGTTGTATTTTATTTATCAACATAAGAGTTACATTGTCTTAAACAGGAAATAAAGAGTTCATAACATAATTAAACTAAGTCTATCTTCGTTTTATGTCTCTAAGGCACAGGTCCGCCCTAGTGTCACGATCATCATCCTACGCAAAAGCTCCTGAAAACACATGTGAAAATAGGTACGTCAGCATAAAAATGCCTGTGAGATACATAGGATTTGTGAAAATAGGATTCATGACTTGGGTTTTAGAAGAAGGTTTAATAAAAGTTAGTCATGAATCTTGTTAAGTGTTTTCTTTTATAAATCGTATGAAAACTCGATAAGAAATCAGATTATATAAAAGAAAGGTGTATGGTTAATGAGATAACCAAGTAAAATGAGTTGTATAAAATAAACTGTTTTGTAAAACGATGTCTTGTGAAAAGTATGTTATTTATATAAAATGTAATATGTCTATACTGAAATGATTTAAATAACGCTACGATATGTAATACCATACAAACACTTATATATAGGAAGTACCAGCGGCGTATCCACCATGTTTGTATCATATTACACACGCCTCGTTACTCAAATCATTTACCCAAACAACCACCAATGTAAATTGTTCATGTATAAATCAATTGTCAAGTGTTATTGTGTAAACCATATCATAATGTCCATGTTTAATGTAAATCACCAAATGTGTATATCGAAGTCAAATGTTTATGTTTAATGTAAATCATATAATGTCTACCCAAAATATCATGTATGGCATGTGAAATATATCAACTAAACCATAGGTAATATGCACAAAAACAGGGTATTGAATTAAACATAGTTTAAGTCAAAGTTATGTTTTGTGGAACAATTGCATGCTTTACTGATACAAACATCTATGCGGTATTGTGAAAATGCATACATCCAAGCCTTGAGACTGTGGCGATAAACCCTTAAACAAATTAAAGGTTTATCTAAGTTATGTGTATCGAATTCGGTCATTCCTTCCAATCCAAACAAACCCAGGATTTCAGGAACGGGAGTTGTCAATTCCTATGGTACCACTACCTACTAACGAACGGCGTAGCTAATGTTAATGAATGTATTGTTCCATTGAAACAAACCAAATGTCATACCAAAATGTAAGCATGTGATGAAAACAACTGTACTAAGTATGTAACAAATGGACATACATAGCATGTGACGTGAAACAAATGTACTAAGTATGCACACAATGGGCATACATAGCATGAAATGTAATGTGAAACAATGTACTAAGTACGCACACAATGGGCATACATAGCATGAAATGTAATGTAAAGCAATGTACTAAGTACGCACACAATGGGCATACATAGCATAAAATGTAATGTAAAGCAATGTACTAAGTACGCACACAATGGGCATACATAGCATGAAATGTAATGTAAAGCAATGTACTATAATGTACTAACGAACATAGCAGGTATATGATGTGAAAACATGGAAAGCATGAAAGTAACAAGTAGGCACATGTGTTCCACCCCAAAACAGTTTGAAAACAGGAAAAGAGGGGTCTATGTACTCACTTGAGATTGCTCAGAAGTCCTAAGATAACCACCAAGCAATGCTAGAGATCACGGAATCAAACGGCACCTAGTATAGGTAACTATGTTTATAAACCGGACCTATATCGGAGGATCGGATAGAATGAGGGTTCGTAAACCAAATGAGTATGAAACTCATGTAGTATGGTTCAACAAAGCCTACATTCTAAATGAAACCTAACCTAAGTGCTTACGACCCATTACGACCCGCTTAGGTAGCTTATGCTACTTTAACGCGTCGTTCGCGTAAAACGCGTTCGAAACGCCTAACTAGTCCTATGACAAGTAAAATATGCCTTAACATATCTAATATTGTTAACAATCAGTTTAGATACCAATAGTTATGTTGCATATGCTTAAAATGAATTTTGGCGCAAAAAGGGCATTTTGGTAATTTACCTAAGGCATATAAACTACCTATCATACAACTACTTAAACGATGTGACCATAAGGTATAACCTCGGAAGGTTATTCCCTATACTCTATGGTCACCTAATGTATTTGGTCGGATCCTAATGATCGACCAAACTGGGTCAGGTTCGAAAGTATAAGCGACTTACCCTTACGACCCTAGACAACGTGGCAATCAGTAGGCATAGTCACAAGGGACTATAACCATCGTGATTACAATCACGTTGCGAAGTTCAAACGAACTTCGCATTGACCATAAACTGGTCAATGCAGAAAGTCAAACAAAGTTTGACTTTCGGACTCGAAAAGCAATAAAAGAACGAAGGAACACTTACAAAGGGTCCCCGAATGCTAATCTTGATCCAAGTAGCTCAGGTATGAAACAATGGTTTCAACTTAGAGCTTCTCAAATCAGATTCTTGTGAGGAATGAGTGGAAATGGGTTGGGTATTTATAGAATTCTTCGAACCATTAGGATCGTTTCTTGAATATCATGCCTTGATCTCACCCGTACACTTGTCGGAATGTTATGGTAACTCATTTTGCCCCCACCATAAGAGTTTGACAAGTGGCATTGGCCTTTGGGGAGTTGAAGGGCTGTTAACAGCTGTTTAAACACTGAATCTGGTCCAGATGAGGTGCTCGCGTAGCACGACGGTAAAGGTATTAGGTGCTCGCGCTACGCTAGCATGTGCCAGATTTAGAAAAGTTTCAAAAATGGCAGAAATGGTCCCTGCAGCCCTTTTAAGCTATTTTCGAGGTGTTTGAACCCCGTTAACCTCATTTCAAGGCTCTAAAATGAAGTTAAATTATAGGGAACTCAAAACATGCTAAAAAATATCTCGGATGTCGGTTCGTTTGGTCGTACGGTTGCGATGTTCGCTTAATTACGACGGAATGCGCACAAGCGCGAAAAACGATCCAAATTGCGTGACGAATGGATTTTTCTCAAGCCAAACACTAAAATAAAATATTTTAATGCTTACATAAATTTTTGGATGTCCGGAGGTATTCAGAACGTAAGTTATGCGCGAAAATGCAAACTTGTGCACTTTTTGACGCTTTTAGTCCCTGTAAGGGAATTAACTTGTTTTTGCCATACCAAAGCCTTCAAAACTTATTTCTAAGTTATGTAAAGGTTATTTAAGGTATGTTAAGTATATGTTGATGTTCCGGAGTATTTGTCGCATTAAACTGATTACGTTTACGCACCAGTTTTGGTATAACTCTCCAGAAAGCGATATAGAGTTTGAAATTGAATAAAAGTCAAAACATGAAAAATGTCAAACATAAATAAACAAACATTGGGATCAAATAACTTTGTTTTATTGATAACCGAACTGTTCACAATGATTACAAGCACAAATGTTACATACTAGACCCGACTTGGCTTACGCGGTGAGTAGGCTAAGTAGATACATCAGTAATCCATGCACGGATCATTGGAAAGCTGTCACAAGGGTGCTTAGATACATAAGATACACAAGAGATTATGGACTGCATTATACCCGACAACCAGCAGTGATCGAAGGATACACTGATGCCAACTGGATATCGGATAATAAAGATTCCAAATCAACAAGTGGTTACGTGTTTACACTTGGAGGAGCTGCTATTGCTTGGAAGTCTTCTAAGCAAACAGTCATAGCAAGATCCACAATGGAATCCGAATTTATCGCCTTGGATAAGTCAGGAGAGGAGGCGGAATGGCTACGTCAATTCGTGGAATATATTCCAAGATGGCCAAAGCCTTTTCCAGCCATTTATGTACATTGTGATAGCCAATCAGCGATTGGTAGAGCTCAAAGCTTGATGTACAATGGCAGATCAAGGCATATGCAATGTAGATATAACACGGTACGGCAACTACTCTCAACGGATGTTATCACAATTGATTATGTGAGATCAAAGGATAACATTGGAGACCCGTTCACAAAAGGCTTAAGCAGAGAGTTAGTAGAAACATCGTCAAGAGGAATGGGACTAAAGCCCGTGATAAATGGGAATATGAGGGAAACCTAACTTAGTTGACTGGAGATCCCAAGATCTAAGTTCAATAGGACAACTTAATCATATTACCAAAACGGAGTCACTGTGGGGAAGTACCCCAAACTAAATAAAAGGGAGTTATATATACTTCCTAGTCCATTCCAATCAGTAACATGAAGTGAGGTTAAACATGTTAAGGTTAAGGATTTTGAGTAAATCCAAATTAACCATGATGCTTTTAATGATTAAGAGGAATCACCTATGTTAGAGAGAAGTGGGGTCGCTTCGAATGGATTTGGGGGGTGCGCAAATCCTAGAGCTCTCGCAGAACCAGGCTAGTGTTCCAGGACCATAATAGGACACGACAATGAGGGGTTCGCCAGACTAGGGAGAGTATTGTGTGAAGTGTATTGTCGTTTACATAAATGGGGGTATGTTCAAGGACATCGCGTCTACAAACCGCTAGTAAGCTAAGTATGCTTCACAAAAGAAGGTTCAAAGGCAACAACCTACCTATCTTGCAATACTCAACTGTCGAAGTTTATCGTTGAAAAGTGTAAGGAAAAGATCGATTTCCATACATGTGGGGGATTGTTGGAAATTTGATGAAAATAGCATTTTTCATGTGGGGGATTGTTGGAAAAATAGGTGAAAATGGCATTTTTCACAAATATAGGAAAATGATTTTTTCCTATTTTGGACTAGAAATAAATATAATAAAATGAGTGGGTTTTATATATTTATTTGTGGGTTTGTGTTCTATGTTGGAAGAGCTTCGCAACGAACTAAACCACGTCCAAAACGGAGCTAAGAAGAATGAGATATCGATGCTCAAAGTTGGGTGTTTGGAACATTGAATGCTGAAACAAAAGGGAAAGTGGCACCTTATCCCACATAGGAGGAGGGATGAAACTTAAATGGGTATTTAAGTGGGAACTCTCCATCCTTATTGTTTCATGGAAGCACACACTGAGTGTACTCGCGAAGGGTGCGGAGCACCCTAACTTGCACTCGCACACACGCTCGTGCGTGGCGTGGCGTAGGCGATGAGGCGCAATGTGGCGCTTTGATGGCGCACTTTGCACATCGCCACGAGCCGCTTGAGAGCCGCCTTTGTATTTTTGACCACGTGCGTGTGGTGGATCACAGAGGCTGCAAGGACCAAGTGGTGAAGTGGCATGCAGGTTCGAGGCGCGTCACGAGGCAGTCCGCGCGCGAGTACACGTGGTACGAAGGCGCGCGGTTGCGCATGGTGCATGCGCCCTGATGTGACGTGCGCGGCGCACCAGAGTGAGCCAAAACGGCGCAACTATGTGGCGTGCTCGTATTGGCTCACAGGTGACGTGGCACACGCGCGCAGGCGCGCATGCACCTGAGTCAATGTGGCGCACGCGCGCATGGCAGTGAGCCAGATGGACGCAGCGCGCATGAGCGTGCAGACCTGCGCGCGCAAGGACGCACGTGTGCGCAGAAGCTTCCAGCATTGAATGACAATGCAGTTACAGTTCAGCTTCGAAACTGACGAGTTAACGGTCTTTGACTGAGAATTAAATGACGTATTAAATTGCATTGAAGACGTTTAATGCAATTTAAACCTCTCTTTTAATTCCTTTTGACTGTTTCGATGAAGATGTAGTATAAATACAGCATCTCCACCACTGCAGAAGGACACCAATAACACAACAACTTATGCAAACAACTCTCTTCCTACTTTTGATCCTTTTCTTGCAGCTTTCAAGGTAACCTTCGGGTTGTAGGCCAATTCCGGCATTACTACTGCTCCGGCTGTTGTACCCTGGGAAACAAAACGAGTACTCCTGGGAGACTCGGAATTTGTTTTAAGGGAAGTGTGTGTACACGTGACTCAGCCTCTCTGCTTCTACCCGTTTCTTGTATTTTGCTTATTTCAGTTGTAATAGTTTTGTATTTCAGCTTTCTTATTTCTTTGTATTGTAATGAGTGAATAAAATTTGTTTTATTTTATTTAATTACGCGAACGGTTCCTACATAAACTTGGGGAAACATTGTAACTTTTCAAGATAAATGAGCGTGTGTCAGACAGCCGCGTAGCACGAATAAAAAACTACTCCGAGTCAACCAATTAAAACAAAACATTACCATAATTTTGTCAAAAAAATAAAAGCTAAAACGATCGCATGATTTTAATTTTTCACTGGAGGCATAATCATAATTTGACAGGAAACAAAAAACTAAAACGATCGAATGATTGTAATTTTTCACTGGCGTCATATCGTAATTTGACAGGAAAAAGAAACAAAAACGTTCGCAAAACTGTTAATTTGAGCTGAGGGCAAAATCTTAATTTGGTTGCGAGGGAAAAAACAAAACTAATGGTGAAATTGTAAAATTTGAACGTGGCAAAATCGTATGAGCTGAGGGCAAAATCGTAATTTGGTTGCGAGGGAAAAAAACAAAACTAATGGCCAAACTATAAATTTGAACGTGGCAAAATCGTAATTTGAATGGACCAATAGGAAAGTGCCAGCCAAATTTAAACGGGGCAAAATCGAAATTTGGCTGGACCAATAGGAAAGTGCCAGACAGCTGCCTGACACTATTCCCCTCCATGGTGAATGTTATAGATAGAATGTTATTGATAGAATATGCACCAAGCTTATTTAAAAAAAACTGTTAGAGTTAAATGCCTGGTTGGTCCCTGTGGTTTGCAAATGTTGCAGACTTAGTCCTAGTGGTTTAATAATTACACACTTAGTCCCAGTGGTTACAAAATTGTAACACGGGTGAGCCCAATGGTTGCATTTTCATAACATGAATGGTCCTTACCAGCTAACATAGTTAAATACTACAGTTAAGTCCATGTCAAATTACCAAACTACCCTTAGTTATATATTACAAAAAAAACTAAATTATATATTTAATATTTGTGGGTCCCACCCCACTTCTTCTTCAGCTGATCTCCACCATCACTACCACCCACTGCAACCCAACCCCATGACCACCGCCACCGTCAACTTACCACCACCACCACCATACACATAAACCTTAATCATTTCTGGCCTTTTTCTTAAACCCTACTCCAAGATTCAATTCAAGATCCACATTATGATTATTGTTATTACTGGGTCTTTGATTCATCATGGATGAACTGCTAAACAGTGATCAACCGATGTGACCACATGGCATTTTACTAGTGCTACTCCTACTGCCACCGTGGCATTTTTAGGGTTTCCACCGGCAGCGGCAGTGGACACACCGCCCTATCATGTCGCGTCTCTCCGCCGACCACCGTCCCCATGATTGTTTCCTCACCCCTCTATAGGTTTTCTCCACCGGTGACTTTTGTGCTGATTGTGGTTGTGTTTGTGGTTGTTGTACAGTGTCATTTTTGGTGGTTGTGGGTTCTCCTAAAAGGACTTGTTTGAGGTGTGGTGGTAGGTGTTGGTGGTGCTTTTTTGAGAAGAGAGAGAGAAAGAGACTTGTGGTGGTGATAGGTATTCTGTGGTGGTGGTACACAGAGAGATATAGGGGGTGGCAAAGGGATTGGTGAAGAAGAAGTGGGGGTGAGATCCACATAGATATTTCTTTTAATTAGTCTATTTTTTATGTATTGTCTTTTTAATAGGTAAGGGTACTTTGATAATTTAATAAATACTTAACTGGATAACTTAACTTAGGTTAGTGATAAGGACCACACGAGTGCAAAAATTACAAACATTAGGATCAAGTGTGTAATTAGTAAACCACTGAGACCAAGTCTGCAATATTTGTAAACCACAGGGACCAACAAGGCATTTAACTTAAATTGTTACATAAAACTTTGTTGCACTGTAAACATAATTATTTTATCAATAAATCATGAGTAAGCTGCCAAAATGGTCCCTAAGGTTTGGTCACTTTTGCCACTTTAATCCAAAAGTCAAACATTTTTAATTTGGGCCTCTTTGGTTTCAATTTTGTTGCCATTTCATCCAAAATAAAAATCTGATCATATTTTTCATTTAACATCTAGTTTGTTTTTTTTTTTTTTTTTTTTGTCTTTTTCCTCCCTTTTAATAAAGGGCAAAATGGTCTTTTAACTTTTTATTAAAGCAAATAAAAAAAATCTAACCATTTTGCCATTCATTAATACGGAGGAAAAAGATTAAAAAAAAAAAAAAAAAAAAACTCGATGTTAACTAAAAAATCTGACCAAATTTTGCTTTTAGATGAAGATGACAACAAAATTGAAAACACAAAACCTGAATTAAAAAGGGTTTAAGTTCGGACTAAAGTGGTAAAAGTGATCAAATCTCAGGGACCAATTTGACAAAAATGGTCTTTTTCCTCCCTTTTAATAAAGGGCAAAATGGTCTTTTGTAAGGCCGGTGGGTGTGGGAGTGCCACCCGGGCACCTCAGCCTCCATAGCGCCCCAGGGGCGCTATCGTCCACACCGCCGCAATTAAAGGGGGGGGGGGGCATCATCCTTCCGCCATCATGTTAACGAGCAAACCTTGAGACTTTCGAAGTTGATTGGCTTTAAGGGGGGGGGGGGCACTATAGTGGTAAGGGGGCTTTATACCACACCCTACAAGTTAAAGGAGGGGGCCACTTTTATTTTTAATTTTTAAATAATTATGTATAGAGAGAAACGAGTGGTTAAAAATAAAAAGGTGGTTATGATATGTCAATGTTTTTGGTGTTTATTAAGTTTACTTATTGGGTGGGTTTTAGGTGTTTTTCAATAATGAGTGTTTTTTGATATGTCATCTGACTAAACACATTTTTGTAGGTCCGTTTTTCCTGGAGGATCCGATATGTAACCTATTCCCTGTTTATCACAAACACGATCGCGGGTGCGGAATCCCCGTGATGGTGCAAACCAAACACAATGTAGAACACACACGCGTAACCAAAGATTCAATATCTATTGATTAGGGATGAGTACAACCACAAACATATACAAACAATGTTTTACAGACTCTCTCAAGTCTCTCTGTTCTCACTCATGACTAAAACTGTTAACATATGTGCTATATATACTGACCAACGGCGTAATCCCATATGACGAAAATCATGTGTGACGAAATCAGGGATTTCGCCACTCACATAATGACGAAAACAAGAGTGTTCGCCATGCATATATTGACAAATCACAAGGAGTGTTCGTCATATGTTTCATGAAGTCTTCATATAATTAGTCATGACATCATCATGACATCACTAAGGTGATGTCATGGTGATGTGTCGGCGGGAAAGGTCGCGGCTCTCCGTGCTTCGCATGTCGATCTCTGGGGCGCACGACGGAGGAATGTCGCTACGTCGGGCTTGAGCCGAACCTAACCGAGTCGAACCGAACCGAATCGAACCGAGCCGAGTCGCGTCCACATAAAGTGTACCAACAAACTCCCCCTTGGACGCTACTCGTGATGGTTCGTTCTTCACATTGTCGGATCTTTAAAAGGTCTTCACGTGTCACAAATAGGGAGTGTATCAACAGACTCCCCCTTGAATGATGCTCGTGAATCTTTTGAACTTCAAAACTTTAGATCCTTGTGGTGTTGATGAGTGATCAACTTCAACCCGATCATCTTGATCTTCAGATTGCATCATTGTCCTGTCTTCACTTTACGGCTTGTCATCTGACACGTTCTCTTCGCTTTTAGCTGGTTCTGATGTCGCATCTGCACATACAAGAAAGCTAAACACGTAATGAGAACAACCGCTTGGAATATAGTAAACATAAACAAACGACACATATAAGAGACCAACTCTCAATCAAACACCGATCCACAACAGTTTGAAAGTTTAAAAATTGATCAATTTTAACCCTTTAACTTTCAAAACTTGTTAACTTCGACAGTTTATGAAGGTGCAATTGTTTTCCGGCTTAGAATCAGGATTTTGGGTAGGATAGACTCGAGTTCCAACATCGATCAATCAAAAATAAACTAGAAGCAAAATCTTTTTGGCTTTTATAAAGATTATATTAAAACACACCTAAAATCTTTTTGGAATTTTTCATTTTTCAAATGTAAAGACTGAAAGCAATAAATAAATATATACAAAGCTGCAGAAACTAAAAGCAGTAAATAAATATATACAGGCATTCTTTTTGCGAGTTTCGAGGGTAAGAAAATCATATAAGTGTACGGTCACGCCAAAACGCTCTTTTTGTTCAATTAGTTAACATTTAGATAAGCATCCTATAACGATTATCGGTATTGTTGTCCACATAAGCTCAACTTATCAGATGTAATCATGGCGAGGGGATACGTTAAGGTATGATTTATACTTACCGGCCGGTGGTCATCCACACACGACACATTTCCGTATCAAGGTATGCACGAGAGTTCATCTTACCGGTGAGTATACCGTTTATCATCCGTTTGATTGAAAACAAGCCCTATGTGATAGAATCACTTATTGATGAGGAACTTGATTTTCATATGCATGAGGGCACTGGAGCAAGTCCGTGAACAGGTCAGTACAAACGTACAGCAAAGAGACGAACTTAACTCCCGGATAAATGTGATAATTTATCACTTATTTGTTTGGACATGTGATTGTTGATCACTTATTGAGATCGTATGCAATATGTACACGTATGTATAGTATCATGGAAGATCTAGACTTCGTCTCCGTTATTTTTCGGTAAAAGATAAAACCATGATACCCAGATGATAAACAGCATAAAGACCACATATCTCAGAACCTCGGCAATCTCTCAAACGAAATTTCGGTACTAAGACCATATGCCAATGTGCGGTTCTCACCTGGTCTTCAATCAATTTAAGATTTATATCGCCCTGCACACTTTAAAATGATTGTGTGCCTACCGATACATCTTATATAGAGCTGCTTAAACATTTTTCATTTTAATTTCATTTCAAGGAGGTTTAGACAGACCACTGATGTACTATCATTTTACCTTTTTCTCGCCAGGAAACTCATTTTTTTTTTTCCAATGTTTTTGGGTTTTGAAATTTTTCACTGTTTTTGAATTTTTCAAATTTGGATTTACTCCCCCTAAAAACAACAAACTAAGATAAATTTAAAAGACACAAAGATATTTACAAAATGGATTTCCCGATGTCGGTTAACTCATGTTTTACCTCAATGCCGTTTACCAAAATTAATTTTAATCAGAAATGATTTTATCGAATTTTGGGAAAATGAGTTGGCACGTCGGTAAGCGGGGCGGACCAAAACAATATTGACGAGTTTCATATTGAAACAATCACGTGTGAGGTGATATTCGAGTTCAATGTGTCAGGCCAAAGAGTGTTGTACGAGATGATAATAATTCATAAAGCAGCTTAAATATCGACAAGTATAGGAGAGATATGAAATTTAAAACCGTATCCTGCAACAGCTTCATGCATTTCAAGGAATCTGAGTGCTCTCCTAAACTGGATATCCACCCGGTGTGGATTTCAAGGTCAACGTTGCAACTACTTCAATTAACCGAGAAATCTCTTCACAGCAACAAGATCATAAACCTTTGGGTCCGGCTGGTCTTCCACATTGCACCAGCAAAGGTCTTTGTCTTTCTCTTTGAGAAGTAGTGTGCGGTTGTTCAATCCACGCCAAGGCATCCGCACACCCGGTTGGTTTGTTCAACAAACACATTTTCTTCAATCACACTGCGAAGAAATGTACACTGCACGTTCATCTTGTTGACTTTTGAACATCAGACGTGCTGCAGGTGCGTACATTTTGATTGAATCTATCCCGGGGACCCGATCAAAGCTTTGAACAATCAAACTTTGGTATGATTTTCATTTTTTTGAAGGTTTTCAATTTCTTTCGACAGACAATTCTGTCTTCTTTTCTTTTTCTCTCCATCAAAGGCAACAATTTCTTTGTTGCCGATCTTGTGCACGGACACTGCACTATCAACAATCTGATGACTATCGATAGTTCCTCCTGGAACATCCTGCACACTCACTCAGAGATTAGTTGGAGAGGGGGACCCAAGCCTTCATAGACTTGGGTTGCCCCTGAGAATCAAGAAATGTAATTTCAATTTCTTGAAGGTCCTTAAATTGCAAGCCACCCCCTGAATCCTCACCTGTTTTCGGTTTCCAAGCCTGTTTCCTTTTACCAGTTTGTGTATTATTTTCACTTTCTGGTTTTAATTGTTGTGACAAACTAGGTTTCCTATTAACAGATTTTACTTCCGTTTTTACAGCCTTTTCGATCACCTTCACATTTTTTCGTCGTTGTTTTGTTTCCTGTTCTTTAACAGTGCGTTTGTCAGTTTTTGGTGACACGGGACGACGTTGTTGGTGACCTTGTTCAGAAGGGGCTCCTTCTACAAAATTTGGTTTCGGGGAGTTTGTGCAATTTCTGATAATGTGGCCAAACTCCCCGCATTTAAAGCATGATCTCCTTTCAACAAAATTAGGAGATTCTGTTCGAGGACCTGACGTTGAATTTGTAGACCCCGAGGTACTAGCTTCACACCCGTTTGTGTGTTGTGTGTAATTGTTATCACTATTACGTTTCAAAATTTTGACCTTTTAAACAAACTCAGTATTGGATTTATTTTCAAAAGTCTCAACTTTATCAGTCCCATGGAGGCCACAAATTTAATGTCTTTGTTTTTCTTCTTGTAACGAGCTCCTTTTGATTCAACCTTAGCCTTGGGCTTTGGAGCTCATTGTTGTTCTTGTTTACCCTTAAAAGCGACAGATTGTTGCTTTGTCGGTAATGTTTGATTTCCATGCTGTTTCCTAACTTCAGCTTTTGGAATAGGATCACACTGAGTTACAGAAACTCTCGGGATCCATTTTTCCAAAAACTTACTTGTAGTATCTTCAAACACTTTGTCAATCAAAGATTGATTGACGTTTTTTATTGGAAAATCTTGGTTTGAATAAATTTTACCATCATCGACCAAAGTGTACAACACGTTATCACTTTTAACGGTAGACATTGTCTCAGTGATAGGATCCATCTCTTGTTTAGCAGTTGAATGCACAGCAGGAGTAGGAGGATCACACAGAATGTGATTCTCAATAGGCACTTCTACTCCTTTCCTATCATTAAGAGATTTATCCTCATCACTCACATCTGATTCATCATCCGAAGAATAATAGTCCTCAACGGTTGGAGGATTTTGATTTGAAGCACATGATGACTTTCCCTTGCTATCAGATGAGCCCTCCGACGAATTGTCCGTTTTGAACCCTAAGCTAGTTGTAACTTCCTCATAATCAAGAGGTACAGTTGGCTCAAAACGCGGCATTTCCTCCTCATCGGGCATCTTGGTATAGTTGTGTCTCAAAGGAGGCGGACACGACTTATACCCAATGCCTTTAACATTACCCTTTAGTTGTTAACGTCAATGATGTGATCAAGCACATATCTGGAGTTTGAGTAACTCTCCAATTTGAGCTTGATCGCATCTTGCTCGCATTTGGCAATGGCTAGCTCCTTTTTGGTTTCCTCAATGATGTTAATGTAATTGTGAATACCAATTTGTTTATTAAAAACAGTTTTGGTAAATTCGGAAACACTTTTCTTTAAGGTCTCAATCACAGATTTAAAATCCTTTTCGTTTCTAGATAAAGCCATATTTGCCTCTTTGCACTTTGACAGTTCAATAACCAAACTCTGATTGTGACTGTGAATCTTTTCAGATTCTTGTTTCATATCAGAACATTCATGTTTCGTATCAGCACAATCACTACATATGCTACGAGTTTCAGATTTTACCTGACTTGTAGAAGCTGAGACATTAGCCATAAAGGCAGTCTGAGAAGAGAAAGATCCATCTTCAGTGAGAATCTTCTCCATTTCTTCTGATGTAGCATCAACTTTCATGATCAAGATATATTTCTGACACTTGACCTCCTCAGCATCATTCAACAAACTATCACCTTCAGAACCAGTTCTCTCATTCACATCTGATTCTGAATCGGAACTGCCACTGTATCCCGAACTATCATCATCTTCAGAGAATTCTTCTTTGTGCACATGCTTGATGTGACTGATGATCTTCACATAACATGTAGTTCCTCCTCTAAACTGTACTGACCAATCACACCCCTCATTGGCTTGTACCACTAATGCTCGATTAGTATTGGATGGCCCTAACAGGTTTGTTTGGTTGTTATCAGCTACTACCCCTCTTTCGTTGTTAGCTTGATTTGAAGTACTTGTTTGATTTTGGAAGGGATTTTGGTTGCCTTGTTTGCTTGGACGTGTGCATTCACGCTTGAAGTGACCCTTTTCACCCAATTGAAGCACGTCACGGCATCCTTATCAAAACCGTACTTTGTATCCCGCTTGCTTTCCAAGCTAGTCTTCCCGGTTCTCCTCGTATAATCCTTGGCTCGTCTAACCGCGCTCGCAAATGCCCACTTGATATCCATTAACTCCATTTCGTCCCTGTCTATCTGCTGATAGTCTTCGTTTGTCAAATTAATGTTGCCAATTTGACTTGCGACTAGTCCGCAGTAGGCATTGACCATGGTGTTAAGAAGTTCCATGGTTTCCCTTGCAGTTTCCACATTGACTTTGGATAAGTTTGCTTGTGGCTGTTTGGTTTGAGGTTGTGGTTGGGCTTGTGATGGTGTTGGAATATAGGCATTTGGATCAAATTGAGGTTGAGTGGGAGGAACTTGTGGTGGAGGTTGGGGTTTAGGTAGCCATGCACTCGGATCTGGTTTAGAAAAAGCATGAGCTTGAGCAATCATATGTGCTGGCGGATGATAGGCACTTGGATCGAAAACTTGAGGTGGAGCTGATTGTGGAAATGGAAAAGAACTTGTATTGGACATAAACACTGTTTGTAGTTTTGGTTGCTGAGCTGCACTGGATCTAGCTAAAGAGTCGAAACCTGGAAGGTACATTTCAGTATTTTGAGGAACAGGAATTCGTTTAGCTTTCCGGATTTCTTCATCATTCTTGTGCTCCAGCTTCTGAATGAATTCATAGATATTGACAGTATCTAGAACGCCCGTATGCTTTAGAAGCTCAATGAATGGGCTCCACTTTGGAGGTAGAGCATCAGCAAACCGTGCAACCATTTCCTGTTGAGTTGCAAGAACAGTATAAGAATACATTTCACTAATCAAATGATAAAAACGAGTAGTCATATCATTTAGGGTTTCATTCTCCAAGAATTGAAATGATTCAAACTCTTTCTTCAACAGATCATGGCGTATCTTTCTAGTAGCTGCATTTCCTTCTCCTCTCGCTACCAATGCATCCCATAAAGCTTTCGTGCTTGTGCAATAAGAGAATTGATGATAGATGTCTTTGTGAAGAGCTTGTGTTAGAATAGCAAACGCCTTCTTCTCTAGATCATATGCTTTCTTGTCGTCTTCAAGCATATTCGCCAATGTCGCCGCACTTGAACCTGCTTCTTCGAGGTCTTGATTATACGGCGAAATGAAGCACGTCCATAATTTGGTATTTTGCCCTAGAACGTACGACCTTTCCATGTCGGATATTCGTTCATGTGATTTAACTTTGGCGGGCGGTTGTTGCTTCCCGTTTCGCTCTCACTTATCAACAGATTTTGAATACTTTGATTTTGATTTGCCACGCACGCCCATTGACTAGCCGAAATTCTTTCTTGTGGCATCAAAGACTTAACCCATGACATATCAGGGACCGTGCTAATGCTCCAATCGAATGGATTTGTACTCATATTTGATGTATGAACAAGTTTTCCTGCTTAAAAACTTGAAATCAAATGGTTAAAACACTTTTGCAAACCTTCTGTTTAAAATGACAAGTATGTCCGACGAAATCGGAGGTGACGAAGTCTGTTTATGTTTGTTGGTGACGAAATCCAATATTGTTGATGACGAAATCTGTTTATGTGGCGAAGATATATGTGACGAAAACAGTTTATGTGACGAAATCTGTTTTGTTTGACGAAAAAAACTTTGTTCAATTTTTTTTTTAATCCACTAATACAACAAACAATTAATAGGTTTAAAACATGAGATCACGTGGACTTCTTTGTTGTTAAATCCACTAAGAATGAAAGGTGAAAGCCCACCAAGAATTTGTTCCCCAGCCCACAAAATGCAACAATTATTTGAATAAGCCCAATAAATTAAGCCAACCCACTAATAATCAGATCAGTCGACTGATTTTAAAATAAGCCCAATCATTCATTTTTTGTTTTCGTGAAAACAAGACAACAACAACTGAATTTTCGTTGACCAGATGCAGGTTGACGAAGACTGTTTGAGGTTGACGAAAATGGAGGGGTGACGAAGACTGTTTTTGTGTGGCGAAGATGGGTGACGAATACTCTTTGACGAAAATCAGGTTGTTTTGGCGAAACTTTCAATGTGATGAAACCTTGATTAAATAATGATGAAACTCTATGTTGAGCCACTGACGAAACTTAAGTGAATATGACGAAACGCAAGATTGTTTTGTCTCTTATCACTTTAGTCAACAAAGGGATAAGCTCAAGAAGTTGGTGAGGTTTGGTTAGATTTTCAAAAAAAAAGAAATCTTATCCTTCTGACACATGACACCAATTTCAAACAACAACATGCCTAATCATAACAACCAGCATGCCTGCAAATGAACTTTTATCCTTTTTAATTTTTTAAATTCACCAACAACTAATAAGTCACTTCACAGAAGATCAAAAAGTGGAAAATATGAAGAACACACATGAACTCTATGAAGATTTGAAGATTCCGGCCACTGAAAATTTTTTCGAACAACAAGTTTTGCACAAACTTTCAACAAAAACCCACTAGTAACATGTAAACATTCAAACAAACAAGGTTTTTGAACAAACTTTTAGCAAAACAACAGGATAAACACTGATTTTTAAAGCCTTTTTCCAGAAAATATATAAACTTTTCAAGAACAAAAACTGAAAATCCCAAGAACACACTTGTTTCAAACAACACAATGTTTGGTTTTAAACAAGGAAAAGAGCCAAAGCTCTGATACCACTTGTAGGTCCGTTTTTCCCGGAGGATCCGATACGTAACCTATTTCCTGTTTATCACAAACACGATCGCGGGTGCGGAATCCCCGTAATGGTGCAAACCAAACACAATGTAGAACACACACGCGTAACCAAAGATTCAATATCTATTGATTAGGGATGAGTACAACCACAAACATATACAAACAATGTTTTACAGACTCTCTCAAGTCTCTCTGTTCTCACTCATGACTAAAACTGTTAACATCTGTGCTATATATACTGACCAACGGCGAAATCCCATATGACGAAAATCATGTGTGACGAAATCAGGGATTTCGCCACACACATAATGACGAAAACAAGAGTGTTCGCCATGCATATATTGACGAAATCACAAGGAGTGTTCATCATATGTTTCATGAAGTCTTCATATAATTAGTCATGACATCATCATGACATCACTAAGGTGATGTCATGGTGATGTGTCGGCGGGAAAGGTCGCGGCTCTCCGTGCTTCGCGTGTCGATCTCTGAGGCGCACGACGGAGGAATGTCGCTACGTCGGGCTTGAGCCGAACCTAACCGAATCGAACCGAGCCGAGTCACGTCCACATAAAGTGTACTAACAGTTTTTGAATGCTTTTAAGTCTCCTTATTGTGGATGGTGTTAGAATCATGCCACCAAAGGGTCAAGTTCTATAAAACCTCATCATCTATTACAATTTCACTATCAGAATCAAACTCCTCACAACCATCAGAATCATTTTTGAACCAGAAGCTATTTGGGTCTTTCAGGATAGGGAGATACATAGATGAGCTGCCAAGAAATATGCCAACAACCTCCTCCATTGTTGGCCTATCTGTAGCTTCTGCTTGAATGCACCACAACCCCATGTGGATAAATCTTGCGATGGATCTTGAATCAACATCTGGTATCAATTATACTTGAATATGTTCCTTCCACCCAATTTCTCCATATCTACATTAATTAGTTCAACAAACTTATTAGTAGCCATAGTCCCACAATTCCACTAAAATACAATGGTTGTCTTAACAAAAAGGACATTTTTAAAGTTTGGCGACTTATTCATAAAGATAGGAATTTCTTTTTGTTAATATATTATATTAAAAGCTAAAGAAATTAATAGATAACTTTTCTGTTAAAAAGTAAAGCCCAATAACCTCTTTGTTGAGTTTTCCAATTTAAGAAGTCAAATAATGCAAAAATGTAGTCCAAAGATTTTTGTTTAAATTCAGAGAAAATCCATAGATTGATATTAAAATCCATGTCACGTTATTACTTGTTTAGAACGTATTGGCTTCTGATTTTCCCTACGTTTAATGTCCCTGTTATGAATAAGAAGAATGATATATCTGGTTTCACTAGAGAAGATGAGATTGGTATATGAGAGAAAGAATTAATGTTAAAGTCCGAACCGGAGTATGAAACCTTCAAAACTGAATACTTAAACCAATATTTCGAAAGCCTGAATATATCTTCGAATGAGCCTGATTGGAATGTCTTGATAATTCAAGCAATGTCATTCAAAGACTTCCAAGACTGCAAAGCTCTTCTAGACATGCTAGAAGATGACAGTTATGTTAGCAAATACAAGTTTTGCATAGAAAAGAAGTTTGAGGAGATGGTTGATTGGTTTCTAAAAGATAAATTAGAGATCACTACAAGACCTCTTCTGGCATATGTTGTAGATAATCGGAAAGTGAGTCTATTGGACCTTTATCTGACTTTTAAAAGGGAGGGAGGTCACCAAAGAATAACTGAGAACCATCTGTGGGCAATGATTGCCAAAGACTACATGGGTTTCAAATACAATGAAGGAGAATTTATGAGACTAGTGTATGCTATGTACTTAGATGTACTAGTTTACTATTATAAATTCAAATCAACCCAACAAGCGGTAGCCGAGAAGGAAATTAAGGAAGATGTTGCAGAACCGAGACGAAGCAAGAGTTTAGACAACGAGATGGAGCGGATGAAGAGCACTATGCTTTCTTCGCTGGAAATGACTAGTACAGACTCAAAAGGCTGCAACGAAGAAAGAAGTTCGATTTCAAGCGAGCTGAGAAAGCCATTAATGAAGCAAATGACAGCGTGATAATGCACTCTCGGAAGAAAAATTAAGTTTATGGGGAGTGTATTAGTAAATATAAACTTAATTTATGTTATATATGTAATTAATATTCGAATGCTATAATCATATGTATATGTAACCATGTATTATATGAACGGTTATGTTGGTTTTGGTTGGCACCGTTTCAAACGGTTATTATTCCCTCCAAATCCAACTGTTAGCAACCGCCAATATATATATATGGTTTGCTGGCAAAGATAACCGGCACCAAGACATTTCACAACCGAAATTGTCCTTTCCATTCTTGCCTGCAAATCCTTGTTCACTGCATACTCACATCACAAACATGATGAATCCTCACATTCAAACAACTTCCGCTGCACATGTATTCAATATCCAACATGTGCTTACCTGGTCCCACGAAGCGAGTTCATTTCAAAGCAATCGGTCTCGTTGTTTGGTGTAAACACTTCAATGTAAAAACCATGTAGTTTCGGTTCCAAGCCTTCATCTAACAGAATGTTCCAAGGTTTGGCATCTCAATGTAAGACCCTAATTGGAGCATGCTTATGAAGGTAAAGAAGTGCCCATGCAACACCTAGTAATATTCGGTACCGCTCATCCCAGTTCAAGGGAGCGCGGTTGTGATCTACAAAGACGAACCACAATACACATGTTTGACTCGATTTAGTCCATCAAGTTTAATGAAATCTTAAGAGAAGAATCATTGTTAGTTTAACTTAAAATTAAAATAAGGTTAACAATAAGCCATTTGCTTGTTCTTTATTATTTCTAGGTGGTCTAGAAGGATCATAAGCGTTTCTAGGAGATTTTTGAACTATTTCTGGTTTCTTAGAAGTTCGCTAGTGAAAGAAGCAGACTCATTCGTTGAATTTTGCCATGTCAACATATTCAAGGAGTTCGCTTGCACATGAATATTTGGTGTCAGTTTTTTTCTAGAGTGAGCACTCTTTCGGAAACCTCCTAGAAACACTCATCATTTTTTCTATAAGGGGAGTGGGGGTGGTCATCACTCATCACTCACAACATCCAATCAAGTTCCGCCATGTCATCAACCATTATTCCATCGCTCACAATTTTTTTTTAATTTTTTTAAATTAGAAATTAACAATAAAACATTAAAATTATAAATTTCATTAAAATAAAACATAAATTACATACCAAAATAAAAAAAAACTAAACATTGGAAAAAAAAAACTTAAATTAAATGGATGGCATCTCCCACCCCCTTGCTTGAACCTTCATCTTTGTGTTGAATTTGGATTTGAAGGAAGTAATGAATTTTATTGATTTTGGAAGAATGTTTGAATTTTTGTAGAATTTTTAGGGGAATATTTGGATTTTATAAAAGCCCCTCACCTCTCAAACGGTCATATAAGGTTCCTTTTTTTGAAAAATCAGCGCGTGGACTCCACGAGTGATAAAGTTCATGCGTGAAAGAAATTTTTTTTTAATTTTTTTAAATTAGAAATTAACAATAAAACATTAAAATTATAAATTTCATTAAAATAAAACATAAATTACATACCAAAAAAAAAAAAAAAAAACTAAACATTGGAAAAAAAAAAATTAAATTAAATGGATGGCATCTCCCACCCCCTTGCTTGAACCTTCATCTTTGTGTTGAATTTGGATTTGAAGGAAGTAATGAATTTTATTGATTTTGGAAGAATGTTTGAATTTTTGTAGAATTTTTAGGGGAATATTTGGATTTTATAAAAGCCCCTCACCTCTCAAACGGTCATATAACGTTCCTTTTTTTGAAAAATCAACGCGTGGACTCCACGAGTGATAAAGTTCATGCGTGAAAGAAAGCAGTGGCGGCGGTGTTTTGTTGTTTACCACGAGTGATGGAAGTCCATCACGTGCCCACCCCCACTCCCCTAACACCTAGGTATAAAAAAACCGTTCTTGAACTCCATCATGAGTACAATTCAAATTGAAGTTTTGTGGGGTATCATAGAGAAGGTAGACGTTTGTTCCTTCAATGCACCATCCAAGCAACTGAGCCAAATTCTGATGTTCAATTTTTACAAGTATAGACACTTCAGTCATACAAAGTTCAAATAGTTCATGAGGATAAGGCCCAACAGTTGTTATATCTTGGTCATTTTGCAGTTTTCCCTTAATTAAGAAAAATCAAGTTAACATTCCAGCAAACAAATTAAGGGCAAACCCAGATCCAATCTAATGATATATGTGATCATATGGATACCTTGTACATGTAACCATTAAAGTCTCTTAAAACAAAAGAGTTAAATGTCATTGTAGTCCCTGTGGTTTGAGCCATTTTGCTATTTTAGTCCAAAGGTTATATTTTCCGTTTGTGGGTCCAAAAAGGTTTCACCGTTGCCATTTTAGTCCACTGGGTTAACTTCATCCATTTTTTCTGTTAACGAGAAGGGCAATTCGGTCATTTTATATGATTTTGTTAACTAGAAGGGCAATTCGGCCATATAAAATGACCGAATTGCCCTTCTCGTTAACAGAAAAAATGGATGAAGTTAACTCAGTGGACTAAAATTGCAACGATGAAACCTTTTTGGACCCACATGCGAAAAATGAAACATTTGGACTAAACTGGCAAAATGGGCCAAACCACAGGGACTAAAATGGCATTTAACTCAAAAAAAAATTAGATCCAGAGAAGTTTTCAGTTACAACATTGATAGTTTCAAAATCAAACCGGTGTAATATATGGTTTTCACCTCCAACAGTACAAAGGTACGACTCAATGGATGTTAAACTTTTACCTACAACTAAAAGTTCAACAAATAACTTGTTAGAAGTGGATATGTTAGCATAAATCAAGATCTACAATCTCTCCTCAATCATAGCCTAGTCATACTTGTATCATTCCTGTATTTAGAGAGAGACATTCTCTCCTAGACTTTAGCTGTTGTTGTACTATATATTTTTCCTTTGTATTTTGCACAAATAAATTGAGCTTAACTATTATCTCATGGTATCTGCCTGAGATCCTCACCCACCCCTCCTCTTTCTTCCTTCATTCTGTCCGCATCCTTCTCTGTTCTTTCTCTTTTTCTCTGTCTGATTAGCACCACAGCTACAGACTCATCTGCCGTTCCTCTTTACTCCTTGACCCACCTTGTCAACATAAAACTCTCCTCTCAAAATTACCTAACCTGGGAAAAACAGATCGTTCCTGTGCTCAGCCATGTCGATCTCCTCAGCCATGTTAATGGCACAACTTCCTGTCCAGCCGAAACAATCACAAAAGATGACCAAAAAGTCGTGAACCCTGTATACACGATCTGGAAAGCTGCTGATCAGAAAGCTCTATTGCTGATAAACTCAACACTTACCGAAGAAGCAATGTCCGAAACCATCGAACACACCACGGCTCACTCCGTCTGGAAAGCCCTAGCCAACGCATACAGCCACTGTTCCGTTGAGCGAATTCACAATCTTAAAGATGCTCTTCGAACCCTTCAAAAGGGAACCTCAACCGTATCCGAATTTGGCCGAAAATTTAAAGCCATTGCGGATCAACTCGCCGCTATCGGGCACCCCGTAAGCGACGAGGATAAATGCCACTGGTTCCTATGTGGTCTTGGCGCCTCCTATGAGAACTTTTCTACCTCCCAAAGAACTATTCAAACAGCCCCGACTTTCCGTGACCTTCTCGCAAATGCTGAAAATCAGGAGATTTTTGTCCAACAACTCCATGGAAACACTCCTCTTGAAGCTACTTTCTATGCCAATCAGTCCACTCGCGACCGTTCCACCAACTCCTCTCGTGGACGTGGCAGGTTTTCGTCATCTCGGGGACAAGGCATAAGCTATACTAAAAGACCTCCTCTCTGCCAATTATGCCGAAAAGAAGGGCATTATGCCACCACATGTCCGAGTCTTGTTTCTTTTGCTCAAAAACAACTTCCTCTTGATGCCATTCTAGCCCACGCCTTCCATGCTCAATGCACCATTGGCTCGGACATCCCGGATTGGACTGCCGACTCAGGTGCCATGACCCACATGCTTCGTCATGAAAACGGTTTAAATAATTCTCAACCACAGTCCGGTAACTTACGTGTAACATTTGGTAATGGTCAATCATTACCCGTTACACATGTTGGTAACTCAAACTTAAACAATGATATAACTTTACAAAACGTCATTGTTGTTCCTAATCTCACCAAAAGTCTACTTTCAATTAGTAGACTTACAAACTACTCACCTGTTGTTGACGTATTATTTTCTAATAATTATTTTCATATACAGGACCGAAAACGAGTCAAGTTCTAGCTAGAGGCATCTGTGAAAATGGCTTCTACGTTCTCACCCAAGGTCACAAGTAGCTCGTTGTTGCTCTTTCCGCTTCACAACTTCGTGCCTCCTTTAATAAATGGCATAGTCGTTTAGGACATATGTCTTTCGATACTATTTTGAACTTAAATAAACGAGGTCATGTTTTTGTTACTTCATTATTGCCTAAACTCGGTTTATGTACTTCTTGTGAAATGTCTAAAGCGAAGCATTTACCTTTTCATGAAAACACAAAACGTGCCTAACATGTCTTAGACCTCATCCATTGTGACCTTTGGGGACGCGCACCCATCATGTCAACGGATGGTTATCTATATTATGCAATATTTGTCAATAACCATTCCCGTTTTACTTGGTTCTACCCTTTGAAAGCCAAATCGGATTTTTATAATATCCTAATCGCTTTTCTAAATTTTGTACAAAATCAATTTTCGTGCAAAGTGAAAGTTTTCCAAACCGATGGTGGCACCGAGTTCACAAATCAACGGGTGCAACAATGATTTTTACAACATGGCATACATCACCGTTTGTCTTGCCCTTACACACCGGAACGAATCGGTAGAGCGGAGCGCAAACATGGGCATCTAACCGAAACCGGTTTAGCCATGATGTTCAACGCCAATGCCCCACCAAAACTTTGGGTCGATGCCTTCACTTCTGCTATCTACATCATAAGCCGCCTTCCCACTACCATTCTTGACAACAAATCACCATATAAATTTTATTTCATCAACAACCAATTTACTCAAACCTACGAATTTTTGGATCTCGAGTTTTCCGATACCTTCAGTGGTGTTAATTTCATATTTTTGGTGGTATTTTATAATACAAAGCACCAAATAACAACATTACCCACCAAAAAATAGATTACAAAGCACCATTAAATGTTTACAAGTTATGCACCTCTATAAAATTGATTTTTTGAGGCTTAAGGTTGTTAATAGCACCAAAATATACAATAAAATTGATTTTTTGGGGCTGAAACTTTTAGATAGCACCAAAATACTTATATACGAAAATTCAAATTCAAATTGATCTAACTTCATCTTTATATGTTTCATTCCCCCAATTCATTCTCCCAAATTGCAGTCTCTCTCTCACGATCCACCGCCCGTCCCACCTGCGTCCACCTTCGATCCATAGCGGCCGCTGCACTTCTGTCCCACCCTTTTTGACCGGCAACCCCAATTGCAGCCACCACTACCGCTCGCAACCACTACAACCACTCACATCCACCACCGTCATTCGTCGTCACCACCACCATTCATTTCAACATGTAATTTTTCTTTAATCGTTGTTGATTTTCAGTTCTTTATACGGTGTTTATGTATATGTTTGTTAGTATGTATGTATGGTTTTTAGGTATAGTGATTCGAGAGGTTGAGTGTAATGGATGTAGGGTTTTATTTGAATTTTTAATCACTTTAAAGTGGATTGGGGTTGTAGTGAAGGCTAAGATTGTAATCATTCTTGCTTCAAACAACTCCACCTCTGTCAATTGGAAGTTAGACTATTGTCTTTTTCCCCCTTTTCAATCTCTAATAGTCAAAGATAAAAAGCAAAGAAATTTAGAAAAAAAGCTTTAAAATATTACTTATGTTATTATGACATGCTGCATATATCTTGAGGAACTGCTATTGACATTTGATGTACAGTGGGTTGGGCAATTTGACATCCTTTTCAATATGCATATATGTATGTGAGGTTAATGGAGATTTACAAACCTATTGTTTTAACCCACTTCTATTCCAATATATAAATTGCAGGTCACAAGAGCATGGTTTGCTCTGTTATTTCTAACTATATGTCTTTTTGTGGGCTTTTGTAAATACTGTTTTAAGTCTGAATCTTTTCATCCATGTATATTTTATGTTTGTATGTATATCTTTATACAACATCAAAAGAATTAATTAGGTATTAAATATAAGATATGAAATTTGAGCTTATATATTAAGGTGGGTAAAGGACTTTTTTACTCTTTCATATCACAATGGCCAAAACAGTTTCGTCATCCGAGAGTGTATAGCACATGTAAAACTATTACATTAAAAACATTTATACATCATTCTACAATTATAAGTCGATTATAATCACATGCGCGAGGATGTAGTTAAATTGTAGCTTTTAATATTTACTTTTCATATTTATGGTTAAATTGTAGCTTTTGAATGGAGATGCACCAAGCAAATCAAGTGCCTCGAGAATGGCCTCGAGTCACGGATCACCTTGTCATAAAAGTTCCTCGTCACAAACACAAGCCAATGACACCACAAAGACTTCAGATTATCGTCCACAGGTAGTTTATATTAATTTAGATTTATTTGTGCATTTTACAACACCTTTTTTGTTATTTTAGCTTGAAGTCGACCCATTTCTACAAATCCAACCTCCGGGATATGTGATGTAACCTCACTGGATCACGGTGTAAAACACTTCTTGAAGACGTTAAAAAAACGTAAAAGAAATACGTGAGCTTCATTCTAAAAAAGGGTTCTATCTTGCACCATACTTAGCCGGGTAATATAAATTCCTCACCATACATACACATACGCAACAATAGATACTTAATATGTTCTATAATTTTTATTTTTGTAGTAAACATTGGTCGCTTATAATTGTTTGCCCAGACTTCAAATTCGGCTATATTGTTGATTCTATAAATGAAGGGAAGACCCATAAAAATTACATGCTCGTCAAGATCTTTGACGAAGTTTTTAAGATTAGTTTTAACTGGCACATGTCACAGGTATGTGAATACTTTATTTGTTTAAAATAGTCTACTCAAAGTAATTCATTGTGAATATGATCCAGTGCAAACAACAGAAAGACAATTAGGAATGTGGGTATATGGTAATCAAACATATGAAAGAGTTTATCGACTCTATACAACATGATTTGGTTAACCAAGTGAGTTTTCGTAAATATTCATAAACTTTGTTTATTGCATTAAATTATATATATGAAATCTAACTTTTGTATTTATTTGTTTTTTAGCTTTGGAATGAAAAAGGGTATTTTAAAGAATCTCAAATTGAGAATTTAGTGGTAGATTTAATGTCGGGATTTATTAAAAAGATGTTTTGATCTTGTAAGCATTAGTTTGTGTTTCATACTTTTGTAATTCCGTACACCTGAACGGGTTGTTGGGTTGTTTAATACTAGTTAACTTTTGTGGTGAGCATGTGCGTTTGTGTGTAATTGAAATTATATTGGGAAATATTATTAAAAATTCTGGAATTCTGCAAAAATATTAAAAATTTATATTTTTTTTCTTGTCTTATTTTTTGGTGCTATGGAGATTTGTTTTTTGGTGCTATGTAGATTTGTTATTATTTTACCCGTGTTAATTCTATATTAATTTTTTGGTGGTGTGTTTAAAGATTTAATGGTGCTGGTATTGAACAGCACCAACAAATCCTATTATTTGGTGGTATATTTGTTGGTGCTCTATGGTACAATATAAAATAAAGCATAAATACAGCACCAAAAAAGTTATTTTGTACTAGTGGGACTACAATAAAAATAAACTCCTCCCTCGTAGTACGCCTTGCATTTTTCTTGGATATAGTCCTAAATACAAAGGTTTTAGGTGTCTAGATCCAACAAATGGACGCATCTACACTACTCGCCATGCAAAATTTGATGAAGACATTCTTCCCTTCAAAGAAAGTCTTTCCTCATCCGACACAAACATCCTTCCAATGACCAATTTTGATGACACTTTACCTACACCACCCATCATCTCATCAACTACACCACAACACAATTCTTCTACATCTCCCTCCCACCAACCGTGTACCCACTGTCCCACCTTCCTTCCTCAAACTGTCCAGCCTATTAACCAAACCATCCCAAGCCCATTACCCGTCCAGCCCACTCTAAACACCACCTCCGAAACAACCGCTAACCAACCCACTCCAGTCTCTAGCCCAACATCGACCCCACTCCCTTCCACTCCTCCACCGACACCAAACCTGTCCAACTCTTCGGTACTTCCCAGTCCACCACCAATCCCAAATCCCAACCCTGCTCAGCCCTCTCCCACCCAATCTGCCACACACCACTCGACATCTATTCCTCCTTCACCTCAGCCCGTAAATCATCATCCTATGACGACTCGATCCAAAAATAACATTTTTAAACCTAAGCATTATGCTAATCTCTCTCACCTCTCCACAAACAAACTTCAAAAATCTCTTCACACATCTCATCCACCCAAAGGCATTAAAACCGCTCTCAAAGATCCTAAATGGACTCATGCGATGCATGAAGAATTAAAAGCGTTGCATAACAACAACACTTGGAGCCTTGTTCCCCGTCCATCAAACACAAATGTTATCGGTTCAAAGTGGATCTATCGTGTCAAATACAAATCCGATGGTTCAGTTGACCGGTACAAAGCTCGTCTAGTGGCACAAGGATTCACTCAAGTACTGGGTATCGACTTCTCATATACATTCAGCCCGGTAGTTAAATCATCAACAATTCGAGTAGTCCTAAGTCTTGCCACTTCTCAGCAATGGACTCTAAGGCAACTAGATGTGAACAATGCTTTTTTAAATGGCCATCTTAATGAAGTTGTTTTCATGGAACAACCTCCCGGCTTTGTAAGTACCACTCATCCATCCCATGTGTGTAAACTGAATCATGCCCTCTACGTTCTAAAACAAGCTCCACGCGCTTGGTTTCATCGACTAAGTGCTTTTCTCATCACTCTCGGCTTTCAATGTAGCAGGGCAGACCCCTCTTTGTTCGTATATCATCACAATGGCACCCTTGTTTACCTTCTTGTTTATGTTGATGATATAATCATCACCGGTAACAATGAAACTTTCATTAACTCTTTTACCAAAGACCTTCACAAGGAGTTCCAAATTAAAGACCTTGGTCCACTAAATTTTTTTCTCGGTCTAGAGGCCACCCACACTAAAACCGGTTTGTTCTTAACTCAATCCAAATACGCCTTTGATATTTTAACCAAAGCCGGCCTCTTGGACTCAAAACCCGTCTCCACTCCACTCACAACCAAAGACATCTTCAACTCCACCGGTTCTCCCTTTCATGATCCTACCCTCTATCGCTCGCTAGTTGGTGCTCTTCAATACCAACCATCACCCGACCGGATATTTCATATGCCGTCAACCAAGCTAGCCAATACCTTCAAAACCCCACCACAACTCATTTTCAACTTGTCAAGAGGATCATTCGATACATCAAAGGCACAATCTCTTATGGACTAACATTTAATCATCGTTCTAATCCTGTGTTACTAGGTTTCTCTGATGCAGATTGGGCAAGATGCATTGACACTCGAGATCTACCTATGGCTATTGCATTTACTTAGGAGGAAACCTCGTCTCGTGGAGTGCCAAGAAACAACCAACCGTATCAAGATCAAGTTGCGAGTCGGAATACCAAGCCATGGCAAATACGGTGGCCGAGATCATGCGGCTCACCCATCTACTGCACGAACTCCATGCTCTTCCACTGGGACCACCAACGCTTCTATGTGATAACAAAAGTGCTCTCTTCATAGGTCAAAATCCTATCTCGCATAAAAGAGCCAAACACATCGACGTCGATACCATTTCGTTTGTGAGTTAGTCATCGTTGGTCGCCTCAACACCAAATTCATCTCAACGGATCAGCAAGTGGCCGACATTTTTACCAAGAATCTACTGAAGCCTCTTTTTGAAAAGTATCGCACAATGCTTTGCTTAGGACCTCAAAGCTCGCATTGACGGGGGGTGTTAGCATAAATCAAGATCTGCAATCTCTCCTTAATCATTGCCTAGTCATACTTGCATCATTTCTGTATTTAGAGAGAGACATTCTCTCCTAGACTTTAGCTGCTATTGTACTATATATTTTCCCTTTGTATCTTGCACAAATCAATTGAGCTTAACTATTATCTCAGGACACATCAGAGAAAAGTTAAGATATCAGAACACATATACTCTAATTATAAGTTGGATGAATAGAATCACACAATAGTACTTGTAGGCTGTAGCTAAGCATATATAATGTGAGGGAACTACATACCTGACTTTTCATGACTAGATGGAAAAGCAGGTAACCTTAAACCAAATATTTTTCTGTCAAGTGTGTTGTTTGTTTTCTCGTGTAAGGCTAAAATCGACTCAAGGCCCACCACAACCTCGCTCATTATTGGACGTTTCTTTGGGTTACTATGCAAACACTGGCTGGCTAGCTGTGCAAACTCCTTAACACATTTAAACGATATTCTCCCCCTTAAATCAGAATCCACAATTTGCTTTAGCCTACCTTCTTTAATGGAGTCTTGAGCCTATATTGCCAAACCCATTTGCTCCTCATCAAGACTTGTATCTAATGCTTTTCTCCCACACAGGAGTTCAAACACTATAACCCCAAAGGCATAAACATCAGACTTTCAGATCAGCCTTCCGGTTTGAAAGTAATTTGGATATAGATATCCAAATGTACCTTTCACCAACGTGTTGACATATGTAGAAGGCTGATTTGTTGGAACTATTTTGGATAACGCAAAGTCTGAAACTTTTGATGACCAACTATGATCTAACAATATATTCGAGCTCTTTACATCGTGATGTACAACTCCTTGCCTAATACCCGTATCAGTGTGAAGGTACTCTAGCCCACGAGTAGCCCCTATGGATATTTTGAGTCTTCACACCCATGTTAGAGGCAATCGACATTTATGGAGACGATCTGAAAGAGTTCCATTGGGCATATACTCGTAGACAAGAATAAACTCCTTCCCATCATTGCAGTAGCCAATTAAAGAAACCAAATTGCAGTTCCTTAACTTTGAAAGCATCTCAACTTTAGCCAAAACTCCACAGCTCCTTGACCAGAAGTTGACTCCAGCCGCTTTATGGCAGCATCCAAAAGACTTTCTCCATTAGTGATGGTTCCTCTGTAAACCCTGCCAAAACCACCATGTCCGACTACCAATGACTCGTCAAAGTTATTATTGGCTTGTAAGGTCGAGTCAACTCATCTTCCTCTTCTAGGTCTACTGGTATTGCTATAGGTGCTCCCTGAGTAGCCGGAGGGGTCACCGTCTGAGTTACTGAATGTGGTCCCCTTTGACCTTAATTCGGCTCCTGCCCCATATTAACTGGACCCCCGCTAGGTGCAGGCACTGTCGTATTTTGGCTGGGCATGGCGTATGGGTTGTATCCCCCGTGACAAAACAGCGGTTATGGGTACTGAAAACCCCCACTGAGCCATCTGGTTCCCCTCATGTGGGGTTCCACACATCTGGGGGGCGTGTACCCATACGGCGGCATGTAATAGTAAGAGGGGATGTAAGCTTGATTTCCAGGAGTAATCGGGGTATTCAACACAGCACTTGGCATTATCACCGGTTGGTGAGGTGGAGTGGACATTGCTGCAGTGAGCGCTGCCGAGTATAATGGAGGGAACTAAAAGTTGTCTCCCAGTGCCGCTGTTCCCCTTGCCGTCGTGTAAACCGGTTGGGCTGATCGGTGGTGGTAGTTTCTTGATCCTGATGCTGGCGTAAACACCGGTGAACTGGTGCTCAGTGACGACCCTTGTGTTGAGGCGGTTGGAATAGTTGTTGTCACGGCGGAAAGCTGTATATTTCCCGGTCCTGGGAAGAGAAGTCCCATTCTGGAAGATGCGACCTCCACGTGTCTTCCTTCGTATCCCGGGGGCAACTTGGCCTCAAATTCGAGTGCCAAAGATCTAGTAACTGCTGGAGTCGAAACTGTGGTTGTAACATTCGTTGCAATTACACTTCCATCAGCGGTGGAAGTCAAAATGGTGCTAGGAATTGCAGCATTTACGTTCTAAGCACTTATCGTGGTAACGGATTCTTTAGTATTTGCAGGTCCCACAGATGGCGCCAATGTAAGTACCTCACCTGAAACACGTCCCTTAACTAGATGATCCGATGAAGAGTGACCCGATCTCCGATATGCAAAACAGAACACCGTTATGACTCGTTACAAAAATAGGGTTATTCGTGTAACCACCCTCTGGCATGAGAATAAGAACCCGTTTGTGGGAGTAAAAGAGAATGTGATATGAGAGAACAATGTGTCTTACCTTTATGACGACATATATATTTATACTTATGGGTGAGCTTAGGGTTTCCCCTTAAGTCGGGAAGTCGGTTAAGCGACATTCCTATTTTGTCGGAGATTATTTCCTACGTAGATTTGCATGGAGATCTCCTCCACATTTATTCATTACCATTTATCCGATGGTTAATATTCAACCTGGAATGATCGGGCCAGGTCATTCCTCCACACTTACCCTTTTAATAAAGAATAATGATCCCTTTTGTCTTATGATATGTTTTTTTACAGTAGAGTTTTCATCATTGTTCTATCTTTTTCTAAAGGTTTTCAACCACACTCTAGTTTTTGTACAGTTATACTCACCAAGAAGCCCAGTTGTAGATATCGCTGAAGTATTTTTATGGCTAATGGCAGTTGGAACCATATTATGTGCCTCTTATTGGTCTACATGGAACGAAAATGAAGCATCTATACATTATAGAACATGATAAATTACTATAGATCGAGTGTTATTCTTTTCTTTTTGAAACTTGATTGACCAACCAGGCGCTGACATGGCATGCATTGACGTATGACCTGTCTAATTCTTGTAGGATTTTTCGGAGGACCTTTCAAACACGAAAGTTGTTGGTACAAGGGGGCCGGGATTGTGGAAGTTAACACAAAGTCAGCAATCTTGTTTGTTGTTTGCTTTTTTGCTTCTTGGTTCTCCTTTACAAATTAATGTCTAAACGGCTCATTGAACTTGTGGAGGTCATCATTTTCTGCATAGGAGTTGTGGAGGGATGTGTCCTCTGAATTGAGTCTGAATGTTAAGGAACTTTTTGAAAACTTAACAAAAAATGCAACATTGCATCATACTATACTTTTCTCTTTAGTCTTGAAATAAAATATCTAAACAAATGCTTAAATTCATAGATTCAGATTTAAATTCTGATTTTTAAGATTTATTTTATTTAATTATTGTCTCAGGTTGAGAGAAGAGTAGAAGAATACTCAGGTGTGGATATGGATGACATTCGTGAAGAATGGTGGAGTTATGCGACCACCTTTATTTTTAAGTGACAAGCTGTATTTTAGGTGTCAACGAATGTATCAACAAACAATATTTTTTTGTTAACATTATAATATTTGTAGTATAATTGAAAAATGATTATGTAATGGGTTTTTTGGTATATTTATATGTATTTAATTTAATTAAGAAATGGATTTATTGATTTGGTAATTATATATGTAGGGCAAGGTTCATTTGAGAATAAAATTAAATTAAGAAGAAAAAGAACAAAGGGTACAAATGTAAAACATTACATAGTTTTTCTCTCAACTCATTTATTATTATCTTTGACTAATTAATTAGTCATAAACACTATCATCCTCCACACTTAAATTTTTGCTTACACACATCAAAATTTATCCTACACTTTTTGAAATTTATCCTACACATATTGAAATTTATCCTACACAGGTCGTAATTCATTCTACACACCTCGTAATTTATGCTACACTTTAAATTATATATATATTTTTTTGAAAAATATGTTTTTTTTTTTAATTTACAAATTTAATATAGTTAGCTATTAAAAAGGAAGACTACCAATTAATGATCCATCTAAGTTTACAAATATACCCTTACACTAATATTAAATACAAAAATTAAATGAAGTAAAATCAAGTATTCTTATTGGTTAAAATTTCATCTTTTTTATTTTTACAAAAAATTTCTTCTCATTTGAACCCTCCACTATATATGTATCTAGGGCTGTAAACGAACCGAACGAACAACGAGATGTTATGTTCGTGTTCGTTCATTAAGGAAATGAGCGTGTTCGCGAACGGTTCACCAACACAAATAAATTTGGCAAACACGACGAAGGATAAAGGTAGATGGCCCAGAGAGTATCACTTGAACTTGAATCCCTTATTGTGGAATAGAGGTCAATCGTATTCACCGATGTAAATAATGAGAAAAGAAAGGGAAATGGTGTATAAACAATGTAAAAGAGGGTTTCCTAGTTTAATTGTTAGCGTAATAAAATAAATAAAAGTTTAATAATATAAAAAGTATAGATAAAATATATGAAAGTACAAAAATCTTTAATTAAAACACAAATATACGAACATAAACGAACACATATGAACGAATGTTCACGAACATCTTACCGAACGTTCATGAACACAATCGAACGAACGAGACCTCTGTTCATGTTCGTTCATTTAACTAATCGAACGAAATTTCTTGTTGATGTTCGTTCGTTTATTAAACGAACGAACATAAACGAACTTCTCGCCGAACGGTTCACTAACTGTTCGCTGAACGTTCGGTTCGTTTACAACCCTATATGTATCCAAGTTAAATTAGTAATTCTAATAAAAAATTATATATACAATTAAAAGCATGACACACATAAATGAACATTATAAGTATGTGTCATAAATGTGTGATGTAAACGCGTGTCATAAAAGAGTGTTATAAACGCGCCTCATAAATGGATATCATAAGAATATGACACACAAACACGTGTCATGTTATTTTTATGATTTGTCTATCATTAAGAAATAGATTTATTGATTTGGTAATTATATATGTATCCAGGTTAAATTAGTAATTCTACAAAAAAAAATATTTATATATACAATTAAAAGCATGACACACATAAATGAACGTCATAAGTATGTGTCATAAATGTGTAACATAAACGCGTGTCAAAAAAGAGTGTTATAAACGCGGGTCGTAAATGCGTATCGTAAGAAGATGACACACAAACACGTGTCATGTTATTTTTATGATTTGTCTATCAATGTCACTTTTTATCGTGTTAAGAAAAATGTTTTTCTACTAGTGGATTGTACATTGTGTTAATTTTAAGTTTAGTAATTAGGTTTCAAAGCCAACTTTATTGAGAGAGCAAGAGAGAAAAAGAATGGACAAAATCGGATAAAAGCATCCAGAGAAAAAAGACAGCATGAAGAAGAATGGCGCATGTTTGGGGAAGACGACGAAGACAATTTTAGGTGTCGAATGTATGAGGGAGTTGGAACCGGAAGATCTAAGGAGAAACTTTGGCATATACGAAGAAGTGGCTGACGCCTACACTGCTTCCGACTGAAAAACATCAGTACCGGTACCTAGGGGTGAGCAAACCTTAACCTAAATTAACGGATAACTGAAGCACCACCGAACCAATAATTGATATTAACCGACAATTATGGATAACGTTGTTTATGATTAACTGATAAGTCGGTTGTGGATCTGGTTAAAGGGTTCCATAACCAAACGTTTACCGAACCAAGCCGAAATGAATTAAGACATGCCTTCAAATTATATCTATATTTAAAATATATATTTTCATGGAATCAAACTCTATATACATAAGAAAAACATATACGAAAGCTTTTTATGTTATATGAGTTTTAAAGTGTTTAAAAATAATAATTGTATAAAATTTGACTCATTTTATGCATGTGTATGCTATTTTTTTCTTTTTCTTTTTTATTTATAAAAATGGTTGTAATTGAGACAATAATTGTCTAATGTGTTTATTTAGTTTAAATTTTAGTTCAAACTTAGATCGGTTAATTAATCGAAACCGAACCATAACTGAGTCTCATAACTTATTAACCGAACCAAACTTCGGTTATGGTTATGGTTAAGGAAATTCCATAACCGAAGCTAGCGGTTACAGATATGGTTAAAGAATTAAAGGTAATAATCGAACCGAACCGCCATTTGCACATCAGTACACCATTATTAATAGTCGTTTCTGTGGTTTTCGATTGAGGTAAAATACGTGTCGATATCCTTTAAAAAATATCACGACTATATCTTTTGGTTTTTATCTTTCACTTGTGATAACGAGTGCCGGTACCATGCCGATACCATCCTGACATCAATTGACAACTAAAGTTTGTTAACAACATTCGTGAATAGTTGTTAGGATTAGAAATTGGACAACATTTTTTTGTTTTTAATATTTTATACAAGAAAGAGTTTCAATTCTTAGTACTGAGTATTTCTTGTTTTTAGCCTCCATAAACACTACATCATCCGATTTTACTATTGTGGAACTCGTTTTTGGGTTGAAGTTGTTGGCCAAGAAAAAGAAAAAACAGCCACTGTTATTTTTAATTATTAAATAATTATGTAGAGAGAGAAACGAGTGGTTAAAAATAAAAAGGTGGTTTATGATATGTCAATGGGAAAAGATCAAATAGGAAGTTTATTTTGGCTAGGAAGGATAGGAAGCAATAGGATTATGACATGTGGCAACATTTAAAATAAAGAGCAAGGGTATTTTAGTCAATCGTATCCTTTTTTCTTCCTTCTTCTCCCCAGTAACTTCAAAATCCACCATTTTCAAAACCCACCATCTTCAACCTTTTCTTCACTTTCTATCTCAATAATCACTACATTATAGTGTGATTTTCGTCAACAATCAATGATTCAAACACCCGATCAACGTGTTCTTCAGCTTTTTTGAAGAAAACTCAGTTTAATTTCATACAAAATCTCGTTTTTTCCTCATGATTTTGAAGATAATCACTCGATCTGTTGAATTCGATCGCTGATAAGTGTTTCTATCATTCAAATTTCGTCAATCGTTGAAGAAATTGGCTTCGATCCATGTAAGAAATTCTTTAATTTCAGTTTTATGATCTGGGTTTTTGATTTAGTCGTTGCGTTTTACGATCTTGGTGGGGGTCCGGGGGCAGCGCCCCTGGTAGCAGGGTCCAAGGGGCGGTAGCCCCTGGCGGGGTCCAAGGGGCAGAGCCCCTGGCTGGGGTTGAACTGCTTTAATAAAAATGCATTAGAAAATTTAATTTTCTGTAAATTGCCTCCGGAAAACTGCATTCGTAGACAGTTTTTTATCTCCTGCTTTCTGGTTCAGAAAATTCACATACAAAACTGCATTCGTAGACAGTGTTTCTGGTTCTGTGAACAACAGGTTCTGGTCATTGCGTTTTAGACAAATTCTGGTTCTGTGAACAACAGTTTCTGGTTCTGTGAACAACAGTTTCTAGTCATTGCGTTTTAGAAATAAAACATTTTTGAAGTGTTTTTACTCATTGCGTTTTAGGTAAACACATTTTTATGTGTATTCAGTTCATTGCGTTTTAGAGAGAACAATTTCTTTTGTGTTTTTAGGCCATTGCGTTTTAGAAATAAAACATTTTTATGTGTTTTCTAGGCATTGCGTTTTAGAAATAAGACATTTTTAAGTGTTTTCTGGCCATTGCGTTTTAGAAATAAGACATTTTTAAGTGTTTTCTGGCCATTGCGTTTTAGAAATAAGACATTTTTAAGTGTTTTCTGGCCATTGCGTTATAGAAATAAAACATTTTTAAGTGTTTTCTAGCCATTGCATTTTAGAAATAAGAAATTTTTAAGTGTTTTGGGTGCATTGCGTTTTAGGTAAAACACATTCAGTCCATTGCGTTTTAGAAAGTACACTTTCTTTTGTGTTTTTAGGCTATTGCGTTTTAGAAATAAGACATTTATTTGTGTTTTCTGGTCATTGCGTTTTAGAAATAAGACATTTCTTTGTGTTTTTAGTGCGTTGCGTTTTAGAAAAAGTCATTTTTTACATTTTTTTTTTCATCGCGTTTTACGCAACTGGGTTTTCTCCATTGCGTTTTACGCAACTGGGTTTTCAAAAAAAAATTTCAAAAATATAGCAATAGTATACTCGTTTTAAAGATAAAAAACGCTCGTTTTTTTGGTGCAATTTTTATAAAAAAATAATGTCGTAAGAAAGAGTTATTAACGTTTAAAAAATGGGGGAAAATTGGAGGAGAGAGAAACTATTGGCTTGGATTGACTAGAATGCCCTAAACAAACTCACGCGCCTCTTTTCTTCCCTTCAATTTCCATCATTTAATCTTAGCCCTTGATTAACTAAATGGATGGTCAAGATCACTTCCTAGCCTTCCTAGCCAAATAAACTTCCTATTATATCTCCACCCTTGTTTTTGGTGTTTATTAAGTTTTCTTATCAGGTGGGTTTTAGGTGTTTTTCAATAATGAGTGTTTCTGATATGTCAGCTGACTAGACACATTTTTTGAGTCTCCTTATTGTGGATTGTCTTATAATCATGCCACCAAAGGGTCAAGATGTACAAAAACTCATCTAGTTACAATTTCACTATCAGAATCAAACTCCTCACAACCATCAGAATCATTTTTTTACCTGCAATTTGGGTCTTTCAGGATAGGGAGATACATAGATGAGCTGCCAAGAAATATGCCAACAACCTCCTCCATTTTTGGCCTATCTGTAGCTTCTTTTTGAATGCACCACAACCCCATGTGGATAAATCTTTCGATGGATCTTGAATCAACAGAAAGTCTGGTATCAATTATATCTGAATATGTTCCTTCCACCGAATTTCTCCATGTCTACATTAATTAGTTCAACAAACATATCAGTAGCCATAGTCCCACAATTCCACTAAAATACAATGGTATGTCTTAACAAAAAAAGGTCATTTTTTAAAGTTTGGCGACTTATTCATAAAGATAGGAATTTCTTTTTGTTAATATAATAAAAGCTAAAGAAATAAAAAGATAACTTTTCTGTTAAAAAGTAAAACCCAATAACCTCTTTGTTGAGTTTTCCAATTTAAGAAGTCAAATAATGCAAAAATGTAGTCCAAAGATTTTTGTTTAAATTCCGTGAAAATCCATAGATTGATATTAAAATCCGTGTCACTTAATTATGTGTTTAGAACGTACTGGCTTCTGATTTGAAGAAGTAGGATATCATCTATTGATTGGAAGATAACTTATTCAAGCACAAGTCTATTATGATCCAACCTAATCATACTTACATACTGAGTAAAACTCTCCTCGGATTCGTCTATGTAGGAAGTTGGTTTACGCCCTGCTATAGTTTCCAAAACTAACACGCCGAAACTAAAGACATCAGCCTTAGTTGACAAATGAACATGCGTTAGAATTTCTGGTGCCGCATATCCCCTGTCACATATAAAATGAAGGTTTTAAACATCACTCGTAGTTGATGGTTAGATGGTATGTGCTTACCTGGTCCCACGAGGCACGTTCATTTCAAAGCAGTCGGTCTCGTTGTTTGGTGCAGACAATGAATTGTAAAAACCATGTAGTTTCGGTTCCAAGCCTTCATCTAACTGATTGTTCCTAGCTTTGATATCACAATGTAAGACCCTAATTGGAGCATGCTTATGAAGGTAAAGAAGTGCCCGGGCAACACCTAGTAATATTCGGTACCACTCATCCCAGTCCAAGGGAGCGCGGTTGTGATCTACAAAGACGAACTACAATACACATGTTTGACTCGGTTTGGTCCATCAAGTTTAATGAAATCTTAAGAGAAGAATCATAGTTAGTTTAACTTAAAATTAAAATAAGGTTAACAATAAGCCATTGCTTGTTCTTGAACAATTCTTTATTATTTCTAGGTGGTCTGGAAGGATCATAAGCGTTTCTAGGAGATTTTTGAACTATTTCTAGTTTCTTAGAAGTTCGCTAATGAAAGAAGCAGACTCATTCGTTGAGTTTTGCCGTGTCAACATATTCAAGGAGTTCGCTTGCGCATGAATATTTGGTGTCAGTTTTTTTAGAGTCATTCAAATTGAACTCCATCATGAGTACAATTCAAATTGAAGTTTTACCAGATAACATATGTTCCAGAGTTGTGTAAATTTGTGGGATATCAAAGAGGTAGACGTTTGTTCCTTCAATGCACCATCCAAGCAACTGAGTCAAATTCTGATGTTCAATTTTTACAAGTATAGACACTTCATTCATACAAAGTTCAAATCGACCATGAGGATAAGGCCCAACAGTTGTTATATCTTGGCCATTTTGCAGTTTTACCTTAATTAAGAAAAATCAAGTTAACATTCCAGCAAACAAACTATGGGCAAACCCAGATCCAATCTATTAATATATGTGATCATATGGATACCTTGTATATGGCAGTAGGAAAGTGTTCTGAAATCAAATTAGATCCAGAGAAGTTTTCAGTTGCAACATTGATAGTTTCAAAATCAAACCGGCGTAATATATGGTTTTAACCTCCAACAGTATAAAGGTACGACTCAATGGATGTTAAACTTTTACCTACAACTAAAAGTTCAACAAATAACTTGTTAGAAGTGGATACATCAGAGAACACAGATACTCTAATTATAAGTTGGATGAATAGAATCAGACAATAGTACTTGTAGGCTGTAGCTAAGCATATGTAATGTGACAAAATAAAGGGATCTACATACCTGAGTTTTCATGACTAGATGGAAAGCTCATTGTTGGACGTTTCTTTGGGTTACTATGCAAACACCGGCTGGCTAGCTGTGCAAACTCCTTAACACATTTAAACGATATTCTCCCCATTAAATCAGAATCCACAATTTGCTTTAGCCTACCTTCTTTAATGGAGTCTTGAGCCCATCTTGCCAAACCGATTTGCTCCTCATCAAGGCTTGTATCTACTGCTTTTCTCCCACACAGGAGTTCAAACAGTATAACCCCAAAGGCATAAACATCAGACTTTCGAGTCAGCCTGCTGGTTTGAAAGTAATCTGGATCTAGATATCCAAATGTACCTTTCACCAACGTGCTGACATGAGTAGAAGTCTGATTTGTTTGAACTATTTTGGATAACCCAAAGTCTGAAACTTTTGATGCCCAACTATGATCTAACAATATATTCGAGCTCTTCACATCGCGATGTACAACTCCTTGCCTAATACCCGCACCAGTGTGAAGGTTCTCTATCCCACGAGCAGCCCCTATGGATATTTTGAGTCTTCGCACCCATGTTAGAGGAAATCAACATTTATGGAGATGATCTGAAAGAGTTCCATTGGGCATATACTCGTAGACAAGAATAAACTCTTTCCCATCATTGCAGTAGCCAATTAAAGAAACCAAATTGCAGTGCCTAAAGCATCTCAACTTCAGCCCAAAACTCCGCAGCTCCTTGACCAGATGTTGACTCCTGGCGCTTTACGGCAACATCCAAAACACTTTCTCCATTAGTGATGGTTCCTCTGTAAACTTTGCCAAAACCACCATGTCCGACCACCAATGACTCATCAAAGTTTTTGGTTGCTACTTGAATTTCGGAAAACGTAAGCTGACGACACTGTGGTAGACATTCTAAAGATTGGGACGATCGAGCTTCTTGGCCGGTCTGAAACGACATGCTTACTGAAATGATTTATGAAGAGTGCCTGGATAGCATCTCAAAATATATGGTCACAGTTGTTGATCATCAGATGTACATACAACGGGGGTCATCAGATGAAAAGCTTATGATAGCTTATTCATTATATATTTTGGTACGTAGTAGGAAAATGCAACACGGTTTCTTGGAAACTACGATAAATTTTAGAAAATGATATTCATAATATGAGTAAACTGCCATTTTGGTCCTTGAGATTTGCTCACTTTTGCCACTTTAGTCCAAAACTCAAACCTTTTAAATCTGGGTCCATGTGGTTTCACTTTTATTGTCATTTTGGTCCAAAAATGAAATCAGCTCACATTTGGCTGATAAAATCCTGTTATTTTGTCATTTTCCTCATGGCCAAAATGGCCAAATATCAGCTGATTTCATTAATTTAATTAATAACGTGTTATAATAAAATTATATTGCCCGTTTTGCCCCTGGGGAAAAGGACAAAATAACAGGATTTTATTAGCCAAATATAAGCTGGTTTCATTTTTTGACCAAAATGGCAATAAAAGTAAAACCACAGGGACCCATATTTAAAAGGTTTGAGTTTTGTACTAAAGTGGAAAAAATGAGCAAACCTCAGAGACCAAAATAGCAGTTTACTCTCATGATATATTCATTAAATGGTCAAACATACATATTGGTAGGTAGTAGGAAAATGCAACACGGTTTCTTGGAAACTAAGATCAACGTTAGAAAATGATATTCATAATATATTCATTAAATGGTCAAACATACATATTGGTAGGTAGTAGGAAAATGCAACATTCATATATGTCTCGTTTGGTTGTTCAAAAAAAAAAAAGAAAGGAAAATGCAACACGGTTTCTTGGAAACTAAGATCAACGTTAGAAAATCATATTTAATATATATTCATTAAACGGTCAAACATACATATTGGTAGGTATTCAGGTTCTCAATATTCCACCTTTTGTTTAGGGAGTGATTGAGAGGGATTTCCGGCGCAGCGGCGACGGCGGTGCTCCAGCGACCGCTTTCCGGTGAGTGAAGGCGCGTACCCCCCTAAATCGAGTGTCCTGAGCTCGAATCCGGCATCAGTTTTACCATCAGAGCACCGGAGGTACTGGTTTCGTCTACGGCAAACGTGATACAAGTTTCTTCGTCGGTCTCGTTTCGGGTCGGGTCTCTCGGCACGATTCACGCAGCCCGGCTCAGTCGGGACTTTGAGTTGTTTTGGTTCCAGCTCCGGTTCGGGACTCACATCGATTCAGGTTGAAGTCTGGTTCAGATCTGTTCCAGTTCGGGTCAAATCCGCTCCACCCGTTCCACCCGCACCAGATCGAGATGGGATCTCGCCGGAAACCTATTCCGGTCGAAATAAAAGCTAGATTAACTAAGTTTTTTGTCTCAAATCTTCCAGATAGGTGTAGTGGGGCGGATGTGGCCGCTGCTATCAGGGGATACGGTGCAATATTTGATATCTACATTGCTCGGAAAAGAAATAAGAAAGGGATGAGATTTGGTTTTGTTTCCCTGATGGATGTTAAAGATCAGAAGGAGATGGAGAAAACTCTTTCAAGTATCCGTTTGGGAGAGTATAAGCTCAATTTTAATGTTGCTCGTTTTGTGCTGGAGGAGGGGGAGATTAATCATTCTAAACCTGCCAAGGAAAAGTTTCGGTCTCACTTTATTCCTAGGCAGGGGTCAGGTCCAGGGGTGTTCGCTAAGAAGGACCTGTTCGTCAACAAGATGTCTTTCAAGGATGCTATTTCTGGGGTTGGGAGTGGTAGGATGGTAAATGTTGATGATAAGGTGCTAGCGTTTGATCATTTGCATGGTAGGGCGATTACGGTTCGTTTGGCTTCTCTTTATGTTCTTCAAAATATTAAATGTATTTTGAAAGACATGAAGTTATCTGAAGGTAGAGTTCGGTGTTTCGGGGGACTGACGATTATGATTGAGTTTAATTCTAAGGACCATGCTATCATGGCGAGGGATGAATTGGTGGGCAGGCCGGATTTCTTTCAGGCTCCTAAAATTTGGGAAGGGGAACCGGTTCCATATGATCGCATAGCTTGGATAAAGGTTGTTGGGGTGCCTTTGTGTGTTACCGAAGTTTCTGTTCTGAACGATATTGGGAGTCTGTTTGGTACGATTATGAAGCCGGCACGTGTGGAGGAGAATGTTTGCGATGTTTCTGGTCACTATATCGGGGTTTTAGTTGATCACGGTAAGCGGATTCAGGAAGAGGCTTTCCTGAGATGGAGAGGGAACACTTTTAAAGTTTGGGTTTGGGAGGAAGCTAAAGATTGGATTGATGATTTCTTGGCTGAGCCCTCGGTTGGTAGTGGTAAGATGGATGAGGATGGGTTGAATGTGTCTCCGGCTAGGCAATCAGAAGCATCTCCGGCTAAGGAACAGAATAGGAAAGAGGAAGTTATGGAAACTGAAAATTCGGAATTTAATCAGGAAGATAATTCCGAATTAAAGGGTGATAATTTTAGTTTGAATGGGGATGGTAAAGTCAAAGGTTGCTATTCTGGCGTTAAGGAGGGAGAAATGTCAGGAGATAATTTTGTGATTAAGAGCCATAAAAGGAAGAAGTTTAAAAATTTTTTGGAAGTGGGCCTAACTTCTTCGGGTGAGTATACAAGTAGTAATGAAAGGCCCAACAAAGAGCCCAAAAACGTTGATAAAGACCCTTTTGGGCTTGATCCGATTATTAATGCAATGGACCATAATGTGATGAAGGTAAGAGGCCCGATCCCCCTGAAAACAAATAACTCGTTCCAAGCTTTATTAGATGAAACTGAGGTTCAAAGTCCAGAGGCTGAGAAGGTGATAGAGAATGAACCTGGTAGTGATGCTGTTGGTAATTCAAATTCGATTCAGGTTCAAGAGGATAGCATCGAACAGGAGGAAAAGGAAATTGAAAGTACGAAAGGTCTTGGTTCCAAACTGGGGGTTCAGCTCGACGGATTTGAGTTCATGATTAGGGATTCAATCCAAGGTCAAGGGGTTCAAACAGGTTTGCCATGAATTTCTTAACAATTAATATTAGAGGGATTGGGGTTGTTGGTAAGCCATCGTGGGTTAAAGGATTGGTAGGGAAACATGGTGTTGATTTTTTAGCTATTCAAGAATCTATGATTTCGTCGGATAAAGCGTTCGATTTTGATAAAATTTGGGGGTCAGGGGGGGTATGATTGTGATTCAGTGGGGGCTAGTGGTAAATCTGGGGGTTTGATAAATATTTGGAATGTGAAGAAGTTTAAGAAGTGTTCTTCGGTAGAAGACAGGAATTTTTTAATTACTAAAGGGACTTTGGTTGAGGACGGGACGGTTATTAATGTGGTTAATGTATATGCTCCCCAAAAGGCAAACGAAAAAAGATTGTTATGGGATCGATTAAGAAATCTGATGCAGGGGGATAATGGTATGTGGATTTTACTCGGTGATTTCAATACGGTTAGATGGAAGGAGGAGCGGAAAAATTCTAAGTTTCGTAAAGGTATGGCGTTGGATTTTAACTGTTTTATAGATGAGGCTAATTTACAGGAGTTTAAAATGAGCGGGAATAGATTCACTTTTATGACGGGGGCAGGTTATGATGTGAAAATGAGTAAAATTGATCGTATTTTGGTTTGTCAAGAATTTTTTGCTAGATGGACAGGTGCATGCTTGAGAGCTCTTCCGCGTGAACTGTCGGACCATTGCCCTCTTCTGTTATCTTTAGCTGATGTTAATTTTGGCCCAAAGCCTTTTAAATGGTTCAATTCATGGCTAGAAAGAGATGGCTGTGAAAATGTGGTTAGGGGCGCTTGGGAGAAAAGTAATGATTCGGGGGATCCAGATGTGATGTTTCAAAGGAAGTTACTTGCTGTTAGGAGGGATCTGAAGGAGTGGTGGAATAAAGTGGGTAAAAAAGAAGATGAAGATATTAACTTTCTCAAAAAAGACATTGCGGAGTTAGAGAGGTGTATGGAGGAGCGGGGTCTTGAGGAGGAGGAAATTTGGGTTTGGGAGGAGAGTAAAAAGGATCTGGAGAATCTTATGTGGCTTAAAAATCGGGATTTGCATCAAAAGGCGAGAGTTAAATGGGCTTTGTCGGGGGATGAGAATTCGGCTTTCTTTCATAGATGTATTAAAGGAAGAAAGGCGTCTAATGCCATTCCAGGGTTGCTTGTTAATGGGGGTTGGGTCTCCAAACCGTCCCTTGTTAAAAGGGAGGTGCTTGGTTTTTTATAGAAATCTTTTTAAAGAAAATTATTTGCATAGACCCAGTTTGGTGTGTGATAATTTGAAACAGGTCCCCACGGAGAATGTAGATGAATTGATAGCGCCTTTTACTAAAGAAGAGATCAAAGAGGCAGCTTTTGATTGCGGTGCTGACAAAGCGCCGGGCCCGGATGGTTTTAATTTCAGATTTATTACGCATTTTTGGAATCTTTTTGAGGAGGATTTCGTGAGGATTTTTAACGGATTCTTTGAGTCGGGTACTATTAGCAAAGAATGCAGCACTTCTTTTATCACGTTAATTGTAAAAACTAAAGTGCCGGTGGGATTAAAAGATTACAGGCCGATCAATCTTATTGGAGTTATTAGCAAGATTATTTCCAAGGTCATCGCAGCGAGAATTAAAAAGGTGATTGGGAAGGTAATTTCTAATTCTCAATCAGCTTTCATAAAGGAAAGATTTATTTTAGATGGGCCTTTAGTCCTTAACGAAATCATTGGATGGGTTAAGAAAAACAGAAAACAAGTTTTTCTCCTGAAAATTGATTTCGAAAAGGCCTACGACAACGTGAACTGGGAGTTTTTACTCTCAATTATGAGTCAGATGGGGTTCCCCTCGAGATGGTGTAGGTGGGTTAGAGGTATTCTTCAGTCGGCTAGATCTGCGGTGCTTGTCAATGGGTCTCCTACTTTTGAGTTCCAATGTCATAAGGGTTTGAGACAAGGAGACCCATTATCTCCATTTTTATTTCTTATAGTTATGGAGGCTTTGGCTTGTATGATTTCTAAAGCGTGTAGAATTGGTGAATTTGAAGGGGTTAGAATTTATAATGGAGGGCCAATTGTTTCTCATATGTTGTATGCGGACGACGCTTTGATTTTGGGTTGTTGGAGTAAGGATAATGTGGAGACTATTAATAGATTGTTAAGGGTGTTCCATGTTTGCTCGGGGTTGAAAATCAATCTGCATAAATCGACACTCTTTGGTATGGGGGTTGTTGATACGGAGGTGGGGTATATGTCTTCTTTATTGGGGTGTAAAGTTGGGGCCTTGCCTTTTGATTATCTTGGTATTAAGGTTGGAGCTAATATGAATCGGATTTCCAATTGGGATACGGTTATGAATACTATTCGGAGTAGATTGATTTCTTGGAAGGCTAAACTTTTATCTATAGGGGGTAGGTTAACTCTTATTAAATCGGTGTTGGTTAGTCTTCCGGTGTATTATATGTCCCTATACAGAGCTCCTTTGACGGTCATTGAAGATATTGAAAAAATAATTCGTCATTTCTTATGGTCCGGAGGTAAAGATAGTAGAGGTGTGCATTGGGTTTCTTGGGAGTTGGTTACAAGGCTAAAAAAGGATGGTGGGTTGGGTATCACAAAAATTTCTGACGTCAATACGGCCCTGTTAGCAAAATGGGCGTGGCGTTTTAAAACCGAAACAGATGGGTTTTGGAAGAGTATTATCGAAGGTGTGCACGGGGGTAGGAATAGATGGACGTTCCTTCCAGTCAATAATGCTTTTTCGGGTTGTTGGAAGACTATTGTTAAATTTTTGGATGGTTTAGATATAAATGGGCAACGCTTCAAGAGTTTACTAAGAGGAAAGATTGGAAATGGGGAGTCTATAAGATTCTGGAAAGATTTATGGTGGGGATCAAGTGTTCTTATGGTTCGATGGCCGAGGCTTTATGAAAAGGAGAGTGATAAGAATGCTCGTGTGGGGGATCGGTTAAATTGCTCGGGTGGAGTAGTGTATGTAGCTGAAGATTGGTCGATTGAAGCTACTTCTGTGGAGGCGATATCTGAACTACAAGATCTGAATGGTTCTCTATCTCGTATGCAGTTTAAAGGGGGGAACGACTGCTGGAGTTGGAGTTTTGACAGCAGCGAAAAGTTTTCGGTGGCTTCTGTCAAATCTTGGCTTCGGTCAGCTTGTAATATGCAGCAGACTAAAAGGTTTAAATGGGAGAAGTGGCTTCCTGTTAAAGTTAACATGTTCATTTGGCGAATGGAGCTAGACCGAATCCCGACCCGATCGGCCTTAGTGAAAAGGAGAATTAACATTCCGGATACTTCATGCCCTTTTTGCGCTGCAGAAGACGAAACGACGCTGCATTTGATGGTGAATTGCGGATTTGTTTTTGGCGTTTGGAGTAAGGTGTGGAGTTGGTGTAAGATTTTTGGTCGGCATGCAAATTCTATTGAGGATTTGTTGCAGCAAGATTATGCTTCGTCCAGGTCTAAAGTGGAAAGAAGGATTCTTAGGGGTGTCATGTTGATTACTTGTTGGGAGATTTGGAATGAAAGAAATAAGAAGGTTTTCCAGGAAGAGACGCCAAGAGTTTTGAACATAGTTGCTCGTGTGAAGGCCCTCTCGTTTCTTTGGTTTAAACATCGAGCTAGGTTTAAAAATATTCAATGGATTGATTGGGCAAAATACCCTTTGTATATATTGTAAGGTTTTGTTTTTGGCAGTCTTCGTTTTGAAGTCTTGCCGGTTCTAATGAAATTTTCCGTTCAAAAAAAAAATACATATTGGTAGGTAGTAGGAAAATGCAACACGGTTTCTTGGAAACTAAGATCGACGTTAGAAAATCATATTCATATATACAATTAATATTGTAATAATGTTCACCGGCCACTTATAAAAAGATATTCCAAGAGTGTTCTTACATATGACTTTGTTCCACTACTAGTTTTTGCCAGCACAAAGCCGAATATTTCTTTCACATAATATGTTCATCTTTGCTTCGGTTACTTATACATACTACTTATAACACGATGTCAAAAAAAAATTACATCAAATCAACCAATTAAAGCAAAACACTACCATACTTTTGCTAAAAAAACTAAATCAATGGAAAAACTACTGCTCAGCACGTATAAAAATTACACCGAGCTAACCAACTAAAACAAGACACTAGTATAGTTTTGTTAAAAAAAACTAAAACGATGGCATGTCTATAATTTTACACTAGGGGCAAAATTGTAATTTGACAGGGAAAAAATAAAAACAATGACAAAACTATAAATTGAACTGAGTGCAAAATCGTAATTTAGCTAGGAGAAGAAAAAAAACTAATTACAAAACTGTAAATTTAAAAGAGGCAAAATTGTAATTTGGCTGGACAAATGGGAAAGTGTCAGGCGTAAATTTATACGGGGCAAAATCGTAATTTGGCTGGAACAATAGGAATAGTGTCAGGCAGCTGTCTGACACTATTCCCCTCCATGTTAAATGTAGTATACTAATTTTTTCCCAGCCCGCGTTGCGGGGCATTAAGCCGAATATTTCTATCTCATAACATCTATGAATGTGTTTCGCTTACTTGTACATACTACTCATAATACGATCTAAAAAAAAATTACATCGAGTCAACCAATTAAAACAAAATACTACAATACTTGTGCTAAAAACGAAAATGATGGAAATGCTATAATTTTAAACTTGAGGCAAAATTGTAACTTTCAAGATAGGTGAGCGTGTGCCAGGCAACCACCTAGCACGAATAAAAAATTACTCCGAGTCAACCAATTAAAACAAAACACTTCCATAATTTTGTAAAAAAAACAAAAAAAACTAAAACGATTGCATGACCGTAATTTTTCATAGGGGCATAATCGTAATTTGATAGGGAAAAAAACAAAAAACGTTGGCAAAACTGTAAATTTGAGCTAAGGCCAAAATCATAATTTAGTTGCGAGGGAAAAAAACAAAATTAATGGCGAAGCTGTAAATTTAAACAGGGCAAAATCGTAATTTGGTTGGAACAATGGGAAAGTGTCAGGCAAATTTAAACGGGACAAAATCATAATTTGGTTGAATAAAAAGGAAATTTATGGTTTTCATGCTTGATTTCTGGATGTAGAAACCCTAATCGATAGGTTAGAAAGATTAGATGTAGTTTGGAATCATGAATTTATATTGCATGTAAATATTTAACTACTAAGTTTGGCAAATTAGTAAGGTAGAACCGAAAACATGTATATTTGCTGATATAAATCTGAACAGAACTTGTGAATCTAAAACAATGGCGATTTCATTTAAAAACATGAAAGATGGTTCAATTTAGGAATTACAAAGAAAGTAGGCATCGTTATGGGTGAATTGAGGGTGTGAGAGTTCATATGAGTAAAGAAAATGGTGAATATTATTAATTTATTGTAAGGTGTGACGAGTTTTTTATTTATATCTTATTCGATTGATTTACTATGAATAAGATATATCTTATAACGTGCAGGATTTTGAAACGTTAAGGACAAAACTCGTCAACTTTTGGGCCAAAGGACACCGCCTTCAATTTGGTACAAACATAAAAGACAAAACTTGTAATTTACTCTTAATTAAATGCCTAAATCAAAATAAAAGTGAGATTCTAAAAGATTTGCCATGTTTTCTAGATTTAAATGATTTGCTAATTTAAATGATTTGCTAATACTAAATTGGTGTTAAGTAAACATAAAGCTTTAGTGAATCTAACGGTGAATGAGATTAACATACAGTACATATGTAAATGTTAATATAATTTAATCACCCAAACGGGTCACTTGAATGAATGGGTTAATTAGGTTGGATTATAACTAAAATGTCACACCCTCAACTTTCACACGCGAAGTATTATCGCGAGGCGTGTGACTGACCAGGATCCTAACCACTAATCATGTTGAACCATTTACGTGAGTTATAAATTTTCCCAATTAACACGATTGGTCTCTATGTTTAAATGCCCAAAAAACGCAATTTAATTCAGCAGCGGAAATATAAAGAAAGCCCATCGTAACTTAAAACCATAAGTTCTTGAATTATACGTTAATATGAATCTTACAAACCACACACTCCAGCCGATTGCATTGTCCGTCCAAAGCTGTAACGAGCAACCTACAAAGCATGCAGTAGGATGTCAACATAAAGTTGGCGAGTTCACGAGTTCATAGTTTTCCAGTTTTATTTCCAAAAACTTTTGTTGTTTAATTACTCCTTTATATCATGCCATGCGGAGCTTACCCATATGTAAGCTGCTAAACTGCGTAATACCGAATACTAGCGACATGTTGTATCGTTGTTTGCCCTGTTTGTCAATGTCTATCATCAATGTCGGTTTGCCAAGGTCTATTAGTTCACGACCGATCCTCTCCAAGCACGGTGTGAGGTTGGTGAAACCTAAATAGCGCTATCGACTAATAACCCGTTCACAGGCCCCGACAACTAATCGGTATAGAAAGTAGGGATTTCGTGATAGAGTTTCGTTTAGTACGCTTGTTGCTTCTAATATAAATAGTAATTAACCGTATTCCAAACCAGGAATAGAAAACAATCCCAAACCAGGGAAAATGTTGTTTGTACCGTTCAAGCAATCCCAAACCAAGGAAAGTGTTGTTTGTATCGTTCAAGCAATCCCAAACAAGGGAAAGTGTTTTTCGTTCCGTTTCCCAACCATCGAAAAAGCATGCTTTTAGTAAAGTGTGTGAACCCACCTTTGCTTTGCTCGGTAGATAATTTACTTATGTTAGGTTAGTCAACCACGCCCTATTATGGTTACCAACATTTGTTAGGTTCGTATGCAAGTAACATCACGTATTAATACATGTATCGAGTAGCACATAAGAATCATGTCTCATATAATACACATACAGGCCATATACGAACTTATAACACAACCCAAGTCTGTGTACAGTAACATAAGAAATCAAATACGAGTTTTCCAAGTGTGCGACCCAAACATTGTGCGACCCAATTCAAGGTACTGGCCCAATGTGCATGAGTGTGCGGTCCAGTGTATGGTGTGCGGTCTCAATGCGAGTGTGCGGCATGAGCAACATTGTACGGTGTAAAGGGTGTGATGTCAGAAGTGTGCGACTTAATAAGTGTGCGGTCATGTTGTGCGACTTAATAAGTGTGCGGTCATGTTGTGCAAAGTTGTACCTTGTGCATTATGTGTTGTAAACTTAGGGTGTGTTTGCGACCAATTCAAATAATCCAAACAGTATTCCTTTCCATTTTGTCCGATCAAAGAGCAAAACAAAGATCATCACAATCTGAAGATCATACCAACCCTTAGGGCTGTAAACAAGTCGAGCCGAGTCAAGCCAGGGTGGGGTCAAGCTCAAGCTCGAAATTAATTCAGGCGGCTAAACTTGGCTTGAGCTTTACATCGTAGTCAAACGAGCCTAAGAACGAGCCAACGAGCAGAGCCATGGGCCGAGACGAGCTTAGCTCGAGCTAGGCTTGGTTATAAAAATGAGCCAGCTTGGTTCATGTCATCTTAAATTAAGTTTTTTAGCTAGTTTTTCTCGAGCTTCTTTCGAGCGAGCTACGAGCCGAGCTACGAGTCGCGAGCTTTATGAACAGCCCTACCAACCCTAATATGCATAAAATCATCAGTTTATCAAATGTTTTATGTCACAATTACTATTTAACACTCGACTAAAAATATCAAGTTAATTACAGCTTATAGCAAACTATCAATATAACTAGTCGATCCAATATGTAAGGGATTGTCATAAGACCCTTTTTAAAAACCTTATCATCATAAACATCCAACATGAGAAGGGAAACATATACTTTCCAGCAAACATTTTTATTCTCTTTTCAAATCCATATTCAAGACATGTTATGCTCAATCATTCTAACATGTGCTTTTACCTCTTATTTACACCAATTCCGTCAACAAGTAGGTACAAAGGCATGTACCACAACCCGATGCAAATAAGAATCATATACAAACCAAGAATCACAAAAAATGCAGATTATCAACACATATTACACATTCCCTTTATTCAAAACAATTTATCAAACACATATTCAGACCATAATAGACAGTACGGTTTACCAATAAAACCCTATGATCAACAGTTAACAATTACATACATCAAAGAACCTCAAAAATGTAAGAAAATCAAGGGTAAGCACATACTACATTTACTACAATCTTAAATTGTCTTGACAGGAATGTCCTGAGTGTGATAAGGCTTCAGAAACCCGTTTAGGATATACATGAGGTTCGTAGAAATACATTCAGATCACTACATTCTCTACATTTCCTACAATCTTAAATGTCTTCGTTCCTACCTTTTGTTAAAAGATCAAACAACTTATTCTCTCGCTGGAGATTGGTCATGGATACACCCCCGGGTCCTCCTTGACAAGACTAACGGTGCTGATTTTGCAGGATTCATGTCGAAGGATCTCCTACCCAAGGATCTCACTCAGACAACAATCACCAGGTGTGCGGAATCCACCTATGCTTCATCAACAAAGGCAACATGTTGATCAGCAGCATGAAATTCAACTCCAAATCTTCAGAAACATGATGGAAGCTAGGTACAGGGATACACAAGCTGATATAAAGGCAATCAATGCCCATTTGCTTCAAACCACTGGTACTGCTCCTCCTTCAATCATCTTTGTTGAAAACCCGGATGATGCCAAAAAGGGGGAGAAAGGTAAAAAGGGAAAACAAGGCCTATATATTAAACCAGATCCAATGTCAAAACTTGTGGTAGAAATCCCAAGGCCAGGTGGTTCCAAAAAGGTTGATGAGACTCAAAATGCATTTGCTGAACTAAAGGCAAACATGAAAGAGTCTATGGAAATAAAAGGGTCAAAAAGATTTGAGCAAGAGAAGAAAGTTTTGATGGAAAAGGAAGAGCAGAATAGTTCTAAACCTAAAAGAAGAGAGCCTACCAGAAAGGTTAGCCAACCCAAAACCACACCTTCCAAAACCACCAAACATACTCCTCAAATCCCAAAAAGTTCCTCTCATCAAACCTCCAAACCAACAGATGTTAAGACACCTGTTGTATCAACAGTTGTTGGTACTTCAGTGGTTTCAACAGATGTTATCCCAACCACTGCCATCACCACTACATCAACCCACACTCAATCCACTGCCATACCAAAAACAACATTACCACCACAAAAACCACCTGCCAAAAAGCAGAAGACAACAGTTGACACATCAACTGTTGTAGTGACAACAGTGGTTGAAACACCAGTTGTTTCAACAGTTGTTATTCAGTCACCCACCATTTCAATCACCACCACTAAACCCACAAGTACACCACCAACCACTCCAAAACACAAAAGGAGAAGGGTAACAAACATTGTACTGGAAGATGACACTTCCCCACCTCTAACATCTTCACAAACTCTGACCCTAGCCACCATTCCAAACCCTGTTCCAATCTCATCAGTTCAAGCTTTCAACCCAAACACTGACTTGGTCCCCGTGGGAGTCAAATACCCTTTGGATCTTCCAGCAGTTAGAGAGGAGATCAAATCCTTCTACTCAGAAGATGATCCTGAAAAAAGGCATCTCCCATCTCTTCATGGATATCCTTTACCAAGGAACGTAGAAGAGTATCTGATAATTAAAGGCCAAACAAGGAGAGGATATATCTCAAAGAGACATAAAAGGAAAGTCTGACAAAGACATTCAAAGGAATTTACAATACCTGCTCACCAAAGTCAAAACCTTAGAGCAGTTCTCAAAAGATCTTTGCCAGAAATTATCAGAAAAAGATGATGAAAGTATGAGACAAGACTACATTGATTACATCATGACATACAAGAAATACAGGGCAGAAAAACATCAGTATAAGGAATGGACCATTTGTGAACTCAAAGAGGAGACAACCAGAATTGAAAAGATGATTAAAGACAAAGTAAAGCAAACTCCTCCAGTCTAGGCAAATTACAAAAAGAATGTACCAGAAAAGGCCTTGAAGCTGAAAAGAATGAAAGAAGAGCTTATAGCTGCTGATTATGGGTCAAGGAACCAGGTTACTAGGTGGTCAGAGATAAAAGTGTTAGATACCTACAAAAGGTTGGAAGAGTTAAGAAAGAATTATCCCACTGCTCCCAAAAAGCCTGATTATCCAGAAGCAGTGGTTCCAGTCAAACATAAATTACCAATTAGAAGACCCACTGCTCCACCTGCTGTCATCCTTTATCAAAGAAGGAAACAAAAGCAGATGGATGCAGAAACAAAAGAAGACAAGGCTCAAGAAGAATAAATCATGAAAATGGTTCTTCAGACACTGATGGCAGAAAAACAAGACTTAGCATAATCTCAAGACCCTGCCAAGGTTGTCATCACCAGGCCTCAATCTCCAAACTCATCAACAATAAAAACTCTCCCAAGAAACCCATTGAATTCAAAAATACTAAAGTGGAAGTCTGATAAAAAGATCCACGTATTGACTCTGCTCAAATCCAATGGTGAGGTGAAGCACATATCAAGGGAAGAAGCACTTGGCCTGGGTGTAGAAGATCTACAAGATCTACTTGAGCTTACACTGTGCAGGGATGAGGATGATGAGGATTCCATGAACTTTGAATTACAATTCAAAGGGTAAGTTAGGGAACTCCTGATGAGGCAATAAAAATCCAGAATAATGAAGAGTTTTGGCATCATCTGTTCCAGGGGGAGATTGTTGGGATTGAACCATACAAAGGAATAGTTGATAAAGCCAAAACTGGATCAGATCAGTAGATTCCTCATAAGCAGTTGTTTGCATCAGATCTTTCCCCTTGAATGTGGCCCTAACATCTGATAACCTCTAAGTACTGCTCTCTACAACAACTGCTAATCACTAAAGACTGTTGAAGATAAGGCACTGATGCCCAATCTACTGATGTAACTCAAGTACTGCTGAAGAACTAAAGCACTGCTGAAGCTACAACAGTGGAATGGAGAACCAGTGGTTTAGTTATGCTTTGTATTTGTTTTATGTAAATCAGTAGTTTAGTATCAGTGCTTGTATTGATCAGTGGTTGTAGGTTATTAGGAGGTTAGATGTCACTTTCATGGTGACGTCAGCCAAAAGATGCTCAGTGGTTTGTTCTGTACTATAAATAGAACAGTACCCTGTACTGTTCTATTAGCTCTCTTCATCACTAAGTCATTCTGTACGAACAATCATTGTGAGCTCAGGCTGAGGGGGAGATTATGTGCATGCATGCATTGTGAATTGATTATTGTAACAAATACAATCATTCAATTTCAATATAAACATGTTTGCTAAAACTTATTCTCTCTTTGATTGTATGTTGAAAGTTTGTTCCATTTAATTCCGCTGCATTTAACTCTGTTTCATCTCCATTATAATCAGACAAGCACAATCATAAGAAACTCAGATCCTAACAAACCGCATGCTCGAATTTTATGCAAATAAGGGAATAATTCTCGAAACAACTTGCCCCCACACACCGCAACAAAATGGTGTAGTTGAGCGGAAGCACCGGCATTTGTTAGAGACGGCACGAGCATTGAGATTTGAAGCAAAATTGCCAACAAGGTTTTGGGGTGAGTGTGTTTTAACGGCCACTCATGTCATTAACTGAATGCCTTCCGCCGTCATCAACAACAAAACACCTTATGAGGTGTTCTACAATCAAGAACCCGATTATGACTTCATGAGGGTTTTTGGTTGTCTCGCCTATTACAAAAATACCGAAACCAAAGGAGACAAGCTCGAAGTGAGAGGGAGACCGGGAATCTTCTTGGGTTACCCAAGAACAAAGGAGTACAAAATATATGATACCCAACATCGTTAAATCGTCATCTCAAGAGACGTCAAATTTTTCGAAGACATCTTCCCTTTTGCAAATCTTAAGTTTGAAAAGGAGGAAATCTTTGCCCCACCATCAAAGTGGGATTACTGTGAAGAAACTATAACCAACCAAAGCTCCCTTGATCATTCTTGGGACAACCAACCAGAAACCCAACAACCTCAAACACCCCCACATGCCAATGAGCCCACTTCTAATTCATAGCCCACACCGAGCCCACATTCGAGTTCTGTTGAGCCCACTTCCGATTCACAACCCACAACGAGCCCACATCCAAATCATGGTGAGCCCGATTTTGAAGTTGGTCCAGAAAACACTAAAGAAGAAACCGGGCCTGATCCCGAACACATGTCCGACCCCAGACCAAAACGGACTAGGATCCAAGCACGACATCTTTAAGATTTCGATGTTCAACTCCCACCATCTATAGACCACATGCATCCCACTTCAAATCAAGAGTCCTCGACAGTACACCCTTTAGCGCATTATATTTCTTATGAAAAGTTTACTAATATGCATAAAGCTTTCTTGTCGACCATTACCTCGTGTAATGAGCCAAAACACTATAAGCAGGCAGTGCAAGACCCATATTGGGTAGAAGTTATGAAGCAAGAGATTAAAGCCCTTGAAGAAAACAAGACTTGGGTTCTTGAGAGTTTGCCAGAAGGTAAACGAGCGATCGACTCTAAGTGGGTGTACAAAATCAAGTACAAGCCGAATGGGGACGTGGAAAGATACAAAGCGCGGCTCGTTGCTAAAGGTTATACACAGATGGAAGGGGTAGATTTCCATGAGACTTTTGCTCCGGCGGCAAAATTAGTGACGGTTCGAATACTTCTAACCGTTGCTGTCAAACAAAGATGGCATATGCATCAACTTGATGTAAACAACGCCTTCTTACATGGTGATTTGCACGAAGACGTCTACATGAAAATACCTCAAGGTTTTGCTAAACCAGGTGATAATAGAGTTTGTAAGCTAAAGAAGTCTCTTTATGGTCTCAAACAAGCCTCGAAGAATTGGTATCAAAAGTTTACCAACACGCTCGTGGGAATTGGTTTCAAGCAAACAGGGGCAGACCACTCTTTATTCACCTTGAAAAGTGAGGGTGTTTTTCTCGCTGCTCTAATTTATGTAGATGATGTCATTATTGTTGGCAATGATTTGAAAAGAATTGAAGAAGTCAAGGTTTTCCTCAATAACAAGTTAAGCATCAAAGATCTTGGCATTTTAAAGTTCTTTCTTGGTATTGAAGTGGCACGAATCAAGGAAGGAATGGTGCTTAGTCAATGAAAATACACCCTTGACATCCTCGAAGAAACAGGCATGACCGGTTGTCGCCCAAGTCCATTTCCAATGGAACAGAATTTGAAACTCGACAAATGTGATGAAGAGGTGCGGATTGATGCACATCAATACAGAAGAATGTTTGGGAAACTTCTTTATCTACAAGCCACAAGACCCGACATTACTTATGCAGTTAATGTCTTGAGTCAATTCGTCAGCGACCCAAGACAAAGTCACATGGAAGCTGCTAATCGTGTTCTATGGTACCTCAAAGCCACTCCGGGGCAAGGAATTCTCATACCGAAAGAAGGAGGCACTAATCTCACAGCATATTGTGACTCGGATTGGCTAGGATGCCCATTCACCAGAAGGTCTAGGACCGGCTATCTCTTACTCCTGGGAGGAGTAGCCGTGTCATGGCGGTCCAAGAAGCAATCCGCTGTCTCGCGATCATCGGAAGAAGCCGAATATCGGGCAATGGAACATGCAGTGAGTGAAATTCTATAGATGCAATGGCTACTCGAGACACTCGAAATGCCTCCTACCTGACCTACTCCTTTATTTTGTGATAACCAGGCGGCACGCCACATAGCTAACAATCCCGTGTTCCATGAATGCACAAAACATGTCGAGATGGATTGTCATTTTTTCCGAGAGCGTGTCGAGTCTAAAGAAATAAACCCTTAGAAGATCGACACGAAAACACAAATTGCCGACATTCTAACAAAACCATAGGGAACTCATCAATTTTGTGCTCTACTTGACAAATTGGGCACTCGTGACCTTCATGCTCCATTTGAGAGGGAGTAATGAGAATCAATTATCTCTCCACAAATATGGCAACCAGTCAACCACGCATCACTCCTCAATCACCACAATTTCTCCTTCATTCTTGGTTTGATTTCCAGAACCTAATTTTAGGCTTAATTCTATTTTTCATCTTGTATTTATATTCTGCATCTTCTTTGTATTGAGATTATCATTCAATTGAAGGTTGTCTCTACTTTGAATTATCATAATGAAAATTACTAGTTTCATCTTTACAATAGCAGTGATCAGTGTAGGGGAATGTACCAAAACGAGCCATTGATCTTCTCGCTAAGGACACGTGGCGAAAGATCAACCAAACAAAATAAATAAAAGCATCACAGTTTCTACCTTACGGTGGTCCCGCGCACAACTTATCATCTCCCATGCACATCCTGAGTGGGGATCCTTTTCCCACCAATCAGAGGAGGGATGGCGTCAACACACTCATGTACACCAAGGGCATGGAATGTTCTCCACCTATAGGAGCATGTCAGGTGTTACCAAAAGCGTTAGAGCCTTGGGGACCACCTCACCAGCCTGAAGGATAATGACATCTAACCAAATCTACTATAAATAGGAGGAAGATTTACACCTCATAAGTACACACACTCTCTTCTCTACACTCTACCTCATACGGACCCTAATTCATCAAACAAGTACTTATTCTCATGCCCTAGGGTGGTCACATGGATGAATCCCATCATGTGGGGAGCCTAACAGTGTTTCTGTTTTACAGGATAAGCCGGTGAATGAATCTCAGAGCCAATCTTAGAATTATTCAAACCTACACAAGTTTGAAGCAGAACTATAAATTATGAAACTTACCCTTTTAATAAAGAATAATGATCCTTTTTGTATTATGATATGTTTTTTTTTTACAGTAGAGTTTTCATCATTGTTATATCTTTTTCTAAAGGTTTTCAACCACACTCTAGTTTTTGTGCAGTTATACTCACCAAGAAGCCCAGTTGTAGATATCGCCGAAGTATTTTTATGGCTAATGGCAGTTGGAACCATATTATGTGTCTCTTATTGGTCTGCATGGAATGAAAATGAAGCATCTATACATTATAGAACATGATAAATTACTATAGGTCGAGTGTTATTCTTTTCTTTTTGAAACTTGATTGACCAACCTGGCGCTGACATGGCATGCATTGACGTATGACCTGTCTAATTCTTGTAGGATTTTTCGGAGGACCTTTCAAACACGAAAGTTGTTGGTACAAGGGGGATTGTGGAAGTCAACACAAAGTCAGCAATCTTGTTTGTTGTTTGCTTTTTTGCTTCTTGGTTCTCCTTTACAAATGCTTAAATTTATAAATCCAGATTTAAATTCTGATTTTTAAGATTTATTTTATTTAATTATTGTCTCGGGTTGAAAGAAGAGTAGACGAATACTCGGGTGTGGATATGGATAACATTCGTGAAGAATGGTTGAGTTTTGCGGCAACCTTTATTTTTAAGTGACAAGCTGTATTTTAGGTGTCAACGAATGTATCAACAAACAATATTTTTTTGTTAACATTATAATATTTGTAGTATAATTGACAAATGATTATTTAATGGGTTTTTTGGTATTTTATATGTATTTAATTTAATTAAGAAATGGATTTATTGATTTGGTAATTATATATGTATCCAAGTTAAATTAGTAATTCTACAAAAAAAAAAAAGTATGTATACAATTAAAAGCATGACACACACAAATGAATGTCATAAGTATGTGTCATAAATGTGTGATGTAAACGCGTGTCATAAAAGAGTGATATAACGCGTGTCATAAATGCGTATCATAAGAAGATGACTCATAAACACGTGTCATGTTATTTTAATGATTTGTCTATCACTAAGAAATGGAGTTATTGATTTGGTAATTATATATGTATCCAGGTTAAATTAGTAATTCTACACAAAAAAAATATTTATATATACAATTAAAAGCATGACACACATAAATGAACGTCATAAGTATATGCCATAAATGTGTAACGTAAACGCGTGTCAAAAAAGAGTGTTATAAACGCGCGTCATAAATGTGTATCGTAAGAAGATGACACACATACACGTGTCATGTTATTTTTATGATTTGTCTATCAACGCCACTTTTTATCGTGTCAAGAAAAATGTTTTCTACTAGTGGATTGTACATCGTGTTAATTTTAAATTTTACATTTAGTAATTAGGTTTCAAAGCACACTCTGTTGAGAGAGCAAGAGAGTAAAAGAATGGACAAAATCGGAGAAAAGCATCCAACGAAAAAAGACAACATGAAGAAGAATGGCATGTTTGGGGAAGACGACGAAGACAATTTTACGTGTCGAATGTATGAGGGAGTTGGAACCAGAAGATCTAAGGAGAAACTTTGGCATATACGAAGAAGTGGCTGACGCCTACACTGCTTCCGACTGAATAACATGTTGTAAATTTGTGAAAATAGCATTTTTCACAAATATAGGAAAATAATTTTATCCTATTTTGGACTAGAAATAAATATAATAAAATGAGCGGGTTTTATATATTTATTTGTGGGTTTGTGTTCTATATCGGAAGAGCTCCTCAACGAACTAAACCACGTCCAAAACGGAGCTAAGATGAATGAGATATCGATGCTCAAAGTATGGTGTTTGAAACTTAGAATGCTGAAAAAATTGGGAAAGTAGCACCTTGTCCCACATAGGAGTAGAGATGAAACTTAAAGGGGGTATTTAAGTGGGAACTCTCCATCCTTATTGTTTCATGGAAGCACTCACTAAGTGTACTCGCGAAGGGTGCGGAGCACCCTAACTCGCACTCACACAGGCGCGCGCGTGCGTGGCGTGGGCGATGAGGCGCAATGTGGCGCTTTGATGGCGCACTTTGCACTTCACACGCTTGAGAGTCGCCTGTGTATTTTTGACCAAATGCGTGTGGTGCAACACAGGGGCTGCAAGGATCAAGTGGTTGGTAACGTGGCATGTAGGCGCGTGACCCTGGTGGGTCCGCGCGCAGGGGCGCATGACATGGCAGTCATGCGCGTACGTACTCGAGTACACGTGGTATGGTGGGGCGCACTTGCACAAGGAGCATGGGCACTGAGGTAACGTGCGCGGTGCACCAAAGTGAGCCAAAACGGCACGACTGTGTGGCGTGTTCGTAGAGGCTCACAGGTGACGTGGCGCACGCGCACAGGTGTACATGGGACTGAGCCAGTATGGCGCACAAGCGCATGGCAGTGAGCTAAATGACGCATGCGTGCAGACAAGGGCGCGCGCGCGCGCAGAAACTTCCAGCATTTATGACAATGCAGTTACACTGGGCAGTTATACTTTAGCATTCGAAACTGACGAAGTCAATGCTTTTGACTGTGAATTAAATGACGAATTAAAATGCATTGAAGACGTTCAATGCATCTTAATTCGCCTGTTTAATTCATTTTTCAGTTTCGTCTGGACCTGCAGTATAAATAGGAGGTTCCTATGGCAGATCAAACACACCGAAATACACAACTCCACAATCTCTCTTCTATCCTGCTTCAAGGTACACCTTCGGGTTGGAGTCAAGACCGGCAGTGCAACTGCTTCGAGCTGTTGTATCCTGGAAACACACGTGTTCTCCTGGGAGACACGAAATTTGTTTTAAGGGACCCGTGTCTTATACGATCCTCAACCAAGAAGAGGGTTTCTGTTCGATTTTCTTGCTCTTGTTTTTCATTTTTCAGTTGTAATTGTACTGTATTGTATTGTATTTTCATTCTGTTTGTTTCTGTATTACAAGTTAATAAAGTATTTTTATTTAATTTTGCACGAACGGATTCCTACAATCTTAAAAAAAAATTTAAAACACCGTTCGTGTAAATCAAAAACAATTCTGATGTGATTAATTTTTTTTTCCACAGCAGGTTGTGTTTTAAAAGGGGTTTTCTCTGTTTTGATTCAAAGTTGCGCCTTTGTCAAAACAGAACTCTGCTTCTACTCCTTTCTGTCGCTGAGTCCTAAAAATCTCCTGTTGTAGTCTTCAAATTTGGACTTAGAAGCTACACGGCTGGTTTTTTGAACTCCTAATAATAATAAAGTAGCGTCTTTATTATTTTGAAAACATAATTTAACTTGTTTTCTTGGAACTTTTCAGAATGTCGACTGAAAATGTGATCACGAGCAACACTAATGTTGTCGTTGGAACCCCTGCCAACACTGTGGGAGCGTCCACAGTGGCGAACCATACTGAACGACCCGAGAAGTTCTCGGGTCTCCACTTCAAAAGGTGGCAACAGAAGATGTTCTTCTACTTAACCACCATGAACCTTGCGAGGTTCTTGAATGAGACCGTTCCCCAACCTGCGGAAGGGAAGACCGATGCTCAGGCTCTGAGCTCGGTAGAGGCGTGGAAGCTCTCGGACTTTATATGTCGAGGCTATGTTCTCAACGGTCTCTCGGATGCCTTGTATAATGTGTACTACAATGTCAAGACTTCCAAAGAATTTTGGGATGCCTTGGACAAGAAGTACAAAACGGAGGATGCTGGCACAAAGAAATTTGTGGTAGCCCGTTTCTTGGACTACAAAATGGTTGATAACAAGACTGTTATGAACCAAGTCCAAGAGTTACAGATTATACTTCATGACATCCACGCTAAGGGTATGGTACTCAGCGAAACATTTCAAGTGGTAGCCATGATCGAAAAATTACCTCCTGCTTGGTTGGATTTTAAGAATTATCTTAAACACAAGCGAAAGGAAATGTCGGTGGAGGAACTTGTTGTTCGTCTTCGTATAGAAGAGGACAACAGGGTGGCCTAAAAAGGCACCATTTTGCAAGCTTCGGCCAAAGCAAACATGGTGGAAATTGGGGAATCCTCAAAGGGCAACAAGGGCAAGGGTAAAAACAACAACAAAGGGAAAGCAAATGTTAACAACCTTGGACCTAAAAAGGGGGCTGTGAAAAAGAAGCTTGCACCTTTCCAAGGTACTTGTTACAATTGTAACGAGACGGTGCACCGTGCTAACCAATGCAAGAAACCGAAGCGTGAGCGTGCGCACATGGTTGATGAGTATGGTATGCCTCTGATTGCAATGATAACCGAGGAAGCGGCTATGATTGTAGAAGTCAACGTGATGGGTGAAAACCCAAAAGGATGGTTCGTTGACACAGGTGCAACCCGCCATGTTTATGGAGATAAGGCTCTTTTCTCTACATTCAAGGAAGCTTCGGGTGAAGAAAAGCTTTATATGGGAAATAAAGCTACCGCAAGCATCATGCAAAAACATAGATTTATTACTATTCATGTTTTGAATTGTTATAGTGTAGAATGGCAACATAAAAAAAAAAACCACTTTTTCATTATAACAAACAAGTGCAAGCATCATTAAGATGATCATCAAACATCTGGTTCCGGTTATGTTAAACAATCGAAACAAAACTAATTAGACATGAGCCAATAATGCTTACTAAACAATTGAAACAAAACCAATTAGACATGGGCCTATAATGCTTACTAGATTAGAAAAAAAATTAAGCATGGAACTCTACCGATTTAAAGTATACTAATTAAATTCAAGTAACTAGGCTTAATTTTTGAACTATAAATTTGTTTATTATCTAATTCTTTTAGAAGAAAACAAAACAATGGTGTTGTTTATAAAGACAATGGTGTCGGTCGTAAAAAACAATGGTGTCGCTCGAATTTTTCCTATTATACGTTGTATTTGCTACACAAAATTCAATGGTGTCGAGCGACACCGTTGTTCAAAGTGTGACTCCGCCACTGTGCAAGACCCTTAACGATTTAAACATTTCTATATCATTAAAGTAAGCATTTTATATGAAAAATGCCACTTAATAAAAACTTTTACATTGAAAGTATTTAGACATGTTTAAAACATTTAAACATAGTTAAGAGTGTTTACATGATACACTTTGTATAAACAAACAAGATCAAATGCGGAAGCTTTGTTTAGTCGTGTATTCGGTTCTTGTTCTTCGCTTGATCGTCATCCGGAGACCCATAACGTTCACCTAAGTTCAAAACCAACATAAACATTAGTTATGTGGCCTTGAAAACCATTTAAAACTAGTTCCATGATCAAAACAACAATAATTAAAGATTTTTGCCAGTTCAGAGGTCCCTTGCGCACCGCGAGAGGCTTGAGTCACTTTGTCACGGGCCGCGACTAGGATCACGTGACGCGACTGAGATCCCGGCTTGTAGTCGCGTAGCGCGACAGTGCCATTTCGACAGAAGGTTCCTTTTGTTGAGCTGCATTTTACCCAGCTATACATCCTTCCCAACTATTAACTTAAACTTTCATAGTTTTCAATCTACAAATCCATTTTTCGACCCGTTTCTTCATACGTGATCGAAATTTAATTCTCCATCACATGGAGTCACAACCCGATATTTGAATGCACAAAATTCTGGATTTTTAAGCTCTCGGCTTGAATTCATTTATAACCCTTTTGACCCGTTTCATGATTTATCAAACCACTTGCGTCTAAATCATTATAAAACCTTGGAATATTTCTTATCTCAAAATCTTCAACTCGTGAGTTATAATTTCCATGAATTATGCGACCAATAATCAAACTATGCACAATACTTCATTTTGACCCGTTAGAGAGGATTTAATCATTTAAGTTTAAATCCCACTCTCTCCTTTCACACGTCATTTTTCTACATTAAGTTATTCACATATCTTCCACCAAATTTACGCGTATCTGGCTCGGGTCAAAGTATTGACATGTTTTAATACCTTGCCTTAATAATTTGCTGATTCATAGCCATGCAAATTCCATAAGCCATTTTACCCTGTGAGCATTAGACTCGACAAGTACTTGTTAGTCATTATTTGTCAAATGGTGTTAACATTACCATTTGACTCGTTTAGTCTAAACGACCAAACATTTTGCACTTATATTTGAATGGTGTTTATTTACCATTTCATTATTTAACCCATTTCGCCCCTTTTTGCCATTAAACATGGTTTTTATCATTTTATTCGTCTCGACCCGTATCATTTCGTGTCGGAACCCATATTTCGGATATAACCTTGGTCGTGTTTATAATCTATAAAGTAAATACGTATCCTAAAAAAGGGTGTAAGCTTTACTTACCTTGCATCCTTGCGAGCTTCATACTTGAACTTGTATCCATTTGACCCGGTCGTTTCCAAGCTCCTACCTAGCTTGTCAGAGTCAAACTACCATATCATTTCCACAAGATAATTAGATTAGTCAACATTAACATGGCCATCACACCTTATGGATTCACACACTTATTCATCAAAGTATGCTATTTATTCAACAACTATTTTTCCATAACTCTTTCCATTCACTAACCGTTTGACCCGTTAGTCAAGTTACTTATACGAACTAGTTAGTAAGTGATTTTGAACACTTTAAGCATGTCACATAAAGTGTTATTTGTTCCTAACAATAAATACTTCATGACTAAATCAAGTATACATAATCATATGTCTTTTTCTGGATTAGTAATGACATTATTAATGTGCAGCGATTTTCTACACAGTTGCTGTAATTTACCATTATGACCCATTCAAAATCCAAGCTAGATTAACATGTTCAAAGATGGATCGTAGAAAACTTCAATACCTTCGCAAGCATATAAGGCACACCTTCTAATGAATTTTCTATGATTTTATATGATTTTTATAAAATCAGCACAACAACTATATTTTCATTTTTCAAATAGCTTTCAAGGTTTCTGAACAGCAGTTTTAATTCACTTTTTGGCCTATTTAACAACCACATTTGTTTCTTATGATTGAAAAAAGTAAAAATTTACTCCATAAGCTTTCCGAAAAGGTATAGAACACTCAAATCGGATAAACGGTTGATTTTATATGATTTTTTTAAGATTAGTCAAAATCCATATAAAGAGCTACGGAAATCATGTTTAGGGTCCTTTCAAATTCGACCCAAATTATCATATGCAACCCATTTCCATGGCTAAAACCCTTTTTAAACTCTTGGTAATGGTTAGAAACCTATAACACAGTGATTGTAGGCTAAGAGATGTCAAAAACATCATCTATTTCAAGAAGTCATCATATGAATCCTAATTTTACCATCTTCTCAACTTCATCTTTGTCAATTTAAGAACTAGAACTAAAATTAACATATATTCAAGTCCTATTTGGTGATTCTCATACACCATCAGGTTTAATTTCATACAAATCAAAGATTTGTCATAAACCCACTACTCATGAAATCATCAAATCAAGCTCTACATACAAACTAGTAGACAACACGATTTCACTTAGACATTTTAACGAGCACCTTGTGGGCATGATTTTTATACCCCTTCTATTTAGTTCATGGCTAATCTTTTTAACCAAGTTTCAATCATTAAATCAAACCCTTATGTCTAGCACTCATGAACAATATCAAATCTTGCATCATAACATCAATTTTTCACAATCTAGCATACAAATTCTTGTGTTCATCACTTTGTTCTAAAAACCCACTTAACACATATATGGGTGATTATCAATTTCATAGTTTTCATCACTATATCATCAAACTTTTAGCTAGGGTTTGCTCCTAGACATGGTTTCAACATAACAACACTTATACATTCAACATTCAAGCATGAATTTCAATTATGAGTGTTTATCAAAATTTCAAGATGACACCAAATGATGGAATTGAACATACCTTGTGATCCCCTAAGCTTGGTGATCACGATTTTATTAAAGGCCCCAAATTTTAGCTTGATTTATCTTCGATTTCATTTGATTCTTGTAAGTTTAGGGCTTTAAGAGAACTCCTTCTTGGCTCTTTGTTTTTGGTCGACCAGAACACACTTGTGTGTGTGTGTGTGTGTTTTTTTTTTGTCTAAGTTATTTTAAATAACATAAGTTTCAAGTTTACCACATTTAGTCCCTCAATTTTTAGTTGGTTATTAAGTAGGCGACAACCTACTTAATTCCAACAATATTTCTTTTTACTAACTAGGTTAAACACTCCTAGTTAACTTTGTGGGTTCGGGGAAATTATAACCCACTTTATTTTAAGTCCCGTTAACTTGGGCTTCTTATAAACCTACTTTTCTCAAAGCATTTATTCTCCTTTTAATTAATATTAGAATTATTTGTTTAAATCCTAATATTCACCGGGTAAATTTTACCACCAACGGTATTTAACACGTTTATTATTATTAACGTGGTTTAATTACCAATCCCGTTTTCAGGGTGTTACACACTGGTTGTAACTGAGACAATAATTGTCTAATGTGTTTATTTAGTTTAAACTTTAGTTCAAACTTAGATCGGTTAATTAACCGAAACCAAACCATAACCGAGTCTCATAACTTATTAACCGAACCGAACTTCGGTTATGGTTATGGTTAAGGAAATTCCATAATTATGGTTAAGGAAATTCCATAACCGAAGCTAGCGGTTACAGATATGGTTAAAGAATTAAAGGTAATAATCGAACCGAACCACCATTTGCACATCAGTACACCATTATTAATAGTCGTTTCTATGGTTTTCGATTGAGGTAAAATACGTGTCGATATCCTTTTAAAGATATCACGACTATATCTATTGGGTTTTATCTTTCACTTGTGATAACGAGTGCCGATACCAGGCCGATACCATACCGACATCAATTGAAAACTAAAGTTTGTTAACAACGTTCGTGAATAGTTGTTAGGATTAGAAATTGGACAACAATTTTTTGTTTTTAATATTTTATACAAGAAAGAGTCTCAGTTCTTAGTACTGAGCATTTCTTGTTTTTAGCCTCCATAAACACTACATCATCGGATTTTACTATTGTGGAACTCGTTTTTGGGTTGAAGTTCTTGGCCAAGAACAAGAAAAAACAGATTCGACGGGGGCCACTGCTATTTTTAATTATTAAATAATTATGTAGAGAGAGAAACGAGTGGTTAAAAATAAAAATGGTGGTTTATGATATGTCAATGTTTTTGGTGTTTATTAACACGGAAGGGTGTGGGGGTCGTCCCTCCCCGTCTCCGGCTCGTCCCCCACGTCGCACACCGCTCCCTTGGGGCTCGTCACGTCGCAAACGTCGCCTGGAAGATGGAAGCGACGAGGTGGAAAGGTGGGCCCCTCAAGTTGTTCTCTCTCTCTCTCCTTTATTATGTATTAGTTTTTTTATTAAATTTGGGTAGTCCCCTTTGAATGGTCCTCCATCGAATGTGACGTGGCGGATAGTCCCCAAAGGGACTACCCAAACCACACCCCATGGCCTAAGTTTTCTTATTGGGTGGGTTTTAGGTGTTATTCAATAATGAGTGTTTTTGATATGTCAGCTGACTAGACACGTTTTTGAGTGCTTTTAAGTCTCCTTATTGTGGATGGTCTTAGAATCATGCCACCAAAGGGTCAAGTTCTACAAAAACTCATCTAGTTACAATTTCACTATCAGAATCAAACTCATCAGAATAAAAAGAAAACCAGCTATTTGGCTGTTTCACGATAGGGAGATAGATAGATGAGCTGCCAAGAAATATGCCAACAACCTCCTCCATTGTTGGCCTATCTGTAGCTTCTACTTGAATGCACCACAACCCCATGTGGATAAATCTTGCGATGGATCTTGAATCAACAGAAAGTCTGGTATCAATTATATTTGAATATGTTCCTTCCACCCAATTTCTCCATATCTACATTAATTAGTTCAACAAACATATCAGTAGCCATAGTCCCACAATTCCACTAAAATACAATGGTTATGTCTTAACAAAAAGGTCATTTTTTAAAGTTTGGCGACTTATTCATAAAGATAGGAATTTCTTTTTGTTAATATAATAAAAGCTAAAGAAATTAATAGATAACTTTTCTGTTAAAAAGTAAAGCCCAATAACCTCTTTGTTGAGTTTTCCGATTTAAGAAGTCAAATAATGCAAAAATTAGTCCAAAGATTTTTGTTTAAATTCCGTGAAAATCCATATATTGATATTAAAATCCATGTCACTTAATTATTTGTTTAGAACGTACTGGCTTCTGATTTGAAGAAGTAGGATATCATCTATTGATTGGAAGATAACTTATTCAAGCACAAGTCTATTATGATCCAATCAAATCATACTTACATCCCAAGTAAAACTATCCTTGAATTCGCGCATGTAGGAACATTTACGCCCTGCTATAGTTTCCAAAACTAACACGCCGAAATCAAAGACACCAGTCTTAGTTGAAAAACGACCATGCATTATATTTTCTGGTGCCTTATATCTCCTGTCACATATAAAATGAAGGTTTTAAATATCACTAGTAGTTGATGGTTACTTAACATCACTAGAGATGGTATGTGCTTACATGGTCCAAGGAATCAATTTCACTTCAATGCAATCGGTCTCGTTGTTTGGTGCAGACACTGCAGAGTGTGTTAAAATTCCTATATTTATCCAGTATAAATGTGCTTTTTATATAGTTTGGTTCCTCTTTATTTTTAACCTTTTATATATTTTGGTTGTGAGGTTGGGCTATCGAGGATGGGCTGCTGCTTGCTTTTGCTGCCTTGGGCTTATGGCTTGGGCTTATAGCCGTTGCATCCTGCTGTTTGCCAGCTGGGCTCCTGTGATGTCGCTTAGGGTTTGGCCGGATAAAAGGAGGTCTTGGTCTCTTGGCTGATTCATTCGAGCATCTCATTTTCTCAGTTGATCATTCGCTGCTCTCTTCTTTTGTTCCTTATTCTCACACGTACATTCGTGAGTCTACGGTTTGTTTATCACTTGTACTGATCATCCAGTTGGAGATCCTTTTGCTCTTTGTTCACTATTAATCTGTGATGACAGATTCGTTTAATCATTGTATTTCATTTTGAACCTACATAATAAAAGCATTTGATTCTTGAGTTCTGACATGGTATCAGAGCTCCGAGGTTGAATCGGTGCTCTGGTGTTCTTCCGCTGCTTCTCTTGAAGGTTTGATTTTCTGAAAATCAACCTAGGCTTTCCGATTCTTGAGGTCTTGGTAGTCTGTGTGTCTGCCGACTTCAAACCACGGTGTTCCCCTTCTCTTCCTGCTGCTGAGATTAAAACCCTAAATTCTAGGGTTTGGTTTTTGGTTCTGGTGCTGCTCGTGTGGATTTTTGGAACCCTAAGTCTTGGGGATCTGCTCTGTTCCTTGAAAAAGGCCCTCGTTAGTCCCTCTTTGGGCAAACTAACAGGACCCGCATTGGTTTTCTGATCAAACGCTTGTAACCCTAAGTGAAGGTTACAAGCCTTGATCCGCTGGGGTAGTTTTTTGCACCCACTGTGAGATTGTTCCTTCCTTTATCTCTTTATTTTCTTTGTCTTGCATCACTGTGTCGTGAGTCTAGGCATTCTTGATACTGGTTTTTAGGACCGGTTTGATTATTGGGACACAGAGAGGGCTCACTCTGTTGCATTGTGTCTGGTTTGGTCTGTTGTGTTGTGACTCCCTGGTCATTGTCTGCGGAGGCACCTTGAGTGATGAACCTCTGATCGGACCTCTGTCCAGGCTTCGCCGGTGTCTGTTTTGACTACTTACTTGTTTGGTTTTTGGATTGCTTATTTGTTTGAAATCTTAACTGCTCATTTGTTTGTTGTCTGCTTAACTGTTTTCTATCTGCTCTGTTCTGTGCTTCCTTATCTTGCCATCATGGGTGATAAAACTGAGACTGCTGTAACCTTGATTAGCAAATTGGATGCTAGTGACCCATTATATCTTCATGCTAGTGACTCTAGTGGGCTCACAATAGTTAGCATAAAGCTTAAAGGCACTGAAAACTATGTGGTCTGGTCTAATGCTATGAAACTTGCTTTGATGGCTAAAAACAAACTAGGGTTCATTGATGGAACTTGTGTTAAATCTAAAGAAAATGATGTGCTTGCTAGTCAGTGGGATTGATGTAATTCTATTGTTCTCACCTGGATTTTGAACTCTGTGACTGATGAATTATATGTTGGTCAAGTCTACTCTAAACTTGCCTCAGAAGTATGGGATGATTTAAAAGACACATATGACAAGGTTGATGGGTCAGTTGTGTTTAGCCTATATCAAAAAATCAATTCTGTGAGTCAAAATGGTTCTAGTGTCTCTGAGTACTATCATAAAATAAACACTATGTGGAAACAATTTGATGCTATGTTACAGTTGCCTTCTTGTACTTGCAATGCTTCATCTAAGTTCAATGAGTTTAATCAGTTAATCAAACTTATGCAGTTCCTAATGGGCCTTGATGACATTTACCAACCTGTTAGAACCAATCTCTTGACTAGGGATCCTCTACCTACCATTAAAACTGCCTTCTCTATTATCTCTAGAGAAGAATCCCATAGAGGATCGAATAATGGGTCTAAAATTCCTAATGTTGGTTTTGCTGCTAAGTCAAGCAATTTTAATGACAGAAAAAAATTTAACAAAGGTCCAAACCCTAATCTTAAATGTACTCATTGCAATAAAGTTGGGCATACTGTTGATAAATGCTTTGAATTACATGGCTATCCTTCTAACTATAGACAAAAACCAAACAGTCAATGGTCTAAGTCTAATAATTCTGTCAGTAATGGGAATAGTCCTTCTGTGAATAATTCTGTGGGTGATAAAGGTGGTAGTTCTTTAAACAATCTGTCTGCTGATCAATTTTCAAAGTTGCTAGGGCTGCTGAATGAAAATAAAACTGAAGATTCTAGTAAGTCAAATGTGGGAGGTAAATCCTTTAACTCCTTTTCTAATTTCAATAGTTTTTTCTGTTTCAACTCTGTGAACTCCTCTACCCAGAATCTGAACTGGATCATAGACTCTGGGGCAAACCAGCACATGGTCATGTCCAGTAAAAATATGTTCAACCTAATTGATGTTACTGAATATAATATAACCATCAAGCACCCTAATGGAACAGATGCTAAGGTTACTAAAATTGGATGTTTTAAACTATCTGATTCTGTGATCCTAAAGGATGTTTTTGTTGTGCCTGAATATTATGTGAATCTTATCTCTGTCTATAAGTTAGCTAAAGATAACAAGCTTAGGGTTATATTTAATGAGAATACTTGTTACATTCAGGATTCTTGCACCAAGAAAACCCTGGTGACTGGTAGACAATCTGAAGGTTTGTATTTTTGTGGTAACCCTCTAGGCACTAATTTTTCCTGTTTAAGTAAAACTGAAAGCATGAAGCTCTGGCATTCAAGGCTGGGTCACCCAGCTGAACAAGTGTTAAAAGTCTTACAAATTAAAACTGAATCAAATAATGCCAATCCCTGTGACATTTGTCACAGGGCCAAACAACATAGGGCACCATTTCCTCTAAGTGATCATAGGTCAACAAAAGTAGGGGATCTGGTGCACTTAGATGTTTGGGGTCCCTACAAGGTCACCAGCATAGATGGTTACAAATATTTTCTCACTATAGTTGATGATTACACCAGATCTGTGTGGGTGTATCTAATGAAATCTAAGTCCGAAGTTTTTGAAAACATACAAAGTTTTTACAACTTAGTCAAAACTCAATTTGAAGTTGATATCAAGGTCTTTCGGAGTGATAATGGATCAGAATTCATTAACTCTCAAATGTTATCTTTTGTTAAATCTAAAGGGATCATTCATCAAACCTCATGCACTTATACCCCACAACAAAATGGGGTTGTTGAGAGAAAACATAGACACTTGTTAAATGTTGCAAGAGCTTTATTGTTTCAGTCTAAAGTCCCTCTTAAATACTGGTCTGAATGTGTTCTTACTGCTTCTTACTTAATCAACAGGCTTCCTTCCTCTGTGCTTCATGGTTGTTCTCCTTATGAAATGCTTTTTGGTTTTAAACCTTCTCTTGATCACTTGAAAGTGTTTGGTTGTCTTTGTTTCTTCACTACTTTAGACACTTCTGATAAACTTGAGGAACGTGCTGAAAAATGTGTTTTTATGGGATATTCCAACTTTAAAAAGGGATACAAGGTCTGGAGTTTGGACCAAAGAAAAATTATTTTTTCCAGAGATGTCAGTTTTCACGAAACTGTTTTTCCTTTTAAAAATAAGTCTCCTGATCAAGGTGATGCAAACTTGTTAAATCAACTAAATTTTTTTGACAACCTTGATCCTTCAAGTGATACAAATCCCAACGATGAAGAGAAGGGTAACACTGACTCAACTACTGTGACTCAGCAACACAGTGATGCAGTTGAGTCAACTATTGATAGTGACACTCAACACACATCAGGCATTGATGATGTGTCTGAACATAATGAGTCTATAGGGGTTACAACTGAACCTGTGAGGGCTGAGTCTAGTAGTGTTCATGATGAGTCAAACCTTTCTGAGGGTACTCAACACATTAGAAGATCCTCTAGGTCTGCCTCGGCCCCTAAAAGATTTGATGATTTTATTGTTGGGAATGCTAAATATAGCTATGATAAAGTTGTTGATTATTCCAACTTACCTTCTGAAAATGTGTGTCTTGCTGCCAATATAAATAAAATTATTGAACCTCAAACTTATAAAGAAGCTCTTAAAGATAAAAGGTGGGTTGAAGCTATGAATGATGAACTATCAGCTCTATATAAGAACAATACCTGGGATATTGTGGATACACCTAGTGGTACTAAACCTATTGGTTGTAAGTGGGTGTTTAAGGTAAAGTACAAATCAACAGGAGAAATAGATAGATTTAAAGCAAGGCTTGTAGCTAAAGGTTTTAACCAACGTGAAGGGATTGATTTTGAGGAGACATTCTCCCCTGTTGTCAAGATGGTCACTGTTCGATGTGTTATTAGTCTATCTGTTCAAAACAACTGGCCCCTATACCAACTTGATGTTAACAATGCCTTTCTTTATGGAAATCTTAGGGAAGATGTTTATATGACCCTTCCTGATGGTTTAAATATTAATCAACAAGGTAAAGTGTGTAAGTTGAACAAATCCTTGTATGGGCTAAAACAGGCCCCACGCATGTGGAACGAGCGACTCGTTCAAACCTTAGTCAAAATTTGGTTTGTTCAATCTAAATGTGATCATTCTATGTTTGTTAAGTCTGAAAAATCTGTCTTTGTTGTTCTCTTGGTGTATGTTGATGATATTGTGCTAACAGGAAATTGTGAACATGAAATAAATAAAATCAAAGGTTTCTTAAAAAATGAATTCTTGATCAAAGATCTCGGTTTACTTAAGTATTTTCTTGGTATAGAAGTAATAAAATCCAACAATGGTGTTTGTCTTTCTCAGAGAAAGTATTGCATGGACTTGTTGAATGAATATGGGATGAGTGGTAGTAAGCCAAATAGTTGTCCCATTGATCAAAACCATGTTTTGACCAATATGACTCTAAATAATTCAAAGCCTGTTGATACCACACAGTATCAAAAACTAATAGGAAAACTCATTTATCTATCTCACACCAGACCAGATATTGCTTACTCTGTTCATTACTTATCTCAGTTCATGCATAAGCCTACTGAGGCTCACACTCAAATTGCTTTCAAAGTGTTAAGATATCTCAAAGGTGCTCCTGGCACTGGGATCCTGTTTACTAAAAGCAACACCTTCCAGTTAACTGTGTTTGCAGATTCGGACTGGGCTAAATGTGTGGACAGCCGAAGGTCTGTTACAGGTTTTTGTATTTTTCTTGGAGGATCATTGGTTTCCTGGAAGAGCAAAAAACAAAGTGTTGTTTCTCGGTCCTCTGCGGAGGCCGAATACAGGTCTATGTGCAGTGCCACGTGTGAAGTATTGTGGTTGCTGAATCTCTTAAGAGAACTTAATGTTGATGTGAATATTCCGGTTGTTCTGAAGTGCGATAACACTGCAGCTCTGTCCATTGCTGCTAACCCTGTCTTTCATGACCGAACCAAGCATTTCGAAGTTGATTTATTTTTTCTAAGAGAGAAAATTGCATCCGGGCTGATCAAAACAACAAGTGTTAAGACTGAGGATCAGCTTGCTGACATATTCACTAAAGGCTTGCTTCCAAAAACTCATTCTGAAATGTGTAAGTCTCTGGGTCTGATCAATCTCTTTGCACATTTAAACTGAGGGGGGATGTTAAAATTCCTATATTTATCCAGTATAAATGTGATTTTTATATAGTTTGGTTCCTCTTTATTTTTAACCTTTTATATGTTTTGGTTGTGAGGTTGGGCTATCGAGGATGGGCTGCTGCTTGCTTTTGCTGCCTTGGGCTTATGGCTTGGGCTTATAGCCGTTGCATCCTGCTGTTTGCCAGCTGGGCTCCTGTGATGTCGCTTAGGGTTTGGCCGGATAAAAGGAGGTCTTGGTCTCTTGGCTGATTCATTCGAGCATCTCATTTTCTCAGTTGATCATTCACTGCTCTCTTCTTTTGTTCCTTATTCTCACACGTACATTCGTGAGTCTAGGGTTTGTTTATCACTTGTACTGATCATCCAGTTGGAGATCCTTTTGCTCTTTGTTCACTATTAATCTGTGATGACAGATTCGTTTAATCATTGTATTTCATTTTGAACCTACATAATAAAAGCATTTGATTCTTGAGTTCTGACAGAGTGAAAAACATGTAGTTTCGGTTCTAAGCCTTTATCTAACAGAATGTCCCTAGATTTGACATGACAATGTAAGACCCTAATTGGAGCATGCTTATGAAGGTAAAGAAGTGCCCGGGCAACACCTAGTAATATTCGGTACCGCTCATCCCAGTCCAAGGGAGCGTGGTTGTGATCTACAAAGACGAACCACAATACACATGTTTGACTCGATTTAATCCATCAAGTTTAATGAAATCTAAAGAGAAGAATCATAGTTAGTTTAACTTAAAATTAAAATAAGGTTAACAATAAGCCATTTGCTTGTTCTTGAACAATTCTTTATTATTTCTAGGTGGTCTGGAAGGATCATAAGCTTTTCTAGGAGATTTTTGAACTATTTCTGGTTTCTTAGAAGTTCGCTAGTGAAAGAAGTATACTCATTCGTTGAGTTTTGCCATGTCAACATATTCAAGGAGTTCGCTTGCACATGAATATTTGGTGTCAGTTTTTTTTAGAGTCAGCACTCTTTCAAAAACCTCCTAGAAACACTCATCATTTTTTCTATAACACTTAGGTATAAAAAAAATCGTTCTTGAACTCCATCATGAGTACAATTCAAATTGAAGTTTTACCAGATAACACATGTTCCAGAGTTGTGTAATTTTGTGGGATATCATAGATAAGGTAGAGGTTTGTTCCTTCAATGCTCCATCCAAGCAACTGAGCCAAATTCTGATGTTCAATTTTTACAAGTATAGACACTTGTTTCATACAAAGTTCAAATAGTTTATCAGGATAAGGCCCACCAGTTGCTATATCTTGGCCATTTTGCAGTTTTCCCTTAATTAAGAAAAATCAAGTTAACATTCCAGCAAAGTAAATTAAGGGCAAACCCAGATCCAATCTAATGATATATGTGATCATATGGTGATATGGATACCTTGTACATGGCACCAGAGACGCCTTCTGAAATCAAACTAGATCTAGAGAAGTTTTCAGTTGCAACATTGATAGTTCTAAAATCAAACCGGTGTAATATATGGTTTTCACCTTCAACAGTATAAAGGTACGACTCAATGGATGTTAAACTTTTACCTACAACTAAAAGTTCAACAAATAACTTGTTAGAAGTGGATACATCAGAGAAAAATTAAGATATCAGAACACAGATACTTATAAGTTGGATGAATAGAATCAGACAATAGTACTTGTAGGCTGTAGCTAAGCATATGTAATGTGAGGGAACTACATACCTGAGTTTTCATGACTAGATGGAAAGCCAAAAGCAGGTAACCTTAAACGAAATATTTTTCTGTCCAATGTGTTGTTGTTTTTCTCGTGTAAGGCTAAAATCGACTCAAGGCCCACTACAACCTCACTCATTGTTGGACGTTTCTTTGGGTTACTATGCAAACACCGGCTGGCTAGCTGTGCAAACTCCTTAACACATTTAAACGATATTCTCCCCCTTAAATCAAAATCCACAATTTGCTTTAGCCTACCTTCTTTAATGGAGTCTTGAGCCCATCTTGCCAAACCCATTTGCTCCTCATCAAGACTTGTATCTAATGCTTTTCTCCCACACAGGAGTTCAAACAGTATAACCCCAAAGGCATAAACATCAGACTTTCGAGTCAGCCTGCTGGTTTGAAAGTAATCTGGATCTAGATTTCCAAATGTACCTTTCACCAACATGTTGACATAAGTAAAAGTCTGATTTGTTTGAACTATTTTGGATAACCCGAAGTCTGAAACTTTTGATGACCAACTATAATCTAACAATATATTCGAGCTCTTTACATCGCGGTGTACAACTCCTTGCCTAATACCCGCACCAGTGTGAAGGTACTCTAGCCCACGAGCAGCCCCAATGGATATTTTGAGTCTTCGCACCCATGTTAGAGGCAATCGACATTTATGGAGATGATCTGAAAGAGTTCCATTGGGCATATACTCGTAGACAAGGATCATCTCCTTCCCATGACTGCAGTAGCCAATTAAAGATACTAAGTTAGAGTGCCTTAACTTCGAAAGCAATTCAACTTCAGCCCAAAACTCCGCAGCTCCTTGATGAGAAGTTACCTCCAGGCACTTTATGGCAACATCCAAAACACTTTCTCCATTAGTGATGGTTCCTCGGTAAACTTTGCCAAAACCACCATGTCCGACCACCAATGACTCATCAATATTATTGGTTGCTACTTGAATTTCGTAAAACGTAAGCTGACGACACTGTGGTAGACAATCTAAAGATTGGGATGTAGGTCCACCCGGAGGATCGAGTCAACCTCTATTCCTGTTTTCCGACAAACCCGAGAGTGCGGAATCCAAACGGGTAAGTTAAACCAAGTTACGAACATGTAAGACACAAGATTCAACGATTAACACTCAATGTATTAATGCTATGAAACGGTTACAATGCGGTGTTTACAAGATGCTCTCATAAACTCTCAGTGTGTGTGTGTGTTTTACAGTGTGTTCGCTCTCAAATCTATTCAGACTTGCACACATGTTTCTGTCTGTTGTCTGTGTTTATAAAGTAACACAGCGACGAAATCAAGAATCCGACGAAATCCCTCGGCGAACTTGGATTTCATCGTGACATATCTTGACGAACATTGGGACTTCGCCGCACAGAGTCTTCGTCGTCCAAAAGTGTCTTCGTCAGGGGGAGTGTTCTTCACATGTGACTTTGTCCAACAAGCAGTCTTCGTGGTATATACAAAGAACAAACCAATGGCCCAAGGCCCAATTCTTTACGTAAATGAATTCTAAGAATTCATATTGCAAAGTTTAGTCAACATGTGACATCATCACACTACAAGAAATCGGACCTTTAGCGACGACCCAAAAAAGACTTTTCGCGACGAAATTCCGTGCCTATAGCCTTTTGCGACTAAAATTAGTCGCAGCAAGGTCGTTGCTATTGATCCGTCATAACAGGCTGTTATTTTCGTCGCTACACAGGCGTCGCTATAGATTGACTTACAGCGACGATTTTTAGTCTCTATAGGGTTTTTACAATTTCCTGCAATTTGATCTTTAAAGACTAAATTTGGTCGCTATAGGTTTTTTATAATTATAAAGTTTTTATTCTATGGACACTAAATGTAGTCGCGATAGGGTTTTCACAAAGATATGATTTTTCTCCTACAGACACTAAATTTAGTCGCTATAAGGTTTTTTAAAAATATAAGATTTTTCTCCTATAGAGACTAAATTTAGTCGATATAGGTTGCAGGTGTATTTTTAATATGTCACCAATAACAACCACATTTCGTCGCTATAGATGAAATTTTTTGATAATTTTTTTTTCTAATTTTCCAGGTTTCCTAAATTAAAAGCTATAAACATCAATTCATTCAAACGACAAATTTAAAATCAAACTAAGGTCAATTCTAATATAATAGACATAACATCTAAATACTTAAAAGTTGCAATATATCATTTAAATACATTCTTCCAAGTAAAACGAAACTAAGTTACACAAAGTCATCATCTTCTTGTTCCTCTTCTTGTTCATCTTCTTCTTCAAGTGGAAATGACGAGCCGGGAAGTACCAACTTCAATATATGTTTCATTTGTAATTTCAAAGCCTCATTATCTTTTCGCAGCTTCTCATTAGCTTCTTCTTTTCTTCGCCAACGCTCATCCTCTACATCCCTATTTACATTAGGGAATAGCTCGGGTGTTACACTTTTCAAAACTCGTCCAACGCCCCGTAAGTGAGAATGGCGAGTCCCTAAAGCTTTTTTAAGACACCCAACTTGATCAATCGCCATTTCATCCCCACCTGAGCACGACAATGATCTATTATACTCTTCTTCAATGTTTTCAGCGGGAAATGCTCACGGCTCTTCGTGCTTCGTGTGTCGAACTCTGGGGCGCACAACGGAGGAATGTCGTGACGTCGGACTTGAGCCGAACCTAACCGAGTCGAACCGAGCCGAGCCGTATCCACATAATATGTATCAACAAACTCCCCCTTGGATGCTGCTCGCGAGGTTCGTAGTCTCGTTCTCCATCTTTTGATGGTTCTTTTTCTCAGAAAGGATCTTTAAAGTCTTCACGTGTCGCAAGTAGAAAGTGTATTAACAAACTCTCGCTTTCATTTAGGAAGTGTATCAATAAACTCCCCATTTGATTATGCTTGTGAATCTTTTGATCTTCAATGCTTTAGATCCTTGTGGTGTTGGTGATTGATCAGCGGCAACTCGATCATCTTTATCTTTTGAGTGCGTCCATGTCGTGTCTTCATTCCGAAGCTTATCATCGAACATGTTCTCTTCGCCTTTAGCATCTGCACATGCAAGAAAGCTAAACGCGTAATGAGAACAACTGCTTGGAATATAGTTAACATAAACAAATAACACACATGTGACCATATTTTCAACTACCGTCCGACAATTTGTTTGAAAAGTTAACAGATTTTTCAATTATGATTATTAACTTTCAAAACTTGCAAACTCTGACCATTTATGAAGATTCAGTCGTTTTGGTTTTCATCAGATTTCAGGCACCGAAGACTTTGAGTTCCAACATCGGTTAATCAAAACTAAAGCAGAAATAAAATCTTTTTGAGTTTTATAAAGTTTATATTAAAACTCACCTAAAATCTTTTTGGCATTTTGAATATTTCAAACTTAAAGACTGAAAGCAGTAAATAAATATATACAGAGTTGCAGAAACTAAGAAAAGTAAATATAAACAAACATTCTTTTTGCGAGTTTCGAGTGTAAGATAATCATATCAATGTACGGTCATGCCAAAACGCTCTTGTTGTTCTTTTTGTTAACATATAGATAAGCATCCTATAACAATTATCGGTATTGTTGTCCACATAAGCTCAACTTATCAGATGTAATCATGGCGAGGGGATACGTTAAGGTATGATTTATACTTACCAACCGGTGTTCATCCACATCACGACACATTCCCGTATCAAGGTATGCACGAGAGTTCATCTTACTGGTGAGTATACCATTTATCATCTGTTTTGACGTATATGAAAAATGTGAGAAACTCACTTATTTTGATGAAAACAAGCCCTATGTGATAGAATCACTTATTGATGAGGAACTTGATTCTCAGATGCATGAAGGGCACAGGAGCAAGTCCGTGAACAGGTTAGTACTTTCGTACAGCAAAGAGACAAACTTGACTCCCAGATAAATGTGATATATTATCACTTATTTTGTGGACATGTGATTGTTGATCACTTATTGAGGTCGTATGCAGTATGTACACGTATGTATGGTATCATGGAAGATCTAGACTTCGTCTCCGTTTTGTTTCAGTAAAAGAAACAACCATGATACCCAAATGATAAACAGCATAAAGACCACATATCTCAGAACCTCGGCAATCTCTCAAACGAAATTTCGGTACTAAGACCATATGCCAATGAGTGGTTCCCACCTGGTCTTCAGTCGATTTAGGTTTATATCACCCTGCATACTTTAAGATGATTGTGAGCCTACCGATACATCTTATATAGAGCTGCTTAACATTTTTCATTTTGCATTTCAGTTTAAAAAGGTTTAGACAGACTACTGATGTACTATCATTTTCTCTTTTGCTCGCCAGGAAACTCATTTTTGTTTTTCTATTGTTTTTTAGTTTTGAAATTTTTCGATGTTTTTGAATTTTTCAAATTTGGATTTACTCCCCCTAAAATCAACAAACTTACAATAATTTTAAAACACAAAGATATTTACAAAAATGATTTTCCGATGCGGATTACTCTTGCTTGACCTTAATGCCATTTACCAATAATAAAAAGTCAAATCTGGATTTATCAAATGCTTTCGTAAAAAGGTCGGCACGTTGGTCATCGGTATGGACCTTAACAACATCGATTAGCCTTTTATCAAAGCAATCACGTATGAAGTGATACTTAATAACGATGTGTTTGGTCTTTGAATGCTGCACAGGATTTCTAGTGATAGATAAGGCAGCAGAATTATCGACTTAAATAGGAGTAGTTAGGAATTCAAAACCGTAATCACGCATTTGCTGTTGTATCCACAGGACTTGGGAGCAACAACTTGAGGCAGCAATGTATTCAGCTTCACAAGTTGATGTCGCGACACAAGTCTGCTTCTTGCACTGCCATGTTACGAGGCGATTTCCTAAAAACTGACATCCAGCCATTGTGGATTTGCCGTCGATTTTGCATCCGCCAAAATCAGAATCACTGAAAGCGATCAAGTCAAAGTTATTATCCTTAGGGTACCATAGACCGGTGTCTGGGCAACCCTTCAAATAACGAAAAATCCTTTTTACAGCTGCAAGATGTGAGGCCTTCGGGTTTACTTGATATCTGGCTAGCAGGCATGTTGGATACATTATATCTGGTCTTGATGCTATGAGGTACATAAGGGATCCAATCATCGCGCGGTAGTATGAAGAGCTAACAACTTCACCCTTCAAGTCTGGATTGATTCCGTGATTTTGCTGTAGTGGGGTACCAATGGGCAATGTGTCGGACATCTGGAATCGGTTCAGAATGTCTTTAACATACTTAGTCTGATAGATGAAAATCCCAGACTTCGTTTGTTGCACTTTCAAGCCCAAAAAGAAAGTCATCTCCCCCATAACGCTCATCTCGAATTTATCCTTCATTACACGCTCGAAATCCCTACACATAACATTGTTAGTAGAACCAAATATAATATCATCCACATATACCTGAACCAGTAGAAGATCTCCATCTTGTTCTTTTATGAAGAGAGTGCAATCGATAAGACCTCTGCGAAATCCATTCTCCAACAGGTAATTAGATAAGGTTGCATACCAAGCTTGAGGTGCTTGATGTAGACCATAGAGAGCTTTCTTCAGCAACCAAACCCGATCGGGATGGATAGGATCTTCAAAACTTGGAGGCTGTTCGACATACACCTCTTCTTCCACTAGACCATGTAAGAATGCACTTTTGACGTCCATCTGGTAAACCTTGAATCCTTTGAATGAGGCATAAGCCAGAAAGATCCGAATTGCTTCCAGACGTGCAACAGGTGCATACACTTCGTTGTAGTTTATACCTTCAATCTGACGAAAACCTTGAATGACCAATCTTGCTTTGTTTCGAATAACGATTCCACGGTCGTCCTTTTTGCATTTATACACCCAACAGGTACCAATCTTCTTGTAATCAGCAGGTTTCTCTATGAGCTTCCAGACACCAAGTTTCTGGAATTGTTGCAGTTCTTCCTGCATTGATTCAACCCAAGAGTTATCTTTCAAAGCTTCTTTCCAAGTTCTTGGCTCTTCCTGTGAGACATAACACACGAAAGACCAATCGTTTTGTTGACCAGATTCTTGAATTGCCGCATATAAGCCTGCGTTGTTGTTGTTTTGCAACATGTTTCTTGTTTGAATGCCACTCTGTACATTACCGATGATGTTTTGTTGAGGATGGGTATTGTGAATTCTTGTTTCAGGGTTTTCCGGAACTGGAATGCTTGTACCCAGATTGTTGAGATTGAGATCAACAACCAATTCAATACCCGGAACTGGCGAAGAGGATGATGCAGTAGCTTCAGCTGTTTTAGGGTTATCAACTGGAGTTGTAGCTTCTGAAGTACCTTGTACAGCTGTTGTTGGAGCTTCTTGATCTGCATCTAGAAATTCTTCATCCTCTGAAGATTCGTTTATTTCAGTTGCATCATGAAAATCCTCATTGTCGAGAGCATTATTGTTCACTGAAGATGGTTCTTGATTGACAACAATTGGACGAACCAACGGTGAATCTGTTGCATTGTCACTCTCGAAAAACATCCTTGCCGCAACATTTTCTTCAACTGCTTCAACATTGATCGAATTGAAAAAGTCATCGTACTCAAACATTCATGGTTGACCTGGATTTTTGACTGGCAATGTGTGTATTTGTACTCTGACTTCAGACCATTCCTCAACCCTTTTAGTCTCTAGATTCCAGACTCTTAAGTTCGGGGTGGCATAACCAAGAAAGTGACCTTCAATAGCTTTTGCCCCAAACTTTCCATTAGGATCGATCATTATGCAAGGAGCTCCAAACGATTCAAGATATGATAAATCTGGTTTCCGTTTGTGAAGAATCTCAAAGTAGGTCTTGTTGTGTCTTTTGACTGTAAGGACTTGGTTCAATGTATAACAAGCAGAGGACACAGCTTCAGTCCAGAAGGGAATCGACAATTGTGACTCTACCAACATCGTCCTAGCAGTCTCGATCAATGTACGGTTTTTACGTTCAGCGACGCCGTTCTGCTGAGGAGTATAAGCCGCACTAAATTCATGAAGAATACCTTTTGATGTGCAAAACTCCGTCATGGCATGATTCTTAAATTCTGTACCATTGTCGTTGCGTATCCGTCTAACCTTCAACTTATACAAATTCTCAATCTGAATGATCAAGTTTTTTATAATATCGAAAGTTGTAGTCTTGTGAGCCATAAACGCCACCCAAGAAAATCTTGAATAATCATCAGTTATCACGAGGCAGTATTGATCATTCCTGATGCTTTTGTGCTTGACAGGACCGAACAAATCCATGTGCAAACGTTCAAGAGGAAGTGCCACCGTGTTGATCTTCTTTGTCGGATGTCGCTTCTTAGTTTGCTTTCCTTTTTGGCATGAAACACAGACGTCTTGAAGATGGAAATTTTTAAGAAGAACACCATTCACTAATTCATTCGACACCAAATGATTCATTTTCCGTAAGTGAATGTGACCCATACGTCTGTGCCAAGAGATTGAGTCTTTTTCTGTGGCTTTGGTAATAAAACAAGTTGCTTGTGCAGTCGTTGTAATTTCTTGGCTCATATCAAGGACATATAAATCGTTTATCCTTGGAGCTGATAAGAGAATCCATTCTTTTGGAATCTTGAAGCCGGGTTTCAGCACGTAACATCCATTTGCATCAAAGTGTACTGAAAACTGTTTATCACAGATTTGTGAAACGCTGAGAAGATTGTGATCAAGCTGTTGTACAAAGTTGATCTTGTCAAAACTTACAACCTCGTTAGATACCATTCCTTCTCCCGTAATATATCCGCCTTTATCTCCAGTAAAAGCAACATAACCTCCTCTAATAGATTTAACGTCGTAGAGAAGCTTCATGTAGCCGGTCATGTGCCTGGATGCCCCACTATCAACAATCCAATGACTGCTGAAAGTTCCTCCTGGAACACCCTGCACATGTACTCACATGATTAGTTGGAGATGGGGACCCAAGCCTTTGTGGTCTTGGGTCTTCCATTTTCATCAACGTAAGTTACTTGAACTTCTCGATGTTGTGGAAATTGTGATGTTCCCCCTGATTCAGTAACCGTTTTTGGTTTCCAGGTCTGTTTTGTTTTACCAGTTTTATTCTTTAAAATCTTAACTTCATGATTGTCTGAAGTTTTTGAATTGTCTGGTTTGACAGAAACAGATGTTTTGTTAACCACATCGGTTTTAATCGCTTTTTCAATTTTCTTGACCTATTGGTGTTTCTGTTTCTTTTCCCTTTCTTTTACAAGACGGGGATCTGGTTTTGATGAAACAGATCGCTTTCGGTCAATTTGGTCACGGGGATCATCAACTTTGGCTTTTTGTTTATGAAGATATGGACAATTGCGAATAATATGTCCAAATGTGCCACATGAAAAACATGATCTTCATTCTACAAACCCCGAAGTATCATGTGATTGTCTTGTCGATGATGAACTTTGTGATCCCGAGGTACTTGGTTTTGAACTGTTTGGTTCATTTCTTTTCAAAATTTTAACTTGATTAATATAATCTAAGTTAGATTTATTAGCAAATGTTTCAAGTTTATCCGTCCCCGTTGATTTCACAAAGTTCACTTTCTTGTTCTTCTTTTGGTTCGGTTCCTTTCGACCTTGAGTCATTGATTTACCTTTTGGTTTGGTATGATTTTGCTGCTTTTTCACAGTTGGTAATTTCTGATTGCCACATTGTTTTCGAACTTCGGCCTTTGGGATAGGAGGACACTGTGTTACCACAACTTGTGATCCTGTCTTTCCCAAAAACTTAGTTGTTGAATCCTCAAAAATTTTACTAATTAAAGATTGATTAACATTCTTAATAGGAAAATCTTTATCAGAGTAGATTTTATCATCACCAACAAGAGTGTACAGCAAATTCACACTATCAGACTCTTTTGCAGATGTGGACTCGACCAGAGCAGTCTTAGCAGGTTTTGCGGGAGGATCACATAGAATATGATTCTCAAGAGGTATGTCCTCTTTTTTTATTACTGCATCAGACTGTGCTGAGTCAGTATCATCGGATTCATCATCTGAAGAATCAGCATCCTCAACAATAACTGGAGGATCGTGATTCTGTTCAGCAGAAAACACACTTGTATCTGCTGACACATCCGAATCTGATGGTACTTCTGGTTTGTATCCAAGTCCCGTTGCAAATTCCTCAATGTCTAAAGGAACAGATTCCTCATAATAAGTTCTATTCTCCTCATCAGGCATGGCATCATAATTTTGTCTAACAGGTGGTGGACATTTCTTATATCCAATGTACGTGACATCCTTTTTCTCTTTTTGTGGGTCAATGATGTGATCCAGCACGTATCTAGAGTTTGAATAACTGTCTAGCTTAAGCCGGATCGTCTCACTTTCACACTTTGTACAGGCTAACTCTTTTTGCATGATCTCAAGACGATTGATATAACAGTTTATGTCAGTTTGTTTTCTTGAAACCATTTTTGTCAGTTCGGTTTTATCTTTTCTTAAATTTGCAACCACCGTTTTAAACTCCTTTTCATGGTTTTCATAAAACATGTTAGCCTCTTTGCATTTCGAGAGATCCACTATCAACTTTTGATTGTGGATATTTGTCACTTCATATTTGTTTTGCAAAGCCTCATGTTTGCTTTGCAAATCACACCACTTAGCATCAAAAGAAACATGTTTGTTTTGCAAGTCAGACAATTCAGCATTTAAAGCATCATGTTTGCTTTGCAACTCAGACATATTAGCATCTAAATCAGCACATTTAACACTTAAGCTAGCACAATTATCACAATTAACAACAGTTGGTTCATCGACACATACCTGGCTTGATGAACTGCCGCCATTAGCCAAAAAGGCTGAATGAAGAGAAGAAGAAGAAGAAGAAGAATAAGCAGCTTGATCCACCAAAATAGATCTTCTATCATTCCTTGCTGCAGCTTCTCCTAACAATTCATCGATATCTGCATCGATTCTCCCACTAGATACATCATCAGAATAATCTTCGCCTGAGGTTGAGATTTCCTCATCTGAACTCCTTGAATCACCAGAACTCTCTTCATCTGAAGATTCACCACCACTGGTGGAAGATTCTCCACCACTGGCGTGCTTTAAATCCTTAGCAGTTTCTGCAAAACAAGCTGCTCCTCCCTGATCACCAATGCCTAATTGCATTGACCAGTTGCAACCTTCATCTATTTGCACCACAAGAGCTTGATTGGTGTTCGATGGTCCTGCTTGATTGTTTGCAGGGACCAAGGTGCGATCATCATTCATGGCTTGATTCTGATTCGCCTGGTTGCCTTGACCTCTGAAAGGATTCTGGTTCCGATGCTGAGCTGGCTTTGTGCATTCACGCTTGAAATGACCACGTTCACCACAGTTAAAGCACTTAACAGACTGCTTCTCGAACCCATACTTGGTATCTTTCTTGCTTTCCAAGCTGGTTCTACCTGTCCGTTCCATGAAGTCTTTAGCTCGTCTTACAGCTCGTCTTACAGCACTGGCAATCTGCCCATTTGATGTCCATCATATCCATCTCTTCTTTATCGATCTGCTGATAATCTTCTTGAGTTAGATTGATGTTTCCGATCTGCCCAACAATCAACCCACAAAACGAGCTCACCAATGTGTTTAGTATCTCCATATGATCTTTAGCTACTTCAATGCTAACTTTGGAGAAGTTTGACGTGTCAAGCCGTACTGTATTTAACTTTGATGGCTGACCAGCAGATGATGTGCTTCCATAACAAGCTTGTTGTTGAGCAGGAAGTGGATTCCCATACAGATCAGTTGCTACGATAGATGGTCGATAGCTTTGCTATTGTGGAAGTGGTTGTAGTGGATTTCTATACAAGTCTGTAGTTGGAGCTAGCTTTACAGGAACTTGTATCGGATTGCCATATAGATCTGTGCTTGTGACAAACGTCGTTTGAAGTGGAGCATGTGAAACAGGTCTTGCAGAAGTGCTGGAAGTTCCATAATACATATCAGGATTTTGTCGCACTGGAACCCTTTTCGCCTTTAGGGTTTCTTCCTGATCTTTGTTCTCCAAGAGCTGACCGAAGTCATTGATGTTTGTCGTAGCCAATGTGCCATTGTATTTCAGGATTTCCAAGAAACCATTCCATTGAGGTGGCAGTGCATCGGCAAACTTTGTGACAACCTCTGTTGGAGTTGTTACTACCCCATAATTACTCAATTCAGTCCGCAAGTGATGAAATCGACTTGTCATATCTCCCAAAGATTCATTTTCCATACATGTGAAACCATCAAACTCCTTCTTGAGTAAATCATGTCGCAATTGGCGTGACTTTTCATTTCCTAGACCCCTTTTCTTCAATGCATCCCACAATCGCTTTGACGTCTTGAAGCTGACAAACTGATGATATATATCCTTGCTCAACGCCTGAGTCAGAATAGCATACGCTTTCTTTTCTAAATCATATGCCTTTTTCTCGTCTTCCGTAAGATCTGCAAATGTAGCGGCAGTTGAAGCGGCAACCTCAAGAGCTTGATCGAAATCTGTAATAAAACATAACCACAATTCCGTGTTTTGCCCAAGGACATACGTATGGAATATATCTACCCATCCAGGATATTCGTTTATGTGCATCAGTTTCGGTGGGCGATTTAGACTTCCGGTCTCGCTTTCGCTTAGGAGTATACTTTGAATACTTGGAGTTTGATTTGAAACAAACGCCCATTGACCTGTCGACATTGGATTCGCTTGCGAAAATGCGGGTGCGGGAGATTCTGCCCATGATGGTGACAAACCGGTGTTTCTATACTTGCTTTCTGTATTAGATGTGGGTGCGGGATATTCGGCCCATGATGGAGATAAGCCCGTACTTCTATACTTGCTTTCCGCATTAGACGGAGTACCCCACCAATTCGGATTCATTTCGAATATTTAATGACAAATACAAGTTTGATGAAAATGGTGATTTCGTCCAGCACAAGTTTGATGAAGATGATTGATTTCGTAGCTGACAAGTTTGATGAAAATGGTTGATTTCGTCGCTGACAAGTTTGATGAAAATGATTGATTTCGTCGCTGACAAGTGGTGATTTCGCCAATTGTAAGGTGTGACGAACATGGGGGTTTTCGTCCAGGATAAGTGTTGATGAAGATAGGTGTTTTCGTCCAGATCAAATGTTGAAGAAGATAGGTGTTTTCGTCCGGATATGTTTGATGAAGATGGGTGTTTTCGTCAGGATATGTTTGATGAAGATGGGTGTTTTCGTCAGGATACAAAATGACAAATTAAAGAGTGTTCGTCGAAGGTCAGGTGGGACGAAAAGGAGTGATTTCGTCCAAGCCTGATTTCGTCAAGAATGATTTCGTCTAGAGGTAATTTCGTTGACAAATGAGACAGCCTGTAAGATATTTTCACAAAATAAACAATGTTATCTTCTGAAATAGTTGGTGACACAATAGTCAAGCACCCCTCACCGTAACAGTTACCAACCCATCATTTCAATTGTACACAAAATTCAAACAATAATTTTTATAATCAACAACACCATAATAATTCAACAATAAGGATCAAACACATATATTATCAAGAACAAAAACAAAAACAACTTGAAGATATGATGATCTTGATGAATATTCCGGTCACCTGAAAATTTTTCGAACACACTTTTGCAATAAAGTTCAACAAAAACCCAATACTAACATGTATACAAGAGTTTTAACAAGGTTTTATATGAACTAGAAGCAAAATAATATGAATTTCAAAGATTTTAAAAACTGTTTTTCCAGTAAGTTATGAACTTTAACATCAGAAACCAAGAAAAACAACTAAAAATCTTTCAAATCTCAATAAAAACACTTGGTTTTAACAAGGAATTGAGCCAATGCTCTAATACCAATTGTAGGTCCACCCGGAGGATCGAGTCAACCTCTATTCCTGTTTTCCGACAAACCCGAGAGTGCGGAATCCAAACGGGTTAGTTAAACCAAGTTACGAACATGTAAGACACAAGATTCAACGATTAACACTCAATGTATTAATGCTATGAAACGGTTACAATGCGGTGTTTACAAGATGCTCTCATAAACTCTCAGTGTGTGTGTGTTTTACAGTGTGTTCGCTCTCAAATCTATTCAGACTTGCACACATGTTTCTGTCTGTTGTCTGTGTTTATATAGTAAAACAGCGATGAAATCAAGAATCCGACGAAATCCCTCGGCGAACTTGGATTTCGTCGTGACATATCTTGACGAACATTGGGACTTCGCCGCACAGAGTCTTCGTCGTCCAAGAGTGTCTCCGTCAAGGGGAGTGTTCATCACATGTTACTTTGTCCAACAAGCAGTCTTCATCGTATATACAAAGCCCAAACCAATGGCCCAAGTATAGTGGACCAATTCTTTAAGTAAATGAATTCTGAGAATTCATATTGCAAAGTTTAGTCAACATGTGACATCATCATGATGATGTGTCAGCGGGAAACGCTCACGGCTCTTCGTGCTTCGTGTGTCGAACTCTGGGGCGCACGACGGAGGAATGTCGTGACGTCGGATTTGAGCCGAACCTAACCGAGTCGAACCGAGCTGAGCCGTATCCACATAATATGTATCAACATGGGACAATTGAGCTTCTTGGCCGGTCTGAAACGACATGCTTACTGAAATGATTTACGAAGATTGCCTAGATATAGCATCTCAAAATATATGGTCACAGTTGTTGATCATCAGATGTACATACAACGGGGGTCATTGGACGAATGTTAGAAAATGATATTCATAATATATTCATTAAATGGTCAAACATACATATTGGTAGGTAGTAGGCAAATGCAACACGGTTTTTGGGAAACGAAGATCAACGTTAGAAAATGATATTCATAATATACAATTAATATTGTAATGATGTTCACCGGCCACCTAAAAAAGATATTCCAACAGTGTTCTTACAACCTAGTTTTCGCCGGCACAAAGGCAAATATTTCTTTCTCGTAATATTCGTCTGTGTTTTGGTTATTTTTACATATTACTCATAATACGTAATGATGTTCACCATAGGGGTATTCATCGGTTCGGTTTATGGTTTTCAAAATTTTATACCCCAAACCAAAAACCAAACCAAACCAAATTAGGAATATGCAAACCGAACCAAACCAAACCAAATTCAATTCGGTTTGGTTTCGGTTAGAAACAAAATTTAACCAAATTGTACCTAAGTAGTTTTTTCCTAATTTATATTTATGTTTGTATTCTAACTTCCGAACATCAACGAATTTAATCCTAACAATGTATAAATAAAAGACATAGCAAAATAAAACAAATATATCCATAAAATAGTCGTACACACAACCACAAAGTTAAAACTTCAAAACATAGATCATATATAAATAGTTAACAAGTCTAATGGTACAAAATATAAATAATCTTCAAATCATGGGGATACATATCTTAGATATTAGACTTAGTATTTTGGGCTAATAAATTGTATATAGTTTATTAAACATTATTATTTTTATTTAATAATTTATTTAATTTGCAGTTTATTCGGTTATCCAAATAAACCGAATAAATCAAATTAAAAAATGTGGATCCAAAAACCAAACCAAAAACCGAATTTGCTGTTTAGATCGGTTTATTCGGTTACGGTTACGGTTCGGTTTACGGTTTTTATTTGATTAAGGTTTCTTCTGAACACCCCTAGACTTCATCAGCCACATAAAAAAAGATATTCCAACAATATTCTTACAACCTAGTTTTTGCCGCCACAAAGGCTAATATTTCTTTCTCGTAATATTCATCATTGTTTTGGCTACTTTAACATATTACTCATAATACGATGTCAAAAAAAAATTACATCAAATCAATCAATTAAAGCAAAACACTACCATACTTTTGCTAAAAAACTAAAATAATGGAAAAACTGCTGCTTAGCACGAAAAAAAAATTACACCGAGCTAACCAATTAAACAAAACACTACCATAGTGTTGTCAAGAAAAAAACTAAAACGATGGCATGTCTATAATTTTACACCAGGGGCGAAAATGTAATTTGACAGGGAAAAACAAAAACAATGGCAAAACTATAAATTTGAACTGAGGGCAAAATCGTAATTTAGCTAGGAGAAGAAAAAAACAAAACTAATGGCAAAACTGTAAATTTAAACGGGAAAAAATCGTAACTTGGCTGGACAAATGTGTTGATGCATATTTGTGTGGATGCGGCTCGTTTCGGTTCAGCTCCGTTACGAAGTGAAGACCGAGGTCAAGATATCCTCCTATCTTGACCCGGTACGACGTTTTGATTGCATTTGATGTAAAACAGCTGTGCGTGTGCAGACTATTAGATGTTAGTGAACTGTCTGATGCCGTGTGTTTGTTCTGCAAGTTTCTGTTTATGCAGCATGTCAACGAAATACTTTGAACCATTCATGGTAGTCCACGAAGAACCTTCTTCGTGGACATGATACTTCGCTGATAATGATCCCCACGAAGAACCATGTTTCTTCCTTAGTTGTCCACTGATATAAGGTCCACGAAGAACCCATATTCTTCGTAGGTTAACATCTTTCGTGGGCCATGTTATGGGACCAGTACCTCTTTCGTGAGGTTGCAGACATGTTTGCCTATATAAACACCTTGCAGAACCCAGAACACTTAGAGAGCACACTAGTAGAGTTGAGAGCAGTTTCTTGTATTATCTTTGTAACCAAACTCTGCCGGAAATACACTTTGAGCTTTAAACTCTGAATCTTTTCTTGTGTTTGTGTGTTCTTGGCTTGGTTGCATACTCACTAGGATTCCACACTCATGTGTGTGTTAACTAACAAGGAAGTAGGTTTGTGTTGATCCTCCGAGTGGACCTACAAGTGGTATCAGATCTTTGGCTCTCTTCCTTGTTAAAACCAAGCTTCTTGTTGTGTTTTTAAGCAAGTTTTTTTTGAAGGTTTCAGAAAGTTCACTTGAGTTTAAAACAAGATATTCAAGTTTTTGAAAGAAAAATGGGTTGAAAGTTAAGGAAAACTTGTTGTTTGCTATAAATTTTCATAAAAACCTTGTTAAAACACATGGAGACATGTTAAAATACGGGTTTTCTTAAAATTTCTTGCAAAAATCTTGTTCGACATATTTTCCAGTGAAGTGTTTTGATCGGAAAGTCATCCGAATATTCCTTGTTGAGAAGATAACCTTCAAAATTTTACTGAAAAAGTTGATTTGTGTTTGTCTGTCATTTAACTAAAATTGGATATTCACCAACCTACTTTTCATTTTCAGAATCCAGATTCTGCTTAAAATAGAAAGTCTTCACCAACTTTTTCACGAATATCCATTTCTAGGTAATACCATTCTTCACGAAAGATAAGGGTCAACGAAAAACCATTTCCTTGTTGAGAAGATAACCTTCAAAATTTTACTGAAAAAGTTGATTTGTGTTTGTCTGTCATTTAACTAAAATTGGATATTCACCAACCTACTTTTCATTTTCAGAATCCAGATTCTGCTTAAAATAGAAAGTCTTCACCAACTGTTTCACGAATATCCATTTCTAGGTAATACCATTCTTCACGAAAGATAAGGGTCAACGAAAAACCATTTCACAGACTGTCACTCACGAAACATTGAGGTCAATGAAATACATCCACTTTTCAAACTATTTTTCACGAAAGATAAGGGTCAACGAAAAACCTTTCATACCCTCACGAAACATTCACTTCACGAAATACTACAAGTTCTTCATGGGCTTGTTATTCTTCGTGGGCCTATTATTCATCTATTCTTCATGAGAATTGGGCTTTAGTTCACAACTATTCTTTGTAGGTTTTGGGCTTGGGCTTCACGAAACATAATTTTCATGGGATATTATTCGTGGTCAATGTTTCGTGGTGAAGCTATGATATTTCGTGGGTTTTAAAAATTAGTCATGTCAATCATATTTTTCGTGGTCAATCTTTCGTGGATTTGTAATTTTCGTGGAATTTTGTTTTTCACAGTAGATTCACAGAAGGTTAACAGTAAGTGTTAAGCTGTTTGTTAATTTTCAGTTCACCATGAGTACCCACCTTTGGGGTTGGACTCCTGATGCTAGTACTGACAACACGTATACGCAAAAGGGTTTAGCGCCTTCATGGGCTCAATATCCCACACCCTTGTCCTCATCAATTCCATCTCAAGCGAGTTTAATTACAGCCAATCAATGGGCATTTGTTGCTAATCAAAATCAAAGTATTCAAAGCCTCCTTTTGAGCGAGAATGAAATCGGAAGCAACCATCGTCCACCAAAGCTCATGCATATAAACGAGTATCTAGGATGGCAGGATAGATTTCATACGTATATTCTTGGGCAAAACACGGAGTTGTGGTTGTGTTTTACTTCTGAATTCGATCAAGCACTTGAAGAAGCCGGTTCAAGTCCCGCGTCATTTTCCGATCTTAATGCCGATGAAAAGAAGATATATGATTTAGAAAAGAAAGCATTCTCAATTCTAACTCAAGCCTAAACAAAGATATTTATCATCAGTTTGTGAGCTTCAAAACGACAAAGGGTTTATGGGATACGTTAAAGGTGAGAGGTCAAGGAAATGCGGCATCACACAAACTGAGACATGATTTGCTTAAAAAGGAATTTGACGGCTTCATGTGTATGGAAAAGGAGTTGCAGGGAGATATGACAAGTCGATTCTATCATTTGCTGAGTGAATTGGGTAGTTATAGGGTATCGTTAACTCCAGAAGAGGTTGTTACAAAGTTTGCCGATGCATTTCCAGTTCAATGGAATGGATTCTTGGAGATTCTGAAGTATAATGGCACTTTGGCGACGACCAACATCTATGACTTCATTCAGCTGTTGGAGAACAAAAATCAAGAAGAAATCAGGAAGGTAAGAAGAGTTCCAGTGCCACAAAATCCTAAGATGTATTATGGAAATTGTGGACGCATTAGTACTGTTGCAAGACCTGCCCAACATGCTCAGCTACAAATGGCTTTTGTCTCAAACATCAATCCGTTTGGAACACCATAACCAGCTGCCTCAGAGCAAAACTTTCGGTCTACTGGAGTACCATCATTTCTTGATCCAAACTACAATGGTCAACAACAAGCCTGTTATGGAAACACTTCATCAACAATCAATGCTTGTCAGTCAACTAATCCAAACACAGTTAGACTAGACACTTCAAGTTTCTCAAAAGTGAGTGTTGAGGTGGCAAAGGAACATATGGAGCTCTTAAACACTTTGGTGAGTGCGTACTGTGATTTAGTAGCAGGGCAAATTAGAAACATCAATTTGACTCAGGAAGATTATCAGCAAATAGATAAGGATGAAATAGATTTGATGGATATCAAGTGGGCGTTTGCTAGTGCAGTGAGGCGAGCAAAAGACTACATGGAAAGAACCGGTAGAACAAACTTGGAAAGCAAGAAAGACACCAAGTATGGGTTCGATAAGCAAGCGGTCAAGTGTTTCAACTGTGGTGAACGAGGTCACTTCAAACAGGAATGTACTAGCCCAGTTGGCCACCGACACCCACCTCTTCCCAGAGGTACCGGGTTCGAGTCTTGTGAGTGGCATATGTCGCACAGGGTAAGAACTCGGCATGGGGAAGTCACCGCGGAGCTAGCTTGGTCGGGTAGCGGCTCCCGGAGTGAGATCACTCCGGCGGTTGGGAGGACCGTGCACTATCCCCCCCCCCCCCCATGGGAACCTGAATCCGTTCAGAAATCAAGGCAACCAATCGAATCAGAATCAAACCAGGAATAATGAGCGTGCCTTGATGCCTGTGAACAATTCTCATCAAGCAGGAGCATCAAACAACAATCGAGCTCTTGTGGCACAAGTTGATGAGAGTTGTGACTGGTCGATTCAACTGGGTAGCGGTGATCAGGCTGAACAACTTGTTTTGCTAAGGTTGTCAAGGATCTAAAACACCCTTGTGGTGGAGAATCTTCAGAAGATGAAGAGAGTTCTGGGTATAGTGGAAGTTCAGATGAAGAAAGCTCAAATTCAGGTGAAGACAGTGTGGATGACGTGTCACGTGAGACCATTGATACAGATGTTGAGAAGTTTTTGGGTGAAGCTAAAGCAGTGAATGGCACAAGATCAATTTTGGTGGATCAAGCTGCTTATTATTCTCATCATTCAGCCTTCATGGCTAATGTTGGTGGATCGTCAAGTCAGGTATGTGTCGATGAACCAAAATCTGATAGGTGTGATAGTTGTGTTGATTTAGGTGCTAAATTGTCTGACTTGCAAAGCAAATATGACGTGACTTTTATCCACAATCAACATTTGACCGTGGATCTTTCAAAATGCACAGATGCCAATATGTTTCATAAAAAAATACAAAGTTCTATAAATTACAATCGGCTATGGCTAACAGTAAAAAATGAAGGTCCAATCCTGGCTAGCCAGCTCACCCTGCCCCGTCGCTCCACGCCAGGCTTCATAGCGACGCTGACTGGGCAACGCCGAAAGCAACACTGGCACGGAGTGGGTTAGCTAGCGTTGCCTGGCTTCCTCCGCCCAACCAATGCCACCACTCCTCGCAGTCTTACAAGAAGCTATTTGGGTCTTTCGGGATAGGGAGATAGATAGATAGATGAGCTGCCAAGAAATATGTCAACAACCTCCTCCATTGTTGGCCTATCTGTAGCTTCTGCTTGAATGCACCACAACCCCATGTGGATAAATCTTGGGATGGATCTTGAATCAACAGAAAGTCTGGTATCAATTATATTTGAATATGTTCCTTCCACCCAATTTCTCCATATCTACATTAATTAGTTCAACAAACATATTAGTAGCCATAGTCCCACAATTCCACTAAAATACAATGGTATGTCTTAACAAAAAGTCATTTTTTAAGTTTGGCGACTTATTCATAAAGATAAGAATTTCTTTTTGTTAATATAATAAAAGCTAAAGAAATTAATAGATAACTTTTCTGTGAAAAAGTAAAGCCCAATAACCTCTTTGTTGAGTTTTCCAATTTAAGAAGTCAAATAATGCGTAGTCCAAAGATTTTTGTTTAAATTCAGTGAAAATTCATAGATTGATATTAAAATCCATGTCATTCATTCAATTCAATCAGATAGTGCCACGTCAATTCACCTAAATTTTTTCTCTAATGCTCAAAAACGTTGGCGGTAGTTTACCTAATGAGGTTTAGGTAAACTCTTTAAAAAAAAGTGGTGATTGGTTGAGAAGGAATGGACCACACCACACACCTTCTCTCTCCCCCTTCCGTCATCGGTAAACCTTCACCGATCTAACATCATCACCGAGCGGTAAACACCGTCGGCGGCGGTGTTACCGACCGGTAAACCACTTTACCGACGCGTTTACTGTACCACTCCGCTCACCCTTAATTATTTGTTTAGAACGTACTGGCTTCTGATTTGAAGAAGTAGGATATCATCTATTGATTGGAAGATAACTTATTCATACTTACATACATGAGTAAAATATTCCTTGGATTTGTGCATGTAGGAACATTTACGCCCTGCTATAGTTTCCAAAACTAACACGCCGAAACTAAAGACATCAGTCTTAGTTGACAAATGACCATGCATTAGATTTTCTGGTACTATATGTCGGCTGTCACATATAAAATGAAGGTTTTAAACATCACTTGTATAGTTGATGGTTACTTAACTTCACAAGAGATGGTATGTGCTTACCTGGTCCCACGAACCAAGTTCATTTCAATGCAATCGGTCTCGTTGTTTGGTACAGACACTGCATAGTAAAAACCATGTAGTTCCGGTTCCAAGCCTTCATCTAACAGAATGTTCCAAGGGTTGACATCACAATGTAAGACCCTAATTGGAGCATGCTTATGAAGGTAAAGAAGTGCCCGGGCAACAGCTAGTAATATTCGGTACCGCTCATCCCTGTCCAAGGGAGCGCGGTTGTGATCTACAAAGACGAACCACAATACACATGTTTGACTCGATTTAGTCCATCAAGTTTAATGAAACCTTAAGAGAAGAATCATAGTTACTTTAACTTAAAATTAAAATAAGGTTAACAATAAGCCATTTGCTTGTTCTTGAACAATTCTTTATTATTTATAGGTGGTCTGGAAGGATCATAAGCGTTTCTAGGAGATTTTTGAACTATTTCTGGTTTCTTAGAAGTTCGCTAGTGAAAGAAGCAGACTCATTCGTTGAGTTTTGCCATGTCAACATATTCAAGGAGTTCACTTGCCAATGAATATTTGGTGTCAGCTTTTTTAGAGTCAGCACATTTTCAAAAACCTCCTAGAAACACTCATCATTTTTTTCTATAACACCTAGGCATAAAAAAATCGTTCTTGAACTCCATCATGAGTACAATTCAAATTGAAGTTTTACCAGATAACACATGTCGCAAAGTTGTGTAATTTTGTGGGATATCATAGAGAAGGTAGACGTTTGTTCCTTCGATGCACCATCCAAGCAACTGAGCCAAATTCTGATGTTCAATTTTTACAAGTATAGACACTTCATTCATACATTCTTCAAATAGTTCACGAGGATAAGGCCCAACAGTTGTTATATCTTGGCCATTTTGCAGTTTTCCCTTAATTAAGAAAAATCAAGTTAACATTCCAGCAAACAAATTAAGGGCAAACCCAGATCCAATCTAATGATATATGTGATCGATCATATGGATGGATACCTTGTACATGGGACGATAGAAGTCTTTTGAAATAACATTGGAGCTAGAGAAGTTTTCAGTTGCAGCATTGATAGGTTCAAAATCAAACCGGCGTAGTATATGGTTTTCACCTCCAACAGTATAAAGGTACGACTCAATGGATGTTAAACTTTTACCTACAACTAAAAGTTCAACAAATAACTTGTTAGAAGTGGATACATCAGAGAACACAGATACTCTAACTATAAGTTGGATAAATAGAATCAGACAATAGTACTTGTAGGCTGTAGCTAAGCATATGTAATGTGACAAAATAAAGGGAACTCCATACCTGAGTTTTCATGACTAGATGGAAAGCCAAAAGCGGGTAACCTTAAACCAAATATTTTTCTGTCCAATGTGTTGTTGGTTTTCTCGTGTAAGGCTAAAATCGACTCAAGGCCCACCACAACCTCGCTCATTGTTGGACGTTTCTTTGGGTTACTATGCAAACACCGGCTGCCTAGCTGTGCAAACTCCTTAACACATTTAAACGATATTCTCCCCCTTAAATCAGAATCCACAATTTGCTTTAGCCTACCTTCTTTAATGGAGTCTTGAGCCCATCTTGCCAAACCCATTTGCTCCTCATCAAGACTTGTATCTAATGCTTTTCTCCCACATAAGAGTTCAAAGAGTATCACTCCAAAGGCATAAACATCAGACCTTCGGGTCAGCCTGCCGGTTTGAAAGTAATTTGGATCTAGATATCCAAATGTACCTTTCACCAACGTGTTGACAGAAGTAGAAGTCTGATTTGTTTGAACTATTTTGGATAACCCGAAGTCTGAAACTTTTGATGCCCAACTATGATCTAACAATATATTCGAGCTCTTCACATCGCGATGTACAACTCCTTGCCTAATACCCGCACCAGTGTGAAGGTTCTCTAGCCCACGAGCAGCCCCTATGGATATTTTGAGTCTTCGCACCCATGTTAGAGGAAATCAACATTTATGGAGATGATCTGAAAGAGTTCCATTGGGCATATACTCGTAGACAAGAATAAACTCTTTCCCATCATTGCAGTAGCCAATTAAAGAAACCAAATTGCAGTGCCTAAAGCATCTCAACTTCAGCCCAAAACTCCACAGCTCCTTGACCAGATGTTGACTCCAGGCGCTTTATGGCAACATCCAAAAGACTTTCTCCATTAGTGATGGTTCCTCTGTAAACGTTGCCAAAACCACCATGTCCGACCACCGATGACTCATCAAAGTTCGTGGTTGCTACTTGAATTTCGGAAAACGTAAGCTGACGACACTGTGGTAGGTAGTAGGAAAATGAAACACGGTTTTTTGGAAACTAAGATCAACGTTAGGCCGCCCGGGGCGGTGCGTTATTTTATCACGAAAACAAAAGATAACACGTGATATCCACCCCCACAACAAAGTTCCACGCGTGATATAATCACGGTAAACTCATTTTGTTAATTTCTTCACGGCCGTGATAGTTTTTTTGTGAGGGTAGTTGTTGGTTGGAGGGAAATTGTTTGGTGTGGTGGTGAGTGATGACCACCCTCACTAAAAAAGGTTGTGAGTGATGGAAAAATGGTTGCTGACATGGCGGAATATGATTGGATATTGTGAGTGATGAAATTTTATCACTAGTGACCACCTATCTCCCCTTAGAAAATCATATTCATAATATATTCATTAAATACCTTTCAAAAAAAAAAATTCATTAAATGGTCAAACATACATATTGGTAGGTAGTAGGAAAATGCAACACGGTTTCTTGGAAACTAAGATCAACGTTAGAAAATCATATTCATAATATAAAATTAATATTGTAATGATGTTCACCGGCCACTTATAAAAAGATATTCCAACAGTGTTCTTACATATGACTTTGTTCCACTACTAGTTTTTGCCGGCACAAAGCCGAATATTTCTTTCTCATAATATGTTTGTCTTTGCTTCGGTTATTTGTACATACTACTCATAACACGATGTCAAAAAAAATTACATCAAATCAACCAATTAAAGCAAAACACTACCATACTTTTGCTAAAAAAACTAAAACAATGGAAAAACTACTGGTCAGCACGAATAAAAATTACAGCGAGCTAACCAATTAAAACAAGACACTACTATAGTTTTGTTAAAAAAAAAAAACTAAAACGATGGCATGTCTATAATTTTACACTAGGGGCAAAATTGTAATTTGACAGGAAAAAAACAAAAACAATGGCAAAACTATAAATTTGAACTGAGTGCAAAATCGTAATTTAGCTAGGAGAAGAAAAAAATAAAACTAATAACAAAACTGTAAATTTAAACGGGACAAAATCATAATTTGGCTGGACAAATGAGAAAGTGTCAGGCGTAAATTTATACGGGGCAAAATCGTAATTTGGCTGGACCAATGGGAATAGTGTCAGGCAGCTGTCTGACACTATTCCCTCCATGTTAAATGTAGTATACTATTTTTGCCCTGCCCGCGTTGCGGGGCACGAAGTCGAATATTTCTATCTCATAACATGTATGAATGTGTTTTGCTTACTTGTACATACTACTCATAATACGATCTCAAAAAAATTACATAGAGTCAACCAAGTAAAACAAAACACTACAATACTTGTGCTAAAAAACGAAAACGATGGAAATGCTATAATTTTAATCTTGGGGCAAAATTGTAACTTTCAAGATAAGTGAGCGTGTGCCAGGCAACCATCTAGTACGAATAAAAAATTACTCCGAGTCAACCAATTAAAACAAAACACTTCTATAATTTTGTAAAAAACAAAAAAACTAAAACGATTGCATGGCCGTAATTTTTCACAGGGGCATAATCGTAATTTGATAGGGAAAAAAACAAAAAACGTTGGCAAAACTGTAAATTTGAGCTAAGGCCAAAATCATAATTTAGTTGCGAGGGAAAAAAACAAAACTAATGGCGAAGCTGTAAATTTAAGCAGGACAAAATCGTAATTTGGTTGGACCAATGGGAAAGTGTCTGGCAAATTTAAACGGGAAAAAATCATAATCTGGTTGCATAAAAAGGAAATTTATGGTTTTGAAGCTTGATTTCTGGATGTAGAAACCCTACTCGATAGGTTAGAAAGATTAGATGTAGTTTGGAATCATTAATTTATATTGCATGTAAAGATTTAACTACTAAGTTTGGCAAATTAGTAAGGTAGAATGGAAAACATGTATATTTGCTAATATAAATCTGAACAGAACTTGTGAATCTAAAACAATGGCGATTTCATTTAAAAAGATGAAAGATGGTTCAATTTAGGAATTACAAAGAAAGTAGGCATCGTTATGAGTGAATTGAGGGTGTGAGAGTTCATATGAGTAAAGAAAATGGTGAATATTAATTTATTGTAGGGTGTGATGAGTTTTTTTTTATATCTTATTCGGTTGATTTACTATGAATAAGATATATCTTATAACGTGCAGGATTTTGAAACGTTAAGGACAAAATTCGTCAACTTTTGGGCCAAATGACACCGCCTGCAATTTAGTACAAACATAAAGGACAAAACTTGTAATTTACTCTTAATTAAATGCCTAAACCAAAATAAAAGTGAGATTCTAAAAGATTTGCCATGTTATCTTGATTTAAATGATTTCCTAATACTAAATTGGTGTTAAGTACACATAAAGCTTTAGTGAATCTAACGGTGAATGAGATTAACATAAAGTACATATGTAAATGTTAATATCATTTAATCACCCAAACGGGTCACTTGAATGAATGGGTTAATTAGGTTCGATTATAACTAAAATGTCACACCCTCAACTTTCACACGCGAAGTATTATCGCGAGGCGTGTGACTGACCAGGATCCTAACCACTAATCATGTTGAACCATTCACGTGAGTTATAAATTTTCCCAATTAACACGATTAGTCTCTGTGTTTAAATGCCCAAAAAAACGCAATTTAATTTAGCAGCATAAATATAAAGAAAACCCATCGTAACTTAAAACCATAAGTTCTTGAATTATACATTAATATGAAACTTACAAACCACGCACTCCAGCCGATTGCATTGTCCGTCCAAAGCTGTAACGAGCAACCTACAAAGCATGCAGTAGGATGTCAACATAAAGTTGGAGAGTTCACGAGTTCATAGTTTTCCAGTTTTATTTCCAAAAACTTTTGTTGTTTAATTACTCCTTTATATCATGCCATGCGGAGCTACCCCATATGTAATCTACTAAACTGCGTAATACCGAATACTAGCGACATATTGTATCGTTGTTTGCCCTGTTTGTCAATGTCTATCATCATTGACGGTTTGCCAAGGTCTATTAGTTCACGACCGATCCTCTCCAAGCACGGTGTGAGTTGGTGAAACCTAAATAGCGCTATCGACTAATAACCTGTTCACCAGGCCCCGACGACTAATCGGTATAGAAAGTAGGGATTTCGTGATAGAGTTTCGTTTAGTACGCTTGTTGCATCTAATATAAATAGTAATTAACCGTATTCCAAACCAGGAATAGTAAGCAATCCCAAACCAGGGAAAGTATTGTTTGTACCGTTCAAGCAATCCCAAACCAAGGAAAGTGTTTGTACTGTTCAAACAATCCCAAACAAGGGAAAGTGTTTTTCGTTCCGTTTCCCAACCACCGGAAAAGCATGCTTTTAGTAAAGTGTGTGAACTCACCTTTGCTTTGCTCGGTAGATGATTTACTTGTGTTAGGTTAGTCAACCACGCCCTATTATGGTTACCAACATTTGTTTGGTTCGTATGCAAGTAACATCACGTATTAATACATGTATCGAGTAGCACATAAGAATCATGTCTCATATAATACACATACGGGCCATATACGAACTTATAACACAACCCAAGTCTGTGTACAGTAACATAAGAAATCAAATACGAGTTTTCTAAGTGTGCGACCCAATTCAAGGTACTGGCCCAATGTACTTGAGTGTATGGTCCAGTGTACAGTGTGCGGTCTCAATGCGAGCATGCGGCATGAGCAACATTGTACAGTGTAAGGGGTGTGCGGTCAGAAGTGTATGGCTTCATGAAGTGTGCGGATGCTAGTTTACGGTTTACCATAAGTGTGCGACTTAATAAGTGTGCGGTCATGTTGTGCAAAGCTGTACCTGGTGCATTATGTGTTGTAAACTTAGGGTGTGTTTGCGACCAATTCAAATAATCCAAACAGTATCCCTTTCCATTTTGTCCGATCAAAGAACAAAACAAAGATCATCACAATGTGAAGATCATACCAACCTTAATATGCATAAAATCATCAGTTTATCAAATGTTTTATGTCACAGTTACTATTTAACACTCGACTAAAAATATCAAGTTAATACAACTTATAACAAACTATCAATATAACTAGTCGATCCAATATGTAAGGGATTGTCATAAGAAACTTTTTAAAAACCTTATCATCATAAACATCCAACATGAGAAGGGAAACATATATCATTAGGTATAGAGATAAAATGATGTTTTTGATTACTGAGTTTATACTTGAATACACATACATATGCCCAATTTATAGAAAACTGAACAAGGATAAAAGGAAAGTCAATAAATGTTGAGCTGGAGTCTTGGCTGTAAAACAGCTGTGATTGGGCTGGAAATCCTCATAAAAAATCTTCACTCATTCTCTTCTTTCCGACATTCCCCCTCAAGTTGAGTAGTGGGGTCACCAATACTTAACTTGCTCAAGCAGCTACTAAAAGCGTTTCCGTTGACGGCCTTTGTAAGAATATATGCAAGTTGATCTTTTGACGATACATGTGGGAGCTCTATGATTCTTTCTTCCAGTTTCTCTTTGATGAAATGTCAATCTACCTCCACGTGTTTTGTTCGATCATGTTGTACTGGGTTTTCTAAGATTTTTATTGCAGTCGTATTGTCACACATAACTTTACTGGGTTCCTTTTGAGAAAAACCAATGTCTTCTAGTAGCTTCCTTATCCAAAGAACTTCGCTTATCCCTCGAGCTATACCTCTAAATTCCGCTTCTGCACTCGACAGAGCAACTACCTTTTGTTTCTTACTTCTCCAAGTAACAAGGTTTCCACCCTGATGTTGACCTTCGATTTCCCTTATCCCCTGCCCAGTCTGCGTCAGTGTAGAGCTCAACATTCAGATGTCCATTTGTTTTGAACAACACTCCATGGCCTACGGTCCCCTTGAGATACCTTAAAATTCTCTGAGCAGCTTCCATGTGGGCAACTTGTGGTTGGTACATGAACTGACTTACTATTCCAACCGCATACGCTATATCAGGACGAGTGTGAGAGAGATAAATTAGCTTGCCCATGAGCTGTTTATACCTTTCTTTGTCCGCAAGCTCCCCATTAAGTTCCATGTGAAGGTTGTGGTTCACCGCCATTGGAGTATCTGCGGGTTTACTATCAATCAACCCGGTTTCCGCCAGAAGATCAAGGACATACTTTCTTTGGCAAATGAAGATCCCCCGTTTAGACCTGAGAACTTCAATCCCGAGAAAATACTTGAGATTCCCTAGATCTTTCATTTCAAATTTTGAAAACAGATTCTCTTTTAGCTGTGCTATTTCTTCTACATCATTCCCGGTAATAATCATGTCGTCTACATATATGATCAAGCAGGTTACAAGGTTGTTTCTTCTCTTGAGGAACAGAGTATGATCAGCATTACTTTGGTGATACCCGTATTCTTTCATGGCCAGAATGAACTTTCTAAACCATGCCCGAGGAGATTGTTTTAGCCCGTATAATGACTTTTTCAACCGACATACTTCCCTTTCTTTAAAACCCCCAGAGAAACCTGGAGGTGCTTCCATGTAGACCTCCTCCGTTAGGTCTCCATGGAGAAATGCATTTGTAACATCAAACTGGTGGAGAGGCCACTCCTTATTGGGTGCCACGGAGAAGAGGACTCTGATGGTGTCCATTTTTGCAACCGGAGAGAATGTCTCAGAGTAATCGATCCCATATGTCTGAGTGTAACCCTTGGCTACGAGCCGAGCTTTGTATCTTCCAATGGAACCATCTGGTTTATATTTGATTGAATACACCCACCGACATCCAACAGTTTTCTTTCCTTTAGGAAGAACGCACTTCTCCCACGTGTTGTTTTTCATAAGAGCACGCATCTTCGTTTCCATTGCTTCCTTCCAGTTCTTCTTACCCTGGGCTTCCTTTACGGAACTCGGTATTTGTTCGGAGTATAGTGAGGTAACAAATGCTTTCGCACTGTTAGATAAGTTCCCGTTAACCATATTTGCTATAGGATCCCTTGAATTTCTGGTTTCCCTTTCTGGGGAGTACTGTTTTGGAAGAACCCCTCTATTGGCTCTAGGAGGTAAAACGTGTGTTCCTGGTGTTGTTCTAGAACTCCCATGATGTTGTTCATTAGTTTCGACTTCTCCTTGGACTGCGTTGTTTTGCTCAGCAATCTCCACATGTTGCATTGTCTCAGGACTTTCCTGATTGTTAGTGGTATCTGGATCATATTCAGACACATTTCCAAGGTTTGGAGAGTCACTTACCTCGAACACCAGTCTGGATGATTCTTGGGTGAGACTTTCGACAGGCTTAGTATGTGTGGATGTATGAGATGACTCATTTTCGCTTGCAGATGGAATCCACTTCAACCAGCTCAATGAGTCTTCATGTTCTATCTCCCCCTGACCACTGAGATGGGACTGATAGTAATATTATGTTTCAAGAAAATCACAGTGGACAGTCGTAATCACACGACGTCGTGATGGGTTATAACACCGGTATCCTTTCTGATTCACCCCATAACCAACAAAGACACATTTTTTGGCACATGGATCAAGCCTGGATCGTTCGGTTTTAGGTATATGGGGAAAAACGGTACACCCAAAGACACGAGGTGGTAATGTAAGAGGTGGGGGTAGTTTGGTGAATGTGGATAAGGTATCTAGGGGAGTTTTTAGGTCAAGGGCTTTGGTTGGTAATCACAGATGTGTTTATAGCTTCGGGCCAAAAAGATTTAGGGACTTTGGATTCAAGCATAAGGGCTCGGGCCATTTCTACCAAAATGCCATTTTTTCGCTCAACTACACCATTCTGTTCTGGGTTTTTTGGGCAAGTGGTTTGGTGAATCATTCCCTTCTCTTGAATAAATTGTTTCATGGAGGTATTAACGTACTCCCCTCCATTATCAGATCGTAAGATCTGAATGTTGGTTTTGAATTGAGTTTGGACCATGGTGTAAAACAGTCTAAATTTGTCAAAGACTTAAGATTTGTGTTTTAAAAAATATACCCATGTCATCGAGGTACAGTCATCAACAAATAATAGGAAAAAACGAAGATTTTGACCTCCATTCGTTTCAGCTGGACCCCAAATGTAAGGACTCTCAAAAATGTCATAAATCAACCCACAAGTGAAAACCCGGACCCCTGAAACCATACTGTGCATGAAAAACCAAGAAAACAAGAAGTATGGTCTTCAGGCGGGCCGCGTAAAGGTTAAGCATACCTTACGCGGGCCTCGTCAAACCTGTGTTGACCGGATAAGTGTTCCGGATCCACGTAGCGACCACCTGGCTAACCTACTTGTGACTGGCCAAGGCTAGTCGTAGACTGGGCGGCTGCGCGGGCAGCGTAAAGGCAAGCCGAAGGCTTACGCGGGCCGCGTGAGGTCTTAATTTCACCTATAAATAGCTTGTTGCATGCACAGTCTGTTGGTGTTGAAACAAACTTTCAAAAACGAAAGTATATCACTCTGAAATCAAAATTTCATATATAATTAGCGAGGCGCTGCTCCGATACCGGGTATTAACTCGATCGCTGCTACGATTCAATGTCCGATCGATTAAACTATCCAATGGATGTTTAAGTGCTGCCCACATTAGGGTTTATGCTTTGTCATTCGTCGTTAATTCGATGGATGTTTAAGTATCGCACTTTGTCATTCGCTGTGAAGGTTTAATCTCGTGAGTTATCATAAATGCTGTATTAGTTACTAACCGAGTTCGTGTGCATGTTATTAAATTTAGGTTAAAAGGCTAATCAGTAGGCTAAGCTCTGCTCATATAAATTGGCAATGTGAGTCATTCTCTTTTTATCAAAATTTGTTTATAAAAGCATATTTATTCTCAAAGTTATAATTACAGTGATTAAGTTTATGTAATCACCAAATTACAGCCGGTATGTGGGGTTTTGTATACATTACTTGATAATCGTCACCATTGGACAACGGGTTAGCCAATGGGTGATATGACCATAGTCACAGAAACGAGTCGAGTGACAAATATTGTGGGTAGTTGGTTGATATCTGGAAACATTGTAATCTCTCTTAATACTGTAAATTATAACAAACGTGTCATTTTAACAAATAGAATGATTCACCAGTATTTCCCGCTGACAAAACCTTTTTCAAACATGTTTCAGGTGATCTGTTGTGATCCAGTAAAAGTGCCGCGAAGCACTACAAGCTTAAGGAAGTGGCTCAATATAAAATAAAGAAACATGTTTTAGTAAAAATAAAGATTTCTCCGTGAAATCATATGATTGTAAATTACCGGGGTTTTATCCCGAGTTGTGAAATAAAATAATCGGGAAATTTCAGTTTTAAAAAGATCCTGAAGAAATCTTCCGCTGTTAATTAAATACCACGGGATTTTCTGTCCCGCGGCTCCTGAACCGGGTCAAACCGGGTCGGGGGCCGTGACAGAAAAAGGTGGTATCAGAGCCACTGATTTAAGCCAATTAAGTATTTAGAAAATACTTAATTTTTACTGATTGCCATTTTGTGATTATGTGTTTTATTAATTGAATATTGTGTACAGTATGGGTAAGCAAAAGCTTTCAAACATCTATCTTAAATTAGATAGGTCATCGAACGAGAAGGGAAGTTCATCCCAAACAAATTCCTTAAAACCCTATGCAAATCCTGAAGAAGGAATATTTGTCCGAAAAGCACAATACGAGGAACCACTTTCTCCTAATAAAAGAAGTTTGATTATTAGAAAAAGTCAGGAGAAATTAAAGAAATTACAACCAAAAGAAAAAAGAGTTAATCAGAAAACCCAAGAACTAGGCAGTAACCCACCATGGGAAGACAAGTTAGATGAAAAATGGGCAGATCTCTATATGCTAGCCACTGTAGCAGTAAATGCAAATCTTTAAATACTTTGACTTAAGTTTTAGCAACCTTATCACCTACAAGCCAGAAATATTATCCAGTAAAATAAATAAGTTACAGTAAACCCTGGTGTGTTTTAATTTTAATTGTCTCTGTGTTAAATTAGTCACACGGTATGACATAATATGCTAAACAGCATGAATGACCTGTCTGAAGCCCTTCAGAATTTAAATCTCTATCCGGTGAAAATAGAGGTTTCGAGAGATTTTAATAGGTACATACCCGATATAGAAGAACCTATGGAATTCAATGCTCCACCTCCAGAGAAACCCAAGCCTAAGAAAAGGAGAAGATTTGTAGGATGGAGGCGTGTGCGCAGAAGGAAACCTGCCACTAGGAAGATTCCCAAAATAGAAAATCCCTTAGACAAAGGGAAGGGGATTGAAGTCGGGGAAGATTCTAGGCAGATGGAAATACAGTTTGATGAATATTCTAGGCAGATGGAAATGGAGTATGGAGAAGGTTCTAGACAAACCAAGAGGGAAGTTGGGGAAAGCTCTAGACAAATTAAGGAGTTACCATTTCAGGAGGAACTGGATCGTGCATTGGCGAGCTGTGATGTCGTCAGGCCTATTAATAATAATCTCTACCCTTTTCCTGCTGGAACTCAATTACCTATGAACTTGGAACCTGCAATCCCAGAACCTATAATCCACACCCAACCTCTAGGAATGGATGAGTGGTGGACTAATGACTGGCAGTTTCAAAACCTTCTTAACAGTCCTTATTCCTTTCTCCCTCAATTTAACCCAGAACATATACCAAACCCACCAATGAGCACTGAGAATTTAGCTGAACTTCGCCACTTTGGTGAAGAGTTGGTAGATGCAGGAAATAGGATCAGGGAAGTAGGAGAACAGATCTCCTGGAAATACGACGAGAGGGAACGTCGTTACTAAAATACCAACTGACAAAGGATAGTGGGTTTGTGAAACTGTGGTTGTATAATAAATACTAAAATATAATCTTGTAAAATAACTACAAATAAAACTTTGTAAGATAAATGGTGTGTATTGATGCGTACTATAAAATATAAAAATGGGAATCGAGAAATCGATCGTTTTGGCTATATGTGTGTATTTGAAAATTTTATGATTGTCTTGTGTATAATTGTTATTTATTCGATACTAATAAATTATATATATTAATTATCAGATGGAAAACGCTAATAACGAACCCGTTAATAAGGTTAATCAATCTGAACAACATCCGGAGGATCAATTTCTAAATAGGCAAGATATAGAAAATATCGTTGCTCAGGGAATAGCCAATGCTATTCCAGCAATAGTTGCTGCTGTTAGAAATCCAAACGAACCTAGACAAATCGTTCCTAGTAAACGTATTTCTGAAGATAACTTCAGTAATAGTGTAAACGGAGGCGGTAATAATCATAATGATAATTTACGGCAGGCTCCGCTCCCTAAGAAAATGAAAGCTGCAACGCCTGGTTGCACTTACAAAGAATTTCTTGCTTGTAAACCCGCTGAATTTGCAGGCAATGAAGGAGCGACTGCGGCACTGTGTTGGTTAGAGAAAACTGAGGCAATAATTACAATAAGTAAATGTGCCAAAGATGATCAGATCATGTACGCGTCAAATCTTTTTAAAGAATGGGCACTAGAATGGTGGAACACGGTGTTACAAGCAAAAGGAAGGATGATGGCGTATGCTATGAATTGGGAAGAATTTAAAAGTCTTGTAGAAAGAAAATTCTGTCCCGAATATGAAAAAGATCAGATGGCGAATAAGTTCTTAAACCATCGAATGATGGGTGTAGATTGTCGTGGGTATACTTCGACATTCTTTGAATATGCTAGAGTGGTACCAACCCTGGCTTCGCCAGAACCGGTACTCATTTCTCGCTATATTTGGGGATTAATTAGCGAAATCCGCAATATCGTTAAAGCTGCAAGACCTCGTACTATTGACGATGCGGTAGAATTAGCCAACACCCTCACTGATGAGCTGGTACGCACAAGAGATGAAAATAGGAAAAAGGAACTGGCTCAGAAAATTACCCAAGGATTTTGTGTGGGTAATAATAGCAATTTCAAAAGAAGAGGAACGGGACAATCCTCAACTCCGCCGTTCTGCAGGAATTGCAGAAGGAAACATTTTGGAAGATGCAATGTAACCTGCAACTTTTGCAAAGCTGTAGGACATCGTGAAGAAGACTGCAGAAAGAAAACAACGATCTGCTATAACTGTGGAGAAGCTGGGCATTTCAAAACAGAATGTCCTAAAGTGGTTAAACCAACAGACAATAAAGCCAAGCCAGCTGATGGAGCTACCAAGAAGAATGTTCGAGCCTTCCAGTTGACAACTCAGGAGGCCGAGCTAATTCCGGATGTGATAGCTGGTACGTTCTTAGTTCACAACGTGTATGCAAAAGTATTATTTGACTCTGGTGCAAACCAAAGTTTTATCAATACTTCATTTTCCCAAGCTCTTAATTTACCTTTGACCACCCTTAGGCAAATTTTTACAGTCGAAACGGCATATGGGAATTCAGTTAGTATAAATAAGGTTTTGCAAAAAGAAAATATAGAACTTTCAGGTCATAAATTCTCTGCAAACCTGTTACCTATGAAATTAGCTGAATTCGATGTTGTGTTAGGAATGGATTGGTTAGTAGCCAACCATGCTCAAATCCTTTGTGACCAGAACTCCATAGAAATTCGTGCACCTACTGGAGAAGTAACTATTATTACATGAGATAAACCACGTAAGCCCATGAAGTTCATTTCAGTGATGAAAGTTGCTAGTTATGAACGAAAACAATGAATAGTGTATATGATTTCGGTAGTCATTAGCACTAAGGGTAAAGAACTTAAGGAGATTCCTGTAGTCTCAGAATACCCAGATGTATTCCCAGAAGAATTACCAGGATTACCACCAGATAGGGAAGTAGAATTTAGAATTCATCTAATTCCAGGAACTACACCGATAGCCAAGGCACCTTATCGGTTAGCACCCACAGAAATGTTAGAACTGAAAAAGCAATTAGATGAATTACTAAATAAAGGTTTCATACAACCTAGTTCATCCCCTTGGGGAGCACCAGTGTTGTTTGTGAAAAAGAAGGGTGGTTCAATGCGAATGTGTATTGATTATAGAGAATTGAATAAGGTTACAATTAAGAATCGATACCCATTACCTAGGATTAGGGCTGTAAACAAACCGAACAAACACGAACAAGGCCTTGTTCATGTTCGTTCGTTAAGGAAATAAATGTGTTCATGAACGGTTCATGAACACTTACCGAACGAGATTTTATGGTCGTGTTCGTTCATTAAGGAAATGAGCATGTTCGCGAACTGTTCACGAACACAAACGAACACAAACAAACACAAAAAAATTTGGCAAACGCGACGAAGGATAAAGATAGATGGCCCAGAGAGTAGCACTCGAACTTGAATCCCTTATTGTGGAACAGAGGTCGATCGTATTCGCCGATGTAAATAATGAGAAATGAAAGGGAAATGATTCATAAACAACGTGAAAGGGGGTTTCCTAGTTTAATTGTTAGGGTAATAAAATAAATAAAAGTTTAATGATATAAAAAGTACAAATAAAATATAAAAAAGTACAAAGATCTTCAATTAAAACACAAACATACGAACATAAACGAACGCAGATCAATGAATGTTCATGAACACGTTCACGAACACCTTACTGAACGTTCACGAACACAATCGAACGAACGAGATCTCTGTTCATGTTCGTTCATTTAACTAATCGAACGAAATTTCTTGTTCATGTTCGTTCGTTTATTAGACGAACGAACATAAACGAACTTCCCGCCGAACAGTTCACGAACTGTTCGCTGAACGTTCGGTTCGTTTACAGCCCTACCTAGGATTGATGATCTTTTTGATCATCTTAAAGGAGCTAGATATTTTTCTAAGATCGATTTACGCTCCGAATATCATCAATTGAAAGTACAAGAAGAAGACATACCTAAAACTGCTTTCAGAACTAGGTATGGTCACTACGAGTTTACAGTCATGCCCTTTGGATTAACGAATGCACCTGCCGCATTCATGGACATGATGAATAGGATCTGTAAACCGTATTTGGATAAATTCGTAATTGTCTTTATAGACGATATACTTATTTATTCAAAAAGTCAGGAAGAGCATTGTCAGCACTTGCATGCACTCTTAACTTTGTTAAGAAAAGAAAAGTTATACGCCAAATTCTCGAAGTGTGAATTTTGGCTACAAGAAGTGCAATTCTTAGGTCACATGGTAAATCACGAAGGTATTCATGTAGATCCTGCTAAAATAGAGGGGATTACCAAATGGAAGGTTCTGCAATCCGCAATGGAAATTAGAAGTTTTATAGGTTTAGCTGGATACTATAAACGGTTTATTAAGGATTTTTCCAAGATAGCTGTACCATTAACTAAGCTAACCTGTAAAGCAGTTAAGTTTGAATGGGGACCTAAACAAGAAGAAGCCTTTAGGATCTTAAAGCAGAAATTAACAAATGCTCCAATCCTAGCCTTACCAGAAGGAACAGAAGATTTTGAAGTTTACTATGATTCTTCAAAGTTAGGATTAGGATGTGTGCTAATGCAACGCAAGAAGGTAATTGCGTATGCCTCAAGACAGTTGAAAAAGCACGAAGAGAACTATACAACTCATGATCTAGAATTAGGAGCCGTAATTTTTGCCCTTAAGATTTGGAGACATTATCTGTACGGAAGTAAATTTACTGTCTATACAGATCACAAAAGTTTAAGATATATATTTGGGCAAAAAGAATTAAACATGAGACAAAGGAGATAGATGGAAATCCTAAGTGACTACGACTGTGATATTCAGTATCACGAAGGAAAGGCAAATGTAGTTGCAGATGCCTTAAGTCGTAAGTATCATGAAAAGCAAAAGCGAGTTCGTGCTCTCAGATTAAATCTACAGTTAGATTTAATGGAACAACTGAAGAATGTCCAAGCTACAGCAATCAAGGATGATGCTGAAGGAATGAAAGGACGAACAAAAGAATTAGAACAAGGAGCTGATGGAATTTGGAAATTCCACCAACACAGAATTTGGGTACCTAAACAGGGAGAATTAAGAAATAAGATTTTAGAAGAAGCCCATAAATCTAGGTATACCATGCACCCTGGAAACAATAAAACGTACCAAGATTTAAGAAATAACTTTTGGTGGGTAGTAATGAAAAAGGACATAGCTCGATATGTTTCCAAATGTCTTACTTGTTCACAAGTAAAGGCCGAACACCAGAAACCTTCAGGTCTACTACAACAACTAGAGATACCTGTATGGAAATGGGAACTCATAACAATGGATTTTGTTACTAAGTTACCCAAGACCAGAAAAGGTAATGATGCGATTTGGGTAATTGTGGATCGATTAACCAAATCAGCTCACTTTCTACCTTTGAAAGAAACCTTTAGCATGGAAAAGTTGGCAAAGTTGTATGTAGATGAAGTAGTATCCTTACATGGAGTTCCACTCTCCATTTTTTCAGATAGGGATAGTCGATTCACGTCCCATTTCTAGAAAAGTTTTCAAGAAGCAATGGGAACTCGATTAAATTTAAGCACTGCATATCATCCTCAGACAGATGGACAAAGTGAAAGGACAATCCAAACTCTGGAAGACATGCTCAGAGCATGTGTGATAGATTTTGGTGGAAATTGGGACGATCACTTACCTTTAATTGAATTCTCCTATAACAATAGTCACCATTCAAGCATCGAAACTGCCCCATTCGAAGCACTGTATGGACGAAAGTGTAGAACTTCAGTTTGTTGGGCAGAAATAGGAGAAAGTCAATTGTCAGGACCTGAAATAGTGCAAGAGACGACCGACAAAATTTCTCAAATCAAGGAAAGACTGAAGACGGCTCGAGATCATCAGAGGAGTTATGCAGATAATAGACGGAAGCCGTTGGAATTCCAATTAGGAGACAAAGTACTTTTGAAAGTTTCACCTTGGAAAGGAGTAGTTCGATTCGGTAAGAAAGGAAAGCTAAGTCCAAGATACGTAGGACCATTTCCAGTAATCCAACGTATAGGACCAGTTGCTTATCGTTTACAACTACCAGAAGAGTTAGCTAGAGTACATGATGTATTTCATGTATCCAACTTCAAGAAATGCCTATCAGACGAATCTTTGGTAGTACCTCTCCAAGATATAGAGGTAAACGAAAAGTTAAAATTTGTTGAGAAGCCACTACAAATAGAAGACCGAAAGATCAAGTTTCTCAAACACAAACGGTTAGTATTGGTCAAAGTCAAGTGGGATTCAAAAAAAGGACCCGAATACACTTGGGAGCTGGAATCAGAAATGAAACGAAAGTATCCTAACTTATTCCAATAAATCTCGAGGACGAGATTTTAAATAAGGTGGGGAGAATGTAAGGACTCTCAAAAATGTCATAAATCAACCCACAGGTGAAAACCCGGACCCCTGAAACCATACTGTGCATGAAAAACCAAGAAAACAAGAAGTATGGTCTTCAGGCGGGCCGCGTAAAGGTTAAGCATACCTTACGCGGGCCGCGTCAAACCTGTGTTGACCGGATAAGTGTTCCGGATCCACGTAGCGACCACCTGGCTAACCTACTTGTGACTGGCCAAGGCTAGTCGTAGACTGGGCGGCTGCGCGGGCAGCGTAAAGGCAAGCCGAAGGCTTACGCGGGCCGCGTGAGGTCTTAATTTCACCTATAAATAGCTTGTTGCATGCACAGTCTGTTGGTGTCGAAACAAACTTTCAAAAACGAAAGTATATCACTCTGAAATCGAAATTTCATATATAATTAGCGAGGCGCTACTCCGATACCGGGTATTAACTCGATCGCTGCTACGATTCAATGTCCGATCGATTAAACTATCCAATGGATGTTTAAGTGCTGCCCACATTAGGGTTTATGCTTTGTCATTCGTCGTTAATTTGATGGATGTTTAAGTATCGCACTTTGTCATTCGCTGTGAAGGTTTAATCTCGTGAGTTATCGTAAATGCTGTATTAGTTACTAACCGAGTTCGTGTGCATGTTATTAAATTTAGGTTAAAAGGCTAATTAGTAGGCTAAGCTCTGCTCATATAAATTGGCAATGTGAGTCATTCTCTTTTTATCAAAATTTGTTTATAAAAGCATATTTATTCTCAAAGTTATAATTACAGTGATTAAGTTTATGTAATCACCAAATTACAGCCGGTATGTGGGGTTTTGTATACATTACTTGATAATCGTCACCATTGGACAACGGGTTAGCCAATGGGTGATATGACCATAGTCACAAAAACGAGTCGAGTGACAAATACTGTGGGTAGTTGGTTGATATCTGGAAACATTTTAATCTCTCTTAATACTGTAAATTATAACAAACGTGTCATTTTAACAAATAGAATGATTCACCAGTATTTCCCGCTGACAAAACCTTTTTCAAACATGTTTCAGGTGATCTGTTGTGATCCAGTAAAAGTGCCGCGAAGCAATACAAGCTTAAGGAAGTGGCTCAATATAAAATAAAGAAACATGTTTTTTTGTAAAAATAAAGATTTCTCCATGAAATCATATGATTGTAAATTACCGGGGTTTTATCCCGAGTTGTGAAATAAAATAATCGGGTAATTTCAGTTTTAAAAAGATCCTGAAGAAATCTTCCGCTTTTAATTAAATACCACGGGATTTTCTGTCCCGCGGCTCCTGAACCGGGTCAAACCGGGTCGGGGGCCGTGACACCAAACATCGGAATGTATTAGTGAAAAGGGTTCACTGACCCTAGTGTTACTTGGTTTGAAAGGTTTTTTATGGCTTTTGGCTAAGGCACATGTTTCACAGTCTAAAGTACTGTTTGACGGAAAAAGTTTAGGGAGTAAAAGATGTAGATACCCAGCGGAAGGATGCCCTAATCTCCTATGCCAAAGCCATGCTTCTCTACTCTTTGTTCCGTGAGAAAGCATCGCAGTCCCTGACTGAGTCACCTCATCCACATAGTATAAGCCCTGTCGTTCAGTGCCATGCCCAATTATCTTTCCAGTTCTGTTGTCCTGTAAGATACAAAAATGAGGATGCATTAGAACTGTGCAATTGAGTTCCTTTGTAACATGACTTAATGATAATAATTTGTGTGTTAACGAAGGAACATATAAACAATTTGACAATCTCAGAATGGGAGATATTTCGACAGTTCCTCATCCCTTTACTGAAGCACTTTCGCCATTTGCAGTCTTGATATGAGTTCTGTTTGGTTTCTTTGTAGACACGAAGTCTGATGGCTCGTACGTCATCGTATCAGTGGCTCCACAATAAAAAATCCAAGAACTGACTTGATCACCGCTTTTCTGTGTTGTTAAATAGGCTTCCCCACTTGTTGACGGATAGTCCTTCAACAACTCATACTTCCTGTGACTAATCATTTGCAAAATCCTTTTTTTTTCTTCTAAATGTTGTCTTTAACAAAAAAAGATTCTGAAAAAGGTGACAATCCCAATCCCCTTTTTCCTTACTTCACGTGCTCTCTCACCCCACCAGACCTTTAATTTTCCTTTCTTCTTCACATAGAGAAAAAAACACAGAACCAAAAAAAACCTAGCCCCCCATACTTTCTTCTCTATACAACCCTTCTGCACTTTTAGAGAAAGAGGGAGGAGAATCAGAGAGACGAAGGTGTGCTGTGGTGGTTGACGCCGGAGATAAGAGGCCGGCGAGTGTTCTGTGGCGGTCGGAGAACGATGTGACAGTTACGATGTCTGGCACTCCGTCGATTCAGAGAGAAGTGTGCTGTGGTGGTTGATGATAGTTGTGACATGGCTGGTGGTTTGTGGTGTTTGGTGACCGGCGGTGACGGTAAGAAAAAGCTGAAGACTGAGTTTTCTGAAGCTTTTGAACAGGTAGGTTTTTGATTTTTTTGGAGTTTGATTTTGATTTTGAGTTTTGGGAGAGAGGTTTTCTGAATCGGTTTTGTTTTGTGGTTTAAAGGAGATGGGTTTTCACTGAATGGCTTTGTTTTGTGGTTTGAGCGGATTGATCTCAAGATCATATGGACCGCTCTGATACTGTATCATTAGGTATAGAGATAAAATGATGTTTTTAATTACTGAGTTCATACTTGAATACACATACATATGCCCAATTTATAGAAAACTGAAAACAAGGATAAAAGGAAAGTCAATAAATGGCTGAGCTGGAGTCTTGGCTGTAAAACAGCTGTGATTGGGCTGGAAATCCTCATAAAAAATCTTCACTCATTCTCTTCTTTCCGACAACATATACTTTCCAGCAAACATGTTTATTCTGTTTTCAAATCCATATTCAAGACATCTTATGCTCAATCATTCTAACACGTGCTTTTACCTCTTATTTACACCAATTCCGTCAACAAATAGGTACCAAGGCATGTACCACAACCGATGCAAATAAGAATCATATACAAACCAAGAATCACAAAAAATGCATATTATCAACACATATTACACATTCCCTTTATTCAAAACAGTTTATCAAACACATATTGTAACAACTCTCATTAAAATTACTATTTCTTATTTTATTTTGTCCAATAGGAAACCCTAATTGAGACCCCCAAGTGATACTGCACGACCCCTAAAATTTTCAGAACAGTTGGAATCAGGATCAGGGCCCCTAAAACTCAGGGGGGGGGTATTCCCTAATTGATATTTTCTAAACAGTTCATTGTAGAATTCGAAATTTAACAAACCACCGACTCACCCAAGCTAGTTAGACACGAGGCAACCCTATGCTAGAGGGGGTGCCCTCGCGCCACGCGAGGGAGCCGGTTTTTCAGTATAAATAGTAGGGTTTGGTGATGTGTGCAAAACGCAACATATAAATTACATCAATTGTGGCATAAAACTAACCCTTTTTTAGGACTAATGTTGGAAAAAGTGTGCTTTTGTCTTCCTTTTGTATTTTCAGGATTAAATGAGCTCAAATTAACAAAAGAAGCAAAAAGGCAGCTAAATCTAACAAAAATACAAGAAAAGGAACAAACGTGACATGCCCGACCCCATGACAGCATCTTCCCAAGCAAAACAAGAAGACAGAAGGCTGAACACGCCCCGTGCTCAGTGAACACGGGGGCGTGCCCAAGTGCCAGCATAAAAGACAAAGCTATAGAAGCTTCTATCGCCCACCACGGGGCCGTGCTCAGTGGACACGGGGCCGTGGTCAACTATAAGATTCGCAGAATCCAGGCAAATCTTGATAGTACAGATATGCTTCTGCACACGGGAGCGTGCACAGCGGACACGGGGGCGTGGTCAACTAATGCAGACAAACTGCAATTAATGAAGACAGAGAAGAGGATGGACACGGGCCCGTGCCCAATGGACACGGGGCCGTGCCCGAGCTTCTGTTCAGCCTATAAATAGGAGTGCTTGGCTCAAGCTCAAACCATCCCTTGGCACACCACCTCTCTCACACTTCACCCACCACCCACCACCCACCACCACCATAACACCATCATCCACCACCATCATCCATTATCCATCATAGAGTGTGTGAGTCGTCTCGGGATCCAAGATTGATCGTAAGAGTTCTTGACAATCAAGGCCATGTTTGCCTAAGTCTCTTACATCACTTGGTGAAGACAAAGTATCTAGTGTAATACATTTTATTTTTAATCTTTTCGCACTTTTTAATTGGTTATGTATTAATGACTTTAATAACTAGTTTCTTATGTTGAAGGTGATTCTTCCTTATCGTTTGTCCGTGGTATCTTGGCATTATTTTACTGTCTATATAAAATAAAAGATTTTCACCATTCATATCTCCACGGTCTATATGGAGGTATGTTGGCTACCTGGTCGGGGGTTAAGGGAACAGTTTGGTAAGAGTCTTGCCATTGTTCAGTGTATAGATCCTGCAAAGGACCTGGGTCAAATTTAGTAGGACCTCCTTCAATACCTACCGGTATTGGATGGCGGGGGTCCAAACTCTTTGATCCCCTCATAAGTTAAGCTACTATTAAAACTTTAACCCGGCTACTTAGGACTGTATCCCTGCTGACTCAGACTACTTAGCCGAGGGTAACGTCACCTTCAAAAGAGGGGCATACCACATTATGCCTTAATAACTTAATTAATTATCTTTCAATAATCCGACCCTTTAGGATTGTATCCATGCTGACTCAAACTACTGGGTTGAGGGTAACGTCACCTTCAAAAGAGGGGCCTACTACAATAACTAAGATAATCTCTTAACAAAGTGCAAAAGTGCGGAAATAATCAAAGGTTACACTATACACGAGTCGGAGCCAAGTGATTCATCTTGTCTATCTGTTTTTCTTTTTATTTTATTTTCAGCATTTTAGTTAGTTTTTATTTTTCTAGTTTAAAACCTTTTTCTAAACTTTTTGATTTGATTAGACGTTGAGGATAAACCGGTACTAAAAGCTCTTGTGTCCTTGGACGACCTCGGTATCTTACCAACACTATACTACGCTCACGATGGGTGCACTTGCCCATATGTGTGTCTAGTGTTAGTAAATATCGTGTTTTATAAATTTAAAACTTGGCTAAAAAAAGTGTAAAAGGGCTTAAAAAATACTTAAACTTATATACACACTTCACACGCATCAAGTTTTTGGCGCCGTTGCCGGGGACACAAGGATTTTAAGAAAGTTAGGAATCAACGGCCTAATCGTTTTTCTTATTTTTCTATTTTTTTAGGATTTTTCTTAGTTTTTCAGCTTCTGCAGAGCTCAGCACGGGCCGTGCCTGGTCGGACACGGGCCGTGCCCAGCATTGTTACTGGCATTTTTTATTTTCCGAGTTACAGAGAGCTGAGCACGGGGCCGTGTCGGTGCAACACGGGGCCGTGTCCAACTCCCCAGTAACAGGGATCCGGAAAACAATCACTGTATCTCCGACCACGGGCCGTATTCGCTGAACACGGGGCCATGGTGAACCTTCTGACCAACGTTCTTTTCTGTTTTTATTGCAGGACTTGGGACCCAGGCGCCACATTTGAACTTCCTACGTAGTGTATGAGCTCCAGTTCTAGTAGAGACATAAAAGAACCTCTAGAAGAACCCGAACGCTTTCTTAGAAAAAGACTTAAAGCTAAAAACCAAGAGAAAGTTTCGGGGGACCCACCTCCAACGGCGGACCAACGTACCCTCATGGATTACCTACGGCCCACTGTAGGTAATCTCGGCGCCGCTATCAATGCATCGAATGTCGAAGCCAATAACTTCGAACTTCAACCGCATTTGATACAAATGCTTCAAAACTCCGCAACCTTTCATGGGCTTGCGGACGAGGATCCCCATCTACATATTACTATTTTTTTGGAAATATGTGATACCTTTCGGATCAATGGAGCATCAAATGACGCCATCCGCCTTTCAATGTTTCCATTTTCACTAAAAGACCGAGCTAAGGCTTGGCTTAACACCCTCCCAGTTGGCTCGGTAAACACCTGGGATGAACTAGCCCAAAAGTTTCTATATAAGTATTCCCCCCCCCCCCTTCGCTAAAACGGCTAAATTAATGACTGAAATTAATACATATTCACAAGAGGATGGGGAATCCTTATATGAAACTTGGGAAAGGTTCAAGGAGCTACTAAGAAAGTGTCCTCATCACGGTCTTGCGGTATGGCAACAAGTATCCACTTTCTACAATGGGTTGTTGCCACACACACAAGACAAACACTTGATTCTAGCTCCGGGGGACTTCTAGGTAATCGTCGCCCAAATGAAATATATAATCAAATTGAGGAAATTGCTCAAACCAATTTTCAGTGGCACACTCCCCGAGGTAATAAATCTATTGCCCCGGGCGCCCATAAGGTTGATGAAAGCACTTCTTTACAAGCCCAAATCGAGGCCCTTTCTTCAAAAATCAAAAAGTTAGAAATGGCAAAAACAGCCTCGGTTATGGCTTGTGAGGGGTGTGGTGGACCACATGAAAATTAGAGTTGTATGAAAGAAGTAGATGATCAAACAGAAACGGTAAACTACATTGATAATAGACCTAGGCCGTCGGGTCCCCCAACGGGTACCTACAACCAAGGATGGCGTAACCACCCTAACCTTGGTTGGAGAGATCCCGGCAATAGTAGTAACCAACAAAACCAACGAACTAACTTTCAACAACCACAACACTTTTCTCAACAACAAGGTGGACGAGAAAGGCTTGAAGATACTGTATCTCGCCTCATCTCCGACACCGAAAAGAAAAACTCGGATCGATTTCAACAATTGGAATCGAATTTTAGAAATCAACAAGCTAGCATTCAAAACATTGAAAAACAATTAAATCAAATAGCTCAAAATTTCTCCGAGAGACCACAAGGCGCGTTACCAAGCAATACTGAATCAAACCCAAAAGCGCAAGTACATCTCATCACATTGAGAAACCGAACCGTTGGTCCCGAGGAGGCTCCATTACTGCCAGCTGAAAGAAGCCAATCCAGCCAAACCACAAATCCACCCGCGCCCCAACCAGAAAAGGCTTCTCCACCAAATCAAGAGCCCACCAAGAATCCTCCGGTTCCATACCCCGGTCGGTTAATTCCTCAAAAGACCGATGAGCAATTCGCAAAGTTCGAAAATTTACTAAAACAATTGCATGTTAATATTCCTTTTATCGAGGTCCTAACCCAAATGCCTAAATATGCAAAATTTATGAGAGACTTCCTCACTCACAAAAGGAAAATTGAATCATTGCAATTAGTTAACTTAGGCGAAGAATGCTCCGCCTTAGTACTCAACAAACTCCCACAAAAGAAAATTGATCCTGGAAGCTTCAAGATTCCTTGCTCGATTGGGGAATCCCTCATTCGTAATGCACTAGCCGATCTTGGGGCTAGCATTAACCTCATGCCCACATCAATGTTCAACCGACTCGGCCTAGGAAAAATGAGCCCTACAAAGATGAGCATACAACTTGCCGACAGATCCTTCAAATTTCCACAAGGTGTCGCTGAAAATCTATTGGTCAAAGTCGACAATTTCGTCTTCCCGGCCGACTTTGTCATACTAGACAAGGAAGAAGACACCGATGTCCCCCTCATCCTCGGGAGGCCATTTCTAGCCACCCCCCAAGCAGTGGTGGATATGAATGACGGAACACTAACATTGAAGTCTGGGGACGAGGAAGTGAAGTTTGGAGTTTGGAAGAGAGTAGAAGACGAAGACCCGGTCAACTACATGAAGGTCATAGACTTAAGCTTGGATGACGCTCTCCGACGGTGTAGCATGGGATACAAACCATCCCACTTGAGTGACATATGACCAGGCTTTGGGTCTAGCCAAGGACCCTTATAAACGTGGCGCACCACGGAGGCATTCCGCGGAACTATCCTTAGTTTAGTTTAGATTAATTTTTATGTTTTCTAATTTAGTTTTAATTTTCAGGAATAAAACACGCTCGGGATGGCAAAGGATGACAAGGGAAACTTGAACCAGCACCCCATGCAAGAAAACAGGGCCATCCGACAAACTTTCTTCTTTACAGCAAGTTCAGCACGGGCCGTGTCCGCCCAACACGGCCCTGTGCTGCACAGTCTGCAGAAAATGCCCAGTTCAGGTAAACTGGACACGGGCCGTGTTCACCCAACACGCCCCCGTGTCCAGGCTTCTGTTTCTTTTGCTCAACTTTTTGTTACTGGCACCTGAACACGGGGCCGTGCCCGGGCAACACGGGGCCGTGTCCAGACGCCCAGTAACACAATTTTTTTTGCTTTTTCACACCCTTTTACACATTCAATCAACCTAAAAACTTATTTTTGGGACACATTGAGGACAATGTGTAATTTAAGTGTGGGGGGATGCTAAAACCTTGGATCTTGCAAGTCCTAACTACAAGCCTTACACAAAACTCTATTGGAACCGCTAATCACCCCAAATTTTTTTCAAAAATTTTCATTTTTTTACTTGTTTAGGTTTAACTTGGGAATTTCAAATTCTAAAAAGGTTATACTTTTACAAATTTACAACCGATAGCGTCGTGATAAAAAGAACCAACATAAGAAAATTATGAAACGGCATGACAAGCTTAGTTAAAATTTGATTATATATACTTGATCACATAAAAACTCATTCCCACAAAAGTGAGTTTTGAGCCTTTATTGAGCATACAAATACATATCTTTAAACTAAATGCTCATTTTTCATTTCTTGTGTGAATAGCCGCTTGGTTCTTACAACTCTAGAACTTGCCACGACGATACATTCCCGGTCCTTACCAACTTAAACCCGAGTAAGTAAATGATGGAGGCATTAGGACTAACCTTTTTTTCATTTCAACACCATTATTTTTCTTTTTTTTTACCACCTACTCAAAATCCCCCTAGTTAGCCTCTTTGAGCCTAAACCTTTTTCATTTCATAACCCAAACCAAACACCCTTTCACCCACCAAAACCCTTTTTATTCTTAACCTTTTGTTTTAGTAAAAAGCTTGGTTTTTCATATGACTTATCAAAATATATATATATATATATATATAATTTTTTATGATGAAGCAAAAGAGAAATAAACAAACAAGTTTATCAAAAATAACTTTGTTTGAATAAAGGCTTCATCAAAATAAAAAAAATGCCAAAAAAAATAAAAAGTCTTACGAAAACCGACGCTTTTTACGCTTTTCGCCCTTTTTCTACTAACCACTAACCCAACCACCTACCTTTAACCCAAGCCTAACCCTTCACCCAAAAAGTCCTCTTGATATTTACAAAGGTGTATAGTTAAAAAGGAGGAGGATTGATTGCTTGGCAAGCCTATGGTAGGAGTAAGTTACATGCCGCTCTCGAGTGATTCACTAAAATACATCTTCGGCCGAGTGTTGAGTGATCCCCCGTGAGGTATGTGAACTTGTATATAAATAGAATTTTAAAGAGGCATGTTATGCCCTAATAAGTAATTTATCTTATGAAAAGTTTTAAATAAATCATGACGAATAGGATTGTAAATAAATAAAAATAAAACTTAATAAAGAATCTTGGAAATCCCGACACTCTATGACAAGCCCAAAAAACCTTCTCTTCTACCCTTTCCATTTGGGAGTGTAAAGCCACATTATAAAGAGTTTTGCTTGAGGACAAGCAAAGATTCAAGTGTGGGGGTATTTGATGTGTGCAAAATGCAACATATAAATTACATCAATTGTGGCATAAAACTAACCCTTTTTTAGTACTAATGTTGGAAAAAGTGTGCGTTTGTCTTTCTTTTATATTTTCAGGATTAAATGAGCTCAAATTAACAAAAGAAGCAAAAAGGCAGCTAAATCTAACATAAATACAAGAAAAGGAACAAACGTGACATGCCGACCCCACGACAGCATCTTCCCAAGCAAAACAAGAAGACAGAAGGCTGAACACGCCCCGTGCTCAGTGAACACGGGGGCGTGCCCAAGTGCCAGCATAAAAGACAAAGCTATAGAAGCTTCTATCGCCCACCACGGGGTTGTGCTCAGTGGACACGGGGCCGTGGTCAACTATAAGATTCGCAGAATCCAGGCAAATCTTGATAGTACAGATATGCTTCTGCACACGGGAGCGTGCCCAGCGGACACGGGGGCGTGGTCAACTAATGCAGACAAACTGCAATTAATGAAGACAGAGAAGAGGATGGACACGGGCCCGTGCCCAATGGACACGGGGCCGTGCCCGAGCTTCTGTTCAGCCTATAAATATGAGTGCTTGGCTCAAGCTCAAACCATCCCTTGGCACACCACCTCTCTCACACTTCACCCACCACCCACCACCACCATAACACCATCATCCACCACCATCATCCATTATCCATCATAGAGTGTGTGAGTCGTCTCGGGATCCAAGATTGATCGTAAGAGTTCTTGACAATCAAGGCCATGTTTGCCTAAGGCTCTTACATCACTTGGTGAAGACAAAGTGTCTAGTGTAATACTTTTTATTTTTAATCTTTTCGCACTTTTTAATTGGTTATGTATTAATGACTTTAATAACTAGTTTTTTATGTTGAAGGTGATTCTTCCTTATCGTTTGTCCGTGGTGTCTTGGCATTATTTTACTGTCTATATAAAATAAAAGATTTTCACCATTCATATCTCCACGGTCTATATGGAGGTATGTTGGCTACCTGGTCGGGGGTTAAGGGAATGGTTTGGTAAGAGTCTTGCCATTGTTCAGTGTATAGATCCTGCAAAGGACCTGGGTCAAATTTAGTAGGACCTCCTTCAATACCTACCGGTATTGGATGGCGGGGGTCCAAACTCTTTGATCCCCTCATAAGTTAATCTACTATTAAAACTTTAACCCGGCTACTTAGGACTGTATCCCTGCTGACTCAGACTACTTAGCCGAGGGTAACGTCACCTTCAAAAGAGGGGCCTACCACATTATGCATTAATAACTTAATTAATTATCTTTCAATAATCCGACCCTTTAGGATTGTATCCTTGCTGACTCAAACTACTGGAAACTTACAGATGATTAGGGATTTGTATTATCTTATTCGTTGTTTCCAATGCAACTTTCTGATCCTGATAAGTGGACTTCCCAAAGTCTCGTCCATCCAACGGATGTTTTGATATTTCATCTATACAAGGTCTCCAAAGGAGCCACCTTGATACTGGTATAACAACTATTATAGGAAAGCTTATCTTAAGGTGAGATGGTTATTCCAACCATTGCTCAAAACTAATCTTAAGGAATAGCTAATCCTTACAGTTAGTCGAAAAAATCGACGATCCTGGGCAGCTGATGGCGATTCTTAATCGTTGCCTAATTAGGGTTGCGGTAAACAATGCATAAGCAAAATGAACCGTCTTTCATAATTAACTATTCCGAATTCTCAGGATATTGGGTTAGGCTATATGAACCCTCTATCTTAAAATCCACTTAATCAGGGTTCCGATTCTTCCAATGATGGTACCAGTTATCATGGAGATTTCACTATAGTGCAGCTCTAAGCGGAATATTAATCTAATCTCTACTTGCCTCTTAGGAGGTAAACAGGGCAATCTTTGCAGAAGGTAATCAAGACACACGGAGATTACAGAGATTTTCCAAATCTCAGGCTCCAGTTCATCCACCATTGCTTGTGTCAAATAAGGGACACATTTATGTTACAATTACACGAATTCCTTAATCGGGAACATTTACTTGGACAATTATATTTTTAGATATCTTCTTTGAATACCATTAGTTGACTTTAGTACCATATGACCATTGGAACATCCTTACGGTTCCATGCATTAAACCTCCATACTGACCAGGCATGGAAGCAATCTATGGAACTTATTAAGATACACCAACCCTCATATGGCGCTTTTGTCATACCATCTGGTACTCTTAATCGATAGAGATCAAGAGATATTAATTACATATGCTGACACACTTTATCCGGAGAGAGAGTATACTAGAATTACGACAGGAACAGAAGAAATGGTTCCTATGATTTTGTCCGTAAGTTTTACCTTACACTTAATATATAGGGTTCTTATGAAAGGTTTTAAAAGCTTGCTATACTTATAGTTTATGAAGGATTTATTGGTATCCGAACCAAAAATAAAAACTCTTAGCATTTAAATCACTGATAAATGTCAAGGAATGTACCTGAGGCCATTATTTATGAACTAGCTCAGGCATTTTAGGCGCTTTCATTCTTAGGCTTTCCTTCCTTAGCCGCATTTCCTTTGACAGATTTAGGGCACGTGGTCTTGATGTGGCCTTTCTCATTACAGCCGAAGCAGACTGCATTCTTCATGTCCTTGTAGTTCAATGTTTTATGTTCCCTTGATTTGCAGATCCCACAAGCCCTCGGCTGCGATTGGGATTTTGGTTCGAACCTGCATTTCCCATAATGACGCTTCTTGCAGGTCTTGCATACCGGTTTCTGGTTGAACTTTTGTTTGTTCTTTTTCTTAGAATTCTGGGAGTTATCTTCCCCCCTTTTCCTTTTTAGTTCATCCTTTGCATTAGAGGTATGAACGAGATCCTTCTCGTGAGTGAGGAAGTGTGGTCCTAGATAAAATTTGGAGCGAGTAGCATGGGGCTCCTTGAACTTTTTCACAGCCTTCTTCACAGCCTTTCCAACAGCTGCGTTTATCATAGTTTGAAGAACATCTTCGGAAATTCTAAGGCTCACAATTGTAGCATCATTGGCATGTGTCGCATCATCCATAACACGATCAACGGCTGTCTTATCTGAGTTTGCCATACTCGATATTGGTTCCTAACACCAATAAAACGATTTCTTAGTTGCAATCCAACAACTGCTATTCATCATCCTGATGGCCTTAACATATACTAACCATGGCATCAATAGACCATACAGGCTAATATAGTACTAGCATTCTTAACGAATGTTATTTAATATATATTCATTATGTTTAGCCTAGGTCACGAAACACCATCAATGGCATTTAAAGTTTGGACCTAATCCATCATCTTTTTGACAGGGGATCAAAATGTCACATCTGTCTTTATTATATTGATGAATGTGGATAGCTTGAAAGCTTGTCATAAGGGTATCAGAAAAGAGTGATTCCTAATAGATATAAAATATCAATCTAAGATTTGTTGGAGCATTCTCTAAGTATCATCGGCCACTTTCTACCTCGCATTAAATGACCAGAGTCCTAATCAGGCGGAGACAACAGTTCTCAACATTTATCGTTCATTATAGAATCATATGTGCCAGCATCAAATAAATTTCTGCATAAACTGCTTGATTAGGAAAGGTACCTGCTATATAGTTATCATTCTGCACCATCTCCTGGGCGTTCATCTGGAAGACTCATGCGTTTGTTTTCTTGGCCTCTTCAGGCTTCTTTTGATTCCTAGGGCAGTTAGTCTTTATATGCCCCTTCTCGTTGCAACCATAACAGGTTGCATCTTTCAACTTCTTGCAATCCAAGGTTTTATGTTCCTTAGACTTGCAGATTCCACAAGGTAGAGGCTGAGATTCAAATCTGCATTTCCCGAGGTGGTATTTCCGACAGGTTTTGCACCTGGTCTTCTCACCCGACTGTTGGATGTCTTCCTTAAACCCGGAACTTTTTTTATCCTCAGAGTTCCTCTTTTTCTTCCTATCAGAGCGATGAGAATTCTCATCCTCCCTTTTACGTTTTCCATCTTCAGAGGCTTTGGCAGCCTTGTTTCTGACCACATTGAGTGTGAGAGATAGCGACAGATCTGCCGCTGACCTGAATGTAGTAGGTCTTGATGCTTTCACACTTGCCTTTATTTCTGGGGCTAGACCCCCAATAAAGCGAGCTATTCGCTTTGGTTCCGGTGTGATCAAGTAAGGAACCAATCGAGACATGGTATTGAAACTTGTAAGGTATGCTTGACAATCTAAGTTCTCCATGACTAATGTCAAGAATTCAGTCTCAATTTTCTCGACCTCATGTTGAGGACAGTAATTTTCTTTGATAAGAGCAGCAAACTGATCCCAAGTCAAGTTGTACAAAGGGATCTTCCCTGTTGCTTGGATCAGTGACCTCCACCAAGCTAGGGCTTCTCCTTTAAAAGATTGTGAAACAAACTTCACAATGTCTTGCTCTGCACATCCACTAATATCTACAACGGTATCCATCTCATCGAGCCACGTCAGGCAATCAATGGATCCTTTTTCTCCTGTAAAGTCTCTGGGCTTGCAGGAGACAAGATATTTATATGAGCAGGTCTTAACTGGTGCCTCTTGATGAAGCACCACCTGTCTAGACGGAGCACTCCTTTGATTTGACGAGTTACGAACATCGTCTTCCTTTGACTCATGTGATTTAGGAGGGGGCTTACTACGAGCCACAGATAGAGTCTTAGAGTGTGTATCACTTGATTCATCATACTGTCTGTTGAGAGCTCGTGTAACGGCATTATCTATTAATGCCTGCAGTTCCGCACCAGTTATATTAGCTCTGGAAGCATCATTATTCTCCCTCGGGTGGCTGTTAACCTCATCTGATCTAGCCATGTAGCTTGATCGCTACATACATATTGACAATGATTTATTCAGAGGTTATTATGGAATCATCATTTTTGACGATTCATCAACCATGGTAATATAAACCATATTGGTTAATTTGTTAGTTATATTTAGTTAGTATTTTCGTTATAATTTATCCTAGTTATAAAACATTAAGGATATTAAAGTGGCGCAAAAGGCCTAGTCACAAGGACAGTTTTAAATTTATAAGCCATGATTTCAGATAATCGAGGCATTAAGGTTTGAACATATTTCATTACCTTTTCTTGACAGAGAGTCAAAGACTTCAACTGTCTTTTGTCCCTTAGGACAATAAGTATGGCCCGTAGGCATTTCATCACTTATGGATGTTTATAATATAATCATCTTCATTTGATGATATTAGTCAAGATCGCATTGATCATACAAACTATTATGCTTGGACGTAGTCCAACATCTTTAGACGGGGTCAAAGACCACCACTGACGTTGTCTTATCGGACAACAAGTTTGGCCCGTAGGCACTTCAACACAAATGGATGTTTATAATATGATCATCTTCATTTGATGATTTAAGCCATGATTCTAAATCACTAGGCTAGATGAGGGTTTGGAATTCCCCAATATAAAGATGAGAAGTGTGATTTTATCGCATCACTGTTGTCAAGAGTGTTAACATGTTTTCGGATGTTAACAAGAATCTGAATCTCTTTTAAACAGGTTTTACCATCATAGCTAGATCTTTAATGACATTCAAACTAGGTTTTACCCTTTAAGATTCTTTCAATATATATACTGGTAGATCAATTATGAAAAGGAATAATAATTTGATTTATTTCATATATTATATTCATATAAAATGATAAAAATGGAATTTAAATAAAATATTCAAATGATTTTAAAAGGAGTATATAATTGCCCTAAACGGGACTTGAAAGGAATGATGTTCTCCATGAAGGGACTGAAGATAAATATGTCCTTATAAGGACTACTAAGGAAACGAATTTCAGAAAAAGGAGTTTTTCTGCTTCACTTCATTTCTGGATGTTTTCTCCTTGGATACACGTTTCATCCTAACCGCGGTATAAAGCTCGGCATTTCAAGGCTCCGGATGTGGAGAATCTCCATTACGGCTTCTTTGATTGAGGACATATTCAAAATATATAAATTCGGAAGCAATAGTTTTTAGATTAGGGTTGAGAGCATTCCTATGTTAAGTCTAGACTCAGATGGTCAAGGAATGTGCTACTGTGTCATTGAGATTAAACACAAAAGGCTAGTGTTTAATTCTCTCAATGTTGGCTCTGATACCAACCTGTCACACCCAGATATTTCCACGTATTTCTGGTGGGCCCGGTGGGGAGTATCGTGATGTAGTTGATATCATCATAGTCAAACAACACAATATATAAATGCACAGCGGAAGCAAAAGATAAAAATATTACAATCCGAATATAAAGTAATATCAAAGTATTACAACGGAAAGTAAAGGATCCACAGGCAGATCAAATAAAAAGAATAAAACTGTTCAACAGACTTTAGACGCCTAGAACTTGCAAGATTCCTTATTAACGCCCTGAGCTTCCAGCCAATTACGTTCAGTACCTGTCACTTAACCTTTTTGGAAAATACGTCAGTTTACACTGGTAAATACAATTAACCGACTCATTTGAAAACATTTATAAAAATTGATTTGAATCCACAAGGCACAACCTATCTTTTATAACTTGGGACAATTATATAAAAATAATCTTGTATGCAGATTTACATCTTCGTTGTACGTTCAGGGCCCGATGTAGAAACTGAGTCAAGATTAACAGACACGCCACAAGTATAGGCCCACAAGAGAGTGAGATACCGTTTCCCTTAGGCAACTGTTAAGTGTATGCCTACACCCCGTGCTTAAGGCGTGGCCATTTTATAATATAATGATGTCAAGGATATTCGGGACATGGTCATTAACCCCTAAAGGCTTTTATTTCAAACAATACAGATTAAAGCGGGTTACCTCAATAATTTAACCACAATATGATTAAACATTCAATACCCGACCAAGCGGTATTATTATAATACCGTATCCCAAGCCCGTATAGGGAAAATAAGTTAAAAGTATTTACCTGAGCTAGCAATGCAATTTATACTCAGCCGTATATTCTAATCAGCAAGCACAAGTACTTCTACTGGGGCTCTTAATCTGGAATGAAGGTTTCATTAACCTATTAGATTCCTAACGGGTCTTATTTAAGTCGTAACTTAGACCGGTTAGTTTTAAGGAAAGGTTTACGGTTCAAAACGCATGATTAAGCGAAGACCGGAATAGAATGTGATTTAGACCCGAAAAGTTTGGAGACTTGTATAATATGGGTAAACTAAACACATTCAGGATTTTGAGATAAAAACGATAACGTTTGACCCGTTTCGGCTAATTTATGCAAACTAGTTACATAAACCGAACCAAACGCGAATAACGCATAACGGGTAACCGAATGAGTCATGAACAGGTTTCCTAAGTTAATATGCTTTAAATATGTTGTGATATCAGCAAGATACCTTCCATTATGCCCAAAACGAGTTTAATCTCAATTTAAGCCCCGTAGGGGTATTTTGGTCATTTAAAAGATTATAAAAGAGATTAATTTTAATTCTGAGACTCGGGTCTGAAATAATTAGTAAAACAACTTAATTTAATAGGTTATATCAGTTGGTGATAAGTCTTATATGCCAAAATGCTTTTAAACCCATACTAGGTGTTTAATACGCGTAAAAAGCCGTTTTAAGCGATTTCCTGGTTATACAGGAAATCTGAGTTTTCTGATCAGATTATAAAGTTCAAAATACTTCATTTATTATATAAAATCAGTAGCAATTGGATTGGTGTCAAAATACTATGTAGAACTCATTTTATAAACAAAAAGGGTATAATCGGTATTTACCGAATCAAGGCCATAACCTTAGGTTATGAGCAGGTCAAAAATAATTAAAAATCTTCAAAAATCTAAAAATATTATATTACATCAGTGGGTGAAAGGTTTGGTGTCAAAAATTGGGTTTAGATAGGCTTTACGCTAATTACGCCGTTTAATTAACAAAAAGCTTTCTAATTACGCTATTGGGCATAACTCCTAATCTAGACCTCCAACTGATGTGAAATTTTAGGGACATATTTATAAATCAGTAATAAAGATTATTGTCCTTTCACATTTCCAAAATTATCGTTTTATGGTAAAAAGGGCAGTATGGTCAACATTAAGCAATTAACGGAAACGTGTAAACGAATCGGACAATCAACGATCCAACCACAGAGGGTTATACTATCATGTAACCTGGTCCTAAGGAAACTCTAAGGCATCTCAAAACCCATCTAAATCGGGTCAGAACTGAAGTCAAAGCAAAAGTCAAAGTTTTGCAACTTTCGGTTCCGAACCGAGCCTAAACAGAAAATTGTCGGATCAAACAAGCTTAGACCAGTTCTTATAGTTATTACCAAGTTATATGAGTGATCAAATAGGTTACACGCCTTCTACATTGCTAATTATGCGCTAATTCAAAAATTAGGATCCTGTTGACTTTTTTATAATAAACTTTGACCCGACAATTGGTCTAGTTAGAGTGGGAATCAGAGGGTGCCCTTTTAAGGGTTTATTGTCCACATAAATACCAACTTATAACTACCTTAAGTTTGACTAATCACTGGACCATTAGTGATTAATCGATAAGTCAAACCTTAATTACGATGGTTTGACTTTTAAGCTAATAACTAAGCAAAACTCAATTAAGGAAGGTCAAGGATACTTACCAAGGTCTAATGAACGATTAGAGATGCTTGGGCAAAGGTCTTGAGCTCCAGAAATGATCAGGAGTTGAGTTGGGAATGAATGATCAAGAATTGCAACAATGGTTCTTTATATAGTGATCTTGATTGCTCAAGATCATGCCAAACAAGGCTATACATGTTCTCTGATCATTAACAAGCGTCCCTAAGGCCTAAGAATTAGTTTAGGCAACCCCTGGTGGTGTTAAAGGGCAATATAAGTCGCTTACATGGGCTGAACAGGCAACAGACGAGTTTCTGCATCTGGGAGTCACTTACGAACCGTTAGGGTCCTAGCATACGGTCCGTAAGGACCAGGCCAGCATGACAGAAACTTTCAAAAATGACACATTTGGCCCCTGATCCTTCCAAACTTGATTTTAAGATGCTTTCTTGCACTTGTAACCCCCAAACTTGACTTTTAAGGACTCCAAGCCATAAACCAACTTTGTTAGGTCCCCGGTTATTCATACGATCACCGAAAAGTCTTAAATTTCGACGTTGACGCTTTTAACCCCTCGTATACGAATTTTATCATAACTTCCTCATACGATAACGAAACTTGATGAAATTTTTATCATACATTCTAATGAGCATAATTAATCGTTAAAAAGCTTCAAGTTTGCTAAAAGGTCACTCAGAGGTATACTTTAAATATGTCGACACATTTAACCCCTGTAGTTTGTAATCTCTCACTTTCTTTCACAATTAGCTTCGTATGATCCATGATTTATTCGTTTAAGGGTATAAACATCATGTAGGGTTATTGTAAAGTATATTTATACATTGTTGACATTTTGAACCCTTATAATCACATACTTTCCTTGTTTGTCAACTTTAGTCCTTCTAAGGAAATCCTTTACACGTTTTAAGCACGTGACACGTGTCGATATAATATTGGACATGAAATTTTGAGGTGTTACACTACTACAATAACTAAGATAATCTCTTAACAAAGTGCAAAAGTGCGGAAATAATCAAAGGTTACACTATACACGAGTCAGAGCCAAGTGATTCATTTTGTCTATTTGTTTTTCTTTTTATTTTATTTTCAGCATTTTAGTTAGTGTTTATTTTTCTAGTTTAAAATTTTTTTCTAAACTTTTTGATTCGATTAGACGTTGAGGATAAACCGGTACTAAAAGCTCTTGTGTCCTTGGACGACCTCGGTATCTTACCAACACTATACTACGCTCACGATGGGTGCACTTCCCATATGTGTGTCTAGTGTTAGTAAATATCGTGTTTTATAAATTTAAAACTTGGCTAAAAAGGTGTAAAAGGGCTTAAAAAAATACTTAAACTTATATACACACTTCACACGCATCATTTGGCACTTGAATTTTGGCGTTGGTTCGACGTAAAAACTCGTTTCGTACATTGAGATATCGTCTGTTTACTTCAAAACACACACACAGCACGAAATTATGCCGCGATAACAGGGTAATAACTCGATCACTCATACGATTTAATGTCCGATCGATTGAGACCGGTCCGATGGATGTTTAAGTGCTGCCCGTAATTGTGCTATACTTTGTCATTCGTCGTGAGGGTTTTAATCTCGTGAGTTGTCGTAAAAGTTGTATTAAGTTTCTGACCTAGTTTTCGTGTGCATTATTATTTGAATTAGGTTAACCAGGCTAAAATCAGTAGGCTAAACACTGCCCGTCTAAATCTGCAATGTGAGTCATTCTCTTTTATCAAATTGTTTTCTTAAAACTCTACTTGTTTTCAAAGTTAGAATTACAGGGATTAAGTCTTTGTAATCTTCAATTACTGCCGGTATGTGGGGTTTTGTATACATTACTTGATACCCGTCACCATTGGACAACGTCTTAGCCAATGGGTGATCTGACCATAGTCACAGATATTGTCGAGTGACAAATACCGATTTGGGGTAATTGGTTGATAGAAACAATGTAATCACCCTTAATACTGTATATTATAACAGTGTGTCGTTTTGTGCAACTTGAGTGACTCGCCAGTATTTCCCTACTGATAAAACCTTTTTAAAACATGTTTCAGGTGATCTGCTGTGATCAAGGAAAAAGTGTCGCGTAGCACTACAAGCTTGAAGAAGTGGCTCAATAAAATAAAGAAACATGTTTTTTTGTAAAACAGGGGATTTCCGTGAGAAATCACCTTTATTGTAAATTATGGGTGTTATCCCCAATTTGTGAAATAAAATAAATTGGGTATTTTCAAGTTTAAAAGATCCTGTTAAACATTCCGCTGCCAACATATTAGTTACCACGGGTTTTCTGTCCCGCGGCTCCTGGACCGGGTAAAACCGGGACGGGGGTCGTGACAGAAAAAAAGGTGGTATCAGAGCCACTGATTTAAGCCAATTAAGTATTTAGAAATACTTAATTTTTCAAAATTTTAACTTAAAATGTTGTGTGTTTCTTCATATATGCTAACAGCATGAATGAACTATCTGAAGCACTTCAAAACTTTACTATCCATACCACAGATATGGATACCACCGATACCTTCCCTGACTACTAGGCTGATACTGAAGAGCCTATGGTATTCCAAGCCCAACCTCAGGAGAAACCAAAGCCGAAAAAGAGAAGAAGACTCGTAGGCTGGAGGCGTGTGCGTAGGAAGAAACCAGCAGTACAGAAAGTTATAAAGACTGAGGATTCAGAGGATAAAGGTAAAGGAAAGGAGGTCGGGGAGAGTTCCGGGCAAGCTCAGGAAATGCCATCATGGGAGGAGTTGGATCGTAAATTGGGACTTAGTGACCTCATCGGACCTGCCGATGAAAACCTCTTCAACTACCCAGCTGAAATACAACTTCCGGTTAATTTGGAGCCTGCTATCCCAGATCCTATTATCCACCCCCGACCTCTACCAGAAGAGCTAGAATAATGGTGGACAACCGACTGGCAATTTCAGAATCTCTTGAATAACCCTAATACCTTTTTCCCTCAATTTAACCCTGAGCCTCCACTACACCCACCAATGAGCACCGAGAACTTGGCTGAACTTCGCCACTATGACGAGGAGCTGATGGACGCAGGAAATAGAATCCGAGATGTGGGGGAAAGGATATCATGGAAATACGACGAGAGGGAACGTCGTTTCTGAAGTGCCAGCTGACGGGGATGGTGTGACTGTGTGGTTGTGGTTGTATAATAATAAAATAATAACAAATATTAATAAAAATATAATCATGTAAAATAACTAAAAATAAAACTTTGTAACATATCTGGTAATGTACGGATGCATATTAAAATATATAAAATATGGAAGTCGAAAAATCGACAATTTTGACTATATATGTTGACATGATTATGTGCGATTGTTTATTATGCTTGGTTGTTATTATTTTTTTTTTTTTTTTGCTAATAAGTTATATATATATATATATATATATTAATTACCAGATGGAAAAACGCTGGTAATGAACCAGTTAACAAAGTTAACAATCTGAGCAAAACAATGAAGACCACTTTCTGAATAGACAAGATATAGAAAACATCGTTGCCCAGGGAATAGCAAATGCTATTCCAGCAATCATTGCGGCTGCCCGAAATCCAGTTGAACCTCAACCAACTATTCCTAGCAAACGTACTCATGAAGACAACTTCAGTAATAGCATAAATGGAGGCGGCAACATTAATAATAATGATAATGATGGGATGCAAGCCTCATTCCTTAAAAGAATGAAAGTTGCAACTCCTGGTTGCACTTATAAGGAATTTCTGGCCTGTAAACCTGTTGAACTTGCAGGCAATGAAGGGGCGACTGCTGCACTGCATTGGTTGGAGAAAACCGAGGCAGTAATTAAAATAAGTAAATGTGCCGAGGAGGATAAAGTAATGTATGTTTCACACCTTTTCAAGGAAGAAGCATTATAATGGTGGAACATAGTGTTGCAAGCCAAGGGAAGTGGCATGGCCTATGCCATGAACTGGGAAGAGTTTAAGCAATTGGTGGAAGAAAATTCTGCCCAGAGTATGAAAAAGAAGAAATGGCAAATAAATTCCTGAGCCACTGAATGGTGGATGTGGATTGCCGAGGGTATACTTCGAAGTTTTTCGAATATGCTCGAATTGTGCCTACTCTGGCTTCGCCAGAACCGGTACTTATTTCTCGCTACATTTGGGGTTTAATTAGCGAGATCCTGATATTGTCAAAGCTGCGAGACCCCGCACGATCGATGATGCGGTGGAATTAGCCAACACTTTGACTGACGGACTGGTGCGTACGCGAGAAGAAAATAGGAAGAAGGAATTGACTCAGAAAATTACCCAAGGATTTCGTGTGGGTAATAATAGCAATTTCAAGAGAAAGGGAACTGGATCATCTTCCACTCCGCCGTTCTGCAGGAACTGTAAAAAGAAACATTTTGGAAAATGTAATAAAACCTGCAACTTCTGCAAAGCTATAGGACATCGTGAAGAAGATTGCAGAAGGAAAACAAAGATCTGCTACAACTGTGGAGAAGCTGGGCATTTCCGACTCGAATGCCCTAAATTGGTCAAACCAGCTAACAACAAGGCCAAACATGCCGAAGGGACTACAAAGAAGAACACAAGAGCCTTTCAATTGACCACGCAGGAAGCCGAACTGATTCCTGACGTAATAGCTGGTACGTTCTTAGTTCACAACGTTTACGCGAGAGTATTATTTGACTCTGGTGCAAACCAAAGTTTTATAAATACTTCATTCTGCCAAGCTCTTAAGCAACCTTTAACGAAACTTAGGCAAATTTATACGGTAGAGACGGCAGACGGGAATTCTGTTAACATAGATACGGTTTTGGAAAAAGAAAATATAGAACTTTCAGGTCATACATTTTCTGCAAACCTATTACCCATGAATTTAGCTGGATTCGATGTCGTATTAGGAATAGATTGGTTAGTAGCCAACCATGCTGGAATCCTCTGTGATAAGAATTCCATAGAAATTCGTGCACCCACAGGAGAAGTAATTATGATTACAGGGGATAAGCCGCGTAAACCCATGAAGTTCATTTCAGTAATGAAAGTTGCTAGTTATGAACGAAAGCAATGAATAGTGTATATGATTTCAGTAATCATTAGCACTAAGGGTAAGGAACTTAAGGAAATTCCTGTAGTATCAGAATACTCGGATGTATTCCCAGAAGAACTACCAGGATTACCACCAGATAGGGAAGTAGAATTTAGAATTCATCTAATTCCTGGAACTACACCGATAGCCAAGTCACCTTATCGGTTAGCACCCACCGAAATGTTAGAACTGAAAAAGCAATTAGATGAATTGCTTAGTAAAGGATTTATACAACCTAGTTCATCCCCGTGGGGAGCTCCAGTGTTGTTTGTGAAAAAGAAAGATGGTTCGATGTGAATGTGTATCGATTATAGGGAATTGAATAAGGTTACAATCAAGAATCGATACCCATTGCCTAGGATTGATGATCTCTTTGATCAACTTCAAGGAGCTAGATATTTTTCTAAGATAGATTTACGCTCCGAATATCATCAATTGAAGGTACAAGAAGAAGACATACCTAAAACTGCTTTCAGAACTAGGTATGGTCACTATGAGTTTACAGTCATGCCCTTTGGACTAACAAATGCTCCTGCAGCATTTATGGACATGATGAATAGGATCTGTAAACCATATTTGGATAAATTCGTAATTGTCTTCATCGACGATATACTTATTTATTCCAAAAGTCAAGATGAGCATTGCCAGCACCTGCATGCACTCTTAACTTTGTTAAGAAAGGAGAAGCTTTACGCCAAATTCTCGAAGTGTGAATTTTGGCTACAGGAGGTGCAATTTTTAGGACACATGGTGAATCACGAAGGTATTCACGTAGATCCCTCCAAGATAGAAGCAATCACCAAATGGAAGGTCCCGCAATCAGCTACAGAAGTTAGAAATTTTCTAGGCTTAGCTGGATACTATAGACGATTCATTAAGGATTTTTCCAAGATAGTTGTGCCATTAATTAAGCTAACCTGTAAAACGGTTAAATTTGAATGGGGACCTAGGCAAGAAGAGGCTTTTAGAATTTTAAAACAAATATTAACAAACACCTCAATTCTTGCCTTACCAGAAGGGACAGAAGATTTTGAAGTTTACTGTGATGCTTCTAAGCTAGGATTAGGATGTGTGCTAATGCAACGCAAAAAGGTAATTGTGTACGCTTCAAGGCAATTAAAAAAGCACGAGGAAAATTATACGACACATGACTTAGAATTAGGGTCGAAAATTTTTGCCCTTAAGATTTGGAGACACTATCTGTATGGAAGTAAGTTTACTGTTTACACAGATCATAAGAGTTTAAAATACATATTTGGGCAAAAAGAATTGAATATGAGGCAAAGAAGATGGATGGAAATTTTGAGTGATTACGACTGTGATATTCAATATCACGAAGGAAAAGCAAACGTAGTTGCAGATGCCTTAAGTCGTAAGTATCATGAGAAACAAAAAAGAATTCGTGCTCTTAGATTAAGTTTACAATTAGACTTAATGGAACAACTGAAAAATGTGCAAGCCACAACAATCAAGGATGATGCTGAAGGAATGAAATGAAGAATAAAAGAATTAGAGCAAGGAGCTGATGGAATTTGGAGATTCAATAAGAAAAGGATTTGGGTACCTAAGCAAGGAGAATTAAGAAATAAGATTTTAGAAGAAGCCCATAAGTCTAGGTATACCATGCACCCTGGAAATAATAAAATGTACCAAGATTTAAGAAATAATTTCTGGTGGATAGGAATGAAAAAGGATATAGCTAGATATATATCTAAGTGTCTTACTTGTTCACAAGTTAAGGCAGAACACCAGAAACCTTCAGGATTACTCCAACAATTAGAAATGCCTGTATGGAAATGGGAGCTCATAACAATGGACTTTGTTACTAAGTTACCCAAAACCAGAAAAAGTAACGACGCAATTTGGGTAATTGTGGATCGATTAACCAAATCAGCTCATTTCCTACCCATGAAGGAAACCTTTAGCATGGAAAGGTTAGCCAAGTTATACGTAGACAAGGTAGTGTCCTTACATGGAGTCCCACTTTCCATTGTATCGGATAGGGATAGTCGTTTCACTTCACATTTTTGGACAAGTTTCCAAGAAGCCATGGGGACGCGATTAAATTTAAGTACAACTTACCATCCTCAAACAGATGGACAAAGTAAAAGGACAATCCAAACCCTGGAAGACATGCTCAGGGCATGTGTAATAGATTTTGGTGGGAACTTGGATGACCATCTACCCTTAATTGAATTCTCCTATAATAATAGTTATCATGCAAGCATTGAATTTGCCCCATTCGAAGCACTGTATGGACGAAAGTGCAGAACTCCAGTTTGTTGGGCAGAAATAGGAGAAAGCCAATTATCAGGTCCTGAAATTGTACAAGAAAATACCGACAAGATCACTCAAATCCAGGAAAGACTAAAGACGGATCGAGATCGCCAGAAGAGTTATGCAGACAATCGACGCAAGCCACTGGAATTTCAAGTCGGAGATAGGGTACTCTTGAAAGTTTCTCATTGGAAAGGAGTAGTGCCGTTCGGGAAGAAGGGAAAGCTAAGTCCAAGGTACATAGGACCAATCCCAGTAGTCCAACGAATAGGACCAGTTGCCTATCGTTTACAACTACCAGAAGAGCTAGCTGGGGTACATGACGTATTTCATGTATCCAACCTCAAGAAATGTCTATCTGACGAATCCCTGGTAGTACCTCTTCAAGATATAGAGGTAAATGAGAAGTTAAAATTTGTGGAGAAACCATTGCAGATAGAAGACATAAAGGTCAAGTTTCTCAAGCACAAAAGACTAGTACTTGTCAAAGTCAAGTGGGATTCAAAGAGAGGACCGGAGTACACTTGGGAGCTGGAATCGGAGATGAAACGAAAGTATCCCTACTTGTTCCAGTGAATCTCGAGGACGATATTTTAATAAGGTGGGGAGGATGTAACAACTCTCATTAAAATTACTATTTCTTATTTTATTTTGTCCAATAGGAAACCCTAATTGAGACCCCCAAGTGATACTGCATGACCCCTAAAATTTTCAGAACAGTTGGAATCAGGATCAGGCCCCTAAAACTCGGGGGGGGGGGGTATTCCCTAATTGATATTATCTAAACAGTTCATTATAGAATTCGAAATTTAACAAACCGTCGACTCACCCAAGCTAGTTAGACACGAGGCAACCCTATGCTAGAGGGGGTTCCCTCGCGCCACGCGACAGGCTCTCGCGCCACGCGAGGGAGCCGGTTTTTCAGTATAAATAGTAGGGTTTGGCACTTGAATTTTGGCGTTGGTTCGACGTAAAAACTCGTTTCGTACATTGAGATATCGCCTATTTACTTCAAAACACACACACAGCACGAAATTATGCCGCGATAACAGGGTAATAACTCGATCACTGCTACGATTTAATGTCCGATCGATTGAGACCGGTCTGATGGATGTTTAAGTGCTGCCCGTAATTGGGCTATACTTTGTCATTCGTCGTGAGGGTTTTAATCTCGTGAGTTGTCGTAAAAGTTGTATTAAGTTTCTGACCTAGTTTTCGTGTGCATTATTATTTGAATTAGATTAACCAGGCTAAAATCAGTAGGCTAAACGTTGCCCGTCTAAATCTGCAATGTGAGTCATTCTCTTTTATCAAATTTTTTTCTTAAAACTCTACTTGTTTTCAAAGTTATAATTACAGGGATTAAGTCTTTGTAATCTTCAATTACTGCCGGTATGTGGGGTTTTGTATACATTACTTGATACCCGTCACCATTGGACAACGTGTTAGCCAATGGGTGATCTGACCATAGTCACAGATATTGTCGAGTGACAAATACCGATTTGGGGTAATTGGTTAATAGAAACAATGTAATCACCCTTAATACTGTATATTATAACAATGTGTCGTTTTGTGCAACTTGAGTGACTCGCCAGTATTTCCCTGCTGATAAAACCTTTTTAAAACATGTTTCAGGTGATCTGCTGTGATCAAGGAAAAAGTGTCGCGTAGCACTACAAGCTTGAAGAAGTGGCTCAATAAAATAAAGAAACATGTTTTTGTAAAACATGGGATTTCCGTGAGAAATCACCTTTATTGTAAATTATGGGTGTTATCCACAATTTGTGAAATAAAATAAATTGGGTATTTTCAAGTTTTAAAAGATCATGTTAAACATTCCGCTGCCAACATATTAGTTATCACGGGTTTTCTGTCCCGCGGCTCCTGGACCGGGTAAAACCGGGACGGGGGTCGTGACACATATTCAGACCATAATAGACAGTACGGTTTACCAATAAAACCCTATGATCAACAGTTAACAATTACATACATCAAAGAACCTCAAAAATGTAAGAAAATCAAGGGTAAGCACATACTACATTTACTACAACCTTAAATGTCTTGACAGGAATGTCCTGAGTGTGATGAGGCTTCAGAAACCCGTTTAGGATATATATGAGGTTCGTAGAAATACATTCAGATCACTACATTCTCTACATTTACTACAATCTTAAATGTCTTCGTTCCTACATGTGACGGACCCATGATTTTTTTCCAATGGGGTCCCCTTTTTCTGTGTTAACATATTCCACAACCAAACGTTATAATTTTTGGGTCGGTCGTCATTCGGGGCGGGCGAGAAACATAATAAAGTACAATATCAAATAAAACTATATGATGATTACTCATTAGAAAATACACAATAAAAATGTGATGTCATACGAAACGAAAAAGATTACAAATATTCAAAGTTGTCCACTATGAAAATCAAACAAATATAGTTACCAACCTTAAAATCTCTTCACCACACTGCAAATAAGTAATTCAGTGCTTATCTCACTAAAATGTTTGGCCATGCTCTTGTATTTGCATATCTAACATTGTGTTAAAATTTTCAACCTCATAATAATAACGACATGTAGTATTAGTCTTTTTTTTCTTACTCTATATTTAAGTTATCGTATTCATATTCCATGTCCAGAATTTCAATCTTTTTTTTTTATTTTTTTTTTTTGACAAAATGATACCACATCTTATAACTAAGTAAATAAATTAGAATTATCACTTTCCAAAGTGTAAATCTTAATAAATAACAAGTATAAATTAAACAGGGATAAAACAGTATTACTATATATGTGGGTTCCCAAAACCATAAGCAATTATGGCAGCATTAAACCTCTTAGGATTGTTAAAAAATACAAAATAATGTCAGAAGGAGTTGTAAAAAAAAAAGACGAGACATTTAGGAGTCGAACTTGTGACTTGCTTGTTAGAAAACAAGGAATTTCCCACTGCAACAGCTTCACGTTTAATATTATGGGGTCCAACTAATTATTTTTATGAGGTCCTTAAAAAATTTAACAAACCGGTTCTATTAAATTTTAAAAAACATTGGGGTCCGAGAAACCCGACCCACACCATGTGGGTCCGCCCCTTGTTCCTACCTTTTGTTAAAAGATCAAACAACTTATTCTCTCGCTAGAGATTGGTCATGGATACACCCCCGGGTCCTCCTTGACAAGACTAACGGTGCCGATTTTGCAGGATTCATGTCGAAGGTCAACAAGCGGCCTAGTCCAAGAATCAAGTCAACAAGGCATGCTAATTTTGGACTCAACAATCTATTTTTGCAAGTTTCTAGATGACGAAGATTTGTCGAATAGACTACACGGTGTGGAGGGGCTTGAAGAAGGGGCATCCACATCAGCAAATAGGGATTTCCCCTTCAAGCCCCAAAAGGTGCAAGGTGGGAGGAGCGTGAAAGGGTGGTGTGGAGTGACACGTGACAATCATTTTGTTTATTTAATTTATGTTAAAATAATTGAAACAAATCAATAAAAATTAAAAAAAAATAATTAATATTAATTCAAGAAATAACATTGATAAAAAAACATTACATAAACTTTAAAAAGTTATATCAACTTAAAAAACATAAATAAAAAAATACAATTTTTTTAATTATCATCTTCGTCATTGTCGTTGTTTCATTGAAGACTCCAAATGTATTCAACCAAATCTACTCGAAGGTTGTGATGTATCTGTGTTGATGCACTTTGTGGATGCGGCTTGTTTCGGTTCGACTCGGTTCGGTTTGACACGGTTCGGTTCGTTCAAGCCCGATGTCACGACATTCCTCCGTCGTGCGCCCCAGAGTTCGACACGCGAAGCACGAAGCGCCGCGAGCTAACATCATCATGATGATGTCATGGTGGCACAAGTATATATTGAAATTCTTTTGCAAAGAAGTCTTCTAAGTGTTCGTGGATCACATGAAGGTTTGCAAAGAATGAATGTTCACAACGAAGACCTATGGTTCGTATTCCTTTATTTGTGCATGTCCAATGTCCACGAAAACTAGTGTTCGTGGACATATTCATTGTTCGTGGCATTTGAATGTTCGTTGGTAAGTGTCCACGAAGACTCATAGTCTTCGTTGGACTGGTGATTGTTCGTGGTCCAGTATGACTCTTCATAGTGTTACTGGGTATTGGGGCCTATATAAGGACACATTTGTTTCACAGTTCAGTTAAGAGAGTCCTATGAGTTTGATAGTCTTCGTTGGACTGGTGATTGTTCGTGGTCCAGTATGACTCTTCGTAGTGTTACTGGGTATTGGGGCCTATATAAGGACACATTTGTTTCACAGTTCAGTTAAGAGAGTCCTGTGAGTTTGTAACACTGTGTGTATGTGTACTGTTTCTCTTCACTTAATCAAAGCTTTGTGAATCTTTGGTTACTTTTTATTTGTTCCTTTTTGCTTTGGTTTGCATACTTACGTGGATTCCGCACTCGTTAGTGTGTTAACAAACAAGAAAGTAGGTTTAATCTTGATCCTCCAAGTGGACCTACAATCTGATTGTTATAAATTGCCCATTCATTTAATTCCTTCGCTTCATCACCGATGTCTTCAGTATTTTGTTGCATCTTTTCCAACACACAGCATGCTCAAAACACGTCATCTTTCTCCAAAACATCAAAAGCTCGTTTGATGTCTTTTCGTGCCACCATTTGAGCACCACTAAACTTCGTTCTCTTTTCATCTTACGTTGTACGTTGTGTAACTGATTTTACAAAAAAAAAACAACATATTCAAGGCGAATTCCATCCGTTAGATAATAATTGTATTTGTACTCCACCCCATTTACAAAAAAAAGAAGAAGAAGCTTTCGATCCAACATGATTTATATAGTCGTTGAAAATTGGTGATTGTTTGTAACGCCCCAAAAATCTGAATGTTAATATTTGTTGTATGACATTATGTGACACGTCAGGAAATAAATAACTAGGCTATTTAACCTAGTTAAGAGTATGGTCAAAAGTCTTAAATGATTAAGGTAGTGTCGGTTATGTTTTAAAAAGGCAAACCCGAGGGGTTAAAGTGGAACAAGATGGAAGTTAAGTTATTAAAAGAAAATATCTACACACACTACACACACTTCGTGTGTGTGTGTTCTGGATCGATCCAGAACTCCCAAAAGGAGCCAAAACCCTAACTCACTTAAATCACCAAATTGAAGGGTGAAACGAAGTTCAAATTCAAGAAGGAACACGGATTAATGATCACCTCAACGAGGGGATCATAAGGTATGTCAAAAATCTAAGATTCGTGATCATGGGTGAAGTGGGTTATGTTCTAATCCGTAAGTTAATATGAAATTGATCATGTACGAGGGTTAGAATCCTCGTGTAGAACATTGGTTATGAATGGTTTGCGTTAATTTGATGTTTAGAGGTGACACCCGTTAGTTAGGGTGAAGATTATGATTAGTAATCACCTCCTATGTTCAAGTCTTGTTGAATGATTGATGTATTATGTGGGTATGATGAATTATTGTTAGATGAAAGTATAAGAATGTGATGATGTTATGTTTAATGTTCATTTGGAATGATACATGATGATTAGTAGATGGTTTTGATGGGTTATGTATGAGTTTAGAAGAATTGTGCATGAAATAGTTGTACGTTATGCTTAAAAGGTAGTACTCACATCAAGTGTATGATGAAATGTATATAGTGTCGTCCGTATAGTCGATTATGATGTTACGGGTATATGATGATAAGTCGATAGTTAAGTATGGTTAATAGTTGACTTTTGAAAGTCAACTGAGTATAAGAAACATGATTTGACTCGTTGTCGTAAAGGTATGTTGATGGGAAGTCGTATGGTACATGTTATGTCAATATGTGTTACTTGTGATTATATGATGAATTACAAGAGTTAAACGGATATGAATATAAGCATATGAGTTATGTATGTTAGAAAGGACTAATGAAAGTTAAGGGTGAAATATGCGACTGATATGATTGTTAACATGTATGAATGCATATGCTAATAGGAGCGTGATCTTGATGAAAAGAGAGTATAGGAAGCATGTCAAGACGGACTCACGCTTGAAAGGATAACGGGTCAAGAAAGGGCGAGGAATCGGATACGAGCACGGACGCATAAGGTAAGTGATTTCTGTAATCACTTCGTAGTACAAGTAAGTAATAAAGTGTTGTAATGAATTAAGCATGATGTCTGAGGTCAAATATGTGTTCAAAGTCTTTCATCGTAAATGATGGGTTAAGGTTGACCAAAATGCCCTTGATGGGTATTTTGGGGTAAACGAATGTAAAAGTAGTTTAGAAACAAGTTATAGGATTAATGTGATGTTTTGGACAAGTATGAAAGTGGGAATTATGGTTTGTTTAGTCGTAGACTAATTAATGCACGAATACCCTTAACGGGTCAAAAATAAGTATATGAACGACAAATGTGTTAAGAGGATGTATAATGTCCAAGAATTTAGTAATTCATGGTAGATGTCACTGTTATTACTGGGTTTGTAAGAGTTTATGGTAAAACAAACAAGTCATGTTGATGAAGGCATGAACGGGTCGAATTTTGTGTAAGAGGGTAATAAGCCGATAGAGTGTAAGTTAAGAATTTCCTTAATCCGGATATGGGATTTTAAGTTGTTATGATAGAATGTGAATTTACAAGCGTGTAGGAAGAAACGGGAGGTTAAACGGGTAAACGGTTAAAAAGTTATGCGCGTTTTAGTACGTACGAACGACGAAACGGATCTGCAGGAAAAGTGGTTTTCTAGAGGGCGTCGCCGACGGGGGCCAAGGCCGTCGCCGACGGGCTCCCAAAACCACAAAAACATCCGACGGCTTAAGTTACTGGGTACGGGAGGATTTGGGCGACGGGCATTTTAAGAGGCCGTCGCCGACGGGCACCCACCCCGTCGCCGACGGGCTGTCTAGCCCACTTCTCCGTTTTGCTTTGTTTTGCACTTCCATATGATCCGTAACGCATCCCGGTGTGTCGTTTTTCGACCCGATGATTCGTAAAGCTTTTTATGAGCATATATGTATGCACATATGTAGATAAGCAAGTATGTATGTTTGTATGTATTTGTATACGTATGTAGAAGTTATGTAAGTGTGTATGTAGGTAAGTATGAGCGTATGCATGTATGCAAAGATGTAGGAAGGGTATGTATGTAAGTAGTGGGTATGTAGGTATGTATAACGATATGTATGAGTGTATGTACGTATGTATAGTTGTAGGAAGGGTATGTACGGATGTAGATGTGTATGTGTGCATGTATAAGAATATGTATGATCGTATGCCTGTATGTAAAGCTGTAGGAAGGGTATGTAAGTATGTAGTTGTGTACGTAGATATGTATAAAGGTATGTATGAGTGTATGCACGTAAGTAGATGTATATGTATGTATGTATGTAAGTACGTATGTGTGTATGATTAAGACACATTGAGGATTAACGCTATTAACGGTGTACCTTGAGAATGATAAGTAATGCAGGTACATTCATGAAGCCTCACCAGTAAATGGATACGCAGATGAAATGCTTGAAGTTTATTAAAGAACGAAATGTGAAGTGTACGCGAATGATCTTATTTATACATTGTGTGTTTAATGTTTGAATGTATGTGGTGAGTGCAGGTTGTACGGATCACAGGCGATTATCAAGGGATAGAGATCGAAGATCGAGTCACTACAGAGATTGTACGGGGACGTTGAATGTAAATTGTAATAAACATAAGCTATGTTTTTATTTAGTAATTAAGAGGATGACGGATTTAAGAATAAAAGCTATGTTAAAGTTAAAGTTTAAATAAGTTGAGGTATTTTAATGAAAGAATTTTTATGGTACGTGTTTCCGCTGCGACTATTGGTCATGTACGATTTAGGGTGTAACAAGTTGGTATCAGAGCCCTGGTTTGAGGGAATCAAGTACGAGAAGGTAAGTACTTGAACTCAAACTTGTGTGCTCTTGAGATAGGAAGTCCGTACAATCTAAGACTCGATCAAGATCCAAAGGTAAAGGCTAATGAAAGTATGTACTTTTGTATACGTATAAAGAGACTGACGGTTTTGTATGTGCAAGGTAAGCATAAAGGTTGGAAGAGGATGAACCGTGAATGCGGTATAGGATGAATACTAAGGCAGACAAAGAGGTAATAAGATAAATAGGCAAATGAGCCCAGGTACGTAAATGTAATATGTGGATATATGTAATGGAAAAGTTCATTCAGGGAAGGAAAATTTTAAGATGAAAGATAATGATAGTATTGTAATGAAGTAATGGAAGCAATACACGCGCCGAAGCCTAAGTCTACGGACATAAGGTGACAATTACATGAAGGCACGAAACTACTATGTGGATTGTGTACCTGGCCAGTACACGAGAAACGTATGACGTTCGTGAGGTCATGATAATTGTTACAGGTATGCTCGGTAGAGTTGGGTAGCAGGCGGGCGTGAGGGTGAAATGGGAAGTAAGACTCTCGGGAAATTGAGAGTACCATGTAAGTATGAGAAACATGCCTGATAAAAATGAAGAATGTTGAATCCGTAAGAAGGTACGGATCAACAAGGTATGAATGATATCTATGAATAAAATGTTTGAATCCACGAGATGGATTCAAGGAATGAAATGTATGTAAGGTATGTTTGAATCCGTGAGACGGATTCAAGGATGAAAGGCATGTATGATATGTTTGAATCCGTGAGACGGATTCAAGGATGAAAGGCATGTATGATATGTTTGAATCCGTGAGACGGATTCAAGGATGAAAGGAATGTATGATATGTTTGAATCCGTAAGACGGATTCAAGGATGAAAGGCATGTATGATATGTTTGAATCCGTGAGACGGATTCAAGGATGAAAGGCATGTATGATATGTTTGAATCCGTGAGACGGATTCAAGGATGAAAGGCATGTATGATATGTTTGAATCCGTGAGACGGATTCAAGGATGAAAGGCATGTATGATATGTTTGAATCCGTGAGACGGATTCAAGGATGAAAGGCATGAATAAAATGTTTGAATCCGCGAGAAGGATTCAAAACGCTGAAGTAATGAAAGGCATGAATGTAATGTTTGAATCCGTAAAGCGGATTCAATGAATGAAAAAGCATGAATAGAAGGAAGTACAAGTGTGTACTTCAGTTGGCGAAATGAATAATAGAATGAAAGGATTGCATGTAAGAAATAGAATATGTGGTATGTTATTGCAGTCACGTAAGAAATTGTAGAAAAGTTATAGGTGGGTAATCACCTAGTGTAATGAATGTTTGAATGACATAGACTAACCGCTGATGTTGTTAATGATAATGTTAGAACTATTGATGTAATGAAACCAATCGTATTGGTGCAAGGACGTGCACGAGCAGAAGCTCGTTATGTGAATGAATGAAACCTGGCCTGTACGGCTAGTACGCGAGGAGAAGATGAATCGATCTGGGTTGCAGATCGTGGTTTGGGAAATGAAAATGAGGTTAGTAAGAATATTTAACTCATGATTGGATAGGTATGAACTAGTATGACACCTGTATATGTGTAAGATAAGTAATGCAGGAAGTGAAAGCAGTAGTAATGTGTAATGAACGGAATGATTCAAAGATAAAATAAAGGTATGCAAGGTATACGTAGCTGTAGAAAATGTAGAATGAGGTTAATGCTAGAATTAAGCACGTAAGCGTGATTATGAAATAATAGTTTTGTTGTGATAACAAAACAAAAGTTAAATGTTATACAGAGTATGTATAGAATGTAAATTCTAAAGGTGAAATGGAGGTATTAGATCCATTAAGAAAGGATCATATTAAAGGACGGAAGAGTATGTGTATTGACCAGTTATTGACAGGTCAAGTAAATGAAAATGAAAATGATATAAGAAAGAATGATCAGGAAAGTTTGGGCTAGTAGTCGAATAAGATGGACTAGAAGAAGAGATAATGTGTGTTTGATGAAAGTGAGACAGGTTTCGGGGACAAAACCTTGTTTAAGGGTGGTAGACTTGTAACGCCCCAAAAATCTGAATGTTAATATTTGTTGTATGACATTATGTGACACGTCAGGAAATAAATAACTAGGCTATTTAACCTAGTTAAGAGTATGGTCAAAAGTCTTAAATGATTAAGGTAGTGTCGGTTATGTTTTAAAAAGGCAAACCCGAGGGGTTAAAGTGGAACAAGATGGAAGTTAAGTTATTAAAAGAAAATATCTACACACACTACACACACTTCGTGTGTGTGTGTTCTGGATCGATCCAGAACTCCCAAAAGGAGCCAAAACCCTAACTCACTTAAATCACCAAATTGAAGGGTGAAACGAAGTTCAAATTCAAGAAGGAACACGGATTAATGATCACCTCAACGAGGGGATCATAAGGTATGTCAAAAATCTAAGATTCGTGATCATGGGTGAAGTGGGTTATGTTCTAATCCGTAAGTTAATATGAAATTGATCATGTACGAGGGTTAGAATCCTCGTGTAGAACATTGGTTATGAATGGTTTGCGTTAATTTGATGTTTAGAGGTGACGCCCGTTAGTTAAGGTGAAGATTATGATTAGTAATCACCTCCTATGTTCAAGTCTTGTTGAATGATTGATGTATTATGTGGGTATGATGAATTATTGTTAGATGAAAGTATAAGAATGTGATGATGTTATGTTTAATGTTCATTTGGAATGATACATGATGATTAGTAGATGGTTTTGATGGGTTATGTATGAGTTTAGAAGAATTGTGCATGAAATAGTTGTACGTTATGCTTAAAAGGTAGTACTCACATCAAGTGTATGATGAAATGTATATAGTGTCGTCCGTATAGTCGATTATGATGTTACGGGTATATGATGATAAGTCGATAGTTAAGTATGGTTAATAGTTGACTTTTGAAAGTCAACTGAGTATAAGAAACATGATTTGACTCGTTGTCGTAAAGGTATGTTGATGGGAAGTCGTATGGTACATGTTATGTCAATATGTGTTACTTGTGATTATATGATGAATTACAAGAGTTAAACGGATATGAATATAAGCATATGAGTTATGTATGTTAGAAAGGACTAATGAAAGTTAAGGGTGAAATATGCGACTGATATGATTGTTAACATGTATGAATGCATATGCTAATAGGAGCGTGATCTTGATGAAAAGAGAGTATAGGAAGCATGTCAAGACGGACTCACGCTTGAAAGGATAACGGGTCAAGAAAGGGCGAGGAATCGGATACGAGCACGGACGCATAAGGTAAGTGATTTCTGTAATCACTTCGTAGTACAAGTAAGTAATAAAGTGTTGTAATGAATTAAGCATGATGTCTGAGGTCAAATATGTGTTCAAAGTCTTTCATCGTAAATGATGGGTTAAGGTTGACCAAAATGCCCTTGATGGGTATTTTGGGGTAAACGAATGTAAAAGTAGTTTAGAAACAAGTTATAGGATTAATGTGATGTTTTGGACAAGTATGAAAGTGGGAATTATGGTTTGTTTAGTCGTAGACTAATTAATGCACGAATACCCTTAACGGGTCAAAAATAAGTATATGAACGACAAATGTGTTAAGAGGATGTATAATGTCCAAGAATTTAGTAATTCATGGTAGATGTCACTGTTATTACTGGGTTTGTAAGAGTTTATGGTAAAACAAACAAGTCATGTTGATGAAGGCATGAACGGGTCGAATTTTGTGTAAGAGGGTAATAAGCCGATAGAGTGTAAGTTAAGAATTTCCTTAATCCGGATATGGGATTTTAAGTTGTTATGATAGAATGTGAATTTACAAGCGTGTAGGAAGAAACGGGAGGTTAAACGGGTAAACGGTTAAAAAGTTATGCGCGTTTTAGTACGTACGAACGACGAAACGGATCTGCAGGAAAAGTGGTTTTCTAGAGGGCGTCGCCGACGGGGGCCAAGGCCGTCGCCGACGGGCTCCCAAAACCACAAAAACATCCGACGGCTTAAGTTACTGGGTACGGGAGGATTTGGGCGACGGGCATTTTAAGAGGCCGTCGCCGACGGGCACCCACCCCGTCGCCGACGGGCTGTCTAGCCCACTTCTCCGTTTTGCTTTGTTTTGCACTTCCATATGATCCGTAACGCATCCCGGTGTGTCGTTTTTCGACCCGATGATTCGTAAAGCTTTTTATGAGCATATATGTATGCACATATGTAGATAAGCAAGTATGTATGTTTGTATGTATTTGTATACGTATGTAGAAGTTATGTAAGTGTGTATGTAGGTAAGTATGAGCGTATGCATGTATGCAAAGATGTAGGAAGGGTATGTATGTAAGTAGTGGGTATGTAGGTATGTATAACGATATGTATGAGTGTATGTACGTATGTATAGTTGTAGGAAGGGTATGTACGGATGTAGATGTGTATGTGTGCATGTATAAGAATATGTATGATCGTATGCCTGTATGTAAAGCTGTAGGAAGGGTATGTAAGTATGTAGTTGTGTACGTAGATATGTATAAAGGTATGTATGAGTGTATGCACGTAAGTAGATGTATATGTATGTATGTATGTAAGTACGTATGTGTGTATGATTAAGACACATTGAGGATTAACGCTATTAACGGTGTACCTTGAGAATGATAAGTAATGCAGGTACATTCATGAAGCCTCACCAGTAAATGGATACGCAGATGAAATGCTTGAAGTTTATTAAAGAACGAAATGTGAAGTGTACGCGAATGATCTTATTTATACATTGTGTGTTTAATGTTTGAATGTATGTGGTGAGTGCAGGTTGTACGGATCACAGGCGATTATCAAGGGATAGAGATCGAAGATCGAGTCACTACAGAGATTGTACGGGGACGTTGAATGTAAATTGTAATAAACATAAGCTATGTTTTTATTTAGTAATTAAGAGGATGACGGATTTAAGAATAAAAGCTATGTTAAAGTTAAAGTTTAAATAAGTTGAGGTATTTTAATGAAAGAATTTTTATGGTACGTGTTTCCGCTGCGACTATTGGTCATGTACGATTTAGGGTGTAACAAGTTGGTATCAGAGCCCTGGTTTGAGGGAATCAAGTACGAGAAGGTAAGTACTTGAACTCAAACTTGTGTGCTCTTGAGATAGGAAGTCCGTACAATCTAAGACTCGATCAAGATCCAAAGGTAAAGGCTAATGAAAGTATGTACTTTTGTATACGTATAAAGAGACTGACGGTTTTGTATGTGCAAGGTAAGCATAAAGGTTGGAAGAGGATGAACCGTGAATGCGGTATAGGATGAATACTAAGGCAGACAAAGAGGTAATAAGATAAATAGGCAAATGAGCCCAGGTACGTAAATGTAATATGTGGATATATGTAATGGAAAAGTTCATTCAGGGAAGGAAAATTTTAAGATGAAAGATAATGATAGTATTGTAATGAAGTAATGGAAGCAATACACGCGCCGAAGCCTAAGTCTACGGACATAAGGTGACAATTACATGAAGGCACGAAACTACTATGTGGATTGTGTACCTGGCCAGTACACGAGAAACGTATGACGTTCGTGAGGTCATGATAATTGTTACAGGTATGCTCGGTAGAGTTGGGTAGCAGGCGGGCGTGAGGGTGAAATGGGAAGTAAGACTCTCGGGAAATTGAGAGTACCATGTAAGTATGAGAAACATGCCTGATAAAAATGAAGAATGTTGAATCCGTAAGAAGGTACGGATCAACAAGGTATGAATGATATCTATGAATAAAATGTTTGAATCCACGAGATGGATTCAAGGAATGAAATGTATGTAAGGTATGTTTGAATCCGTGAGACGGATTCAAGGATGAAAGGCATGTATGATATGTTTGAATCCGTGAGACGGATTCAAGGATGAAAGGCATGTATGATATGTTTGAATCCGTGAGACGGATTCAAGGATGAAAGGAATGTATGATATGTTTGAATCCGTAAGACGGATTCAAGGATGAAAGGCATGTATGATATGTTTGAATCCGTGAGACGGATTCAAGGATGAAAGGCATGTATGATATGTTTGAATCCGTGAGACGGATTCAAGGATGAAAGGCATGTATGATATGTTTGAATCCGTGAGACGGATTCAAGGATGAAAGGCATGTATGATATGTTTGAATCCGTGAGACGGATTCAAGGATGAAAGGCATGAATAAAATGTTTGAATCCGCGAGAAGGATTCAAAACGCTGAAGTAATGAAAGGCATGAATGTAATGTTTGAATCCGTAAAGCGGATTCAATGAATGAAAAAGCATGAATAGAAGGAAGTACAAGTGTGTACTTCAGTTGGCGAAATGAATAATAGAATGAAAGGATTGCATGTAAGAAATAGAATATGTGGTATGTTATTGCAGTCACGTAAGAAATTGTAGAAAAGTTATAGGTGGGTAATCACCTAGTGTAATGAATGTTTGAATGACATAGACTAACCGCTGATGTTGTTAATGATAATGTTAGAACTATTGATGTAATGAAACCAATCGTATTGGTGCAAGGACGTGCACGAGCAGAAGCTCGTTATGTGAATGAATGAAACCTGGCCTGTACGGCTAGTACGCGAGGAGAAGATGAATCGATCTGGGTTGCAGATCGTGGTTTGGGAAATGAAAATGAGGTTAGTAAGAATATTTAACTCATGATTGGATAGGTATGAACTAGTATGACACCTGTATATGTGTAAGATAAGTAATGCAGGAAGTGAAAGCAGTAGTAATGTGTAATGAACGGAATGATTCAAAGATAAAATAAAGGTATGCAAGGTATACGTAGCTGTAGAAAATGTAGAATGAGGTTAATGCTAGAATTAAGCACGTAAGCGTGATTATGAAATAATAGTTTTGTTGTGATAACTATTAGGGTTCTGTTGGAAAATTCATATTTTTTTGTAAGTCGTTTACTATTCTTAAAAATGAATCTTGACTCATATGAAAACGCCACCTAAAACTCCTATTATCATATATGTTGGGTTGAGTGAAAATACCAATAACTCATGTGCGGGTAGCCGATCATATATTATATATTTCCTTCTTTTGGGTTGTGAGGTCCCTTCATCTTCAAATATAATTTGAATGACTTTCTAAACCACTGAATTATTAGATTGGGTCCCTCGTCAGACGATGATTAGACTAAAAGAAGTTTTTCAAGCGAAGATTATGACAATGAAGTTGATTGATGTGGGGTAAAATACACATATTTGTCCTGTGTAAATTGTATAGTTTTTGTATAAGTATTATTTGTTTTTATTTAGTTTTACTATTATATTACATTATTTTGTGTTGGACCAGGTCCTGGTGCAAATGGAGCGAAAAAGATTAATAATTTAATAACCAGCCAGTTGGGCAGAGTGGGGCGCCAGTGACCGAAATAAAATTGTTGAGCCGATATCAATATCTATATTTTATAAGTTAGAGGGCTGCTACAATATAATTTGATCGAGAGAAAGGGTTAGACCCACATCAAAATATAATTTTATAATTTAAGTCCATTGGTGTTGGACCGTATGAAGTTTGGGCTGCTAAGGCTACATCAATATTATTATTAAGGGCTGTGGATGAATGCAAAAATAAAAAGTCATATTCTAATGTTTTCTACATACACGGCAGGGAATAGAAAAGAAAAAAATAAGGTGCTGTCAATAATGTTTTGAAAAGGCTGCATATATTATTGAGGTGGAGGATACATTCATTTGAACTGTGGCCCGCCAAAAGACAATCACAAGAAACATGGGCCGAAAAAAAGGTGTCAGCCCATCACTTACATGATTTTCGTGATAGTGGGCTTTGACACAATTATCTTATAACATGTAGAACCCTAGGAATCTTATTTAAGTGGGGACGAATTGACATCAGAGGAAACGCGACATCAGACGCACGATCAGAATAGACTTACGAATTTGAGTTCTTGGAGACTTTCAGAGGTTGATTGAAGATCATTGGAGTGCTAGGAAGCTGAGAATCATTCGGGTACACTTTGGGAGCGTTCGGGAGTGAAGATTACGGGTTTAATCATTCTATTCTTTCGTTTTCGTTCGTTTTAATTTGTAACTCGATGAATTCAGAATATATGTTGATTATGATTATGTTTCTGATTATGTTTAGCGGCTAAGTACTTTATACTACCTAGGCATGACAATGGTTTAATAAAGATTGGATTTTTATTCGGTTTTAATGTGGTTTATGGGTTTTCTTGTATTGTAAACGATTATGGAATTTTAACTTGGTGTATATGCATACTTGATATTGTTTGATCGTTGTTTATTGCTTCGTATAATCCTTGGTGACGGTCTTTATCACATAACAGGGTTGTGCTAGGGTTTTAGATTTAGGTGAGTGTCTATATCACGTAATAAATCACTAATCCTTTAAGGCGAAAATCTAGTAAGTAACCTTAGAAGTAATATCAGTAATCTCATAAAATCATGTGTTCTACTAATCTTGTCGCTGTAAGGCTCGAGGTTGTTAATAGGTCTTGGTTTGGTATATAGCTAGGTTTAGGTTTTGTGAGAAATCGGTCTAGTTCCCTAACCATTCTCTTGTCTATTAAACCAAGTTGAAACCCATAGTTGCCTTAGACTTTCGCGCTGTAAGGTAGATTGTCACATTAAGGCACTTTCAAGAAGTTAGAGGACTGTAAGGAAATCTAACAACCGGTAATTGTAACAGCCTAGGTAGTGCCACAAGAATCGCCTCGAGAAGGGTTGGGGGGCTTAGTTGGTGTCTTAATAGGTTTAGCATCTAAAGATCCCGGTTCCATACCACATTACCTTCGAATAGAAATCCATTCCGAGTTAAGCTTGCGTCTAGCCTAGGTAGTCTTCATCGCCACTGGTGAAAGTCTTCGTCCGAGTTCGTGTTTAGTTAATCTAGCTAATCTAGTTTAATCGTTTTTTGCATTCTTTAGGATTTTTAGAACCCCCCCCCCCCCCCCCCAATCAATAAACATTTAGTTAAGTCGTGTCAGTCCTAGTCTAAATAGAGTCTTAGCGTAATCCTTAGAGTCTCGTGGGTTCGATACTCGGACTTACTGTAGCTATACTGCATTGATCGGTACACTTGCCGGTTGTGTGGTTTAGTTTTGGATCGAGTCTAAGTTTATAAATTTAAAGCTTAGAGTGTCTAGATTTAGGGTAATTTTAGTTGTTTTTAATTAACCACTTCGTGCACATCAATGATGAACTTGAGGCGTGCATTTTTTAGAGAATAATAAAATTGAGAGTGAAAAAATGTGTGTATGAAGAAATAGGTTGGATAAGTTGTGTGTCATAGGTTTAATTTATATAGTTTTTTGGAAAATATATATATTTTCTTTATTTAGAGAATAATAAAATGGAGAGTGAAAAAAGTGTTTGTATGGAGAAATAAGTAGGATAGGTTGTGTATCATAGGTTTAATTTATTTGGTTTTTTGGAAAATATATATACTTTCTTTAAGAAAAAACTAGCCGTTCAACGGCTAGTTAAACAACCAATATCGTGGCGCCACGTCATCACCTTCAACCCCCATGCCCATGAGAAATCCAACGCTGCCTTCACCACGCCACCTCCACGCCGGCTCAAGGGGCGGTCTGCCGGCGTTGGGGAAGCCCCACGCCCCTTCCTCACGCCGCACACCGTCTAATGCTAGAGAACATGATAATTGGAAATGATAGGACGGTCAAACGAGCATTATTAGGTTTTTTCTTTCTTTTCTGGGGTAATAATACGTTTAGTGGGTGTTACTAGATCACGTTAGTCAACCCAGTACAATATTGCAAGCAAAGTAAGGATTCGTTGGGCTTCTTTTTGTGTAGAACAACGAAGGCTTTATTGGGCTTTTTATGAGGACAACGGGTAAACTTTATATGGATTCTTTTTATTCTGTCGAGCTAATGAGCTCGCTCGTATAGCAAGCTTCGCTTAGCTCAAATTTATATACAAGCTGTTTTGTAGCGAGTATTTCCGAACTCTTTTCCAGCGAGCTTTTAGCAACAAACTATTTGAACAACCTCATCAGAAAAAGAAAAAAAAAACTGAAAGATTAATAAAAAACTGAAAGATTAATAATATTTAAAGGTATGGAAATGTTATCACTCATATCTTAATTTGTTGAGACATTTGTGAAAACTCAAGGTGTAATTTAGACATAAATGTAGGTTATAATACTCTATATATAATAGCATGAACGCATGCCATTATAGTTAATGGGCATCTCGACTGGTAGATGTGAAAAGATTTGAATATTTATATGGTACGACCATAAGATGCCATAAAATCATGACCCTTGGGTGTGAGTAGGATTTTAGTGGATGATATGATGTTGGTACCATTTGCAAGCCACGTGGATAGACGAGTGAACAAACAGTGCACAAAGTACAAGCAGGAGAAGCATGAATATATACATATATATGATGGTAAAACAGGAAAGAAAAGTAGTTGAAAAACCCTAAAAAATGTAAACATAAGTGGATAGATTGAAAGGACACATGAGGAGGGGAAACACATGCATGCCCTTTATTTGTGTAAGGCTGTAAACAGAGAGATCAAGTCTTATTATTAAGTGCATGGTAGTTGTATGTTATAATTAATGGAATTTAACACCATCCCATTAAACTTCCGGGCCCCTGCTTCTTTTTTTGCTCCGATTTAAACAATTCAACAACAAAATATCCAATATATATGCATATACACTGAGTGACATATACACACACAAACATATTCCTACACATATATTGAGAGAGAATTCGCAATTTGCTAAAGAGCTATGAAGTTAAACACTGAGTTTTGAGTAAACGTGTTGACCGGTTTAAAAACATGTCTAAACAGGTTCAAGTTAGATAACGAGTTTAACTAATCATATTAAATGGGTTAACACACCTACATGACACGTTTAAGACTATTAATTATCAAAGTGAAGTACTCACACACACATATACGATGGTTCTACAAAGAATACATTTTTTTACGAGAACACAGAAAGAACAAAATAAATTAATCAGTTTTTTTAATTTTACAAAAAGTTTAAAATATAAAAAAATGAAAGTACATTGTTTATTCATCTCTTTTAAAATTGTAAAAAAAAATATACAAACGAAATTCTTATATATTGAACCTATGCATGTGTAAATATATTTCATATATATATATGTATATAACTTTAAAAATTAAAAAGAAAACACATGAAAAAATTAGTTTAATAGCTTTTATGTACGTAATATTTTACATGTAAAAAATAAAAGTTTCCAAAAATATGAATTATTGATAGAAAAACTAAACGATATATGGTTTGTCTATTTTTGCTATCACAAAGTTTTAAATTCCTCTCTAACACTAGCAACTATCTTTGTGTTCATGTTTAATTAGTGTGTTAAATGTATCGTGTAAAACACTAAAACATCGTGTAAAACATTAAAATATGATCCATTTAACACAACACCACACATTTTTGTTGGCTTGATATATGTGTGCAGGTGCTCACACGCACATAGACATGCCTAATAGATAATCAACTTAGAGAAACTTGAAAAGCTCATACATGACATATCGTATGGTATGTATTACACAATGAATATTAACATATGTTTATACGGTTCTTGTGACACTATATTTTAAGATGGTTATGTACTTAACGACTATTTTATGAGTTCTATAAGTGAATTTCAACTAAAGCATTAGCCATGCCTAAAGTAGGAGAACTCAGAAGTCACAACACAATATCTCCTCTAAACAACTTGTAAAAAAAACTGAATAGATTCAGATAACAAGTTCAATAAATACAAGAGATAAATAACTTCTCATAAATAAGCAAACTATTTAACGAAAACGATAGATTTATTATCACACATAATCCGTTAAGAGGCTATATATATAATTATATACAACTACACACATCAGTCCTTCAAAATCTTTATCAAGCAAGATAAACAACATATTCTGAATAATTGTCAATCTATAGAAATTATATACACTAACCGATACAATCAAGCATATGATCGACATGATACTAGCTAGAAACTCGAAGCTCTAGTTTGTTCTAGAGCTTTCTTTTGTTGTGCAACGGGTTTGAACCGGTTGGAACTCGTCGCTTCTCGGACTGGAGACCTGTGGAAGTGGGAGGCATGGTCGTGGACGATGGGTGCAATGGGCGGCCGGAAAACAATGCCGGCGGCAGGGCGTTGAATTGTGAATATTCGGTTGTAGTGGAAGCAAAGAGGATGATGAAGAGGAGAGAGAGAATGATGTGAAAACGTATCATGGTTTTGGAGAATTTAGAAAGAAAGATGTGGGCAAAGTTAAAGACCAAAGATAGAAAGGTAGGGTGTGGTGAAATGGCCACTTCTATACATTCGATTTGTAGGTTGCCACACTAGCTTTTTACCCTTTTTGAAAATAGGTAGCAAGTTTTTAAAAGTTTAATTAAATAAATATGTACTTGAACTAAAAGTTTTATTTGCTTATGCTTTAAGCGAGGGCGATAACTTGTTATTAAAACTAACTTGTAGGTTTAGTTTTAAGGTTTTAGTTGTTGGTAATCTAAAGTTTATGCAAATCATTCGCTTTACGTAGTGGTGCGGGCGGATTCAGAAACTTTTAATAGGGGGCGAAAATTGGTTAGGCTAAAACGCATGAATCAAAAAAACAAGTAAAATTAAAATAAAGTCGGTATCTGTGTGTAGACATATATAACTTAAATAAGGTAAGTAAAATCTAAACAAGTGAAACAAAAATAAGCTCAATAACATATATAAATAGCCTACCCAAAAATAAGATCAATAACATAAATCAATTGCTTTTAGCACCCCGTATTGTACGGCAGGATCTGCACTTGACCTTCAGTTATAACCATTAGGCTGGAGGGTGTGGGATGGAGCCCCTAGGGGCTTTATCAAGACACGTAAGCGCCACGTAGGATCCACGTCAGCCATAACGCCCCCTTTAATTTGCACGGTGTGGGATGGAGCCCCCTATTAATCAAAATTAAAAAAAAAAATTGATTGGTGCACACTCAAGTGGGCCCCACCTGAACAGCTCCTTCTTCTCGTTAACATGGTGGCGAGCTCATCTATAGCGCCCCTCTTGAATGGCTGGGTGTGGGGGTATAGCGCCGGCGGCGCTATAGCAGCTGAGGTGGCGGTGGTGGCGCCTCCCACACCCTCCGGCCTTATAAACATATCAATTTAAGACATAAACTAGCTATAAAATTAGTATAGACCATGTTAGAATTGAGCCATAATTTCTTTCCAGACAAGTTATGATCATAGCAAAAGTTGCATTGAATTTGAAAAGGTTTGAGATTTTTTTGTAACCTTTTCTTTTTTGAAAAAAAATCTTGACATCCATTTTATAACCTTTTCTTTTTTGAAAAATTAAATTTTTTTCATCCAAGAGCGTGGGCTCAATCCGGCCCATTATTGAATCAATATGTAGTTAATTCTGTTCAATTTAGAAAATTTTATGATGAAACCTAGTTTAGTAAAAACGGAAATGGTAATTAGATTAAAATAAATGTACGCACCAAAATTTTCAAGTAATTTATTTATCCATAATCTCACATATATATAGTTTTCTTTTTTTTCTTTGAAAGTAGATATATATAGTTTTCTTATCATCAGAATTCCCAACTCATTCCGACCCACAAGAGACGTCTCAGGACAACTTCATAATTTGATAGCCAACAATATTTTATATTTAGTGTATAAAGTTGTAAAAGATGTATTATTTTAATACTAATCCAATTTTGTGAATAAAATGATATGACTTGTTTATGCATTATAAATGCACATTGGCCAATTCTAAAAAAAATCTTTTAAGCCAAAACTAGATTTTTTAATTTACCTGTGTCGTGCGTTGTGATGAAAACGTCGTGTTTACGACTTCGTTATACGTGTTAGATGATGACGTTTACGTGTGATGCACGCGCGTAGCGTGACGCATTTTTGACTTTATTACACGTGTTACGTTTACGACATTAACGTGGTTAGGCATAGATAAAAAAAAAAGTAGAATGTCTTGCACATTACAGTGTAAATTCGTAAAAGTAAATTAAATGAAATGTTGGAGAAGACGATATGTAAAGTTATTAAGTAGAAAACAAATGGGGCTAAAAGTTGTAAATTACCAAAAAATAGGAGTCAGCGTGTCACTTACCAAAAGAGTATTAAATCTCTAAAGTTATGGCTCACATGAAAAAGGCATGATCAGAACCACCGACGATGCATTTTAAGATATATGATCACAGTTTCATTTTACTCATTTGATTTTTTGATGAAATGTAATTCAAATCGTCCTTTTCTTAAGTAAATAAATTGAAATGATCACCTCTAGTTTAATATTACATGTAATGAACACAATTAAAGTTTACGGTTATGAATAACAATAATAATACTTGCAACATTTTTTTTTTATCTTATAATAATCTTTTATATTGAAATTAACCTCTCTATTCGCTAAAATAGAAAAAAAAAAATTTGCTCTCATCTCTATAAAAATCTGTTATGAGCGAAATTTTACAGGATAGGTTTGTTTGTTTTTATAATTGTTATTAAATATTGTAATTTATAACATTTATGGTAAGAATTAATCGTAAATAATGATAATAAAAGAAGAATACATACACACTTACTTAGTGGCGGACTTACACTGTTAGTAGGGGTAGCACGGGCTACCCTTCAACCCCGTGTTCGTAGTGTAAAAATACCACTTAACTCCATTTCCGTAGTGTAAAAATACCCCTCAACTTCGTTTCTGTTATATAAAGGATACCCCTGATCCTAAAAAAAAATTAGGATACCCCTAATTTTTTGGGCTAGTTCCGCCACTGCTGACTTACTAAAATCGTTTGAAATTATACGGGATTCAAAAATTGCACTTGATAAAGTCATTAAATAAACAAATAGCCAAATGCCGACGCACTTGATTATATGGTTGAAACCGAACAAAATGGTGGTTATAGACTTGAAGGCTTGAAGCAACGCGTACATCAAATCGGTATTTAAATGGGGTATATTTGACTTTGTCACAGGAAGTGGTTTGATTCTTACATTTTCTTTTTCTCACTTTTTCCCCATATTTATACCCCGATTTCAAAGAAAACGGATTGTAATGATGGATTGGGCCCAATTTTTAATTTGGAGTCTTACTAAAGTAGTAAACAATTTGTATTTGTCTCTGTCAAAAAAATATGCATTGAGTAAAGAAATAGATCCTGATTTTTAGGTAAATAATGAGGGACATCATAATAACTAGTTTTGTTGATAAAAGGGCCTCTATTGGACATGACATGAAAGTGTGAAACCATGTTTAGCTTATAGAGTATGGTTTTGTTTTAGCAAGTGGGTTTATTACCCGATCAGAAACCTTAATTTATAACTCTAAGATTATCTCTTTCTCGAGATCTACTTTTTACGATATCCTTCTCTACTAAAGTTTTTTTTCGAAATATATATTTCATTCACAACACCTAGCCAAGAGACCTAGGCAGCAAAAACACAAGACACCAAAGCTTAGGGGCTGTTTGGTAGCCTCTTAATGATCATTCAGATCCTACCTCTTAATGGTTTAAAACCTCTGAATGAATAAGAGGTAACCTCAAGTTTGAATGGTTAAGAGGTAACCTCTGAATGGTAAATCATCACATGTCACATTCTTCTACCTTCTCATTGGTAAAATTCTTAATGGTTCCATTAAGAGGTAGCCTCTTAATGACCATTCAGAGGCTACCAAACAGCCCATTACATGACATCGAATTTACACCAGTTTGTCCACGTAATGGACTGAAACCTGGATCTAGTTTTAAACCAAAGAAAACCTAATGTTTTTATACTATTCTTGATGTCTTCGACCTTCTAATCTTTATTTGAAAACAGTTTCTTACATCTAGCTTTCCATATGCACCAGCACCCAATGATCATTATGTCGTGCACCGCGTCACCGACATAATTGTGAAACTCCCAAAGATCCCTAGGAAAATCCGGAGAGATGTAGGCTCATAAGGAACGCCTGATCTCAAATACGTACTATCACTACAATTTTGGAACATTGGTTATGTTGGAAATTTATGAATAATAATTATATTTATGTTTAACATAATTATTATTTAATTATTAGCTAAGATGAATGAGAGATCTAAGCTCTAAGTTTGTGTGGTGGAACTTTAATGTTGTGGGAAATTGTGGTTGTCCAACATCGGTAGAGAGATAAATCTTTTGTTGATTTATAAGTGGAATTCTCTATAGGAATGTATTCCTATGTGACAAATCACACCTAGTGGTAGCTAGGAGGGTGCGAAGCCCGACGCACCCGCAAAGCACCCTACCTGTCAAGTTCTCATAATCCATTATGTCATTGAATTTGAGGCTTTATTTTTATTGAATTTTGTATCTAATTGCTTTGTTCTTTCTACAGAGAAAAGGCAAAACTCGTATGGTTCATAGCACACCACACACTGCATCCAACGAATTTCCAGACTTTGCATCCTTGCGCACTCTTGTTTTAGGTAGTCTTTCAGGTGCAAGGCTAACCTGGTAGTACAACCTACTTAGGCTGTTGTACATTGGGAAACAGATGGGTTCACCTGAGTGACCCGAAATATGTTTTAAGGGAAACGTCTTGAATATGCCCCAGCCACCCTTGTTTTATTTTATGCTGCTTAGTTTACTTTCCCGTAATCAATTTGGTTCTTTCTTGTAACCAGGAAGGCTGCTGAGATAGATGTAAAACATCACCAGGAAGGATAGCTTGTATCCCCAAGAAGTAAGATAAAATGGGGTTATTCCCTATAAATCAATTTGTAATGAAAACTTGGGTTTTATCCCAATATAATTATTTATATAAAATGTGGTGTTTTACTCTGATAAAATATTTCCTAACTACGGTCCTGATGTAATTTCCGCTGCCAAATTGATAAACACCGATACCACCGACACTGAGTTCGCGGCCGCCAGTTCCCGAGACAGTTAGGGGTGGGGGTTGCGACAGAAGGTGGTATCAGAGCTAAGCCACTGATTCAGCCACAGAAAGTGTTCTGCTGACACCAAAATATTATTCAAAGTGTTAGGAAATAAATTATGAAACTACGTGCATATTTGTATTTTATTGTTGTGTGTTATTTGACTATTTGTTAGTTTACAGTATGAGCGACCAAGGACCATCCGACGCGTACCGTCAGTTGTCCGGTTCGCCTAGAAGCGAAGGTGCCTCTTCACAGCCTCCCCTCTCAGGGTATTCTGCTGATGATGAAGAAAGAATATTCGTGTTTAAGGCTCAGTCTGAAGAGCCATTCCCTCCTAAAATGAGATGATTGTTCAGTAGGGGAGCACATGAGCGTAGGAAACGAATGAAAAATCTACAAGAACAGAGAGCCCTAGCAGCTGCTAAAATAGAAACGGATGCCCATACCCAAGACATGCTCAATAGGGGTATAGCCAACATCCATATCTTAGCAACCACAACAGCTGACCCTAACCTGGAGCAACTAATAGCACCCCAACCATTACAGCCATTGGAAATGGAAATAGAAAACAACCCAGAAAATCAAGTTGAAATGCATGATTTTAACCCGGAGGAGATACCTAGGGTACCAGCACCTAATCCCTTAGATCCGGATTATGACCCGTGGTGGGACGACAATAGGGACTATGTGCAACGTTACCCCATACCAGAAAACATACCCATGCCGAATCTAGGAGCTTACCCAGGTTTGGACCCTCTAGATCCCTATTACGATAACGATGTATACATTAGGGAAATCTTAGAGAATCCTTACCCGTACCAGGAACCCGCACCTCAATTCCCAAACCCGATACCCGCACCTGCACCCCCAATGAGTGCAGAAAATGTGCAAGAGCTCCGAACTTTCGGAGAAGAAATTTTAGAAAGTAGCGAGAGAATAAGACAGGTAGGAGAGCGTCTCGTCTGGAAGTACGACAAGCGCAATATGGATTTCTGGATGAATCCATACCCGTGAAGGTGATGGTGGAGGTAGTAGTAATAATAATAATAATATAATAATAATATATGATATGTGTGAAAAAAAACTACGGATGCCTACTACTAGTAGTGTAAATTTTATTTCAGTTGTATTGTAATTTTAATTTCTAGTTCTGGCTTGTACTATATGCATATTATATAAAAATAGAGTAAGTCGCAATGATCGACGCTTTTGACCAAAATGTGTGTCATGTGATTGGCTATATTAAATATTATTTTGTGATATTAATACGTGGTAAATGTTTAAAATTCAGATGGACAACGAAGTGAACCAGGAAAATCTAAACAATGAAAACCTGAATGACAATAACCCGAATAATGAGAATCCAAACAACAATAACAATGGAAATCAAGTGGATAATAGTGCCATCCAACACATAGTGGCACAAGGAATTATAGATGCAATGCCATTTATTATTCAAACTGTTAAGAAAGCTGATAATAAAAGCAAGCATAGCAGTAAGCGACCAACTGAACCTGAACACAGCGTAAACAATGGACCTGTACTTCAAGCGCCCATTCCCAAAAGAAGAAGAACCATGCCCTATGGTTGTTCTTACAAGGAATTCTGGTCCTGCAAACCTGTAGAATTCTCGGGCAATGAAGGACCCATTGCAGCTCTACGCTGGATAGAAAAGACTGAGACAGTCTTAAAAATAAGCAAATGTGCAAAAGAAGATAAGATAATGTTTGCTTCCAATCTGTTTAAGAACTCAGCCTTAGAATGGTGGAACACAATCCTCCAGTCTAGGGGAAGTGATAGGATTTACAATATGTAATGGGAAGAATTTAAAAAATGGTGGAAAGGAAATTATGCCCTCCCAATGAAAAAGAACAGATAGCAAATAAATTTTTAAACCTTAGAATGACTGGAGTGGATAGTAAGGGGTACACTACTACTACATTCTTTGAATATGCTAGAATTGTGTCAACCCTTGCATCACCTGAACCAGTATTAATCTTCTGTTACATCTGGGGATTAATCGGGGAGATTAGGCATGTAGTCAAGGCAGCTAGACCTCAAACCATAGAAGAAGCTGTAGAACTAGCAAACACCTTGACAGATGAATTAGTGCGTACACGGGAAGATGATCAAAGGAAAAACCTAGCTCAAAGGCTTACCCAAGAATTTCATTCTGGAAATTCCAACCGTAGGAACATAGGTTCTACCTCTGCACCTTATTGCAAGTATTGCAAAAGGAAACATTCTGGAAGATGCTCCATATATTGCAATTTCTGCAAAATATCAAGACACAAGGAAGGAGACTGCAGGAAGAAAGCTAACAACATGATATGCTACAACTGCGGAGAACAAGGTCATATCAAGCCAAACTGTCCGAAATTAACTCCAGCTACGAACAACAAGAACACTAAAAATGCTAGAGCATTTGTTCTGACGGCAGATGAAGCCAAGTGATTCCAGACGTGATAGCCGGTACGTTTTTAGTTAATGATATTTTTGCTAAAGTATTATTTGACTCTGGTGCGAACCAAAGTTTTATTAATACTTCGTTTTGCAAACTTCTTAATCAATCATTAACTAAAGTCCCACAAGAATGTCTGGTAGAGACAGCAAATGGGGAAACCGTAAGGATTTCTAAAATCTTGCAGGGAGCAAGAATAGAACTTTAAATCAAAAGTTTATTGCAAACCTTTACCCAATGAATCTGGCAGGATTCGATGTCGTTTTAGGAATGGATTGGTTAATAGCCAATAAAGCCAGTATTTTATGTGATCAAAAGTCGACTCAAGTAAATTCACCAAAGGGTGAAAAGATCACAATTAAAGGAGATAAGCCATCTAGATCCACAAAATTCATCTCTGTGATGAAAACAGCAAGTTGTATAAGAAAAGGATCTATAGTGTATTTGATTTCTATAATCACTAACACTAAAGGAAAAGAACTAAAAGACATTCTAGTAGTGTCTCAGTTTTCAGATGTATTCCCAGAAGAATTACCAGGACTACCGCCAGACAGATAAGTTGAATTCAGAATCCACATGCTACCAGGGACAGCACCAATTGCCAAAGCACCTTACCGTTTGGCACCCGCAGAAATGCAGGAACTGAAGAAACAGTTAGACGAATTGTTAGAAAAAGGATTCATACAGCCAAGTTCATCGCCATGGGGAGCGCCAATTCTATTCGTCAAAAAGAAGGACGGATCAATGCGTATGTGCATTGACTACCGTGAGTTGAACAAGGTCACGATTAAGAATCAGTATCCATTACCAAGAATCGATGATCTGTTCGATCAATTGCAAGGAGCTCGATTTTTCTCTAAAATCGATTTACGATCAAGATATCATCAATTAAAGGTACAGGAAGAGAACATTCCTAAGACCGCTTTTAGAACATGGTACGGCCATTATGAATTTACCGTCATGCCATTTGGTCTAACCAATGCCCCAGCTGCATTTGTGGACATGGTGAACCAAATATGTAAGCCATATTTGGATAAATTCATAATTGTTTTTATAGATGATATTCACATTTACTCTAAGAGTAAAGAGGAACATGCACAGCATTTGCATGCATTTCTAAGTTTATTAAGAAATGAAAAACTTTATGCTAAGTTTTAGAAGTGTGAATTCTGGTTAGAACAGGTACAGTTTCTTGGACACTTAGTCGATCATGAAGGAATTCATGTAGATCCCACCAAGATCGAAGTGATTACGAAATGGAAAGCCCCTGAGTCACCAACCGAGGTTAGAAGTTTCTTAGGATTGGCCGGTTATTATAGAAGGTTTATTCGAGATTTTTCTAGAATAGCCATTCCCTTAACTAAGCTAACCTGCAAATCCATTAAGTTTGAATGGGGACCAAAACAAGAAGAAGCATTTAGAATTCTTAAGCAAAGATTAACCCACGCACCCATACTAGTGTTACCAGAAGGAACTGAAGACTTTGTAGTCTATTGTGACGCTTTTAAGTTAGGTTATGGATGTGTGTTGATGCAACGCCAAAAGGTTATAGCTTATGCATCCAGAAAACTTAAGAATCATGAAGAGAATTATTCAACCCATGATTTAGAATTAGGAGCCATAATTTTTGCCCTGAAAATTTGGAGACATTACCTTTACGGTAGTAAGTTTACCATTTTCACTGATCTTAATAAGAGTTTAAGGTATGTTTTCGGGCAAATGGAGTTAAATATGAGACAAAGACGCTGGATGGAGATACTTAGTGATTATGATTGTAATATCCAGTATCATGCAGGAAAAGCCAACGTAGTGGCTGATGCTTTAAGTCGGAAGTATCATGAAAAACAAAAAAGGGTATGTTCTCTTAAATTAAATCTACAAGTAGATTTAAATGAACAGATTAGAAAAGCACAAGAATCGGTAATCAATGATGACACTGAAAAGTTAAAAGGGATGATTAAGGAACTAGAACAAGGAACAGATGGAATTTTGAGATTCCATAAGAAAAGAATATGGATACCTAAATTAGGAAACCTACGCCACCGTATATTAGAAGAAGCCCATAAGTCTAAGTATACAATGCATCCTGGAAATGATAAAATGTATCAGGACTTAAGAAAGAATTTTTGGTGGATAGGAATGAAAAAGGATATAGCAGCTTATGTTTCCAAATGTTTAACCTGTTCACAAGTTAAAGCTGAACATCAGAAACCCTCAGGTTTGTTGCAGCAGTTAGAAATGCCAGTGTGGAAATAGGAATTGATAACAATGGATTTTGTTACTAAATTACCCAAAACAAGGAAAGGTAATTGATTTCGGAGGTAATTGGGACGATCACTTACCATTGATAGAATTTTCTTGTAATAACAGTTACCACACAAGTATCAACGTTGCACCATTCGAAGCACTTTATGGACGAAAGTGCCGAACCCCAGTCTGTTGGGCAGAAATTGGAGAAAAGCAACTATCTGGACTTGAGATAGTGCAAGAAACAACCGACAAAATCATTCAAGTCAAGGAACGACTGAAAGCAGCGCGTGATCGACAGAAGAGTTATGCAGATAACAGACGCAAGCCATTGGAGTTTCAGGTAGGAGACAAAGTATTGTTGAAAGTCTCTCCTCAGAAAGGAGTTGTACGATTCATCAAGAGGGGAAAGCTAAGTCCCAGGTATGTTGGACCTTTTGAGATTATTAGAAGAATAGGACATGTAGCCTATCAACTGCAACTGCCAGAGGAAATGGCAGGAATACATGATGTATTTCATGTATCTAATCTCAAGAAATGCTTAGCCGATGAATCACTGATGGTACCTCTTAAGGACATAGAGGTAAATGAACAGTTAAGGTTTGTAGAGAGGCCTCTACAAATTGAAGACAGGAAAGTTAAGAACCTCAAGCACAAGAGATTAGTTCTGGTCAAAGTAAAATGGGACTCCAAAAGAGGACCAGAATACACATGGGAACTTGAATCAGAAATGCAAAGGAAATATCCACACATGTTCCAGTAGATCTCGAGGACGAGCTCTAAAACAAGGTAGGGAGGATATAACAACCCTCCAAAATTTTTTGACACCCTAAAAATATTTAAAATATCCCAATATGTCCTAAAATACACCCCATACGCGAAAACAGAGCCCGAATACCCTTAATATTATTAAAATTAATTAAAAACAAGAAAAATGGGGTTCTCGCGGGGCGCGTAGCCTTTGGTTACTGCCTACGCGGGCCGCGACAGCAAGAGATCAGGTCGAAACCCTAGGGCGCCACGTGTCGAGATGCGTGTGGAGTCTATGTTCCGAATCAACAACCCTAGGGCCTACCCTAGGGAGCCTCGCGGGCCGCGTAGCCCTTCGCTACATCTTACGCGGGCCGCGTAAAACCTGAAATCAGCCCCTATAAATTGGGAGCTCGGGTCTTCAAACGAATTCGCTCACACACTCTTTCTCTCTCGAATTTCTAAAAGATTTAACATAATTCTCGGGTATAATACCCCTAAATAACGAAGTTCTGCTCCGTTGTAAGTATCATAACCCCTGGAAACGTATTAGATACTCTGCCCGATTGATCTAGGGTTCCGTAACGGCTGTCGTGGTTCTGCCCGACGTAGTCGTTGGAATGCCGTCTCGGGGAGGGTATTACTAATGTTAAAATGGGTTATTATACTAACGCGTGTGCATTTTTGTGAATTATAGATAATCACCAGGAAACCCTTACAGAAAACCTAAGACAGCAATGTGAGTAATCTCCTATTTGTAAACTGTTTTTACAAAACCTTAAATATTTTACAATGTGATTAAGCAGTGATTGAGTCTTTGTAGTCTTCAATTACTGCCGGTATGTTGGGGTTTTGTATACAAAATGTGGAACACGTTACCATTAGACAGAGAGTTAGCCAATGTGTAATATGACCCACCAGTCAGGATTGACAGTACTGAATGAGTAATTGTGTAGACATAAATATTGTAATCGCTCTCAATACTGTAAATGATAAAACTCTTCTTGATTAAACTGGGATTCACTCACCAGTATTTTCCCACTGACAAAATGTTTTTAAACGCGTTTCAGGTAACAAAATGTAAAAGCCAACTAGAAGCCAGCTGGACAGCACTGAAGGCTTGGAAAAAGTGGCTATAAAAGTTACCTAAATAAAAGAAGATGTTTTATTTCAATAAAATGGGGTTATTCCCTATAAATCAATTTGTAATGAAAACTTGGGTTTTATCCCAATATAATTATTTATATAAAATGTGGTGTTTTACTCTGATAAAATATTTCCTAACTACGGTCCTGATGTAATTTCTACTGCCAAATTGATAAACACCGATACCACCGACACTGAGTTCGCGGCCGCCCGTTCCTGGGACAGATAGGGGGCGGGGGTAGCGACACTGTTCGAGGCCACAAAGGGCCTTCCACAGTAGACAAACATGATGCGGTCTGGAGGAGTCAACAAAACCGGGAGGCTGAGACATATACACAGTCGAAGACATAGTTTCAAGAAGAAAGACAATGTTGACATCAATCTCTCTGATGGGCCAACCACGAGTGAAAGCAATAAATAACACAAGCCGAATAATGGTGAGTTTGACCACGGGACTAAAAGTCTCACTATAGCCAATACCCTCAGTCTAATAAAAGCCCTAGGCCACGAGACGGGCTTTGTATCTGCTAACACCATCAGGATTATGCTTAACCCTATAGACCCACTTGCAGCCAACAATGTTAGCATCAATGGATGTGGAAACTAAAACCCTGGTCTTGTTTTTCACTAAACAAACCATTGCTGAGCCTATCGAAAGGTAGAAGGCTCAGTAGTAGAAACAGGAGAAGCCTGAATAAGAGCATAATCAGGAAACTGCCTAGGCTGTAAAATACGGCCACGAGAACGTGACCATAGGATGAACATAAGTAGAAAAAGGACGAGGAGGAATAAAGCAACAGAAAAACAGAGGAAAATGAGAAACGAAAAAAAACAGAGCAAGCGGAAGAATGGAGACGAAGATCGGAAAAGGAAGAACACAACTAGAATGTTCACCGGAAAATGACGTAAAAGTTGACGGAATGATAACAGATCACCGGAGACGGTGCTCTAATACCATCAGGAAGTGTATCAAAGAGGAATCTCATACCAATCTCAAGTGAATAACGAGTACAATCATCTCTATATATGAAGGAGATGTAACTGACTCGTAACTAACTAACTACCATAACATAAATAGCCTAGCAACTATATATACAAAGGCTATATATATACATGCATATAGGACACCAATAAAGGTGATTCCAAAACACCAACTTAAATCGAACACAAATTATCACTCTCAAAGGCATATAATAATTAAAAAAACATAACTTCTAAGGAATGGATACTGGGTGCTTCCTAAGTTTCAATAGTCCCTAGCAAAAATTATGTAAATCAAGGAGCCCTCAAAACTAAAGGTTTGATAGAAAGCGTAAACCTTTTAGAAGATACAATTATGATTAGTCGCTTAACATGTTTCACTCTTTAACATTTTTTGGTCACAACTACATCTGGTTCCAACGTTAAACGTTTTGGTTAACCAATCTCTACAACTATAGATTCGATCAAACTTAGAAAAAAAACAACTCACAGAACTCTCATGGCCTAAACAGAATATTTGCATTTTTTTTCCTAAAATGTTTTAGGTAATGAGGCCAACGCCCATCACCACTACAACAACGATCATCTGCAACAGCTAAAACTGTCGCAAATCTAGCATGTAAAACTAATTTATCACGGTTTTGGGCGTGAGAAAAGATGCCGTCACTTATTACAATTTGCAACAAAAATAAATGGCGACGGATATTTACGAGTTAGAGACGATTTTGCAACACACCAATCTTGCGACATGTTTTCTAAGGGACCATGAGATGTTTTTGCTACCGAATAGTTCTCTGTAGAAGTTTGCAATGGAATTTTGGTACAAATTCCACTATAGGATTTTAACGTTTGTTACGGTTTTTTTAGCTATGGAACTTCGTCGCAGATAGGTCACTAAAATTTATGCAGACGTTTAAAGAATGAATTTTTTTTTTCTATATACAAATATATCTGAAAATCACATATAAGTGTCCAAACACATATAAAATAAAAATTCTTCAAATTCACAACTTTATTCAGTTCTTCAACATATTATCTAAAATTGCTACTTATAATTTAAAAGTTGTAAGATGTATAGATACTTCTTGATTATATCCTCAAATAGATCAGAAGCTCATGGTGGCCTAAGTTCAATTTAAACATATCAGAAGCCCATCAGTGAAATCCAAGAAGCTGTTGGTTGGTGACAGAATGGGGTTTCGTTTGATTACCTTAGCAGCCGGTGAGGAGTAGCGAATCTAGTTTTTGGTGGTGAATTGCATCAGGGCTGTTCCTGAGAATTCGAGGACCCTCAGGGATCTTGTGCTAGTAAAAAAAATGAGCCCCGAAAATATATAACTTTATATATAAATAAATCAGAAAAGTGAGCTCCTCAATATAAACTTATATATATTGATATTGATGAGTCAAAACAAAATTCAGTTATGGGCTAAGTGGACCCATTCAATTGTTAGAAAAGTCAAACTATCTCATTTTTTGGTTTTCTATTGAGATTATACTTTGAGTGGGCCCATTAACTTCAAAACGTGTTCCAAACATTGGGCCAGTTTAGTACATGTTAGGCCCAAAAGTCAGCCCCTCTTACACATCTCTCGTTCGGCCATGTGAGCGTTCAACCATCAACATTTTAGCTTTATTGGGTCTGTATATATTATATATGTATAAATGAACGTTTTGGGCTCCCAAAAAATTTGGGCCATGTGCGACTGGCACACCCTGCACTGTAAACGAGTTGGGCCGAGCCCAGGATCGACTAGGCTCGAGCTCGGCTCGTTATGGTTTTTTGAAGTTTGAGCTCGGCTCGGTTCGAGCCTACTTCTTTCTTTGAGCTCGAGCTCGGCTCGCAAGTAAAACCCAAAGCTCGAGCTCGGCTTGAACTATTTTGAGAACAACTTTAAACGAGCTAAAAGCTCGGCTCGAGCTCGTTTCAACATCGCTTATACGAGCCAAAGCTCGGCTAATCAATGTTATCATCATTATTATTATTATTATTATTATTATTATTATATTATATATAAAAAAACTAAAATTTTGTTTGGGCTCGTTTAGGCTCACGGGCCTAAATGAACTTTGTATTTCAGGCTCGATAACAAAACGAGTTCTATTTCAGGCTCGGGCTCGGGCTCGTTAGGGCTCGGCTCGTTCGAGCTTTTAACCAAACCGATCACAAGTAGCTCTCGAACCTCTAGACTTGTTTACACACTGTTGGTCGGGCCTGAATTGCACAAGTTGTTGGTTAAAAGTAGACGGTGGTGGGTTGTGAGTTGCTGATGCGCCACAAATTATATTTAGAGTAAGTTACTGTTTTAGTCCTTTGTTTAGTCAATATAATCATTGATTCCGATAGTTCAAATTAGAGTTTTGTAGTCACTATAGTTTCAATTTTGTGTCAATTAACTTCAACCCACTAACTTCATCAATTTTTTGTTAACTTTTTTCATGAAAAAACAAAAATGCCCCTAATATACATGACTCATGAGGACCATTTATGTTAGCTAAGTCTGATATGAGTTCCATCAATTTGAGTTTTTCTTTTGAACCTTAAGCTTGCTGACCCATTTCTCGATATGAGTTCGATCAACTTTGTGTTTAGTGTTTACTAGAATGGTGTTTTGCAAGCTTGCTGACCCATAGATATGAGTTTCGTCGATTTTGTGCTTACTCAAGTGGTATTGTGCAACGATGCTTGGTTGGAATCGCCGCCCTTCCCCCCAAACCAACTGCAAAGGGTAGTCAACACCAACATGAAGCATTTTTATATACACATCTGTTTATTGGAATCGATTAAGAAATAGTGATTGGAACCGATTGGAATGATCGCCCTTGCACCCAAATCGTTTGCCTCTGACGAAATTGTTTCAGAAATTGATAACGATGAACAACGATGGGCGTTTGTTGCGATACAGTGGAGTTAACCAAACATGATCGTCAGGGGCGGATCTAGGGGTGTTTTGTGGGTTCCCAGGTATCTCTTCGGTTTGGAAAAAAATGAAAAAAAAAATTAGCGGAAACCTTATAAGATTTGGAAAAAAATTAGTGAGAATCCACCAAAAGAAACATGATAAAAAAATTGTTGGATCCGCCACTGATGATCGTAGGATAGTGCTATTTGGATTTGGTTGAAAGCAAACATTTTAATAGTGATGGTGTTTATTTATTGTATTGCTCACAACAACAACCGCACATGGATGGATCTTTCTAAACACTTGTAGCTCTTTTCATTTTTTTGCATGGAGTATAGGAGAGTCAACACTAACATCAAGCATTTTATGTATATGTGTTTAGCATTGTTTACATATATCTAGTTATAATTTTGATATGTAATATATATTATTTATAAATTTTTGTTATAATTTATATATAACAATAGTTATTATAAAAATTTATTTAAAACATTAAATAAAAATTGTATAAATTAAAGCCCATTTAGGCTCGCGAGCCGGCTCAAGGTTTACATGTGATAGTGAAACCAAGGTCAAGCTTGTTTATAAAATGAGGCTCAATAAAAGCCTAAGCTCGTTTAGGCTCGATTTGAGTTTTAGCGAGCCCATCTCGAGTAGTTCACGAAACGAAACAACTTGACTCGTTTACATCCCTAGAAAGGAGCTAGAGCAACATGATACAGTTAGTTATAATGTTCTTGCGGATATCCTTGAGTCATTGAACGGTGCCATCTATGTGGATATAGAATTCTCAATGGATGATACCTGGAAGGTAACATCTTGCTTTGATTTCAAAATGTGGATCATATATACATGATTTGGTGCAAAAATATGCCTAACTTGTTGTGGATTATAGGTTGTGAATCGTTTGTTACGCCCCTTGGTCACTCCAGAAAACTTGATGAAGCATCCGGTGGTAACGTTCTATGAAGCGTGCCAGAAAGTCGGACTGAAACCACATGCCAAAGATCTGTGGAACAAAACTGGGCAAATAGAGATCTACATAAACAATGAGTTGATCGGAAGAGGGAAATACAAGTTTAAGAAGATGGTAGCTATGCACCGAGCCGTCGATGATGCATACAGTAATTTTTTTGAAAAGACTGGTAACAAAGATAGTTATACCGGGGATTAATCAATATGTCATAAACCCCAAGTAGCACTGTCTTTGTATCATATTTACTTTTTTCCTTTGTAAGTTACAAAGGAGAATGCTCATCTATTTTGGAGCCAACAGTGTAATATTTGCATGCTCGTTCTCTATTTTGTTTCTTGAGCACCAGTCGTGTCTTGAACCAATTTTACAAATCTTATTGTCTTAACATTTGACTTACCATAAGTTCAAACTCAATGTTTCTGGTTAACTTGTATACTTTCTTCTTTATCAATGATTGTTTTGCGTATATATCACACACAAATTACACTTGAAAAATAAAAACTGCAAAAATATCCTTAAAACCCTGTTAAAATCTGACTTTGATAAATCAAGTTAATTTTTATCAAATGGCTACGTTTTATATAACAAATCAAGTTAATTTTTTTTCTATCTCAAATTGAATTTTATCAATTTAAAAAGTTTAAAATATTTTATAATTTTCTTTTTAGTTTGAATTTTATTTATCAATTTATAGCGCATTTACAATACTAGGAAGCTTTGCCTCCTTAAACACAAACTAACATATCTTGTTTGTAGTATAAAATATTTATAGAAGAAAATCCCAGTTACAAATATAATAAGAAAAACCCAATTACAAATATATTGCTAATATCAAACACTACCATTAAGAACTTTGATTATTGAGTTAAAAAGTTTTTAGAATCTTCTTATCCTGTTTTATTTTATATACATACAAATAGCATGGAAGGGGAATAGTGTCAAGTAGCTATTTGACATTTCTCCATTGATCAAACCAAATTACGATTTTGCCTCGTTTAAATTTAGAGTTTTGTCATTGGTTTTGTTTTTTCCTCCTCCTGGCCAAATTTCAATTTTGCCTCCGGTTCAAATTTACAGTTTTGCCAATGCTTTTGTTTTTTTACCTATCAAATTACGATTTTGTCCCATTGTAAAATTACAGCAATGCCATCGTTTTAGTGCTATGGTAGTTTTTTTTTTTTTTTTTTTTTTTTGGCAAAACTACGGTAGTGTTCTGTTTTAATTAGTTGATTCGGTATAATTTTTATTCATGTCAGGCGGCTGCCTGGCACACATTCATATTTCCTGAAAAAATACAATTTTGTCTTAGTTAAAATTGTAGTTTTTCTATCGTTTTAGTTTTTTTAGCAAAACTATGGTGACGTTTTTTTTAATTGGTTGACTCGATTTAATTTTTTTTTTTTTTTTTGAGATCATGTTATGAGTCGTATGTACAGATAACCGAAACACAAATGTACATGCTATAAGAGAGAAATATTCGACTTAGTGTCCCGCAACACTGGCCGGACAGAATCTAGTTTGTTCTATACGTGGTTAGAAGAAGACAAAGTTAAAGAAAATAGGGCAAATAGCGAAAATGGCCACGACTTGGTCAACTTTTCCATATTAGCCATGTCAAACGTCTTGGGGAGACGTTTGAAACATCTGCAAACGTCTTGGCGTCTCACCAACCAAAAGCTGCCACGTGTCCGACAGAAGGTCAGACGTCTTAACGTCTTGGCTGGACGGCTTGAGACGTTTCGTTATGGCTGGCCATTTATCCAGACGGCTTGAGACGTTTCCGGATGGCTTGAGCCATTTAACTGTATTTAGCCGGCTACATCGGCTCTAGCCGGATAAGACGTTTTGTTGTACTTATTGAAGACGCTTTGTACGATTTTAAGACGTTTTGTACGAATTTAAGACGTTTTATTAGCAATTTAAGACGTTTTTTATATTTTTTTTTTATTTTAACACGTTTGTTGCAATTATTTATATGGAACCCTTATTTAAGATTCAAAAAGTTTGTTTGTTTTTAGTAAATATCTCACAACATGATGGTGAGGTTTGTTGTTTATACTGGGGGGGAAGTGGGATGTCATTAACGGAAACATTGAGTATGTTACTGATGGCGATTCAAGGAGACGTGGTTTAGAAGTTGAAACATATCATTCATATAATAGTTTTGTAAACTATGTTTCTAACATGTGTGATATTCCAAACATTACACGGTTGTCATACCGGATGTCTACGTTTAGTGATCCGATCGATATAATTAATGATCGAGATGTTAGATTTTTATTTGATTTGGCGATGCAGAATCCTTTTGAATTATATAAATTATATGTTATTCAAGAGTCTGATGTTGGTTCCTCTGGTTTTTCTTCTTTAAACAACTTCAAAGCTCCAGATCTAAGTATTTCAGTAAAAGAAAGTGTTGATGTTTTAAACGATGAGTGTCCTATTTTAGAAAATAATTTTGAAAAATCATCCACGTCTAACAACGAATCAGGTTCTTTATCTATAGTGTTTGAGGCCGGTCATATATTCAATAACAAAGAAGAGATGAAGCTTGAGTTGGGAAAGAAATGTTTGTTAGAGCATTTCGAGTTTAAAGTTGATAGATCATCTAAGACACAGTATGAAGTTTCATGCATGGGTGATGGTTGTGAATGGCGATTTAAGGCAAATGCTATTCCTTGTGGTAGTTTATGGTTTGTTAAACATATGAACGATAGACACACCTGTTCGAAGACGCAAACAAACCCACATTTCCGTCAGGCTAACCCAAAGGTTTTGGGTCACTTTTTAAAGGAACAACTAAAAGACAGTGGTAGGATATATCGAGTGAAAGAGATTGTCAAAGATTTTAGAGAAAGGTTCGAGGTTGAGATGACAAACCTTCAAGCTTGGCGTGGTAAAAGCTATGCACTTGAACTTCTACAAGGAACAACCCGAGACTCTTTTGCCGAACTACCAATATACTGTTACAATTTGAAGCTTGCAAATCCTGGAAGCGTTACTCACATCTTGGTTGATGAGCAGAGTCGTTTTGAAATGGTTTTTGTTGCTTTAGGTGTTGCGGTAATTTACACATTTTCTTTTGTACTTGCTCTTATTTTTTTTAAAGTAACATGGGTTTTGCTCTTATTTCTTTTTCATTAATTTTCAGATTCGTAGTTTTATGATTAATCTAAGACCTGTCGTTATCATTGACGCGGCACACCTAGAGGGTGAATTTAAAGGGACGTTGTTTTTAGCAGTGGGCATGGATGGAAATAATCAGATTTTACCACTTGCTTATGGCATTGGAAAATCAGAGGATGGTGAATCTTGGACATGGTTTCTCTCAAAGCTTAGAGACTGTGTTGGTGAAATAGCAGATATGGCGATCATTTCGGATAGGGCGAATTCTATACATGTAGGTGTTAGAAACGTGTTTCCACGTGTGTACCACGGGTTGTGTTGTCGTCATTTAATGATGAATTTACGTTTGCCGTCGTCTAAAAAAAAGAGTACGAGGCACTATGGTGGAAGACATGTAAATCTTATCGGATGTCTGACTTTAACGAGTCATTCAATGCTTTGTGTCTTGCTGTTCCTAGAATACGTCAGGTTTTAACAAATATTGGGTTTGGTAGATGGGCAAGAGCTCATTGTCCCGGCAATCGATACCACTATATGACATCTAATAGTGCGGAGTCTATTAACTCTTTGTCTAGATTCTCGCGTAAGATGCCGATAACGCAACTTATCGAATTCTTCCGCGAGTCTGTACAAAAATGGTTTTATGACCGTCGACTGCAGGGCATGCAGGAGAGCCATTCACTAACTCAGTGGGCACAGAAGAAAATTTTAAAGAAAATTCAAGGGTCTAGAACCTGGACTGTTGCAGGCATCCGGGTAAACAGTTTTGTTGTTGAAGACGGTGGGAAAAGGGGTGTAGTTGATTTTTTGAATCGTTCGTGCAGCTGCCGTGTCTGGCAAGTTTCTGGTCTACCTTGTGGGTATGTGATTGCTGTTTCAAGATTTTTGGGTGAAGCTGACTGCAGTCATTATGCATTCTCGTGTTATTCAAACGAAGTATACAAAAAAACGTATGAAGAATCGATTAATCCTCTGCCTCATAGGTCTGAATGGGTGATACCAGAAGACCTTGGCAGTGTATTACCCCCGCATATTACAAAACGTCAATCTGGCCGTCCAAAAGAAAACACCCGAATCTTGTCTCGTGGGGAAGAACCTGTTCCGGTATATTGTTCGCGGTGTCGAACATACGGACATGTTCGTGACGTTTGTTTAGATCCAATGAAATCACAGATTCGTTCACAGAAATCATCAGGCAAAGGAAAAGGAAAAGGGAAAGAGACAGAAACCCAGAGTCCAAAGGATGACATTTTTCCATCTTATAATTTAGCAGATTTTTAATAATAGCTTAGTTTTTTTATGTTTTATTTAGGAAAATCATGTAACAAATTCTGTAACCGCAATAGTAATTAGTACTTTTAATTTATATATGAATTAAATTTTACAATGCGTACGTCCAGCCATCAAAAATTAATTGGTGTGTAGCGGCCGGCGTAGAGTTCATCAGCCATGTAGCGTCTATATCTGACACAAGCATCCTGCATGTTTACTTCGTTCCATGTTAATGAACGGTTGTTAACTAGATTTTCCAATAGCATACATATGATAACACCTGAGTTTCGACCAATATGAGCTCCGTGGTCAGGCCATACAACATCCCCGCAATACTCTAAGGCTTCTACACGATCTTTCCCTGATTGTTGCCAGTATGATATACGTCCCAGAAACCATACGAATGGAGATTCAAATTCTAAAAGAATTTGATGTATTTTCCTGTGTATGCAAAATCCTTCTCCGCAATTACTTAGGTTACAGTTATCGGGAAAATAAGCATATATTTTAAGCGAACGCATATTTATTTTTAGAAGTAACCAGTGGTTTTCGTTGTGCGCTACGGGCATGTAAATCTGCAAAAATTTGAAACGTAAATAAGCCCAAGAGAAGGTATTATTTTAAGGGAATTTTTTTTAAAGTTACAAAAAAATTCTTTTGTACCGTATCAACGTCCCAAAAGGGAGGAAAAAATTCTTTTGAACCGTCTCCATATCCGTAGGCCTCTCTATTTTGTTCTATTATCATTTTAAAAAAAGTAGGCGGGACAACTGTCCACCGATAATCATTTGACGGCATCGCCCTTAAGCGTCTGTGAAGCTCCCGTTGATACATAAGCGTGTCAAACCCTGAGACGTCTTAAATCTTGAAACGTCTTAAAAGGTGCTGAAACGTCTCTGCATGAATGGCACGTGTCCGAAACGTCTCTGCATGCTGAAACGTCTCTGTATTGACGAAAATTGTCATTTATTGATAAAAAAAATTTTAATAAAAAGCAATGGGAATCCAATAACAATTTTTCACTTTAAGTATAGTATTTGAGTACGTTTCTGGAGCACGCAAAAATGTCTGAAACAAATAAAAATGATGTATACTGCTCTCAACCAGTAAACAAATCATCATCTTGGATTCTCAAAAAATGGAGAACTAACAAGGGTGAAAGTTCTTCTGAAGTTCCACAACGAGATGATTCAGAACAAAGGCACTTTATACACAATCGACAAAGTTTTCACCTCCACCGGGCTGGTACATGGGCAATTCCAGACGACGAAAGTGAGAACTGGTCAAAAGACGTGGAAACATTCTACAGAAATGGGGATGCGCCGTTCTGTTATTCAGCAGTTTTCACAAGATCAATAGAGTTGGACAAAAAATTTTGGGGGACTCTATTAGGTTTTCGCTGTGGCGGCTACCTAACCTCAACAGTTAATTATTCTTCCTAATATTTTTATTATTTCTACAATTTTTTCCCCGTTATTAATTAATTTTAAATTACAACTTATACAGCATATTGAAGGATGGGTGGGAAGGCTAATGGCTTGGAGGAATAGAAAGATTCAAAGGGATCCGTTGTTAAACTTGCGGTGGACAATTCTTCCACCACAATTTTATGAAATGTTGTTAGATTCTACTCCTAAAACCGTTGTTAAATATGCCAATGGCAAATTACACCCATTTCCTTCTTTCTTCGAAGTGGATTACGTCTTATTTCCGTTACCGTTAGAAAATAACGAATGGCTCCTAACTCGACTAGAGTTATCGTCACAGGAGTTGGTGTATTACCCGTGCGAAGATGTTTGTGTCGGCAATAAATACAGAAACGTTATTCTCCCCCGTTTGACGAAGGTTAAAGTTTACTTAGGAGCATTACTAGTGCATTTGCAATATTGGAAAAAAAAAACGGGAAAACCAGAAAAATGTATCTGTGCCGAGCTCAATGACAACTAAGTGGTATCTAACACAACAATCGCAGGGAATGAAGCAATCTACCTGTGTATGCTTATGGAGCATCTGGTTACGGATAAACCAATAAATATAACTGGAGACATTTGTAAAACATTTTTGTCGTACAGACAATTTATTGCAGAAAAACTGTATTTTTGGCGGTGTTTACCCCGTCCAAATGTTGTCTAGTTTATGCAATAAAATACTTGTTTTTAATTTATTTTATTAATTTGATTAATAGTGATCAATGAACCCACTATAAAATGGCATATAGGCATTCTTGCCATTTAACCACATCCAATCAAAATTTTACCTCAAACTTGAAATTTGTTAACAAAATCATGGATTATTCTTGGACCGACGAAGAAGACATTGCTATTGCCGTCTCCTACGCTGCCGCTCATGATGAAGACACTTACTCAGTTTCCGATCCCGCGTTCTGGAGTCAAGTTATGAACTATTTCTGCATTCACGTGCAACAAACGACCCGTAGCGCGAATGACCTCAACACTCGGTGTGCTTTCCTACGCTTCAAATGTAGCCATTTTTTAGGAAGGTACAAGAACATTAAAAAAAAGGATCGGCACAATAACCTGCCTGAAGAAGAGGTGATTGAAGAAGCCCTGCTAGACTACGCAATAATTTATGACGAGGATTTTGAACACATTTCAGTGTTTGAAACCTTGAAAAATTATATTTAGCTAGCATTTTAGGATTTTATTTTTATCTTTATCTTGTATCGTTTTTTATCTTTTATTAAAGTTATGTTGTATCGTTTTAAAAGAAGACCACCCTTTTTAGACAGTTTGGCCAATTTTGATTTACACAGTTAGTAAATTTTGGTTCAAACATTGGCATTTTTGGTCCAGTTGCAAATTCCTTCATAACAAGTGCTTACAAACACTAAATATGATAGCAATTCAATACATACTAATTCCACAAATACAACAATATTGCAATTGCAATTAAAAAGCTTAGCACATATAGTTTCTTCGACTTCGTCTTTGTGTCAAATCTCATTGCTTTCAAGTTATTGTTCTCTTCTCTTAATAACATATTGTGTAATTCAAGGTTCTTTATCTTCAGGTCTTTAAACGTCACTGGAGTTGAGGTGCCGTATGAACGTTCAACGAACATATTATCAACATCTTCTTTCCACAAGAAGAATTTGCAATCACCTCTCTACAAAAACACAACAACTATAAAGAAATTGCAATTGACTATCTACAAAACACCAAATTGAACTTACAGGCCAGTGAGAACACCCATAAAATTCTTCACCATGTCTTTCACTTTTAAGTCCAGCTACTCGAAGAACCGCAAGAATATCGTGATGACAGTACACATTTCCATCCAAATCGACCTTGAAGAGTTTAGGTCTTCGAATTAGACCAGAGGTAGAAGACGAGGACATGTTGAATCAATGTTACAAATTGATTGTCACAACGGGCCAGTTCTTTTATAACCCCCCAGCTTTTTCAGATTTTTAAGTTTTTTATATATTTTTTTTAAATAATATAGTTTAATATAAGGAGTATATAAATATAATTTAACTTCAAATTATAACAGCTCCGGACGGAGGATAAACTGGTTAGGACGTTTGGGTTACACACGTGTTGCGCGGGTTCGAATCTCACAAACGGCCGGTTCTTTAAAGAAGACCCCGTTTTTTTAAATTTTCAAGTTTTTGAAATTTCAATTTCAGTTAATATAAGGAGTATAGAAATATAATTTAAGTTCAAATTATAACAGCTCCGGCCGGAGGATAAACTGGTTAGGACGTTTGGGTTACACACGTGTTGCGCGGGTTCCAATCTCACAAACGGCCGGTTCTTTAAAGAAGACCCCGTTTTTTTAAATTTTTAAGTTTTTGAAATATCAATTTCAGTTAATATAAGGAGTATAGAAATATAATTTAAGTTCAAATTATAATAGCTCCGGCCGGAGGATAAACTGGTTAGGACGTTTGGGTTACACACGTGTTGCGCGGGTTCGAATCTCACAAACGGCCGGTTCTTTAAAGAAGACCCCGTTTTTTTAAATTTTTAAGTTTTTGAAATATCAATTTCAGTCACTGGAGTATAACTTCAAGAAATTGACCAAATGAACCCTGAACTTTATAAAAGAAAATATATAAAACAAATAATCGGTTTTAACAAAAGAAATATTAGTTAAGGTTCAACTTTTAAATAGTTAAGTTTATTTAAACCGTTTTAAATCCCAACCCCGTTAAAGAAAATATAAAACATTATAGTAAAAAAAAGCAAATGCATGCTAAACATTAAATTTAAAAAACAAATATATACAAAAGAAAAAAAAGAATACATTCAAAAAAAAAAACCAACATCTAAATCCAAACCCTAATCGTTTCCCACTGCGAGACATGTTCGAAATCATGTCCTTCATCGTGGCGGAAGTTGATGAGGGCAACCGCCTTGATGTCGTCCTCGCTAAGGCCCTCGGATGAATTCTCCACAGACTTGTAGTAACTCTCGAACTTCTTACATTCCAACCGTATAACACGAAATCTTGAAGATAAGGCATCAACGCTACGGCCGTGGTCCGGACCACGGAGTTGTGCAAAATATTGTTGCACCCGAACCCATAGACCCCTCTGCCCTCGACGAGGAGGATTGATATACACCTCCTCCCAAGCCTCCACCAATGCTATCTCCTCAACTTCCGTCCACGAGTTAGCAGCCATGTGTGGTTGTGTGTTTCTGGGTGTAGAAGAAAGATGAACAAAGAAACTGGAATAACTAGAACGGCGTGTGTGTTTATGTGTGTTTAGTATTAGGGGTATATATAGTTGGTAAATTGCCTGTTGAAACACCTTAACAGGTTGAAACGTCTTAACATGTAGGTTGTTATAACGTCTTTAAACATTCAATTATACTGGATTGAGCAAGAATTAAAAAGTAAACAAATTTATAACTTTATTATCATTGAATACAAAGTACATAAAAAACATAACACTGTTACAAATATAATCATTTGAACTAGAATACACTAAACCGCTACTTCCATAAATTTAAAATGGGGTAGGAGATCCGGACTTTGATTCCGGAATTTGCATCGAAACACCTAGGAATAAATATGGGTCGTGAACTGGTAAGTTCCATCAACCCACATTTATTTTGGCCTAGGTGATATGTAATGGGTTGTTCGCATTTGGTTCTGCGGTTCTACGTCATCGGTGATGGTAGAGGATCTGGCAAACACATTGGTGAGAGCCCATTGTGTTAGACCAGCTCTCATCCACCACCCTAAAGGGGCAGAACCGTCATGACCCGAACAACCCGTTTTAACCCTTCACGTGTCCGTTGTAGATGAGTTCTTGAACCCGATCGACCCCGCATAGGACGTGAAAGGGGATATCCGATCTCATCCCATTAAAAGGGAGAAGATCTGTGTCCGTTGTAGATGACTTCTTAGACCCGTTGTAGATGACTTCTTAGAACCATTTGTTGAATCCGGGGGTCTGCCCATTTTTTGAAGTTGTGAACACCAATGTGCTAGAAAATATGGTGAACAAAAAACATTGTGTATAACAGGGTGGAAGTGGAAAATTGTGAACGACTTAAAAACAGGTTTCAAACGTCTTGAAAATCACTTTGAAAACCGGGAAACGTCTCAAACGTCTCATGGTTTGAATTAAACGACTGAAAAAGATCTTTGGAAAACGGGAACCGTCTCAAACGTCTTAAAAAGACCTTTGGAAAACGGGAAACGTCTTAAAAAGAGCTTTGGAAGACGAGAAACGTCTCAAACGTCTTAACCTTTTATTGAAACGTCTTAAAACTTTAAAAAAAAAAAGTAAAACATATTAAAAAAAATAAATAAATAATAGAAAATAAAATACCTACTAAACAATAAATTAAAAAAAGAAAATATTAACAAAAGGGTGTTCTTTAAAGAACCGGCCATTAGTAAGATTCGAACCCTCGCCACTCGTGATAACCCAAACATCTTAACCAGTTTATCCTCCGTCCGGAGCTGATATAATTTCAACTTATATTGTATTTATATACTCCTTCAGTTAAAGTATATTATTTTAAAACAAATATATTGAATTGAAAAACAACAAAATATGAAAAAGAGGTCTTCTTTATTTAAAACGTCTCAAGCGTCAAACGTCTCGGCCGTTTAATGAAACGTCTCAAACGTCTCAATAGTTTAAAATGTAATTGCTGACGTCTGAAGCCATGTTTAGGCGTCTCAAGCCGGCTTCAAACGTCTCAAGCCATGCAAAAGTATCAGCTTCTTGGCTCAACTATTAAAACGTCTCAACAAGCCGTCTAAAACGTCTCAGCCAAGACGTTAAGACGTCTGACCTGTATGGGACACGTGGCAGCTTTTGGTTGGTGAGACGCCAAGACGTTTGCAGATGTTTCAAACGTCTCCCCAAGACGTTTGACATGGCTAATATGGAAAAGTTGACCAAGTCGTGGCCATTTTCGCTATTTGCCCAAGAAAATATGACGATTTCGTGGTTAGAAGAAGACAAAGTTAAAGGAGATATGACTATTTCGTACAAGATTCCAACGAAAGAAAAAATCAAATGATAATCCTATCATCTAGGAATAGATAAGGATCATAGGGCTATCTGTCTGATATGGGACGTACTCCCAAGAAAACAAAAGTATTAAAAATATTTGAACAATTGAACCGAACGTACATGTGTATAAAAATGAATAATTCTATATATTCTTAAAACCCCTATGTCGGTGTTGTCCTTTCCTAATTTTTTTTTTCCTACCAAGTTTTGAGGGTTTTTTTTTTTTTTTTTTACGTTTTCGGCCCTTATGCTTTGTGTGTTGTTTCTTAAATACCAACCTCTTTTGCAACTTTTTAACTTTACGTTTTTACCCCTTGCATTAATTTTTTGTGGTTTTGTTTTTTTACGTATTTTTTTCCATCTCTTGTAATGTACATTTTCAGCCCTTATGCTTTGTGTGTTGTTTCTTAAATACCAAGTTCTTTTGCAATTTACAGTTTTCGTCAGCGTTTAAACTTTGCGTTTTTACCCCTTGCACTATTTTTTTTCTTTCTTTTTCCTTCATGTCGCTATAAATTTAAGTTGATTTATATTTCGACATATTTTTTTTTCTTTTCTCAGGTTTTAGCATTCACACTGACAACCTTTTTACTTTGTAAATACTTTTCTAATCGAGTTTACCGGTCGATGTAAGAAACGTGTCGACATACTTTTATATCGGATAAAAAATCGGGTCGCCCCGCCGTGAAGCGCGGGTGTAACACCCTAGTTGGTTTTAAAAAGTGAGATAAAAACATGAGGTCGTGTGTATATACATGAGTGTGCTTTAGGGGTGGATCCAAGGTTTTTGGAATTCGGTTTCGAAAAAATTAAAAAAACCGATAAGAATCGTGAAAATCTACTAAAAGAAATAATCTGGAAAAAAATCTTGAATTCGTCACGTTAATTGATAGTTATGTTTTTGAGCATGTAACATGAAACACAATACACTTTAAATATGTGATATGTGTACTCGGTTATTGTAAACACCGGGTCTAACCTTAAGAGTGTAACATCAAAAAAAAATTCTTATACAGCTCATACTTGTTAAAGTTATAACATCAAAGGACGATTGATCTCAAAAAGTCAATTTGGAGGAGAATAATTTAGTGATAATTATTTATTTTGTTTAGATAAAGATAGTTAGAATTTGATTTATATTAAAATAGTTTAATAGTTATCTTGTGGATTAAATTGTTAGCTTATATAAGGCATTGTAATGTAATTCTTAGTTTAATCGTAAGAGAAAGAGTCGAATAGATTGTTCAATCGTTGTGTTTTTCGTGTGATAATTGTTTGATAATTCAACAAGTGATATCAGAGCCTAGAGCCTAAACTATCCTAGGCTCGTTCGTTATTGCCTTTTCCACTTGTTTTGTGGATCGAACTTAACACAAAATATACACAAGTTCCATGTTATGGATGACAAAAATACCCAAGTCCCAAGGGTATATTCGAAACCCAAAGCATTCGGGACGGGTATACCTGATACCTTGACAGGTCTGGATAGGGAGAAAATATATTTCGTGTGTATGGGATTAGATGATACCCGACCCGATTATATACTCGTTTACCCGAAATATATACCCGAATGCTTTTAAGTTTTATATTATTTTGTCCTTAACTATCCTTTAGTAATGTTTCATTATTTTAGCTTCATTATTTAAAAAATAAACTTTTCATTTGAAACACATATTTTGATGACACTATTAATATAACAACCCTAAATAAACCGACACCCTCATAAATTTTCCGACACCCTAAAAATATTTAAAATATCCCAATATGTCATAAAATACACCCCATACGTGAAAACGGACCCCGAATACCTTAAATATTATTAAAAATAATTAAAAATTAATATTTTGGGTTTGTTGCAGGCCGCGTAAATCCCTTAGGGATCTTACGCGGGCCGCTAGAGATAAAAAACGCGGCGAACCCTCGTGCTGACACGTGTCCGACTCGTGTTGAACCTGCTAGCTGACCCGGATCACCTACGTTGTTGACCTTCTTTGACGCGGGCCGCGTAGCCCTATGGTTAACCTTTACGCGGGCCGCGTAAAAGTCAAAATCAAGCCCTATAAGTAGAGGGCATCGGATCTTCAGTCTGCTCGTTCATTTTCATTATCAATCTCGAATTTCTAAAGTGTAGGCATAATTCTCGGTTATAATACCCCCTAAATAAGGAAGTTCTGCTCCGTTGTAAGTATCATAACCCCTGGATACGTATTAGATACTCTGCCCGATTGATCTAGGGTTCCGTAACGGCTGTCGTGGTTCTGCCCGACGTAGTCGTTGGAATGCCGTCTCGGGGAGGGTATTACTAATGTTAAAATGGGTTATTATACTAACACGCGTGCATTTGTGTAATTTATAGACTATTCCCAAGAAATCCTTACAGAAAATCTAAGACAGCAATGTGAGTAATCCTCTTTTTGTGTAAGCCTTTTTGTGAGTAATCTCCTTTTTTGCAAATTGTTTTTACAAAACCTCACACAATTAATTATATATTAAGCAGTTATTAAGTATTTGTAAGGATACAATTATCGGTATGTTGGGGTTTTGTATACAAAATTTGTTACTGGAGGTGTAACATTTCCACAAGTCGGGTCTGACAGTACCGCGGGTGGTAATTGATATAACTTGGAAACAAATATAATTGCGAGACCGCCCTCAATACTGTACAATGGATTTTATTTAAACTTGATTAAACTGGGATTCACTCACCAGTATTTCCCACTGACACAATGTTTTTAAACGCGTTTCAGGTAACAAACTGTGAAAGCCAAATAGAAGTCAACTGGACAGCACTGAAGGCTTAGAAAAGTGGCAATAAAGTTACCTAAAAAGAAATAGATGTTTTTATTAAATAAAATAAGATTTATTCCTGTGAAAATATGTGTACTCAAAACTTGGGTTTTATCCCATGTGTTTAATATTATGAAATTGCGGTATTTTACTCTGATAAAATATTTCCTAACTACGGTCCTGATGAAAATTCCGCTGCCAAAATTAGACAATACGCGATACCACCGAAACTGGCTCGCGGCCGCCCGTTCCTGTATTTGCATAGGGATCGGGGGTTGCGACAATAGGTGGTATCAGAGCTAAGCCACTGATTCAGCCACAGAAGTGTTCTGCTGACACCAAAATTCAAATTGTTAGGAAATAAATTACGGGAATACGTGCATAATTGTATTTTCTTGTTATGTGTTATTTGATTATTTGTTAGTTTACAGTATGAGCAACCAAGGACCATCTGACGCGTACCGTCAATTGTCTGGTTCGCCTAGAAGCGAAGGTGCCTCTTCTCAGCCTGCCCTCTCAGGGTACTCTGCTCATACGGAAGAAGGAATATTCGTGTTTAAGGCTCAGTCCGAAGAGCCATTCCCCCAGAAAAAAGAGAGGATGGTTCAGTCGAGGGGCACATAAGCGTAGGAAGCGTATGAAAAAGTTACAAGACCAGAGAGCACTAGCAGCAGCTAAAAGAGAAACCGATGCCTATACTCAGGAAATGATTAATAAGGGTATAGCCAACATCCACATCCTAGTAACCACTGCAGCTGACCCTAACCTGGAACAAATGATAGCACCCCAACCACAACCACCAATTCCTGACCAACCGATGGAGATAGAAAACCCTGAAAATCAAGTAGAAATGCATGATTTTAACCCGGAGGAAATACCTAGGGTACCAGCACCTAACCCCTTAAACCCAAATTATGACCCGTGGTGAGATGACAATAGGGACTACGTGCAACGTTACCCAATACACGAAGATATACCCATGCCGAACCTAGGAACCTACCCAAGGTTAGATCCTCTAGATCCCTATTACGATAATGATGTATTCATTAGAGAGATTCTAGAAAATCCTTACCCATACCAGGCCCTTACACCTCCATACCAGGAACCCGCACCCCAGATTCCGAACCCAGTCCTAGAACCTGCACCCCCAATGAGTGCAGACAATGTACAAGAACTTATGACATTTGGTGAGAAAATTCTAGAGAGTAGTGAAAGAATGCGACAGGTGGGAGAGCGACTCGTCTGGAAGTACGACGAGCGCAATATGGATTTCTGGATGAATCCATATCCGTAGATGTGATGATGGAGACGGTAATAATAATAATAATAATAATAATAATAATAATAATAATAATAAAATATGTGTGTATGTGTATGAAAAATAAATTTACGGATGCCTATTACTAGTAGTGTAACTTTAAATTTCAGTCGGTATTGTAATTTTAATTTCAGTACTGGTGTGTAATAAAAATAGAGTAAGTCGCAATGATCGACGTTTTTGACCAAAATGTGTGTCATGTGATTGGCTATATTAAATATTATTTTGTGATATTAATACGTGGTAAATGTTTAAAATTCAGATGACCGACGAAGGAAATCAAGAAAATTTGAATAACGATAACCAGAGTAACATTAACTTGGTTAATGAGAATCCGAGCATCAATAACAATGGAAACCAAGTGGATAATAGTGCTATCCAACACATAGTGGAATAAGAAATCATAGATGCAATGCCCTTTATTATCCAAACTGTTAAGGACGCTGATAATAAAAGTAAACATAGCAGCAAGCGACCAATTGAACCAGAACACAGCGTAAACAATGGACCCGTACTTCAAGTGCCCATTCCCAAAAGAAGAAGAACCATGCCTTATGGTTGGTCTTACAAAGAATTCTGGTCCTGCAAACCAATAGAATTCTCGGGCAATGAAGGACCCATTGCAGCTCTACGCTGGATAGAAAAGACTGAGGCTGTTTTAAAAATAAGCAAGTGTGCTGAAGAAGACAAGATAATGTTTGCTTCTAATCTGTTTAAGAATTCAGCATTGGAATGGTGGAACACTATCCTCCAGTCTAGAGGAAGCGATAGGGTTTATAATATAGAATGGGAGGAATTTAAGAATATGGTAGAAAGGAAATTCTGCCCTCCCAATGAAAAGGAACAGATAGCGAATAAGTTTCTGAACCTTAGAATGATCGGGGTAGATAGTAAGGGTTAGACTACCACATTCTTCGAATATGCTAGAATAGTACCAACCCTTGCATCACCTGAACCGGTATTAATCTCCCATTACATCTGGGGATTAATTGGAGAGATTAGACATGTAGTCAAGGCAGCTAGACCCCAAACTATAGAAGAAGCTGTACAACTAGCAAATACCTTGACAGGTGAGTTAATTCGTACTAGAGAAGAAGACCAGAGGAGAAACCTAGCTCAAAGGCTTACCCAAGAGTTCCGTTCTAGGAATTCCAACCGTAGGAATATAGGTTCTACCTCTGCACCATACTGCAAGGCCTGCAAGAAAAAGCATTCAGGAAAATGCTCCACTCACTGCAATTTCTGCAAGGCACCAGGACACAAGGAAGAAGATTGTAGGAGAAAATCCAGTAATGGACTATGCTTCAACTGTGGAGAAAAAGGTCACATCAAGCCAAACTATCCAAAATTAGCTCCAGCTACAAACAACAAGAACACTAAAAATGCTAGAGCATTTGTTCTGACTGCATATGAAGCCAAAATGATTCCGGACGTAATAGCCGGTACGTTTTTAGTTAATGATCTTTTTGCTAAAGTATTATTTGACTCTGGTGCAAACCAAAGTTTTATTAATACTTCATTTTGCAAACTTCTTAATCAACCATTAACTAAACTCTCACAAGAATGTCTAGTCGAGACAGAAAATGGAGAAACGGTTAGGATTTCTGAAATCTTGCAGGGAGCAAGAATAGAATTTTTAAACCAAAAGTATATTGCAAATCTTTACCCAATGAATCTGGCAGGATTTGATATTGTATTAGGAATGGATTGGTTAATAACCAATAAAGCTAATATTTTATGTGATCAAAAGTCAATTCAAGTAAATTCACCAAAGGGTGAAAAGATCACAATTAAAGGTGATAAACCATCTAGATCCACTAAATTCATCTCTGTGATGAAAACTGCAAGCTATATAAGAAAAGGGTCTATAGTGTATTTGATTTCTATAATCACTAACACTAAAGGAAAAGAACTAAAAGACATCCCGGTAGTGTCTCAGTTTTCAGATGTATTTCCAGAAGAATTACCAGGATTACCGCCAGACAGAGAAGTCGAATTCAGAATCCATCTGCTACCCGGAACAGCACCAATTGCCAAAGCACCCTACGTTTGGCACCAACCGAAATGCAGGAACTAAAGAAACAGTTAGATGAGTTATTAGAGAAGGGATTCATACAGCCAAGCTTATCGCCCTGGGGAGCACCGATTTTATTCGTCAAAAAGAAGGACGGATCAATGCGTATGTGCATTGACTACCGTGAATTAAACAAGGTAACGATTAAGAATCGGTACCCATTACCAAAGATTGATGATCTGTTCGATCAACTTCAAGGAGCTCGATTTTTCTCTAAAATCGATTTAAGGTCAGGATATCATCAATTAAAGGTACAGGGAGAAGACATTCCTAAAACCGCCTTTCGAACAAGGTATGGTCATTATGAATTTACTGTCATGCCATTTGGTTTAACCAATGCCCCAGCCGCATTTATGGACATGATGAACCGAATATGTAAGCCATATTTGGATAAATTCATAATTGTTTTTATTGATTATATTCTCAACTATTCTAAAAGTAAAGATGATCATGCAAAGCATTTGCACGCACTTTTAAGTCTATTAAGAAAGGAAAAGCTTTACGCTAAATTTTCAAAGTGCGAGTTTTTGTTAGAGCAGGTACAGTTTCTTGGACACTTAGTTAATCATGAAGGAATTCATGTGGATCCAACAAAGATCGAGACGATTACCAAATGGAAAACCCCTGAGTCACCAACCGAGGTTAGAAGTTTCTTAGGATTGATCGGATATTATAGAAGATTTATTCGAGATTTTTCTAAGATAGCCATTCCTTTAACTAAGTTAACCTGTAAATCCATTAAGTTTGATTGGGGACCAAAGTAAGAAGAAGCCTTTAGAATTCTTAAGCAAAGATTAACCCATGCACCCATATTAGCTTTACCAGAAGGAACTGAAGATTTAATAGTTTATTGTAACGCTTCTAAATTAGGTTATGGATGTGTGTTGATGCAACGTCAAAAGGTTATAGCTTACACCTCTAGAAAACTTAAGAATCATGAAGAGAATTATTCAACCCATGATCTTAAATTAGGAGCAATAATTTTTGCTTTGAAAATTTGGAGACATTACCTTTATGGTAGTAAGTTTACCATATTTACTGATCATAAAAGTTTAAGGTATGTTTTCGGGCAAAAGGAGTTAAATATGAGACAAAGACGCTGGATGGAAATGCTTAGTGATTATGATTGTGATATCCAGTATCATGCAGGAAAGGCAAATGTAGTGGCAGATGCTTTAAGCCAAAAGTATCACGAAAAGCCAAAAAGGGTACGTTCTCTTAAATTAAATCTACAAGTAGATTTAAATGATCAGATAAGAGAAGCACAAAAATCAGTAATCAAGGAGGATACTGAAAAATTAAAAGGTATGATTAAGGAATTAGAACAAGGAACAGATGGAATTTGGAGATTCCATGAAAAGAGAATGTGGATACCTAAATTAAGAAACCTACGTCATCGTATATTAGAAGAAGCTCATAAGTCTAAGTATACGATGCATCCAGGAAGTGATAAGATGTACCAGGATTTAAGAAATAATTTCTGGTGGATAGGAATGAAAAAGGACATAGCAACCTATGTTTCTAAATGTTTAACTTGCTCAAAAGTTAAAGCTGAACACCAGAAACCCTCAGGTTTGTTACAACAGTTAGAAATGCCAGTGTGGAAATGGGAATTGATAACAATGGATTTTGTTACTAAATTACCTAAAACAAAGAAATGTAATGATACAATCTGGGAGATTGTAGATAGACTAACTAAGTCAGCTCACTTCCTACCAATGAAAGAAACTTTCAGTATGGAACAGCTAGCTAAACTATATGTAAATGAAATAGTTTCTTTACATGGAATACCTTTATCAATTGTTTCTGATAGGGATAGCCGTTTTACCTCTCATTTTTGGTCAAGTTTCCAAAAAGCAATGGGAACCAAGTTAAATCTAAGCACCGCTTATCATCCTCAAACGGACGGAAAAAGCGAAAGGACAATTCAGACGATGGAAGACATGCTTAGAGCTTGTGTAATTGATTTCGGAGGTAATTGGGACGATCACTTACTTTTAATAGAATTTTCTTACAATAATAGCTATCACACAAGTATCAATGCTGCACCATTCGAAGCACGTTATGGACGAAAGTGTCGAACCCCAGTCTGTTGGGCAGAAATTGGGGAAAAGCAACTATCTGGACCTGAGATAGTGCAAGAAACAACCGACAAGATTATTCAAGTCAAGAAACGACTGAAAGCAACACGTGATCGACAGAAGAGCTATGCTGATAACCGACGCAAACCATTGGAATTTCAAGTAGGAGATAAAGTATTGTTAAAAGTCTCTCATTGGAAAGGAGTGGTAAGATTCATCAAAAGAGGAAAGCTAAGTCCCAGGTATGTTGGACCTTTTGAGATTATTAGAAGAATAGGACCTGTAGCCTATCAGCTACAAATGCCAGAGAAAATGGCAGGAATACATGATGTGTTTCATGTATCTAATCTCAAGAAATGCCTAGTTGATGAATCACTTGTAGTGCCTCTTAAGGACGTAGAGGTAAATGAACAACTTAAGTTTATAGAAAGGCCTCTACAGATTGAAGACAGGAAAGTCAAGAATCTCAAACACAAGAGATTAGTTCTGGTCAAAGTGAAGTGGGATTCCAAAAGAGGACCTGAGTACACATGGGAGCTTGAATCGGAAATGCAAAGGAAATATCCACACTTATTCTAGTAGATCTCGAGGACGAGCTCTAAAATAAGGTGGGGAGGATATAACAACCCTAAATAAACCGACACCCTCATAAATTTTCCGACACCCTAAAAATATTTAAAATATCCCAATATGTCCTAAAATACACCCCATACGTGAAAACGGACCCCGAATACCTTAAATATTATTAAAAATAATTAAAAATTAATATTTTGGGTTTGTCACGGGCCGCGTAAATCCCTTAGGGATCTTACGCGGGCCGCTAGAGATCAAAAACACGGCGAACCCTCGTGCTGACACGTGTCCGACTCGTGTTGAACCTACTAGCTGACCCGAATCACCTACGCTGTTGACCTTCTTTGACGCGGGCCGCATAGCCCTTTGGTTAACCTTTACGCGGGCCGCGTAAAAGTCAAAATCAAGCCCTATAAGTAGAGGGCATCGGATCTTCAGTCTGCTCTTTCATTTTCATTCTCAATCTCGAATTTCTAAAGTGTAGGCATAATACTTGGGTATAATACCCCCTAAATAACGAAGTTCTGCTCCGTTGTAAGTATCATAACCCCTGGATACGTATTAGATACTCTGCCCGATTGATCTAGGGTTCCCTAACGGCTGTCGTGGTTCTGCCCGATGTAGTCGTTGGAATGTCGTCTCGGGGAGGGTATTACTAATGTTAAAATGGGTTATTATACTAACACTCGTGCATTTGTGTAATTTATAGATTATTCCCAGGAAATCCTTACAGAAAATCTAAGACAGCAATGTGAGTAATCCTCTTTTTGTGTAAACCTTTTTGTGAGTAATCTCCATTTTGCAAATTGTTTTTATAAAACCCCACACAATTAATTATATATTAAGAAGTTATTGAGTATTTGTAAGGATACAATTATCGTCGGTATGTTGGGGTTTTGTATACAAAATTTGTTACTGGAGGGGTAACATTTCCACAAGTCGGGTCTGACAGTACCGCGGGTGGTAATTGATATAACTTGGAAACAAATATAATTGCGAGACCGCCCTCAATATTGTACAATGGATTTTATTTAAACTTGATTAAACTGGGATTCACTCACCAGTATTTCCCACTGACAAAATGTTTTTAAACGCGTTTCAGGTAACAAACTGTGAAAGCCAAATAGAAGCCAGCTGGACAGCACTGAAGGCTTGGAAAAGTGGCAATAAAGTTACCTAAAAAGAAATAGATGTTTTTATTAAATAAAATAGGATTTATTACTATGAAAATACGTGTACTTAAAACTTGGGTTTTATCCCATGTGTTTAATATTATGAAAGTGTGGTATTTTACTCTGATAAAATATTTCCTAACTACGGTTCTGATGAAAATTCCGCTGCCAAAATTAGACAATACGCGATACCACCAAAACTGGCTCGCGGCCGCCCGTTCCTGTATTTGCATAGGGATCGGGTTCAGATGAAATCCAGAAAACATTATTTGTCAAATAATGTTATACTTTTTGATTATTTAAATTATACATACCATTTTATATTTAATTTTATTTTAAGTTATGTCAACCACGCTCATGAATTTTATTATATTGTTTTCGAAATAATATTTATTGTTATCAATTTATTGAATTTAAAATGGAAAAGAAATAACATACTTTGGTTTGTCATATATCCAACTTAAAACATTAATTCATCTCAATTCTTTTCTAATATAATATCAATAAGTAAAAAAAATATTTACAATTTTGTTCAAATTTAACATTTTGAGAGACTTTTATATGCAAAAAGTTGTTTAGCGACTTTTATGAAACAAAAAAATATGTTGGTTTTTTATGGCATTTACCTTATTTATATACTACGAAATACAAAATTATTTTGTGAGATTAATATTATAATACACTTACATTTTAAATATATAAAATATTATTATTGTGATGATGATATGTATGTTATTTAACATAATTTAATATATAGCTTTTTAAAACAAAAAATTATAAAGGAAAATAAAAAATATACATACATGAAAATCCCAATGGGCATACCCGATATCCGTGGATATGCCCGATACCCGACGGGTAATGGGAAGGGTATGAAACAAGATTTTTCAACCGGGTATGGGTATGGGATTAGCCATACCCGACCCATACCTGGCCCATTGTCATCCCTAGTCCATGTGCATGATGACGTATCTACAAGGCCAACATATGTGGGAAGTGACAAACGGGGCTGAAAACGAACAGAAAACCGTACCAATGGTATTGTTCACAACTCCTCTGATTCGACTCGCTAGCCGAGTCACTACCGAAAAAGTTACCGTCACCCCAAAACGACATTGATAGCGTAATATAATTTGAATACAGAGAAATATAGAAGAAACAAATAGAAGTTGAATGAAAATGAATAAGATTAGTGTCGTTTATATAGAGGTTTTTACGGAATATTACATCGTTTCAAATTATTAACACGCAAATCGAGGAATCTAAAGTTGAATCAAATAACTCGCACAAATATCAAGGAATCTAACGTCTAATCACATAACTCCCACAAGAATCGAGGAATATAACATCGAATCGAAGAATCTTACGTCTAGTCGCATGCATATCGAGGAATAATACGTCGAGTCAAACTGTTAAAATAAAAAAAATCAAAATTCAAAATATACGGGCCGTATAACTTTATACGGCCCATATAAAGGTATCGTATATATTATATACCACCACCCTAAAATCTTATTCTCACATGGTGTATACGGGCCGTATAAGGTTATACGACCCGTATAGAATAAAATGAACTGACAAAGGTTGTTGGCATACCCTTTATCAGTTCATTAACTGACAAAGGCTGTTGGCACACCTTTTGTCAGTTCATTTTATTCTATACAGGCCGCATAATCTTATACGATACGTATACACCATGTGATAATAAAATTTTACGATGTCCCTTTCTAAATGGCTAAAATAGTGATTTTCTCTGTAAAGTATATGTTTGATATCATTATTTTAAACAATATTTCAAACTCAAGCCTCCATCTAAGACTATTGGGTGTGGATGGATTTGGATTGGGAGTATTGCTAGACACGTGGTGAGGGTAGGATCTACAAGCTAATACAACTATGGGTGTGGTGGGGCGTCGCTTAGCTAGGCGTGGCGAACCATGTGGAATTTTTTTAAAACACTACAAAGAAAATTAAAAAATAAACGTACATTGAGCCAGCCAACCACAGCCCGCCATGTCACCCCCCCCCCCCCACACCTCACAGAATCTCCATGCCAAACGGGCAACGCCAACTAAAACACCAAACCAAAATGGAGCACCCAACGTTAAAGGGTCAAAACGCTCATACTCCAATGCACCCACCCACTAATGCACCCACCCACTAGTCTAACGGTTGTCATGTGAAGGCTTTTCGGGTGTCGCCATGTAGGAGCTGTTTGTTTTCCAAGAATGATATTATTCCATATATAAGTTTGTAAGTTTTTGGTGCATAAGAACTTGTACATTGTGCTTTGTGAGTTTTTCAAAAATAAAAAATTGATTTTTTACTTTTAACCCAAATGTTTTTATCTTTTTCAGTTTTAACCCTACATAATTTGTTTTTTAACTTTAACCCATAACTTTTCAATATTTGCAATTTAACTTCGTAACTTTTGTCACTTATACTTTTCATCTTTGTCAAATTTTCGTTTTACGTATAGTTCTAAATTTTTCGACTTAATACGACGCAACTTGCATGTGTGGTTCAATGTTTTTACCTCTATTTTTCCATGTTTGACAGGTTCGTCGCAACACGCATATCCTAGGTCGAGTCAGTGTTGGTGGTCGATGACGGTTGTGTGACATTAGTACAATTTGACACCGTTTTACGCCCCGCCGCAACGCGGGGTGTGCTTTGGGTGGTTTTCAAAGAAAAAATGGTTATGCATATGGTTGTTGTAACGTTGGCTTTGAGGGTTTTCCAAAAAAAATTGATTTATTTTACTATTCACCCAAAAGTATTTCATAAATTACTTTTAACCCAAAACTATTTGTTTTCTACTTTTAACCCAAAACATTTTATCTTTTGCTGTCTATCATCTTAACTTTTTTTACTTTCAACTTTGTTCCTTTATAGTTTTCATTTTCCGCAAATTTTTCGCTTTATGATTGGTTCTAAATTTTGTGGCTTAACACATCGCAACGTGCGTCTTTGGTTTAACGTTTTTACGTTTCGTTCTAAATTTTGCAAGCTAACATGACGCAACGTGCGTGTGTGGGTGAACGTTTTTACATCGTCTGTTTTTCCCCGTTTGATAGGTTTAATATAACGTACGGGTCCTAGATCGACTTAGTTATAACTAAAGAGTCCCCGCCGTATTGCGGCGGGTCGCAATCCTAGTTATTAAGTAATTAAGTAATGTTTTTTCGTTATTTATTATTTATATTTTAATAACCATTTTATGAAGGTTCCTTTCGATTTGAAATTTCTTTTCATGTTTATCATTTCCATTCGATGAGTGATCGAATTACTATATATTAAAATTACCTATATATTACCTATTACCTATATATTACATATATATATATTAAAAACACAACCAAATGAATTAAAAGATTGACAAGCAAATGGTATTGGGTACTGGTTCCGATATCAAATTTACCAAACCGGGTGTATTTTTGGTACCGGTTCGACTCCGGTATTCACCGGTTTTTACCCTCAAATACCGGTGTCGTACCAGTACCGAGCGGTACCGAACCGTAACGTACCAGGTATATTCGATACCGGAACCCACTTTTGAGGATTTTGGTAACGGTATTTTCGGTACCGGTTGGTACCGAGCTCATCAAATTACCTATATATTAAAAACACAATTGAATGAATAGTAATTTCACTAAGAGATTAACAAGCAAATGGTATTGGGTACCGGTTCCGACATCAAATTTACCAAACCGGGTGTATTTTTGGTACCGGTTCGACTCCGGTATTCACCGGCTTTTACCCTCAAATACCGGTGCTGTACCAGTACCGAGCGGTACCGAACCGTAACGTACCAGGTATATTCGATACCGGTACCCACTTTTGGGGATTTCGGTAACGGTATTTTCGGTACCGGTTGGTACCGAGCTCATCAAATCCTGTAGCAACGTAAAAATGCAAGTAATTGCACCGTTTAGTTTACTTTTCATACACACAGTAAGTAAACTGTATTTCGTTTGAATGAGGTTTTATATACACAACAACTTATTTTGCTTTCTTTTTTGTCTTTTTCTGTAATGAATGAATTGTAGCATGTAAAATTAACTTGGATATTTATATTATTGATGAGCAAATCTGTTCAAATCCTGTAATCAAACCGGTATCGTATCGGTACCAAATTTACTATACCAAATCATTTTCGGTACCAATTTGGTACCCACCTTTTGGCGTTTTTAGAATCGTTACTTTATGTTCGACACCGATCTAGCACCATACCTGTATTTATTGATTTTTACCTTCAAATACTATACCGTATTGTACCGAGCATTTTCGGTGTCGGTACCTAATTTCGATGATTTTCCGGATCGGTACTTTCAGTGTCGTTACCGATACCGAGCTCATCCGTATTTTAACGTGTTAGCACCGTAATAACTGAACTGAAAACAACCAAATTTCCAACGTGTAGGACGTGTGGGTCCTATTATTATATATTCAGTTATTTAAAATAGTTTTTTAGTACAGAGTGATTATCCTTGCCACATCATTTTTATTTATGTTTTGATATTCGGTATCTGCTTCCCGTTGCTGACACGCGTTTTGCAGTAATTGGGTCCCCGCCGTCACGCGCGGTTCGAAAAATCAACTAGTTGATATTTTATAATGTTTATCATTTAAATTTTGATTATGTTTATCATTTAAATTTGGTTTATTGAAGTGTGTAAAATGCAACATATAAATTCATCAAATGATACATAAAACTAACCCTTTTTAGTACTAATGTTGGAAAAAATGTGTATTTGTCTTCCTTTTGTATTTACAGGATCAAATGAGCTTAAACGAGCAAAAGGAACAAATATACAGCAAAAACCAACATAAATATAAAGAAAAGGAATAAACGTGACATGCCCGACCCCTCGACAACATCTCGAAAAGCAAAAACAAGAAACAGAAGGCTGACCACGGCCCGTGGCCACTGGACACGGGGGCGTGGTCAGATGTTTGCAAAAAGGAATAAGTTGTAGAAGCTTCTACGCCCACCATGGGGGCGTGCCCAGCTCAGCACGGGGCGTGGTCAACGTTAAGATTCGCAGAATCTTGCAAAATCTTGGTTCACTTCAAAGGCATCCCTTGGCAAACCACCTCTCTCCCACTTTGCCACCACTCCACCACCACTACAACACCCACATCCACCACCATCATCCATCATCCACCTTAGAGTGTGTGTAGTAGTCTCGGGATCCAAGATTGATAGTAAGAGTTTTTGTCAATCAAAGGCCATGTTTGGCTAAGTCTCTTACATCACTTGGTGAAAACAAGTCTTTAATGTATTACTTTTGATTTTTACCTTTTCGCACTTTTTAATTGGTTTTGTATTAATGACTTTAATAACTAGTTTCTTATGTTGAAGGTGAAACTTATTTATCATTTGTCCGTGGTGTCTTGGCATTACCTGAAGAACTCAATGGAGTTCACAACGTATTCCATGTGTCAAATCTGAAGAAGTGTCTGTCAGATGAGACCCTCATAGTTCCTCTCAAGGAACTCACCATCGACGATCAGTTGCGATTCGTCGAGGAACCAGTAGAGATTACGGACCGAGAAGTTAAGGTTCTCAAGCGTACCAGGATACCCATTGTTCGAGTTCGTTGGAACTCCCGTCGTGGCCCAGAGTTTACCTGGGAACGAGAAGACCAAATGAAACACAAGCATCCCCAATTGTTCGAGAAAAGTGAAACCACTACTGAGACTGAAGCTACTGCGGAATTTCGGGACGAAATTCCAAACCAACGGGGGAAGGATGTGACACCCCAGGAAAACCAGGAAACCACGCAACCTAACTAGCTTCCTCAGTAACTACGTGCTAAATTTTGGGACGAAATTTATTTCAACTTGGGGATGATATGACAACTCGTATTTCAGAACCTATCTTTGTGTTTGATGTAACTTATTTGAACAATATGTGATTATGTGATATGTGATTTTAATGGAATGTTTATTATGTTATGTGGTTATGTGTAATGTATGTATAATATCTAAGTTGGATCGCACAAGCCCCTTTTGGGCCACACTCCTTGTATTCAAGGGCAGCCCATGTATGGGTTCGGCCCGCTCCTTTTATACACATACAAGCACCTATTGTGGGGTTTTGTTTCTCATTACTTGCAAAACACAAGAACACACACAAACCCTACTCTCTCTTCCTCTCCTTCGAAGACCGACGGCAGCCCCCTTCCTCGTCTGAACTCTCCTTCGTTCCAAACGTCAAATCAGGTTAGTGTTTCACTATGGTTTGCAAAATACATGATGTTATGATCCCTATGATTGTGTGTTAATCGATGTTGTGGTTGTTATGATCTTGTATGATGACTTAGGGTTCTTGTTAGTAGAATCATTGACGATATATGCTTATGAGATCTATACAAACGATTAGAAATAAGGATTAAGGTTGTATGTGGATACAAGACGTGGCATTTATGATAATCGGCTCACATGTATATTGTAATTGAATCGAACGTAAGTTAATCGGCTGTGATGTGTTTAGATGTTCAATTGATTCGTATGTCTTGGCATGAAGTATTGTATGATGATTTTGAAAGCTTTAATCTGAAAGTTCAATGTAATAAGATGTTGTTTATGCTTTGAATATGGTTAGGGTTCATAAGAAATTAGTTGATAAAATCATGTTTGATCGATTATTGCATGATTGGAAACTATTAATTGAATCTTGCAAATTAAATGTAAATTGGGTAACTGATTGCATGATTTAAGGAAACATAAAACAAATCGCACAAGGCCAGTCGCACAAGCTAGGATAGGTTTGGGTACAACAGTTAAAGCACAACGTATAACCCCTTTAAGCTCAGTCGCACAACATCTTGTGGATCGCACAAGGTTGTGCTGATCGCACAAGATGTTGGGCCACACAAATGTTTAAGTTAAACTATGTTATTGGGCCGTACAGCCCAAACCCCAATCGCACAAGTCATCAGTAGTCGCACAAGTCCATTTGGACAGCACAAGTCAGAGTGTTTGTTTAACTGTTGGGCCGTGCGAGTATTGGGTTGCATGTAATTGGGCCGGGTATGTTTTGAGTCACACAACCCGTTGTGAGTCGCACAAGATTGTGCTAAATGCACAACAAGTTGGGTCGGATGTTTATTGGGCTTTATCCTTTGGATCGCACAAGGTGATTGGGCTTGCACAACCATAACGGCCCAATCACTCGAGTCGCACAAGTTGAGTTATGTTTATGTGGACTGTATGCTACTGTTTGACTAGTTGCCATGATTCTACGTGTTTTCCATGATCGTTATGTGTTCGTAACTTGTTAGCTTATGTGTAAACTTATATGCACTACTTGAACCTAGACCTGACTTGTATGGTAACCATGTTAGGACGTGGTTGACCACAAATAGCTCAAGTGACCTTTTGTTTATCTGCCGAGCTAACCTAAGGTGAGTTCACACTTTCTACAAGGCATGGGATTCCCGGTGGTTGGGAATGGGTAAATGATTGAAAGGAAACCTGCGTATTCTCCTTGGTTAGAATACGTACCTCCACCCTCTTAATTGAAGGGTGACAACATTGGAACCTGCGTGATCTCCTTGTATGGGACACGTACCTCCACCCTCTTAACTGAAGGGTGATAACATTGATACTAGACCAAAAACTCTATCATTAAGTCCCTCATTTTAATATCGACTTAATCGCCGGGCCAATGGCGAACGGGTCATTAGTTAAATAGCGTTATTAGGTTTGACAAGCCTCACACCGTGCCGTAGAGGACGGGAGTGGACTAATGGATCTGGGCACGTCAATGATGATAGACATTGACTTAGGGCACCCAACTTTCTCTGTCAGTAGTCGATATGGTAACGGGCCTAGTAGGATATTCATGGGGTAGCCCCCACGGCTGCGAGCCAGAGTAAAAGGAAAGGGTTAATCATGTTTTTCAACTATGGGGAAACCCCCACGGCAAGTAAGCCAGCTAAAAGAAAACTTATGTTTTTGAAACAACTTAAAACGAACACCCAACTGTGAACTCGCTCAACTTTGTTGTTGATTCGTTACTATATGCCTTGCAGGTCGTTAGGTTCTTAGATGGAGCTTGCACGGGAGGTCGAGGTCGTTGTGGGACATGGACTGTTGAGTTCCATGTTAAACTTTATGAACTTATAACTTATGTTTAGGTTTTAAACTTTATGCTTCCGCTGATAACTTGAACTTGGTTAATTTGTTTTGGACACCAATTATATTGTTGGTTGGTTTTATGTTTACTTTGATACATTGTTCAATATAATTGGTGGCTTGATCCTGGCTTGATTCACAACGACGCTTCGCTCCACGTGCAAGACTCAACACTATAGGTGATATGGTTTATGTTTTGTATTGTCTGCCTGTTAGTTTACATAGTGCATTGTTCATAGCATGCTTAGTTGATATAGCAACTGATTGAAAACCCTGTGTGCTTACTCTCTTCTGTCACCCCATACTTACACACTTTCGCAACACCTTTCTCACTTGTGTTTACTTCGATGTGAAGATCATGAGTGGAAGTCTCAATTTGACTCAAGCCCAGCTGACGGCTCTAATCAACGAACGAGTTGCTGAGGCACTCGTAGCAGCTCTAGTAGGAGGTATAACCAGCCATTTCGACCTATCCTAGGATGTTTAGATCCTACTCTCGCGAACCAATCTCGTGCTTAACCTATCCTTTCTTTCTCGCGCGACAGGTCAGCATGCTCAACCTCCCATGTGTACGTTCAAGACCTTTATGGACTGTCGACCTAGTACCTTCAGTGGTACAGAAGGAGTTGTAGGTCTCCTCCATTGGTTCGAGAAAATCGAATCTATCTTCGAAATGTGTGAATGCCCTGTTGCTAGTAGGGTGAAGTTCGCTACGGGAACTCTTGAAGGTGGTGCGCTCACTTGGTGGAACGCACAGGTTCAAATGCTAGGATTGGCAGCTGCTAATGCCACCCCATGGAATGACTTTAAGGATCTGATCAAAGAAGAGTATTGTCATCGTGATGACATTCACAAGCTGGAAGTGGAGTTCTACAATCTGAAAATGACGGGATCTGAAATCGAAGAGTATACTAAGAGATCGAACGAACTAGCTGCATTGTGTCCTACCATGGTGGATCCTCCCTGCGAACGTATCGAGCTGTACATCAAGGGTTTAGTGCCATAAATTCAGAGTATGGTGACTTCAGCTAACCTTCTCATGATTCAGCAGGTCATACGACTATCGAACTGTACATCAAGGGTTTAGTGCCCAAGTGTGTGTTTAGTGTTAGTAGAATATCGTGTTTTGTAAATTTAAAACTTGACTAATGTGTAAAATGGGCTTAAAATATCAATAAAAATATAATACGCTTTGCACACACTAAGTTTTTTGGCGCCGTTGCCGGGGACACAAGTATTTTAAGAAAGTTAGGAATCAACGGCCTAATCATTTTTCTTATTTTTCTGTTTTTTTAAGATTTTTTTATTTTTCAGCATCTGCAGACTTCAGCACGGGGCCGTGCCCGCTGAACACGCCCCGTGCCCAATCTTTGTTACTGGCAATCCTGTTTTAAGTCAGACAGTAGCTGAACACGGGGCCGTGCCCACTGAACACGCCCTCGTGTCCAAACGCCCAGGTACTGAAAACAAAACCGTAAGATCCCGACGGTTGGTAATTTCTGACACAAACATGAGCGATATTGATTATTTTTACTTTTGCTCCTCTTATGGTGCGTGGTGTCAAATATGTGGTGGATCTCATAAAGAATTAGAATGTTACTTTCTAAATTACACTCCCCACTATATAGACCCATCGTTTCCCTGTAACCTTAAGATGGGCGAAAGTAAAAACGATCTCTATCTCTCCCTCGAATGCCCTCAACCATTTCTTTTGGGTGACATAATTTTATAAAAATTATGTCAGTTCGATGAAATAATTCTCCAATTATTAAAAGAACTTGAGATGGATGCAAGTTATCTATCACAAGAAGATAATCAAGGATAATTATTGGGGACGCATTCGGAATCTAACAACATCGTCGTCGTTACCAAAAGCACCTCTAACTCTTGTGAGGACTTGAGCGATAGTCGTCCCTGTGTTGATTGTATTGAAGGAATCTCCATCGGTCTCCGCTGATGCGTTCATAGACCTGAGCGATTCGACATATATCTTCTTTAACGAGAGCCCGGATAAGGGAAATAAAGGTTGGTTTCACCCACCGGTATTTAGCTTAGGTTTTACCATTTCCGATAACCTCGTGAGTTCTTGTCTAAAGCAAGGGCAATTAAGGTACCTTAGGCACTTCTGTGTTGTTCCGTCCAGTAAGGAAACGCCCGATCTAGACAAATTCCTTAAAATAAGATGAAACTTCATAAAAACTCTCTAGCCACGGGGCCGTGCCTAGGTCAACACGCCCCGTGCCCACCTAAAAATTGACCACGGGGTCGTGTCCAGGTCAACACGCCCCGTGTTCAGAATACGGACAAAATGTGTCAGAGTCTTGTCTGACCACGGGGTCGTGTCCAGCCGACACGGGGCCATGGTCAGCGTGCTGTCGTTTTCTATAAAGTCAGCATGATTTCTGCCCATTTGGACCCATTCCACTTTGCTACCACTCCACCACCACTACAACACCCACATCCACCACCATCATCCATCATCCACCTTAGAGTGTGTGTAGTAGTCTCCGGATCCAAGATTGATAGTAAGAGTTCTTGTCAATCATAGGCCATGTTTGGATAAGTCTCTTACATCACTTGGTGAAGACAAGTCTTTAATGTATTACTTTTGATTTTTAATCTTTTCGCACTTTTTAATTGGTTTGTATTAATGAATTTAATAACTAGTTTCTTATGTTGAAGGTGAAACTTCTTTATCATTTGTCTGTGGTGTCTTGGCATTACTTTACTGTCTATATAAAGTAAAAGATTTACACCATTCATATCTCTACGGTCTATATAGAGATATGTTGGCTACCTGGTCGGGGGTTAAGGGAATGGTTTGGTAAGGTTCTTGCCTTGTTCAGTGTATAGATCCTGCAAGGACCTGGGTCAAGCTTACTAGGACCTCCTTCAATACCCACTGGTATTGGATGGCGGGGGTGCGAATGGCTTGACCCCCTCATATGTAAACTACTATTAATACATTAAACCGGCTACTTGGGATTGTATCCCTGCTGACTCAACCCACTTAGCCGAGGGTAATGTCACCTTCAAAAGAGGGGTCTACCACTTTTCGAATTAATAACTTAATTAATTATCTTCCAATATTCCGACCCTTTGGGGTTGTATCCTTGCTGACTCAAACCACTGGGTTGAGGGTAACGTCACCTTCAAAAGAGGTGCCTTCTACTATAACTAAGATAATCTCTTAAATAGTGCAAAAGTGTGGAAATCATACATTAAATGCGAGTCGGATCCAAGTGATTCATCTTGTCTATCTGTTTTTATTTTATTTTATTTCTACATTTTTAGTTTTTATTTTTCATGCTAAAATCTTTTCTCAAAAATTTTAGATTGATTAGACGTTGAGGATAAACCGGTATTAAAAGCTCTTGTGTCATTGGACGACCTCGGTATCTTACCAACGCTATACCACACTCACAATGGGTGCACTTGCCCAAGTGTGTGTTTAGTGTTAGTAGAATATCGTGTTTTATAAATTTAAAACTTGACTAATGCGTAAAATGGGCTTAAAATATCAATAAAAATATTATACGCTTTGCACATACCATTTATCCTTTCGAATTGAGATTTTTGTTAATGTTATGATGGTGATGTGTTAAGACAGTTAAAAAATAGATATTATATGGTGTGGTCATGACCTTCAAGACCACCATGGCCCTCCACGTCAGTGTCATGTCATCCATCATCCAAAACCAATACCTTAAGGGTGTGGTAATAACCCAAACCACTATCTCCTTATTTATTTTAATTTATCTTTGTCTAAAGAAAAAGGAAAAGATTTCTTGAAAAATGGAGAGGAGGACCATGGTTGACATGGTTTAATCCATACAAACCATGGTAGATCATGCAAAGTGGTGGTGTAGCCTTCCATTCGTGTTCCTATGTGATGAATCATGTCCCAACCATGACCCTCACACCCTTTAGCCGATGTGAAGCATTTCATGTCTAATTGTTAAAAATAAGAAAATCAAACTTAGGTATTTTTAAAATTAAATATATTATTCGAGTAAAAATATGATGAAATGGCCTTGACTGATACACTTTAACCGGATTTGCAAAAGCAAAGTTGAGATTAAAACCACCATTATCTCGTATACGTGAGTATGTGTATGTTTCTATGACAATTATAGTAGCAACTTAATGATGTATCAACATATAACATGGATTTTGTTAAAATGGTATGACAGTTCTATATAGATCACAAATAACAACACCAAACACAAAAGAAGCGACAAAAACGTGACGTAAAACTTTATTAGTTAACCCAAACCAAAAAACACCCCCCAAACCCTAGATCTCATAATATGTGAGATCAAAATCAAGACAAAGTATGATATAATACCTAGATGATCATCAACAGATGATCATCAATCAACCAGCAGAACAATCCTCACAACAAAGCAAAATACAGGACGATCTTTAACAGGAGATCATCACAACATAAACTGAGGAAAAACTGAAACAGAAAAGTAATACTGAACCACACAAGCGGCTTGAGAGTCAGCACTCCTGTAATCACCAAGAACAGCTACCACCGGAAACTCAGACCCTTATTAAATGCCGAAAAACAGAGTGAACAACTTCTGGAAGAGAAATGAAGTATATGTGTCATAATTAAGAAGGGTGATTGTGAGAATTGGGAAAACTACTTCTGCGCATACCAAAGCACCTTTTTATATCACCAACACCCAAATTTAAACATTAGTCCACAAGAACTTGAAGTGATGATCAGAGTCCTTCTAATGTTCCATCTTGCCCCCTCAAACTTACAACTGTTGCAACAACATGTAACAACCAGAAAAATAACCACAAGGCTAACCATAATACAAGCCCAAAATCAACATGAGCCCAAAGATGAAAACAGACAAATAACTAGCCCAATAACAACATATACGTGTAACGGTTAGGACCAATGAACAAACATAACCAACAAATGTACAACATGCCCCCATCATTCATATACTGTACATGTTAACCATTTTCAACTTATTTCACATAACATCATACACCGCACAACTCAAACCTTTAACAATTTTACAAACAGAAACAATCTTAACGAGACCAATAACATCACAAGCACTCCAAAAAACAGGTCTATTTCACATGTTTAGACTCCTCATGAAAGATAAGATCCAAATAAACCAATATGGCACTTTTACTAGAATTTAACAAACACACTGCAGGTAACACCAAGTATTTACCAAAACTATATAATGCAAAATATAACTCTAACCACTTGCAACAGAGCCATATGCACGACAACATAGAGAAACAAATCAAAAATATAATTTCTATAATCAAAATCCTAGCTTAGATAAACTAAGTATCCAGATAAACAACAAGACGAGCAGGAGATTCCTTGAAGTAACACAAATACCAACAACAACAAGACAAAGAACTCTCTATAACAAACAGTCAACAAAACAAATAAACTGATATGACTAAGAACACCAGACAACAATGATAGCCTACACAAATTCTGGCAAAAATACACCACCAGACACATCTCTTACACAAGAGAAAAGTACAAGGCTAACACTACATACATACAAGAGAGAAGCTTGAACATAGACCACATTAGACTTATTCAAACCATGATATATGACAGTAATACAATATGATATGCTGATCACATCCAGAAAATAATTTTAACGGAAATGAAGTCAAGAAGTTATCACATAATGCTGAACGATTCTGTTAAAAAAAAGAACCACAAGATTCGATAACCATTTACCATGCTCATAAACTGATCAAATAAAGACTCTGATAAGTCAAGAAGCAACCCTGACAAACAAAAAACCATAAACTAAAAAAAAACAGTAAATTATCAACAATCTTCACAATTCACAACCAGGTCTAAAACGTACTAGAATAGCAAGAATCCAATCATACAAAAACTGTTATAACAAGAATTCACATGTGACAAGATTTATAAATTCTAATTGAACAATAGTCTTTGACTCTACATTCAAAAAAATAATAATAATAAAGTCATATGTCTAAAAATTTCAGACCTACATCTGAACTAAAAACCTGGTCAAGAAATCATAAAGACCCATTTGTTTTTACCAAAAAAAAACCTTTACAATTACACAAGACATGAACCACAGAACTGACTCACATGATTAAAAAATGAATCTGATAAAGAGAGAACTATATCAGAAACTGTTGGTCCATATATTCAAACCCAGAAGAACAGATGATAAGGAAAGCGAAAACAGGTTCAGAACAGTTGATCATCATAAGCAGAGCTTGTACAAGACTTTCCCCTTGACAGTGGTTTTCTAGCATCTGATAGACTCCAAGCACTGATCATCTCAACAACTGTTAGCCAAAGATCTGATGAAGAATAAAGACTGAAGCTCTATCTACTGATGTCTTCCAAGCACTATTGAAGACCAAAGCACTGCCTATTCAAAAGACTGATCACCCTTTGAAGAAAACATTGATGCTCAACATCAGTGCTTAGACTACAACAGTGGAAAGTTGAATCAGTGGTTTATGTAATCAGTGTCTATTGTAATCAGTGTTTATATAGAACAGTGTTTAGAGTTTGTTAGGAGGTTAGATGTCACTTTCATGGTGACGTCAGCAAAGATGCTCAGTGGTTTCGTCTGTACTATAAATAGAACAGTACTCTGTACTGTTCCATTAGCTCTTTCTTTACAAGTCATCTTGTATGAACAAATCACTAAGCTCAGGCTGAGGGGGAGTCTAGTGCATGCATGCATAAGTTGAATCTTGTAATCGATACAATCATTTGACTTAATGAAATCATGTTTGCTTATAGCTATTCTTCCTTGATTGTGTAATCAAAGTTTATTTCCATATTCCGCTGCACTTCAATTCTCTGTTTCATCTTTCATTCTAATTAAACAACACAATCTAAGAAACTCAGATCCTAACAATTGGTATCAGAGCTAGGACAGTCAAAATTCGATCTAACAATCAATTTGACGTAAAAGTTCAGCTCAAATTTATTGTTACTCAAATTGTTCGTATCAGTTGATAAAAACAGAGTATAAAGGTAATCACGTACAAAGTTTATTATTCTGAAAACTTTTGTAAAAATCAACCAAGATGGCATCACAATCACACGACCCTCACAACACCGGGACTCTTTTCAAACCACCGATGCTTGTCAGATCCGAGTACAACATCTGGCAACGTCGGATGGGTCATGTCCCTGCACAACAAAATACCGGCTGTTGGAAGTCAGTCATCTATGGACCACATGTTCCACAGGTGCCTAGTACTGAAGATTCCAAAGGCTTTGTGCCTAAAAGCCCTGAAAACTACTCAGAACAAGATTTTCAAAAAATTGAATTAGATGCAAAGGCTTTTAGCATAGTAGCCTCAGCTCTTCCAAATGACATTTATGCTGGACTGTTACACTATAACAGTGACAAAGAGCTGTGGGATGCTTTAAAAGAACAGTTCGGTGTTACAGAAGAGGTGATAGAAAATAACAGGGAGGTTTTGAATCAACAGTATGAAACATTTTTCCATGTGAAAGGAGAATCACTAACACAATAGTTTGAACGTTTTAGTTGTCTCATTAGTGAACTGAAACTAGTTAATATTGAATTTGCAAAATCAACTCTAAATAGTAGGTTTCTAAGGTCACTTTCTGAAAAATGGGACACAATTGCTTTTGTAACCAGAAATTCAGTTGAATTCAAAGAGTTAAGTCTGACTCAACTTCATGGTCGACTCCTCACCTATGAGAGTGAGTTGGACCATAAAAAGATGTTACAAGAGTCTGGGAAGGTTGCTGATGACTATACATTTGGTAGCACAACACTTCTTGGTCAAGAGGAATCTGGTAGTAGTAAGGATCAGAGTTATGATCATTACATTGACATAACTGCTGGTGGAGCTTTTAATAACTCTGATTCTTACTCAACTAACTATGCTTTCACAACTAGTAGTGAAAACCATAGTTCTGACAACTTATCCTTTGAACTCAATGATCTTCAGCATTTTGATCCCACTGATTTGGAGGAAATGGACATATTGCATCAATTGGCAGTGCTGAGTGTAAGAACCAGCAAGTTTTATAAAAGAACTGGGAGAAAATTTCTAGAGTTACATGGGAATTTGAAAGTTGGGTTAGATAAATCAAAGTTAAAGTGCTACAAGTGTAACAGGCTAGGACACTTTGCTAGAGAATGTAGAACCCAAAACAGTGGGCCAATCATAACACATCCTAGCCCTAGACCTCAAAACACACAAAACATTGTGCACTATTACCAAAATACCCCTGGTGCTCATATAAACATTGCTCATTATGCTCACCCTTTAACACCTGTCCTAGTGCAATATGTTCAAACCATTGTTCCTCAAATGCAGTATGTCCAAGCCCCAGTCTCTCATGTCCAAGTGCAACAACCTGCACCACAACATGCTGCACAAACATCTGCCCCTGCAGAGGCCAGTCAGCAAAGCTTCTTTACTCAAGGCTTTGTTGATTGGATTAGATGCCTGATGAATTAACTAATGAAAACTTTGCTCTATTTGCTAAGAATGATACTCCTATTGATGAATTATGTTTTGCAGCATTAGAGTCAATACCTAAAGGGTTGGAAACTGAAGAAGGAGAATCCAGTGTTGAAACAGTGGATGAGATTGCTGAAGTAGTGGCTACTGTTGTTGGTGAACAACTAATGGAAAAGGAAAACAAACCACTGTTAGAACCTCTTGCTGACCCATGGTGTAAGGAAGAAGAGAAAGAGAAGGAGAACAACAGTGCTTATGAGAATGTTTGTGATTGTGCCATGATGGCTGTAGCTAAGGTATCACCTCAGGTCTTGAAAAACCTATGTTCAGAAAAATGCATCATAGCATTTGCTAATGTTAAAGAGGTGAATGAAAACCTTAGAGACAAAATCTTAAAAGATGAAATACAATTTGAAAAGTCTATTAAAGAACTGCAAAACAAATTGTTTGAAAAAGAAACTGAAATCTGCAGTCTTAAACATGAACACAACATAACCAAGGACCAACTTCAAGCCATGATAGAAAAATATCATGCTTGTAAAAAGGAGTTGGAATCCACCCAAATCACTTGTGAAAAATGGGTGGAATCTTGCAAAGGTTATGAAGTGATGCTAGAGAAACAGATCAAAAGCAATGTAAAATTTGACATAGGTTTCAGGAAAAATGACCAAGTTGAAAATACTGCCGTAAATGAGTCTGGTTCTGTTGAGATAATTCCAACAAACAAGGATGGTCAAGAAATTAAAATAGCTGATAAAGATGGTAACAAAATTACTCTGGAAAGATCAAGTGGATCCTCAACCTTTGGGGAGATTGAGAAATACCAATTCAAACCCACTTGGTCAGATGAGTGTGACATCCTTGAGAATTTCAAACCCATAGATTTTTCCACAGTTGAAGATGTGAAAGCACCTAAGGCCAAAGTAATTCCTCTTAAAGACATCCCAACGGTGGTTCAAAACTCTGTTGCAAAGGAAGTTGAAAAGAGGAAGAAGAGAGAAAAAGTTAAAAATTTGTTTTGTGATTTCTGTGAAAAGAAAAACCATTCCACAAAGGACTGTTTTCATCTTAAAGCATATGATATTAACAAAACAAGCATAATTGAGCCTGCAAACAGTTGCACCATCTGTGGAAAAACCAACCATCTCACTCATGAGTGTGTGTACCTCAAAACTTTTGAGGTAAAAAAAAAGGGTACACCTCAAAAACACCCATGAGCTCATCAAAACAACCTGTCATGAAACAACAACCATTTGTATTTGGCCAAATAGCTGTTACAAAATAGCTGAACAAAAACACTGCACTAAGAGATGTGCAAGTGACAGATGCACCACTTGCCAACCAATTCCAAAGAGGAAAAGGTCAACCTCCATACCAAAGGGTCCCACATGTTTATGAGGTTTACAAAAATCCTTCTAAACCAAAAGTGAACAGGCATCCCTTTGGATATCAACATCTGATAGGAAATGGTCCACAACAGTGGTTAGAGAGAAATGCTTCAAAAGCTGTTCAAACCCCTGAGCTAACCAATGTCCATGTTCCTGGACTTGATTCTGACACTGTTATGACCCCATCCAAAGCCTTATTGGCTTTGGAGACCCTCCTGAACTAATTGTTTACTTGATGTGTAGGGAGCTTCTGCATGCTTAGATAGTCTTTGGTATGTAGATAGTGGAGACTCTAGGCACATGACTGGATGTAGAGCCCTACTCAAAGAATTCAAAACTCATGGAGGGGGTGATATATCTTTTGGTAACAATTCTAACGGTAAGGTTTTGGGGTCTGGAACAGTTCAGTCTGGAAAAGTCAAGTTTGAAAATGTTAATCTCATTGACAATCTGAAATTCAACCTCCTTAGTGTCTCACAAATGAGTGACAAAGGCTATGGGTCATTCTTTACTAAGGAGAGTTGCAAGATTCTTGGACCAGAGATGGTAAAAAAGATTGAAGAAATAATAGCCAATGGAAAAACCCAACTTGTTGCTCAAAGAAGTGGCAATGTTTATGTAGTTGATTTGTCAAAAGAGAGCCCTATGACTGAAGCATGTCTGTTCTCAGCTGCCTCTAACAAAGAGACAGAATTATGGCATAGAAGATTGGGGCACACAAATCTCAAGACAATCACTTCTTTGTCAAAACAAGGCCTTGTAAGAGGTCTTCCACAAAAATTGTTCACCTGTCCTGAGCATTGTGTTTCCTGTTTAAAAGGAAAGCAACATAAAAGCTCATATAAGTCCATTGAAGAGTCCAAAACAACCAAGTGTTTGCAAATGCTGCACATGTACTTGTTTGGCCCAGTAAAAATCATGAGCTTGAAAAAGAAGAGATATTGTTTGATAATTGTAGATGATTTTTCAAGGTTTACATGGACTTATTTCTTACATTCTAAAGATGAGACTACAGACATTTTGTAAGACTTTGTCAAACAGTTTGAAAGCAATTTGACTTGCCAGTAAAAGTATTTAGGAGTGACAATGGCATAGAAATCAGAAATAGGGAGTTGGATGAGTTTTGTATGTCAAAAGGGATTGTAAGGCAGTACAGCATCCCAAGAACACCAGAGCAAAATGGGGTGGTTGAAAGGAAAAATAGAACTCTGATTGAAGCTACCAGAACCATGTTAGCAGATTTAGGTTTGCCATTAACTTTCTGGGCAGAGGCTGTAAACACTGCCTGCTATGTCCAGAACAGAGTTTTGATCAACCCCAGGCATCAAAAGACTGCCTATGAAATTTTGTATAAAATCAAACCACTGGTCTCATACTTCAAAATCTTTGGCTGCCCTTGTTTCATTCTAAACTTAAAAGATTCAATTTCAAAATTTGCAGCCAAAGTAGATTGTGGTTATCATCTGGGATACTCAACCACTGCCAAGGCCTACAAAGTGTTTAACACTAGGACTAGGTGTGTGGAAGAGACCTTAAATGTTAAGTTCAATGAACTTTTATCTCTGAAAATCCCAACAAATCCTGCTGAATTGTTTGATTTAGATAAATTCACTTTTGAAGATGTGCCTGTCAAGACTAACCATGTAGGTTCACCACAATCTCCACCACCAGAAAATGGATATGAAGTTGTAATTCCACAACAAAAATTCACATCAATTACCAGAGCAGCAGATGTTCAAAACAGCTGTCAAAGCTCAGCCACTGCTACATCAACAGTTGTTGACCAAAGTAACCCTTCAACCTCTGTTTCCACATCTTCAACCAATGTTGATAAAAATCTGCCAACAGTGGATAAAAATCAACATTGGGCCACACCAATTCCTCCTATCCCTCCACCTCCATTTCAAACAGTTGTTGGATCATCAAAGTCACCAACAATTGTTAGCTCAAATGATTCACATCTGCAGCCCTCACCCTTTAATGCCATTGTACCATACAAGGGAGATCTAATCTTCCTAAAGTCTCATCCACCAGACCAAATCATTGGTAACATCAATGAAGGGGTTCTCACCAGAAGTCAGTCCCAAAACATTTGTCTTTTTGCTGGCTTTCTATCACTCCATCAACCAGTCAAGTACCAAGAGACACTAAAAGACAACAGTTGGGTAGAAGCTATGCAAGAAGAGCTCCAACAGTTTAAAATATAACAAGTATAGGAACTTGTACCACTGCCAGATGGTGTGAGTCCTATTGGTACAAATTGGGTTTTTTAAAACAAAACTGATGAAAGCTAGGCTTGTGGTTCAAGGTTTCAGACAGGAAAAGGGCATTGATTATGATGAAACTTTTGCCCCTGTAGCAAGATTGGAAGCTATCAGACTGTTTTTGGCCTTTGCTGTCAACCACAACATAAAGGTGTTTCAAATGGATATCAAATTTGCTTTTCTCTATAGTAAGATTCAAGAAGACGTATATGTTTGTCAACCTCCTGGCTTTGAGGATCCATTTAATCCAAATCATGTCTACAAGCTAAACAAAGCTTTGTATGGCCTGAAACAAGCACCTAGAGCCTAGTATGAAACTCTATCCACTTTTCTAATCTCTATTGGTTTCACAAGAGGCAAAATTGACAAAACACTGTTTTTAAAATGGAGAGAAAAAGATTTGATGATTTTTCAGATTTATGTGGATGACATCATATTTGGAAGCACATGTAATAAAATCTGTGAAGAGTTCAGAAAACTCATGACAACTGAGTTTGAGATAAGTGCAATGGGTGAACTACAATGCTTTCTTGGTCTCCAAGTAAAGCAACTGCAAAATGGTACCTTCATTCATCAAAGAAAATATGCTAAAGAACTTCTAAACAAATTTGAGATGAATGATTGCAAACCATGTAGACACCCATGGCAACCAACAAGCTAGTCATGATTGATGAAAAGAATGATTTGGTTGATCAAACCTTATATAGAAGCATGATTGGGTCTTTATTGTACCTAACTACATCTAGGCCAGACATCATGTTTGCAACATGTGTTTGTGCAAGATCCCAATCAGCCCCTAGAAAGTCTAACCTCATAGCTGTAAAAAGGATAATCAGATACATAAAAAGTGCTCCCACACTTGGTATCTGGTACCCTGCTAATGGGAATGTTAAGCTTTCAGGTTTTTCAGAAAGTGACTTTGCTGGCTGTAACACAACAAGGAAGTCCACATCAGGAGGGTGCCAATTTCTAGGTGATTGCTTAGTATCTTGGCAAAGCAAAAAGCAGACAACTGTTTCAACATCCACTGTTGAAGCAGAATATAGTGTTGCTGCAAGCTGCACAGCCCAACTGTTATGGCTTTAAAATCAACTGCTGGATTTTAGTATCACTGCTTTAAAGACACCTCTCATGTTGGATAGTCAAGCAGTAGAAAATATCATCAAAAATCCAGTCTCACATTCAACCACCAAGCACATTGACATTAGATATCACTTTGTGAGGGACTGCTATGAGAAATGTTTGATTTCTCTGCATCATGTTCCAACTAAGGATCAGCTGGCAGATGTGCTAACCAAAACATTAGACACATCCACCTTTGAAAGTCTGATCTCTAGAATTGGCATGCTTAACATGGACTAACAAGCAAAATCTTGTTTTTCAATGAATAAAAAGCATTAAAATGTTTTTAGAAAATCAAAAATCCATCCTTAAAAATAGTTAAAAATGAAAGTTTTCATTAATCCTTAAAAGTCTGTTATAACCACTGTTTGGTTCAAACATCTGATTGTTAAAAATTAGTCACTTCTGAAAGACAACCTCTGTTTCTTCATTTCCCTTGTTAATCACTGTTGATCAAACATCAGTGTTTTAATCACTGATGGCTATCCACCGATAGTTAAAATCATCCACTATTCTCATTTTCACTACTGTAAACCACTGATATTGTTCATCAGTGGTTTCCTAAACAACTGTCATCCATTTTCATCAGAGGTTGTCACGTGGACAGTTCTTAGTTGTCCGATCTTTGTAACCGCTGCCACGTCAGCATTCACTTTTCACTTTTCTAAAACCCTGATTAAAACCCAAAACAGAGTTTTCACTGCCGTATTGAATTCAAAATTCCTTTAAAAATGGTTTCCATCTTCCATTCATCTTCTTCTACTGGTAAATTTCTCAACATCGTCATGGCTCTTGCTCTCAAAAACCCACGTAACTATCTTTGCACACTTGAGAAAACAAGTTAAAAGAAAGATTTTCACTCAACCATCGATGTTCTCTCATCTTCAAAGTATAAAACTTTGTTGACCTGCAACGCACCCATTTACCAAGAAACCCTACGAGATTTTTGGAAAAATGCAAAATTGGAAGTTCAAGACAAAAAGCCTTGGGCTATTACATCGAAAGTAGGAGAAATTCTGGTTTCCATCACACCCCAATCCATATCAGAAGTTTTTGAGATGAACGATCTCACAGGTAAAAATTCTTTTCCTAAAGATGAGTATCAAACTGATTTGATCGAAAGAGGGTATGTGGGACAAATGACAAAAGCCACTTTGCAAAAGGGTGATTTCCTACCTCCCATGAAGTTTTTATTTCATACCCTGCTCATCTGTGTTTGAAATAAAACAACAACTTTCAATGAAATTCCATTGAAAATTCAATACTTGGGATATGCTATAATGGCAGAAGTTGATTTCAATTACTCCCAAGAGATTTTCAATGATTTGGTTAAAAATGTTAATAATATCAAAGAAAAGAAGAAACCATTTTTGTTGTTTCCGAGGTTTTTGAGCAATTACTTACAGCAGAAAGTACCAAAAGACAGTGCACAAGTGCTTGTCCAAGGTGCTTCTTTTCAAATAAACAGTCTTTCTGCTGAAACATTTAAAAGATTGTCAGAGTCAAAACCTTCCAAGACACAAATAGAGGAGCCTGAGAAAAATTTGGATGAGTCCACATCTGCTCCTCAGGTTTCTGCTGTTGAGCCCACTGCTCTTGGTGACCACAGCAGCACAACCACTGCTGTGCAACCCCCACCAAAACCTACTAAAAAGACCAAAAAGAAAATATCCAAAAAGCCCACCAAACCCTCTAAAAAGGACCTTCTGGAAGATGAGATCCCAGAAGTTAATCCAGCGACAACACAAATGTCACCAATAACCACTGTTGCTACTTCCTCACAACAGTTGGAAAGATCTCCATCCAAAGCCTTAACTCCTCATGCTTCCTCACAAAAAGAACAGGTTGTAAGCACAGGGACACCACAAAATGAAGCATATACCTCACTTGAGGATATGTTTAACAGCCCTTCTCCCTAGGCAAACTCTTTTTCAACTCCTATCCCCTCATCATAACTACCACCATCCATCATACCTCTGTTTAATACCATTGAGCTTCAGACACAAAACAACCCCTCTCACCAACTCATTACTAAGAGTACAACCACAACAATGGCTGTGTCTGAAATACTCAATTGGTTATCCCACAAACAGTTAAGGAGGTTACACCACAAGAGTTTCATGAAATTCCTGTTGGTAGTTCAAGTGGAGCAGCTACTACAGGTGTTGGATCCACTAATCTACACCTGGACAGTAGTTTCATAAGTCAGACTCCCTTGAAGGCAATTTCTTCTTTGGGAACCAAGGTATCCACTGGTGTGTTCAAGTTAACCACTGGTGAGCTTACTAAGGTAACCACTGCTAAAGAAAGAAGTCCCCAGTACCAAGAAAAAGGGGCATCAGTTGATGAACCATTGGAGACTTCTCCTGGTCCAACAGCTGATACAACCATTGCTGGTGGGAAATCAGATGATCCCATTAACTTGGGTGATGGTTTAAGATATCAAGAATTGACGGAGAGACTTGATACAATTGAAACCACTGTCAACAATATGCAACATATGATCAAATAGTTGGTAGAAGTTTTCAAAAGTCAACCTACTCCACAACAGTATTCCCAAGAGCTTTGGAATGCAATTCAGCCAATTATCACTGCTCAAAGGGAACTTGCAGAAACTCAGCACAACCATTAAATGGCTTTGATTAGAAACATGGTTGATGCAAGATACAAGGACACTCAGGCTGACATCAAAGCCATCAAAGAGGCCTTGGTTAAAATTACTGGCACTGCTCCTGCATCCATCTACAAAGATGATGATGATCAAGATGATGATGCCAAAAAGGGGGAGAAACATGACATGAAGAAGTTTGGAAGACCTACTCCAAAGCAAAAGCCAAATCAAAAGCCAAAAACTGAAAAGAAGTCTTCTGAAACCACTGCTGAAACACCAGTTAAAGAAAAGAAAAGGGGAGTTGATGAAACCCTTAATATTCTAGCAGATGAAGTGGAGAAAAACAGAAAGACAATTCAAAATCAGAATGAAACAAAGGAAAGGCAATGGAGAAAGGAACAAAATGCAAGAAAAGAATGGGAAATGAAAACAAAGGATGTTGGCACTTCCACCAGAAAGAAATCTTTCAAGCATAACAAACCACCACTTGCAAAATTCTCAAAACCACAAACAAGAAAACAAACACCCAAAAAGCCAACCACTGATGATTCAGAAAAACCAACCACTAACACACCCAAAACTACACCTTAACCACAAAACCCACCTGCCAAAAAGCAGAAGACAACTGTTGACACTTCAACAGTTGTTATGACAACAGTGGTTGAAACACCAGTTGTTTCAACAGCTGTTAGTCAGTCATCCACCACTTTCAAATCTCCTTCCCAAGCAATAATCATTCCTATTTCAAAATCCCAAACAAAAATCCCTTCTCCTATATATGTTCACACCAGAAAAGAAAGTTTCAGGTGCATGCTGATGATACCAACACCTATTCCTATATCATCCACACCTTTCATTCAAACCAACCCTAAACCATCCATTCCACCACCATAATCATTATCAAACCCAATCACTGACCCAAAAACACTTGAAGAACATGATCCCTCAAGATTCGTTCCATTAGCAGCAGACTATCCTCTGGAATTGCATGCAGTTAAAAATGAAATGAGGCAATTCTATACAGTGGATGATCCTGCAAAAAGGAAATTTCCTTCCCTTCATGGCTTCAGACCTCCCAAGAATATGGATGAGTATTTAAAAATCAAAGCAAAGCAAGCTGAATTAAACACCAAGTATGAAGGTCAAGGGGAGAATGATAGTAGCATCTCAAGTTGAATGTAGCTTTTGCTCAGTAAAGTCAAGAAATTGGAAGATTATGCAAGAGACTTAAGCAAAGAGATGTCAAACTTACCACCAAATGTTGACCTACAAAAGGAAATGAGAAAAGACCTCTTAGAGCTAATCATGAGAGACAAGTTCTATCCTGCCAAAGTTGATCAATTTAAAGACTGGCCACTCATTGCACTCAAAGCTGAAGCAAACAGAATTGAAAGGGTAAGAAATGATCACAGCATGAAAAGGTCTGCACCAGACTGGAATAAGTACAAAAAGAGTATTTCAGAGCTTACCCTGGAATACAAAAGAAAGAAGGCTGAGTTGGTTGCAACCAAGTATGGTTCAGCAAAGAACATTTCAAAATGGTCTAGGCAGTACACTGACATGGTGTATGAGAAGCTGGAAAAACTAAGAGAGACAGATCCTAAAGCTCCAAAGAAATCTGCATACAGGATTAAGAAAGCTGATGAGCCAAAGCAGCAGGTCGTCTCTTAAAAAACATTGTTCACATCATCTTACACTTCCATCATTGCCTTGAATCAAAGAAAAAGGCAACAGCAGATTGATGCAGAAGATGCAGAAAGAGAAACTGAAATCATGAAAGAGGCCATCAAGAGGATGTCTGAAGAGGTTCCTGCTTCAAAACAGTAAGAAACTTCCACAAGATTGATAATCAGGCCTCCATCACTAAACTCATCAAAAATAAAAACTCCCCCAAGAAACCCACTGAACTAAAAAAATACTAAAGTGGAAGTCTGATCAAAAGACCCATGTATTGATCTTGCTCAAGTCCAGTGGAGTAGTTGAACACATATCAAGGGAGGATGCACTAGGCCTGAGTGTAGCTGACCTCCAAGATCTCTTAGAACTTCAACTTTGCAGGGATGAGGATGATGAAGATTCCCTTAACTTTGAACTTCAATTCAAGGGGCAAGTTAGGGAAATGTTGATGAGACAATAAAGATCATGAATAATGAAGTGTTTTGGCATCATCTGTTCTAGGGGGAGATTGTTGGTCCATATATTCAAACCCAGAAGAACAGATGATAAGGAAAGCAAAAACAGGTTCAGAACAGTTGATCATCATAAGCAGAGCTTGTACAAGACTTTCCCCTTGACAGTTGTTTTCTAGCATCTGATAGACTCCAAGCACTGATCATCTCAACAACTGTTAGCCAAAGATCTGATGAAGAATAAAGACTGAAGCTCTATCTACTGATGTCTTCTAAGCACTGTTGAAGTCCAAAGCACTGCCTATTCAAAAGACTGATCACCCTTTGAAGAAAACATTGATGCTCAACATCAGTGCTTAGACTACAATAGTGGAAAGTTGAATCAGTGGTTTATGTAATCAGTGTCTATTGTAATCAGTGTTTATATAGAACAGTGTTTAGAGTTTTTTAGGAGGTTAGATGTCACTTTCATGGTGACGTCAGCAAATATGCTCAGTGGTTTCGTCTGTACTATAAATAGAACAGTACTCTGTACTGTTCCATTAGCTCTTTCTTCACAAGTCATCTTGTACGAACAAATCGCTGAGCTCAGGCTGAGGGGGAGTCTAGTGCATGCATGCATAAGTTGAATCTTGTAATAGATACAATCATTTGACTTAATTAAATCATGTTTGCTTATACTTATTCTTCCTTGATTGTGTAATCAAAGTTTATTTCCATATTCCGCTGCACTTCAATTCTCTGTTTCATCTTTCATTCTAATTAAACAACACAATCTAAGAAACTCAGATCCTAACAGAAACTGCAATTAGAACTGAGAACTTCTCACAAAGAGACCAACTAGGCAGCCACAACATACAAGAGCAATCTTCTACACAAAGAAACTAACAAGATAACAAGATAATTTACACACACTGATTCAATTTTCTGATCAACTCAACCGGAATACAACAGACATGAAGATATTGTAAACCAAAATCAACTGGCACATACTTAAATCAAATCCTCAACAAACACAGAAAGTTACAATCAAGATTTTTAAACAATAAATTCTCAGATGAACAAGATAACTCTCGAAATACAATTGAGGACTATAACTCATCTAGAAACATTTATGATAAACTAGAGATCCACAAAAGACTACATAACTCAGAACACAGTCTGAAAAAAACATTGAATCACACGATTCATACAAAACAAATGTGATAAAACAACTAGAAATTATATACTATTTGAATAATGAATTACACAATTCACCAACAATACCTCAGTTATATCATACAAACTAAAAATCACACGATTTTTAAGAATTTGAACCAAGTCCAAAAGACTATACTTTTGAAGAACTCAAAGTCTAATTTGACTTGATTAATTTTTTTTTTCCAAAAAACACTGAATCATAAGATTCATACCAAGATTGATAAACAAGAAGTACACACTTCAATATTAGACAACAATTTCAGCCTAAACAAATAATGAAATACAAAATCACATGATTTAATATCTCACACACAAGACCAAGAATAACAAGACAATAAGACACAACCCACCAAAATCACAAATAACATACTTTGCAACCAAAAACATCTCACAAGAGATAACATACAAGGCTGTCACATATACAGAATAATCTTGACAATACCACCGGTTAAACATGAACCATACAGCTCAAACTAACCATAAAAACAAGATCATAAACAAGCTGACATCAAGACTGCGAATAAAAGACATTTAACAACATTCAAGACAAGGATCCTCAACATATATACCTCATAGCTAGACAGACACAGACATTAAGAACAATCTTGACAGAACAACTGATTAAAGGACACACAAACCACATGGTACGACAAATCATACCACACAAAAAACAATAAGACATACAGGCTATGCACAGGAGACACTTTGATAGTCCAAAAATAGAATCAAATCACATGATCCAAAACAAATATTCACACAAGCCAACACATTAAGAATCAGATAACATGATACCCTAAAGCATACACAAACAGTGTGAAACCACCCATAATATACATGTCTCAAAAAGATATGAGACATGTAATCAACACAACAACACATTATTCCTAGTTATACAAAATGTCAAGAAATATATCCTCTTCAACGGTAAAATAATACTAACTGTCACACCCCAACCGATGGCGGAATCATCGGGGCATGGCACTGAGCGAAACAGATTGTCCAGAAGTTTCCATAACAATTATCATTACCATTCAATTTAAAGTAATACGTCCCATACCGTATCTCAAACAGTAAAAAAATTATTACAGACAAAATCTAGGCTAATATTCTATTCCGACAACTCAGATTTCAAAATGGAGCAATTGTTTATCTGCTTCTAGAGACCAATGATCCATTTACTACATACAACTATTTGTTGGGCTCTAAAGCTTTATTCTAGCCTCAACTTCCTAGCAAGTGTGCATCCTAAGCACCTGTCACATACGTTAAAATAAAGTCAATACATATAATGTAAAGGTGAGCATACAAGTTTGATAATAGCATATAGAGTTCGAATTCGTTTACGCATAACCAGCACGTACACATAGCGAAATGAGGCACGTTAGTTATCGACATAGATCCATCGATACCAATGACTACGAGTTGACTGCCCGAGGCAGTTCGCAATACATGAATACCACTGTAATCCATGCAAGTAATTGTCCTTAACAACCCCCGGGTGAACGGGTGCTGAGTCCAAACTATAGTACTATCGTTGCTAAGGCAGGTAGACAGCATTCCATGTGTAAACATAACAAACAAGCATTCATAAGCCACGTATAACATGCATTAACGGTTAGCGTTCAAATAGTATTGAGTAGTGTGATTGATGTGATTTGAATAGTTGTAACGTATGTAACACCCAAAAGTGCTTAAAGCAAAAAGGGATCGAGTATACTCACAACGGTTGATGGATTGAAGGGAGCGCTTAGCGAGTAAGGTTAGCCTGAATAGATTCGATAGCATAACGATAAGTGACGCGTAAAATGATACAAGGTGTGAGTGAGTCGGATAGCAGTTCGATCGGATGGTAATCCAATCGGACAGCAATCCGTGCGAATGACAATTTGTTCGGATGGTCATCCGGTCGGACAGTAGTCCAGTCAGATGACTTATTCGAGTGGATTGTTTCTTCCTATGAAGTGAATGTGTTTGTGTACGATGGCTTGACTTTTTGAAGTTTTCGTTGTAGCATTTTGAAAACATTCAAGTATCTCTATCCTTCAAGTCGGTCGATCGATCGTCCAGTTGTGCGGATAACAATCCGTTCGGATTGTCATCCGGTCGGACGGTAGTCCGGTCGGATGACGACATTAGTGATGAGAGTACTTGGTGGGAACTAAGTTCACAACAGAAGGGTCACTCGGTCGGATGTCCATCCGATCGGGTGGCAACCTTGTTATTGAACATGTTGAAAATTGTTTAAGTTTTTAAAGTCTTAGTATCTCATGATCCGAAGAGTAATCTGATCAGATGGTAATCTGATCGGATAGCAATCCGTTCGATACTCCGACTTCAGTTAAGGTCGTTGGAGTGTGGGACCCAAGTGTGATCCGTTCGGATGGCAATCCGTTCGGATGGCAATCCGTTCGGATAGACTATCCATTCGGACAGCAGTCCGTTCGGACAACAATCCATTCCGGTTGTTCCGTTCGTCTAACACTTGGTTGTTTTGATTGTTTGTCGTTTTATCGAGACGTTTTGACAACGTGTTAACCAACAGAATCCCCTTCTTGACCCAAGTGACCAAACCGACCAGGAATCACCCTAGTTTGGCCGGTTACCGGCTCAAGACGGTGGTTCTTGTTTAACCCGAAATCGGCGGTCTCGTATGTAGAATCCAGATCTAGAACTAGTGCAACACTAAAAATGAGTAGGAGACTAGAACCAAGTCCGATTCTATCGGTTTTGAGTGTATTGAGTGTAAAAGAGTTGAAAGAAAGTTAGAAAACATTCTTCCAATCCTTTTTCACCACTGATTTGTGTAGATCTAGGAAAGATCTTTGTTGTTTGTATGGAAATCGGTTAGATCTCGGTTGTTCTTGGTAGATTGAAGTCAAAACATAAAGTTCTTCAAGAACTCATGATGATGTCATCCTAGAACACCCGAAAGCTAGTGATTTCACGGTTAAAAGTTAAGATTTAAAAGATAGAAATGTGTAGGAGTGCGTGTAGATCAAGAAAGTACAAGATTTAGGATGAAATCTTATCGGAATCGGAAGAAATCTGAGAAAAGGTGATGTGCATGAGCTGTTCGGACAGAGGGCTTCCAAAAGTGGAAATAATGACAATGACAGAGGTATTTATAGGATTCCAAAAGAGGAAAGGGCTGTCCGGTCGGATGGCACACGGCCCGGATGACGTTCCGGTCGGTTGGCATCCCGAACGGATGGCACCTGATCAATGGGCAAGCGGCTATCCGGTCGGATGGCTATCCGGCCGGATGGCACCTGGTTCGAATGTTTGACGTGACGAATTTCGCTGATTCGATTTCGATTGCGATGGGGTTTCCTATTCAAATTACTTTCAGTCCCAACTAATTCATATCTCGCGTTATCTCTTCTCCACTAATTTTCATAGTTCGATTTCGATTCGAGTTCGAGTTCGATTGAGTTTGATTTGCATTTCGAGTTCGATTGCATTTCGATTGATTACACACCTTAACATAAATAAACATGCACAAGTAAAACATAAGGCACACACACACGTATATAATAACAAGATACGTAAGTCGAGTCGCGGTTCGTATTACGGTTCGATGTCGATTCGATTAGCATAGGTTGATTATCGATTAATTAACTTTATCGCATTGTTACTTCCTATATTTCATAGTCGTAAGTCGATTAGAATGGCGATTAACATACTTCGATTATTGCATTTATTGACACTTACTCCACATAATACAACTAAATAAATACATAAAAGAAATCTACTAAAAGTCACGTCGTATAATCGGTCGTTGACTTTGACCTTGACTTTGACTTTGACTTTCGAAAACACGGGGTGTTACACTAACAAATAATACCCTTGAGCAATTAAGATCTTCTAATTTTTTTTTTTATCAATAAAAAACAAGCAAAAAACTAACATAAGGATATACTTATTCAAAACCACTCGTTAATTATTTGATTATGATAGATTAGAACATCTTCAACGCATAAAGATAAGATTGTTGTATGGCCTCTCAACCCTATTCAGAAAAATACTCAACTCTAGACATTTAAACGAATTTAGATCAACAAGAAGACATACAAAGAACAAGCAACAGATAATACAAGAATAGTGAAAAAAATTTATTATGTGATGAAATCATGACCAATAAGCTCTAGACTAATACACAACATCAACTGAATACTATGACCAGTATAGAGAGCAAAACAATATAGATGATAAGAAACAATAAATCATCAATAAAACTACACAACCAGATCAAGACCTTTTGAACTTATACAACTTTTTAATGAACATTAAAAGAATGAAAGTTCCATTCAACAATTTTAATAGACATATGAGAACGATTTAAAAAATCTTTTTACCATAAACCACATAACATAGATAAAAAACTACATACAACACATATAACAAACAGAGATTTTGACAGTTCTCAACAAAAGACATTGAGTAGACAAACAATAAGAACTTTCACACAACAAATAACAATATGCACAAACAACAATAAAAACCAGAATATCCTAACATAGAGTTTATGACCAAAAGATCTCTACAAATGCTTTTAGGGGACAGGGGGCGGTCCCATTGTTTTTCCGTGATGGCTGCTTCAACGCGTTATAAAGATAGAAATCCCACCGCCGCTCCAAAAGTCCACACGTTATAGCACCACGAAATCAGATTTCGTGATTTTTTCAACGTCGTGATGGTTTTTTTTTGTGAGGGTAGTTGTTGGTTGGGGGGAAATTGTTGGGTGTGGTGGTGAGTGATGACCACCCCCACTAAAAAAGGTTGTGTGTGATGGAAAAATGGTTGCTGACATGGCAGAATATGATTGGATATTGTGAGTGATGAAATTTTATCACTAGTGACCACCCCCTCCCCTTATGGACCTCATTTTTAGCATTTTAAATTAAGAGGAAAAAAACACATAAACAAACACTATATAACCAGGAGAACACAAGTTATCAGACATATAACTAATTATAGAAGCAATAGACAATAAGAGAAAACAACTCTACGGCGAAGCTGAGTCAGGGACAAGATTCCAGGTTCATCACTCTATGGTTCCTGGACATGCCTTTACTCAGGAGCCACAATCTAACAAATGACAATAACAACGGCAAATACTAGAAGCAGTACGAGCACAAATAAAAAATCACAACAAGAAGAAACAGAATAGACAAGAATAAACTATAACAAACAATCAAAGGTGTCGGTCCTCACTACCCCGACTTCAACTAACAAACAATCAACAACAAAATAAAAAAACAAAATTAGAAAGATCTTACAGAGGGTGCGTTTTACTCCAAAGAGATCAGAACTGTAGTTTTCGAGAACTACAAGAACTGGTCAAGCCAAGAACAAATACACCTGGTTAGTTTGCTCTGAACCTTCTAGGGTTTCAGAGACTAACATAGGTCTTCAGAAAACCAGTAGCAAAAGATATTCTTCTCAACTTCCAACAAACTCGAATTAGGGTTTGTATCACACCAACAACAGTAAAGACCTCACCAGACCTATATCTACACACACTCCAAGAAACAATAAAAAAAACGAAAACACATAATGAAGACAATCAGAGAAACATATTTAAAACTTATATCACAGCGGAAATCCCCAAAGAACAGACCCTAGAGCTATCACATAGCTCTGATACCATGTTAAAATGGTATGCCAGTTCTATACAGATCACAAATAACAACACCAAACACAAAAGAAGCGACAAAAACGTGACGTAAAACTTTATTAGTTAACCCAAACCAAAAAACACCCCCCAAACCCTAGATCTCACAATATGTGAGATCAAAATCAAGACAAAGTATGATACAATACCTAGATGATCATCAATCAACCAGCAGAACAATCGCTCACAACAAAGCGAAATACATGACAATCTTTAACAGGAGATCATCACAACATAAACTGAGGAAAAACTGAAACAGAAAAGTAATACTGAACCACACAAGCGGCTTGAGAATCAGCACTCCTGTAATCACCAAGAACAGCGATCGCCGGAAACTCAGACCCTTATTAAATGCCGGAAAACAGAGTGAACAACTTCTGGAAGAGAACTGAAGTATATGTGCCATAATTAAGAAGGGTGATTGTGAGAATTGGGAAAACTACTTCTGTGCATACCAAAGCACCTTTTATATCACCAACACCCAAATTTACACATTAGTCCACAAGAACTTGAAGTGATGATCGGAGTCCTTCTAATGTTCCATCTTGCCCCCTCAAACTTACAACTGTTGCAACAACTTGCAACAACATGTAACAACCAGAAAGATAACCACAAGGCTAACCATAATACAAGCCCAAAATCAACATGAGCCCAAAGATGAAAACAGACAAATAACTAGCCCAATAACAACATATACGTGTAACGGTTAGGACCAATGAACAAACACAACCAACAAATGTATAGTATATGAATTAATCATATATTTTCAACATGCCCCCATCATTCATATACTGTACATGTTAACCATTTTCAACTTATTTCACATAACATCATACACCGCACAACTCAAACCTTTAACAATTTTACAAACAGAAACAATCTTAACGAGACCAATAACATCACAAGCACTCCAAAAACAGGTCTATTTCACATGTTTAGACTCCTCATGAAAGATAAGATCCAAATAAACCAATATGGCACTTTTACTAGATTTTAACAAACACACTGCAGGTAACACCAAGTATTTACCAAAACTATATAATGCAAAATATAACTCTAACCACTTGCAACAGAGCCATATGCACAACAACATAGAGAAACAAATCAAAAATAGAATTTCTATAATCAAAATCCTAGCTCAGATAAACTAAGTATCCAGATAAACAACAAGACGAGCAGGAGATTCCTTAAAGTATCACAAATACCAACAACAAGACAAAGAACTCTCTATAACAAACAAAGACGAAACATCAGTTAACAAACAAGGAAAGGTGCATAACCATTTTCCTTACCTGTGTTATAATTATGGTTGCATGGTCATATGGTGAAAGATTATCACACTTTCTCTCCGTTAGCTACAATATATGTGTTGATTGTTTGAGCCAATTTTCAGCTCCTCACCGTGCCTCAAAATCTCCTCTCTTGAGGATCTAGTGCAACAACTCTCATTAAAAGTATTAATTCTTATCTTAATTTGTCCAATAGGAAACCCTAATTGAGACCCCCCAAGTGATACTGCATGAACCCTAAAATTTTCAGAACAATCGGAATCAGGATCAGGGCCCCTAAAACTCAGGGGGTATTCCCCATTGACGATTATCATCACAGTTTGTTGTCTAAATTGAATTTCGTCGAATCGTCAACTCACCCAAGCTAGTAACAGACGTGGCTACCCTATGCTAGAAGTGGACCCGTCGCACCACGCGACGGCGCCGTTTTTCCAGTATATATAGAGGGGTGTGGCACTTGACGTTTGGCGTTGGTTTGACGTTAAAATTCATTTCGTACACTGAAATATCGTCTAAACAGCTCAAAACACACACACACACACACAGCACGAAACGCTGCCGCGACAACAGGGTAATAACTCGATCACTGCTATGATTTAATGTCCGATCGATGGAGACCAGTCCGATGGATGTTTAAGTGCTGCCCGTAATGGGGCTATACTTTGTCATTTGTCGTAAATTCGATGGATGTTTAAGTATTGCACTTTGTCATTCGTCGTGAGGGTTTTAATCTCGTGAGTTATCGTAAATGTTGAATTAAGTTACTAACCTAGTTTTCGTGTGCATTGTTATTTAAATTAGGTTACAAGGCTAATCAGTAGGCTAAACTCTGCCCGTTTAAATCTGCAATGTGAGTCATTCTCTTTTTATCAAATTGCTTTACAAAACCCTAAATGTTTTCAAGGTTATAATTACAGGGATTAAGTCTTTGTAATCTTCAATTACTGCCGGTATGTGGGGTTTTGTATACATTACTTGTTTCCCGTCACCATTGGACAACGGGTTAGCCAATGGGTGATCTGACCATAGTCACAGATACAGTCGAGTGACAAATACCGATTTGGGGTAATTGGTTGATATAAACAATGTAATCACCCTTAATACTGTATATTATAACAATGTGTCGTTTTGTGCAACTTGAATGACTCGCCAGTATTTCCCTGCTGATAAAACCTTTTTAAAACATGTTTTAGGTGATCTGCTATGATCAAGGAAAAAGTGCCACATAGCACTGCAAGCTTGAAGAAGTGGCTCAATAAAATAAAGAAACATGTTTTTGTAAAATAGGGGTTTCCCAGTTAAATTCCCTTATTGTAAATTACGGGGTTTGTCCCTAATTGTGAAATAAAATAATCGGGTATTTTCAAGTTTTAACGATCCTGTTAATAATTCCGCTGCCAATTTAAATAAATACCACGGGATTTCTGTCCCGCGGCTTCCGGACCGGGTCAAACCGGGACGGGGGCCGTGACATCTAGGTTCTAAAACCCTTAAATACCACCTTAAGACTCTACATCCATATCCTATAATCCATCTAGTATAATTAATGACAATTCACATCCAAATCATGATATTTAATTTCAAAATAAAGCTAAGTTTTACACTTATGGGGGTTGCCACGCCTTTGCTACGACTCCGATTGTCTATGGCGGTGACAGTGTTAAAACGTGTGTTGCTTTATTCCTTTCTTGTTTCTCGATGATATCGCGATGGTGTTGTTTTTAATAACGGCCCTGTTCCGCTGTGTTGGGTCTCTGATCAATGGCCATGATATTGAATCGTGTTTTTTTTATGATGGCAATGATGATGTTGAATCTAAGCCTCTTTGTTCTTTTTTCTTTCATTTTTTCAAGTTTAATGGTAATGGGTTGTGTTTGGCTAAACATTGCAACCTGCAAATTTATAGTTGTGTTTTTCCTTGATGATGGCTATGATGACGTTTTAATCTGAGCCTCTTTATTTTCCTTTTTTTCTCTTTTTTTTTCGACTTTAATGCTAATGGGTTGTGTTTGGCTAAACATTAAAACCTGAAATTTATAATTTGTCTTTTTCCTAAAAAAATTGATTTTTTTTTTTGAAATTTAGATGATTTTTCTGATGTGGGTTTTGGATGATGATACATTTATCTAAAACAATTTTCACTCTGTGATAAAAATTTCCAAAAGTTAATTACCCGTATGGTTCCTATGGTTTGCCATTTTTAACTTTAGTTCCCAACTTTTTAAAATTACATGTATATTCCTTGTGGTTTGATCGTTTATTACTTGGATATTCCCCCAATTGGATGGCCATTAACTTATCCAGTTACGTTGGTTAAGTTTATGTGAAATGTCTTAACTACCCTTTATACATATAAAAAACAAAAATTTATGCATAGTTTTTGGACAAACTAATATGATAATGAAAACGACATCAAACGTATAAACAGTAATATTAAACGTACGGGAAATAAACGTATAAATAAATGTTATACCTGATCGGTTTCAAACTCACTAGGTTCATGGTCACCATTTGGACCCTCGAACGGTCCACCACTACCGGGAGGAGATTGAAAACTACCGGGCAGCGATCCACCACTACTAGGAGGGATTGAAAACTAACGGGCGGCGGTGGATAATAACCAACATAATTACCCTGAAAGGCATCCAAACCCCAAGGATCCTAACTTGCATCAGACACAAGATTGAGATCGCATGGAACATTTAGATCAAACAAACCCGGATTGTTATTTTGATTGATTTCATAACTCATCTGATTCGACTCGCTAACTGAATCACTACCGAAAAAGTTACCATCGCTCCAAAACGACATTGATAGCGTAATATAATTTGAATACAGAGAAATATATAAGAAACGAATAGAAGTTGAATGAAAATGAATAAGATTAGTGTCGTTTATATAGAGGTTTTTACGGAATATTACATCGTTTCAAATGATTAACACGTGAATCGAGGAATCTAATGTCGAATCAAATAACCCGCACGAATATCGAGGAATCTAACGTCTAATTACATAACTCGCACGAGAATCGGGGAAGATAACTTCGAATCGAATAATTTTACCTCTAGTCTCACGCGTATCGAGGAATAATACGTCGAGTCAAACAGTTAAAAAAACGAAATTCGAAGTATACGGGCCGTATAAGATTATATGGCCCGTATAAGTGTATCGTATACATTATATACGACCACCCTAAAACCTTATTCTCACATGGTGTATACGACCGTATAAAATTATACGACCCGTATAGAATAAAATAAACTGACAAATACTAAGATTTTACCATGACTGATTATTTCTTCATTTGTTTTAAACCATATTTCAAACTCAAGCCTCCATCTAAGGGTTGTCATGTGGCAGGCTTTTTGGGTGTCTCCATGTAGGAGCAATTGTTTTCCATGAATGATATTATTAAGGCTTGGCCCAGTGGACACCAAAGGCAATGATAAGGTTTGGGAACCAGCTCTGGTCTGGGGTTCAAGTCTTGAAGCCATCAAGGTTTTACACATAGGTGGGGGTCACTCTCTATTAATTACTTGCGCGAGTACCTGTGTGGTTTTTCCTTGAACGCCTAGTCAAACTCTGATGCCAGTGTGGGCCCGGTTAAGACAACATAACTGGCCAGAGTAGGGTAGTGGGTCTCCCATTGCGGGAGGTGCGACCTTGGTTGCATAAATTGAAAGTCGCCATTCTAAAAAGAAGTAATTTTTTTCATAATTTATTATTTATATTTTAATAACCATTTTGTGAAGGTTCCTTTCGATTTGAAAATTCTTTTTATGTTTATCATTTCCATTCCATGAATGATCGAATTGATATTTTATAATGTTTATCATTTAAATTTGGTTTATCCTTTCGAATTGAGATTTTTGTTGATGTTATGACGGTGATGTGTTAAGACAGTTAAAAAATAGATATTAGATGTGAAGCATTTCATGTCTAATTGTTAAAAATAAGAAAATCAAACTTAGGTATTTTTTAAATTAAATATCTTATTCAAGTAAAAATATGATGAAATGGCCTTGACTGATACACTTTAACCTGATTTACAAAAGCAAAGTTGAGATTAAAACCACCATTATCTCGTATATGTGAGTATGTGTATGTTTCTATGACAATTATAGTAGCAACTTAACGATGTTTCAACATATAACATGGTTTTATTAGTTATTTAATATGCCAATCAACATATATGGTTTTATGTATCCGCCACAACGCAACGCGACGTGTATTTCTACAAGTTGTTACTATTTAACATTCTTATAATGAACTTATTATGAATGTTTGGATTCACTTGACTATCTAGACTAACACTTATTCTAGTCAACAAATGTGTCTTCATCTAGCGGCTCAAGGGTAAATATGAAAAAAAGAGGAAGCTAGGTACCGAGTTAGACACATGTGAAAGAAAAACAAAAACATGTGATTGTAACGTGTTATGAAGAGACTGAAAGAAACTTTTGGATAGTGCAATGTTTATAAATGTGTTGGAACTAACATCCACATGGAGTCCGGTATAAACATGTGAACTTGATTAACAAGGTTGTTAACTATAGGATATTGAGATATATGATTTTTTTTTAACGACCATACTTATACATAAAATATAGAACATAGGCCAGCAAATGACAAAACTTCTATGTAAAATATAGAATACAGGCCAACAAGTCGCTTAAACCCCCCCAAATTACAAGATCACATCTCGGATGTTAAAATCGACAAACCTACTCCAGTCAATATTACAAAATTTCGACCTGTTAGTAATCCAAAATAAAGAGTTCTCCTTAATCATATCCGCCTTTTTATTTATTGAATGTGTCGATGATTAAACTTTTTCTCATTCCTAGCTTTTCAGATTTCCCAAGCCACGACCTGAAGTTCCTCTATCAAATCTTATCTATAACCGAAGCAAAGAATTAAACATGTCTTCTTTTCTAAATGGGAGCTACAAACTGCACTTCTCTTTTGATAGTTACGATCCTCTTATCCTTTATCTACACATACGCCTCTCGACCCATCTATATAAAAGGCCAGCCACCTACCTTGTCCTTTATCTACACATACACCTCTCGATCCATTTGTAAAAAATCGACTCACGAAAGACGACCATAATGTAAAAAATCGACTCACGGATGGCGACCATAAATTTCGCCCGTCCCCATTAGCATGGTCGCTCATATACTCATATGCCCGTAGAATCTACAATACGTCATTATCATCGTCATCGTCATACTCAGTAAATCCCGTCAATAGCAGCTAAGGTAGGGTCTGAAGAGGGTAAGATGTAGATAGCTTTACCTTTACCCCGTTGGAATAGAGAGGTTGCTTCTAGTGAGACCCCCCGGCTCGATAGTAGTTTTGCATTAAGACTTGGACATAAGGCACATAAAACTCAGCAATCGGGACAAATGCCGATTAGTGTGTGTGCCCTTTTGTCTTTCGGCTATCAACGCCATCACATAATGCATGATTAACCGTCCGCCGCTTTTAACATTATTTTCACGAAATTAGTAAAATAACATTAAAATTAGTGCAATTTCACTTTTACCCCTAAAAGCCCACACATATATACATTATATAAACACCTACATCACATAAGGTTAAAAAATCACACAATAATACTATAAGACCGTGGGTGTGGGGATCGTCCCCGTCTAACAGTAAAGTACCACCTCTCATTATTCTTACTAGTTGTAAGACCCGTGTGAACACACGGGTATGTTTAATAACGATCGAAATCAAAAGATTATAATATATCATAGTAGTAACACCCGTATGCAAACACGGGTGGGTTTTAGAAAATTTACATACTACATTTTATTAAACAACAAATCTCTATAATTATTCAAATTCCAACATCACTAATCAAAAAATATGAAATGCACGTGTTAAGGTAGCAGTTGGCACTACTCGAGCTCTAGAGTTCGGCTTTCCCATGGTCGAGCAGCAATCCATCGCTCCATCCAACTCCAGCCCCAATTATATGTTGCGAGATTGGAACCATTTGCGTCTAAATTGGAATTAGAATGCACCCTCCACTGCAAATATTTGGAAAGTCAACAGAATTCCTACTACTAAAGAAAGTCAACTGAGAGTGGATAAGAGAATGTGATTTGACTTTTGAGTTTACCTGATGAGAAAAGGCGTATGTCATTGCGCGTTCATGCTTTATAGTTCTTCTCTTTGTTTTTTGCGCGCAAGAGCCTCGGTCATCGTATGATGGCTGCCTTTCCATTCCTATACGAATACATGCTTTGGCACCCGCTGAGTAAACCAAGTAGCGAATAAAGGGTCCCGTGTACACACCACATTGTTTTAAATAAAAAAAATTAGATGTCGTTATTCATCAAATTAATTTCACTGTCATAATCAACTTCTAAATTTGTATCGTTAAAATTCCATTTTGCCCAAACAAAGTTAAAGATTTGTTAAAATGGCTCGTTATGAGCCAAAACAGTTTCAGTTAGTTACCTAGTCCTGCCTATTGCTATTTTTTAGCTTAAAAATAATCATATATTATACAAAAAGGAGACAATAAATCACACGATTAATCAAATGCCGATTAGTGTGTGCGCTCTTTTATCTTTCGGCTATCAACGCCAACACATAATGCATGATTAACCGTCCGCCGCTTTTAACATTATTTTCACGAAATTAGTAAAATAACATTAAAATTAGTGCAATTTCACTTTTACCCCTAAAAGCCCACACATATCTATACTATATAAGACTAAAGGGTATGGAGAGCCTCATCCCCAAGGGGATGGGCCGCCACGTCAGCGCCACGCAGGCTCGGCTTGGAGGGGATGGACCTAGGGGGTGGAGGATGAACCCCTTTATATATATATATATATATATATATATATATATATATATATATATATATATATATATATGTATGTATATATATATATATATGTATGTATAGATGTGTGTGTGTTAGGAGAAAGGAGAGAGGCACGGCTTACCCGGCTGTGGGGAGCCGCTTGTGCCGAGCCGAACCCAGGGGGGCGGTGTGGGGGACCGGCGCCGGTAGGGCTGTAAACGAACCGAACGTTCAGCGAACAGTTCGTGAACCGTTCGGCGGGAAGTTCGTTTATGTTCGTTCGTTCGTTTAATAAACGAACGAACTTGAACAAGAAATTTCGTTCGATTAGTTAAATGAACGAACATGAACAGAGGTCTCGTTCGTTTGATTGTGTTCGTGAACGTTCGGTAAGGTGTTCGTGAACATTCATTGATTTGCGTTCGTTTATGTTCCTATGTTTGTGTTTTAATTGAAGATCTCTGTACTTTCTTATATTTTATTTGTACTTTTTATATATTATTAAACTTTTATTTATTTTATTTCCCTAACAATTAAACTAGGAAACCCACTTTCACCTTGTTTATGCATCATTTCCCTTTCATTTCTCGTTATTTACATCCACGAATACAACCGACCTCCGTTCCACAATAAAGGATTCAAGTTCGAGTGCTACTCTCTGGGCCATCTATCTTTATCCTTCGTCGAGTTCGCCAAATTTATTTGTGTTCGTGAACCGTTCGCGAACATGCTCATTTCCTTAATGAACGAACACGAACATAAAATCTCGTTCGGTAAGTGTTCATGAACCGTTCGTGAACACATTTATTTCCTTAACGAACGAACACGAACAAGGCCTTGTTCGTGTTCGTTCGGTTCGTTTACAGCCCTAGGCGCCGGTCCTAGCCGGGCCTCAGCCGGCCCCCATACCCTTTAGTCTAATAAAAGAAACCACTTTGAGGACACTTGTCATCATATTAGAGCATGTATAATTATTTTTATATTTAATTAAAATATACTATTTTAAATACAAAATTAAAATTTGAATATACCCGTGTTTATTATTCATGCATTCAAATTCATCATATTAGAGCATGTATAATTATTTTTATATTTAATTAAAATATACTATTTTAAATACAAAATTAAAATTTGAATATACCCATGTTTATTATTCATACATTCAAATTCTTAAAATTTGAATCTATCTTTTATCAAACCATACACCTCCATCCATTAATTACATCTAGGATTAACATATGATTCTTTTTTTCAATATTTTAATCACCATATTGTATACCAATTGAACTTCTATATATTATTTACGTGATCAATATTTTTTTTAAAAATAAATCAAACATTCACTCAAAATTAGTTAACTGAACATTAAAAAGTAAATAACAACTATCATAAATTGAATATTCACTTAATAATTCTTAAGTATATGGTGATTATTTTGAGCAGTGGTGGAACTAGAATATTAACTCAGGGGTATCCCAATTTTTTTTCACCGTGCAATCGTACAATATTAAAAAAAAAACTACAGTAAATAAATAAAGTAAAACAAATACATAATAGATTTGTCTTCTTCTTTTTTTCATAGCTTGAAATCGTTCCACCACATCGTGGTCTCTTATTTCACGTAAAAAAATCTTTTTGACCTCACAAACCATAGTATTGACCGCACAAATCAATATTTTTTTAAAAATAAATCGAACATTCACTCAAAACTAGTTAACTGAACATTAAAAAGTAAATAATAACTATCATAAATGGAATATTCACTTAATAAATGAGGTTTTTAAAGATATATTATTTTATTATTTAGTATATAAAATTTATTTATTAAACCCGTGTAATACACGGGGTGATAACCTAGTATACATTATATAAACACCTACATCACATAAGGTTAAGACCGTGGGGTGTGAGGATCGTCCCCATCTAACACTCAAGTAGTACCACCTCTCATTATTCTTATTTTTAAAAGACCAAGACAAAATCAAATCCAAAACATCCTTTAATATCATCCAATAAATTAACAGAATTAAAAAAAAAAGTCACCGTCACGCGTCACCCTCCTTTGCACGTTATCGATTCAACCCTCAAACCCTTCGCCAAAAACCAACCTCCACACCAAGAAACCAACCCATCACCACAATCTCCCTAAACACACACCAAATTCTCTCTCTAAAAAAAAAACACTCACAGATCCAGCATCCATGGAACAACAAATCATTGTTCCTCTCCAAAACCTTAATCTCGAACAACAACAACAACAAAAGACAACCGAACAGAAATCATCTTCTCCGCCGCCGCCACAGAGCCTGAACGAGGTTGAAAAAATGATCGGATACGATTTTAAGAATAAGGAGTTGTTGAAAGAAGCTTTCACTGATGCTTCGTATAAAACAGAGGATGGTGTGTCGTACGAGCGGTTGGAGTATTTAGGGGATTCGGTTTTGAACCATTTGATTGCAAAGCTGCATTATGTTTTGTATAAGAGTATGGCCCCTGGTGAGTTGACTCGGTTGCGAGCCGCCAATGTTGACACGGAGGCGCTGGCTCGAGCCGCGTTGAAGTATGATCTGCATAAATATCTCCGTCACCGGAAACCGCTTCTGGACGTACAGGTAATCGATTAATTTGATGTTTTTTTTTTAATTTTTGTTTTTATTAGAATCTTTTTAAAAGTAAAAAAAAATAAAAAAGGCCTTTTTGGTGATGTTATTAAAGTGTGAGACATATGGATCTCCGTGATCAGTTTGGTGACGTTTTGTCACTTTTATTCCGTGATCGGTTTGTAAAAAGGTTAATTACTTTTGGTCACTAGTGAGATTCCGGTCAGTATAGTACCGAAAACGAAAATCACATTTAGTATGGGACAGTAATGCTGATACCAACGTTGTTTATTGGTTTGGTTTGTCACGGCATCATTATAACTTGTTTGCTTACAATAGCAAGAAAATACTTTATTTTAAATATAACTTCATTTTCAACAAAAAAAAATAAAAATTTATAACAGAATATTGGAGATCAAATACAAACTGCCTATTCAGTTTTTTTCTTCTTCTTAAAAAGTCATCGAACGACACATCATTGTTAAATAGAAATTAAATGAGTCTGTATAAATGTATAGCATAAGACTACGCATAATGGTTTTAACCACACATCATTGTTAAAGTGTCAGGAAGGCTGTGGCCTTTAACTAAATCACTCTTTGTTGTAGCCCAGTGGTTGCAATGGAGTGGGACGGTTTACCACCTTGTGGGTTCCTGACTAGGAGTGCTCAGGTTCGAATCCTACTTCGACCGAGCTTTGGTCATGTATAGCCCTGACCCACTGTTCAAGAAAAACTAAATCACTCTTTTACATGGATGGTTTTAACTAGAAATTAAAAAAAAAAATTAAAATAAAAGTAAATATGTGAATGGTTGGTTTGCAAATGGCCCCACCTTATCTCTCACTTCACTAAGACCATGTTTAGACCATGCACATGAATAAGACTGAGTGTAGTGGGGCGACTCCCACCCCAAGTCGCCCCCAAGTCGCCCCAAACACCGCCCCCATCGGCGTCCCCCCATCGGCGTCCCCCCTTGCCCGTCCTCTGCTCGTCGCCACCTTCCTCACCCACATCCATTTTTGGCACAAACTTTCAAGGATTCCCCCTTGGAGGTCGCCCCAAGTCGCCCCAAACACCACGCCCCCTCTTTTGAGGTCGCCCCAAGTCGCCCCCCAAACGCCACGTGTCGCAAGACGCCCTCTTTTGAGGTCGCTCCACTCCCTTCAGTCTAATGCCTCACCCATGGGTGTTGTGTGTCATGTGACAGCCCTGTAAGCAATGGGGCGTTTTTCTAAAATGGGTGTAGTGGGGATGTGGACATTATGTTAAAAAGGGAGTGTAAATAAAATTAAATAAAAAAACATCAAAAAACTTTATTGGACAAGAAAAAAGTAGAACATCACGGATTTGCCAAAACTTTTGAACACGGGCGTGGAAAATAGAACGCCAAACAACAAAAATTAAAAAAAAAACGCCCCGGGGGGCCATGAATGGGCGTGTTTGGGCGTTTTGGGCCAAAAAACGCCCCAATTTCTCACCACTACGGGTGGTCTTAGTGGTAATGCCCCTACCCTTGGGCGTTTTGCGACATGTGGCAACCCAGTCAGCAATGGGGCATTATGAGGCGTTTTCTAAAATGGGTGTAGTGGGGATGTGGGCATTATGTTAAAAGAGGTGTAATAAAATTAAATAAAAATAAAACCCTCAAAAAATCTTATTGGACAAACAAAAGGAATATCAAGTATGATTGGCCAAAACCAATGAAGTAAGGCGTGGAAAAAAGCACGGTAAAAGCAATTTTTTTTTTGAATAAAACGCTCCAGGGGGTGGAATTTGGGCGTTGTGGGGCGTTTTTTAGGGGAAAAACGCCCAAAAAACTCCCACTACAAGTGGTCTAACTAAAGGGGCTTTGGCCCCCATCGGTTACATGTAATGGTGTTGGGGGCGTGAAAGGGTGAGATGGCATGCTCTTCACGCCCGATACACATTGTAAGAGGCGAAATTGTAACTTAAATTAAAACCCTGTTCACACCAACTTGCATATTTTTTTTTTAAAATACCACCTAACCTCTAAAGTCTTAACCTTGTAGTGTAATGATTTGATCCGATATATATGATGTAGGGTTCACTTTTTTCCTGTAAATATGTTTGTCAAAAACACAGATTCAAGAATTCATGGAAGGGATATTGGAGTACCCGTCACACTCCTATGGTATGATCGATCCGCCTAAAGTTCTTGCTGATATTCTCGAGTCACTGATCGGTGCCATCTTCCTCGATACCAATTCATCAATGGATGATACCTGGAAGGTAACATATTCACATATGAGTTCAATTTGCCTAAATTTGTGGATTATAAACTCGGTTGTTACAGGTTGTGGAGCGTTTGCTGCAACCATTAATCACTCCAGAAAACTTGATGCAGCATCCGGTGGCTAAGTTCCACGAAGCGTGCCAGAAGAGCGGGCTTAAACCATATGCAAATGATATGTGGAACAAAACTGGGGAGATTGAGATCTACATAAACAATGAGGTGATTGGACGAGGATGTTACAAGTTAAAGAAGATAATCGCTGTGAACAGGGCGGCTCATGATGCGTACAAGAATCAGTTTGGTAACAAAGATGGTGGTATTGGCGCTTAATCAACACCATCTTTGTATCAAATTAAACGAGCTATTTCCTATGTGGTTACAAAGGAAAAAGCTCGTTTATTTTGGAACGAAGAGGGTCATTGCAAGATCGTATTCTGTTTGCTTTTTTTGTTGAACTCATTCCTGTTATTTACTGTCGTTTCGTGAATCTGTTTATTTGGTCTTACTTTCTTGACAGTTGACATTTTGCTTACCGTACGTTAAAGTTGATTACTTTTTGCTATGTTATGTGTCGCGGTTATCATGGGTTAGTTTGTGTATAGCATTTACATTTACAGCAATGTCACTTGAGTTTGAAGTTTGAACTCTGTAAGGACTACCAAAATATGAGAGTTTGACTAATAATTTAGAATATACGGTTGGAACCATACATCATAAGTAGAAGATTTTATGCATTGGGTCAAACATTGTAAGAGCAAATATTGTGAAAAGCTTGTGAATTGTTACTTGAATTGTCAGCTATTGTTCATCCTGATTGTTAATCTAAATTGGTTTCTACGGTTGTATAGTAGTAACGCAACAATTGCGTATGCAAATCTTGATTTTTATAAGTAGAATGATTGGTTTCTTATTAACATTTTGCCCAACTCGTTTTAACCTGCTATTTTGCCCTATTGACGAAAATTAGTGGATCCGCCAATCGGGTCAGTTTGAGTAGTCAAATTACTGGCTCTCACAAGCAAAATAGCAATTCTAGTAATGATACATTGATGCTCTATCGGTGCGTAAATCAAACAACTTGTTAGTGTAATCATATTCTTTGTCTTTTAACTCCTACAAAATTCATAGTGAAATGATATCCGGCTACAAGTTAAATGCAACCTAATTATCTTTTCTAAATAGGATAAAATTGTTAAGTAAAATCATAATCACAAATTTTTTAATGCTTAACGATGAGAATCCCCTTTGGGGAAAAAAATTTGTAGCTCCCGCATGGTGGGGGTGGTGTTCCTGCACCCCAACTTTCCGCTCCACTTCCCACCCTCTCACACTCTTTTCACCATCAATAACTAATTCTCAACCCCTCACGGCCTTCATCACCTCGATCCCAATATATGTCCGACGTGGACCTTCTTCCGGAGCTGGTGAGTAGGGTGGACTCTGACCACCCTTAGGCTATGTTGTGTGGTTTGGCGCCCCCAACCACCTCAACACTTTAATGACCCCAATACCACCCCGGGTGCCAAGGGCACTTACATTAGTTACTTAGCGAGCGTGAAAGAGAGAAAGAGGATGACAAGGGTAAATACCAGTTAAAACCCTTCATTAGGAGGGGGCGCCAGTAAACACCTTCCAACCTTATAATCAACACTACTATTAAAATTAAAGCATTGGTGAGTGAGTTCAAACTTATTTCTAGATGGAATCTTCTTATGACATTTGTTTTACCCCTGGGTAGAAAAGGACATGGGTGAGTGAAGCACTTATGATAAAGTTGTACAAGGTTCCATTTGTGGACCTACCATTTTAGGACAAATAAGGAAAATGGACCTACCATTTTAGGACAAATAAAGAAAATAATAGGGTATATGTCACATATATTATTGGTATGTACCTGAAGCAAAAGAAAAAGTTATACCCCGTGACCCGAAACTAAACCAATTAGGCTATAGGGTGTGAGGGGTATGGTTGGATCATCAATCGCTACGTAGGACCATTATTAGATTGCTACACCGCCCCCTTATCTCATCCACCATGATTCCCATGGATTAAACCATGACAATCATGGGCCTCCTTTCCTTATTCAATATTTCCTTTGTTTTTCACAAAAATAAAATAAAATAAGATAATAGTAGTTTGAGTCACGACCACACCTTTAGAGTAGTGGTATTGGATGATGGATTAAAAGTATGTGACATGGTGCTAATGTAGAGGGTCATTGTGATCTTGAGTGTTAACCTATCGACCCGTGAACCAACCCCCTACGGCGAAATAGGCACAAGGAAAGAGCAATAGGCCGGACCAGCCTACAAAAACGAAACGGTCCCTACGTAACCAGTCATCCATAATATCAAACAAATCATTTTCGTCTTTGGTAAATTTACCAATGGCTATAGTCATCGTAATCCTCCTATTCAAATATCGATCATTTCCGAACACCTCATAGTATTTTCGGGGCTTCCAAAGAGTCGATCATTTCTGCATGATTTTTTTCTCGTGCACTACCCCTTACAATACAATGGGGTATAAAAGGTTTACTATCATATAAAACATCTTTACTTATTTTGTATTTGTATGGAAAGTCGAGTTAATATTTTGTATATTAAAGTACCTAAATTTGTAAAAAAAATATTCAAAAAATCCAGTTAAGTTAATTTTTAGTAGCTATATCTATACTACTAACTATTGTATAATACATTTGAGTGTAGACTTGTAATATACTCTCCGTTTAAGACACCTAAGTAAGATAACATTTTATGCGTAGGCCCTTACTTCTACTAATTCATACATTATTTAATAAACTTTTCCTAATTAATACATAAATTAGTACAGTATTTATGTATATAATAATTTTTAACCAAAGATTATGTAATCAAGGGCGGACTCACCCTTTGGCCAAGGTGGACGGCCGCACCCATTGAAAAAAAAATCAGTGTATATTTTAGCCAAAAACCCCGACCGCACCCCTTGAAAATATGGTTGAACACCTCATCCGCACCCCCGGCAAATAATTCATGGGTCCGCCACTGTATATAATGCATTATTTATGTATATGATAATCTATATCACATGAGATTTATATTATGGTGTGTGTGCGTTAGGTGTTTGTAAGTGTGTGTATGTGTATGAGATGCATTATTTATGTATATGATAATCTATATCACATGAGATTTATATTATGGTGTGTGTATGGAAGTGTGTGTGCGTTAGGTGTTTGTAAGTGTGTGTATGTGTATGAGTGTGCGTGTGTGCGAGTGATGAGACCATTGCTAGAGTTTATGAGGTGATTTGCACTCCACTACATCGTGCGGGCTCCCAACTATATATATGAGTATTTTTTCACAGGTTCTTTATTTGATTATTTTATTATTATTAGAGTTACTTTTAAACATATTTTGGGGAGATACTGCATCGCACGAGCTCCCAATGGCAAAATGCGAAACCATACGCCCGTGATCGTGAAAAGCGCTAGGTAGCCTAAGCCCACCATCACCTGTTTTGGGGAAACCTACCGCCCAAAGGCCCACTGCGGTAAAACTCGACTGGGATTACACTTGAACTTGAAACCTCTTGCCTCAAATCCAATTTTTTACTTCCCTTCCAATGCTAATTAAGCCATAGCTCATTGACTCAAAATTTGTTATCTATATATTTAAAAAAACATAAAAAGTGGAAGTACGTGTTCATTGGTAAATCATATTGAAAATGATGTCATTGACAAGTGATCTTCGAGTTGGTTTGTCCAGCCATGAACAAGCTTAGATTTTAAATGAGCCTAGTTTGAACTTAGTTATTCACGACCATAGAGTATTTCAAGGAGGAGCCAAGATGGCTCGTACATTTTAGAGTTCGATAACAACCCTAATTGGAACTTCTAATTATGACTTACAACTTAGAACCTCTGCTTTGGTACATGGTTAGTATATGTTTTGCTGAATGTACAACATCAGACTTGTGAACAACCTAAATGATCTAACACATGACCAAATTTTTTACGTGCCCATGATGTTCATTGTTTCACTCTAACATTTGACATACAAACATAACTTACAAAGCATTTATTTATTTAATATAATACAATTACCAACTTTTTTTTTGAACAACAAGAACGACGTGTCAACCACCGTGATATCGGGCGTTGTGGCCAAGGTCGACTACTCAACCACTGCTAGCCCCTTGGCTCTCCCCAGATGCGCGGAACCCCTACCTCCACTCGCCCGAAGGCACGGCAGTAGAATAATCGGTAAAACCTCGCCTCACATCCAAGTCGAACCGGCGCCACCCGTATTCGCTCTTCGCCTGGATGCCGCAGAAAATAATGAGCAGAGTGGGAATTGAACCTGGGTCACATGGATCGAACCTGGGTCACATGCATTTATTTAATTAATTTATTTAATATAATACAATTACCATTACCAACAATTGTGAATGGTGATTTGAGTTTTTTTTTTCCTGTCTTTTTTGTCTTTTGTTTACTTTTACAATATTACCCCTTAAATTTTAGTATTAATACTTACAACCCCTTAACTTTCTAAAAACTTTGTAATCGAGTTTTACGTACTTCTTTCTGTTGTGTGTAAATTCAAGTTGATTTGCGTTTCTACGTAATTTTTTTTCCGGAAATGAGTCTGGTAAAGTGTAATACGTTTTCGTGCTTATCTTTATATATGTTTTCAGTTGGTTTATGTTTTGACATAAAATTTTTACGGAACACTGCGACAACGCTGAGGCAATTTACTGGTTTCATATATAGTCCATTAATTCTACACTTAACATTGGACTTCGTTCCAACCTATCTCGTCAATAGATGATACTCAACCTGGTTGTTCATTATGTAGTTGCTATAAAACGCCGTCTACTTAGACCATGTGTAGTGGTTAACACCTCACCCTTGGGCGTTTTGCGCCATGTTGCAGCCCAGTCAGCAATAGGGCATTATGGGGCGTTTTCTAAAATGGGTGTAGTGGGGATGTGTGCATTGCGGGGCATTATGTTTGTAATAAAAGTAAATAAAAAAACATAAAAAAATCTGATTGGTTTTACAAAAAGGAAAATGAAGGTGATTGGACACAAGAAAAGGGGCTGGGCGTGGAATATAGCACGCCAGAACTGATTTGGAGCAAAAACACGCCCACGGGGCGGAGGTGGTGGTGTGGTCGGGCGTGCATGGTCTTATGACTAATAACTACTATACTTTATGTAATTTCGCTAAACAAGTTGAAAAACCTTGAAACACTCTTTTCTTGTTCATCAATTCCTTGATCTCTTTGTTGGAGATTACGTACGTTTCCAAGAGTTATTACCCATTTACCCTGCTCGTGTTGTTTGACTTTTTGGGAAAGTTTTCTCTCAGTCTCACCTGTAATTTCTCTATACACAATCTATAATCATTAAATTGAGGAAGACAAATCATTAAACTCATGTGCTGAACTGAACATCCCAAATTGAGGCGCAAGTAAAATGATTTGGGCCTATTCTGTACAGGCCGCCCGCCCAATACACTGTTATTTAAAGCCCAACGTAAATAGTTTTCCATCAAGTAGACTTTGTAGATTTACTAGTTAATGCCCCGCCCGCGTTGCGGGGCGATAGCCGAATAATGAGCGAGTGTTAGTCAGCTCATTGATACAAAAAACAATTAAATCGAGTCAACCAATTAAAACAGAACACTTTTATAGTTTTGAAAAAAAAAAAAACTAAAACAATGGCAATATTGTAATTTTTAACTAAGGGAAAGTTGTATTTTTTAACTGGGGTAAAATCGTAATTTGCCAAAAGCTAAAGTAATGGCAGTACTGTAAATTTGAACCAGGGGCAAAATTGTAAATTTTCACAGGGGCAAATTCGTAATTTTGAACTTGGGGTAACAACGTAATATAAATTGGAACTAAGGGCACAATCGCAATTTTAAGCTGGAGGCAAAAGCACAATTTTATTTTGAACCGAGTGGAAAATCGTAAGAGTTGGGGCGAAAACATAATTTTATTTTGAACTGGGGAAAAAACGTAATTCATAATTGAGGGCGAAATCACAATTTTCTAAACGGGAAAAAATCACATTTTTGAACAGAGGGCAAAATCGTAATTTTTAGCTGGGGGCTAAAACAAAATTTTATTTTGAACCGGGGGCGAAAAGGTAATTCTGAGCTGAGGGCAAAATCACAATTTTATTTTGAATGGAGGGAAAAATCGTAATTTTGAGATAGGGACAAAAGGGTAATTTTATTTTGAGCTGGGGGCGAAACCGTAATTTTAAAGAGGGACAAAAACGTGATTTTAGAATGGATATAAAATAATAAACTTGTTGGTCCAATGGGAGAGTGTCAGGCAAAGTCGTAAGTTTGAATTGAGGGCAAGAGCGTAATTTTGAGATGGGGACAAAAAGCGTAATTTTATTTTGAGTTGTGGGCAAAAACGTAATTTTATAATGGATATAAAACAATAAACGCGTTGGTCCAATGGGGGAGTGCCAGGCAGCTTATAAATGTATACGTAGGATAATAACACGTAAATAATAATATGAAGTATCTGTTTTCACATAAACATCGAATTGATACCTTTTTAATACACTAATAAAAGGTTGAGTAAACTGCCATTTTATCTCTGAGGTTTGGTCACTTTTGCCACTTTAGTCCAAAACTCAAACCTTTTGCATCTGGATCCCTGTGGTTTCAGTTTTTTTTTGTCATTTTGGTCCAAAAGCAAAATCAGCTCAGATTTAAAAAAAAAAAACCCTGGTTTTTTTGTTCTTTTCCTCAGTTTAGTGAAGGGCATTTTGGTCATTTTGCCCACCTGCCCACCCCCACCCCTCTCTCCTTTTCTTATCTCTTTCCCCTTCTGATCTACACGACCAAACCACCATCATCACCTTCACACCGTTGTCCCTGCCATCACGAGCAAACCACCATCCCCTGTTCATCACCAGTAAAGGAAACAATCGATCTCTTAACAAAACCCTAAAATTCGACCTATAAGCACCATAGATCACTCAATTTCAGTTCAAACACCTTCAAACCTACAACAAATTCAGCACCGTGTTCACCATCGAGCACTGCCTCAGAACCGCCATCAGACACCTTCAACAGTTCAGCAGAAGTTAACAGCATATCTGCAACAAAACCCTAAAATTCAGCACTGTCGTCGCCTTCAATCATTAAGCACGTCACCTTCAAACTTGCAACAAAACCCTAAAATTCGACCTACAAACACCTTTCATCAGAGTCGCCATCAGAGCATCGTCGTCATCATCAGAGCACTAAAATTCAAACACCTCCATGACCAAATCTGGAGGTTTGATGGAAGGATTGGAGTTTGTCGATTAGATCTAATTTTATACGCTTCCGTGTTCTGACATGTTAGGTGAGGAAGGTGGTGGTGCAGTGGTGGTGCGGTGGGGATGGTGGTAGTGCAGTGGTGGTGCGGTTGTATTAATGGAGGTGGTAGGGGTCTCTATATATAGAGAGATAGATTGCAGGTGTGTGTGATAGAGAGAGAAGAAAGAGAGAGAAGAGAGAGAGACAGAGGGGTGTTTAGAGAGAGAGAGAGAGAGAGTGCGGAGTTTGAGGGGTGGTTACATCTTTATATATTATATAAATTTTCTATATAATGACCATTTTGCCCCTAAGGAAAACGACAAAATAGCAGGATTTAATTTGAGAAATATAAGCTAATTTCACTTTTGGACCAAAATGGCAAAAAAAAAAAAAAAAAAAAAAAAATGAAACCATACGGACCCAGATGAAAAGGTTTGAGTTTTGGCTTAAAGTGCCAAAAGTGATCAAACCTCAGGGACCAAAATGGCAGTTTACTCTAAAAGGTTTAAACAGTTTTAGTTGAATACATTTGGCTAGAGTATGCACTTTCTTCTTTATCATGTGTTATTCTGTATATATCACACATAAGTCGAGTAAATCCGTGACAAAAATCGAAATAAAACTGTCACCTAAATCCGAAAAACACAAATTCAGTCTCACCTGTCGCATTCTCACTCTGTCTCTTTGCTTAATTTTATGTTTATTTGGTTTGTTCACTATTGAAGAAACAATGATCGAAATTGACCGGAATCAATCAGATTAGGGGTTTAGTCTCCGCATAAAAGGGTTAATCTTCTCGTTGATTCGTGGGGTTTGGCTAATTTCCTTCTCCGGTGATCACTGCAAAACAGAAAGCCGTTAAACTCGCCACATGGAGAATGGGGTTTTCTCCGTGACCACCCTCCAGCGTGAGAATAAGTGTAGGGATCTCGATGAAGAAGAAATAGTAAAAGTAAAAGTAAGTGAAGTGAAGTAACCTGTGAGATCATACCTGCAACGTCTTATTTATAGCCGGTTTTTGGCGGGAAATTGGTCAGACGGAGGAAGTTAACGGAAAGTATTTTCCGTCGGCGGTTATTCCCTTTTCGTCAATCACTAACGTCACATCCATGCACACGGATTGTGAGTGTGATCGACGGCTGGGGAGAAGCCACGTGGAAAGTGGGTTTGTTGTAGATTGATCTTCAAACGAGTGCCATCACCATGATTAGATGAGCGTTCCAGATTATGCCACGTCACAGTTAGTTGTAACTGAATGGCCATGCACGATGAAGTCTTCTAGAAGATCTACAGCTGTAACCCTTTATGCCCTTGTCACGTGTCTATTCTGTTATAACAGAGATTCCTTTTGTTCAAGTCTTGTCTTCAGGCGCCCGGAGATGTTTAGGATTTTTATCTTTAAGTCTAAGTGTACCCTTGCGCGAGCCCGCGCAAGGGTGTTGAATGTTTGTTTCTCCTTTTCTCCAGCGCATGGTTATCGAAGACTGTTTTCTTCCATATCTTTGTTTAGAACCGTTGTGCAGCCGCACAGGGTTTTGTTCTGAAAATGTTCTTGGAATAAGGCCATGGCATATTCCTGTGTTTCTGCGCAAGGTTTTCGGGACCATATTCCTTTATTATTGAACTGTTTTTTCCAAGTCTTGTTTGGGACCACTGCGCGACCGCGCAGGGTCCTGTTCAAGATGTATTTGGAATAAGATTGTGGTATGGTTTTATGCGCTTGTGCAAGGTTTTTGGGACCATACCCCTTCAACTATATACACTCATAAATAGATGACGGTATAACATGTTCTTTTTATAGGAAACTTTGAGCATTTATATCAGTAAACCTTCACAAACCCCATTAACAATATTAATCATGTATATTTATAGGTAAAAGATCAAATAAAAATAAATTTAACGTACATAACATACGAACTAAAGGAAAAGATAAAAAGCACGGTGTCATTTTTGTAACTATCAGTAACTATCAAAATTACTCTTGTAGAGTAATTTTGATCTTTTATAGAGTAATTTTGTAAAATATTCTTGTAGAGTAATTTTGTTCTTGTAGGGTAATTATCAAAGTTACTCTGAATCAAAATTACTTTTACAAGTGAATCAAAATTACCATGCAAGTTTATCAAACAACATACAATTCAAAATTACTCTACAAATGATCCTGTAGAGTAATTCTGATCTTGTAGAGTAATTTTGTAAAATGATCCTGTTGAGTAATTTTGATCTTTTGTAGAGTAATTTTGTAAAATGGTCCTGTAGAGTAATTTTGATCTTTTGTAGAGTAATTTTGTAAAATGATCATGTAGAGTAATTTTGATCTTGTAGACTAATTTTGTTAGCATTTAGTTATGGGGTTTAGCTTTATGGTTTAGTTTTTAGCTTTTAGTTGGGGGGGGGGGGGGGGGTTAGGTTTTTTTAGGTTTTTTTTTTTTTTGGGGGGGGGGGGGGGGGGTTAGTGTAATTTTGATAATTACCCAACAAGAACAAAATTACTCTACAAAAGATCAAAATTACTCTAAATTTTTTTTTTTTTTTGGGGGGGGGGGGGGGGGGGGGGGTTAGTGTAATTTTGATAATTACCCTACAAGACCAAAATTACTCTACATGAACATTTTACAAAATTACTTTACAAACGATCAAAATTACTCTGCTGTATCATTTGTAGAGTAATTTTGATAATTACACTACAAGAACAGAATTACTCTATAAGAACATTTTACAAAATTACTCTACAAAAGATCAAAATTACTCTAAAGGTACATTTGTAGAGTAACTTTGATAGTTACTGATAATTACAAAAATGACACCGCCTACTTTTGTCCTTTTCATGCAATTCGTAAGTTTAGTACGTTAAGTTTATTTGTACATTAACTTTCCCCTATATGTTTGTAGGAGGGAGGGCTCCACACGGAGTCCAGACCACCGCCCGCATATCTAAACCTCACCACTACCGCCCGCATATCTGAACCTCACCACTGGATGAGACTTGCGGAACTCCACCACATCAAGAAGTCTGGTTTGCTTCTTTCCACCTCTATTATAGAGAATTTATGGCTAACACCTCTATCTCCTATTTTTTCACCATATAAAAGCAATATATATAAATAGTTATGTTTGAATATTAGATATATACATAGATTCAGAAAATTTTTAAAGGAAATATTTTATTTAATGAAATATAAGTACTTTATAGGAAATTCCTGTATATAAATATTGTGTCCACTAATAACAAATTCATTAATATTTTTTTGAACGCATATATCTGCGCTTTACAGGAGTTAAATCCTGTAAAGCTTCTTGTAACAATCTTTGGTGCATAATTCTTCCTCGAACCTTTCGTTTTTGATAAAATTACACAAAATGTCCTTTACGTTTGTATCAATTTGAAGGCAATATATGTATTTGGAAAATAATTAATTTTTAATATAAAATTTAGTATATTAATAAGTGTGTCGCTTTTCTCCGGCGCATGGTTATCGAAGACTGTTTTCTTCCATATCTTTATTTAGAACCGTTGTGCAGCCGCGAAGGGTTTTGTTCTGAAAATGTTCTTCGAATAAGGCTATGGCATAGTCCTGTGATTCTGCGCAAGGTTTTCGGGACCATATTCCTTTATTATTGAACTGTTTCTTTCCAAGTCTTGTTTGGGATCGCTGCGCGGCCGCGCAGGGTCCTGTTTAAGATGTCTTTGGAATAAGGTTGTGGTATGGTTTTATGCGCTTGCGAAGGTTTTTGGGACCATACCCCTTCAAGTCTCCCAGTCCGGTGTTGCTTCTATGCAAGTAGGTGGAGCATTGGACTATATAAAATGAAGTGTGCGCTTTTTGCTTTGAGAAGTAGCAGGCATGTTTGGCGTGAAATAAGATGAATCTTCTTGTGGAATATATTTCTGTTTCTTCAAGTTGAGGTCTCCATGATTTCAAATTTTGAAAAATTTGACTCATGGAAGGTAAAAGATACTATGCTAACTGTTGATCTTGTGACGGTTTTGGTGACAGGCTGTCACTTGTCAGTCATTCATTAAATGTGCGTCGTCAAGCGTGGCTTACACGCGCGCGTGAGGCTACTTTTTGTTCCCCAGTCGCCCTTATTGCCTTGGTAACCGTGTTTTCCTGAAAAAGGGGGCTGCGGTTCTAGAGGGCATTAATGGCGATCCCTATACAAACCCTTGAGTGGCTTCCTTTTTTCATTAGTTGTTCCTGAATCCTTTCGTCTTCTCCAATTTTTTCTTTAGAGAAAACCTGCAACTTTGCGTCTTTCCCTTTATCTCTACCGGAGAACATCACGAAGATTCTTCAGAAGAAATGTTTGCCGCCTTACCACCATTGAAGCGGTCAAAGGAAATCTTTGATGGTTTAGTTCAGAACTTCAAGTTCCTCAACAGTTGGGGTGCAACTTACCCAGAGGAGGGGCAAACGGCGGCATAAGCTCTGGCCGGTTATATTACGTTATTCTGGGACTATTTCTCTGAGGGCAACTTCCGATTGCCGGCTACAAAATTTTCCTTGACGTTCTGAATTTTTACAAGTTTCACATCTCGCAGTTGAACCCTATGGGGATGGTACGGATCCGGCATTTCGAGTTACTTTGCCAATCGATGCATTTTGAGCCATCGGTTGATCATTTTAGAGTTTTTTACCAGTTGCACTTTGCTCAAGGTTTCTTCTCCTCTGCTCAACGTCCAACGGCTAAGAAGATTCTACTTGTTCCACCGAAATCATTTCATGAATGGAAGCCCAAGTTTTTCTACATCAAAGCCGGAGTGATTCCGATGAAGATGTTCTTCCGAGGTGCTAAAGACATTGTTACGGAAACCCTTAAAACTCCGGAATCGGAGGTATGGTACCAAGATATGAAGGATGTTCCTTCTATTGAGCTACCGGAACGAGCTCTTGTTTCTGCAGGGATGAGTTTGCACTGGAAGATGGAGCGTCAGGATAAACCAGTGTACATGGAGGATGATAAGAGTAAGTCTTGAGATTTCTTTTTCTTTTTTTTTTTGTTATTCGCAGCGGAATTGTTATTTATTTCCCTTTTTCAGTTGTTGCCTTGCACGTTGTGGCGTACAAGAGAGAGCATGGGAAGATGTCAACTGTAAAGAAGGGTGCTAATGAGGAGTGATGTCTGTCGTTAAGGACATGCAAAAACCTATTTAAACTATTAATATAGAATAAGCAGGGTATCGAACCAAGGGAGGACTGTGGAAAGCGTTTTTATGCTAAGTATTGATTAACTGTTACTGAATTGAGAAATCGGGTTGTTTGATTATGTAAAAGAACTAAATTAACAAGTAAAAAGTGTGATTTAAATCAGTAGGAAAAAAGATGGTTCCTCCAGATTTCAGGTTTTGCAATTAACTTCAATTATGTGTTTAATCGTTACCTACATAGACATAGGTGTTAATTTTGACTAATTAATTGTGATAACCAACGACTAAGTACTCCGGTCAATACATAACGGGAGGTTATCGAATGATTATCAATTACAATTTACAAACCCTAACCCCATGTCAAATATAACACAATTACTAGAACTCTCGGGAACTGAATGCTTAGAAATTAAGGTTTAAATAAACGTAACTGTTTACAATCAAGAAAGCATCGAATGCTTAGATCACCAAGTAAAACGATTGTATCAAACACATGGTATTAATTAACTTACAAAAACCCTCCATCCGGAGGAAACCATAAAAGATACTAGCCGCTCATCTTGGTTGAATGATCTTCGCAGGCTTGAGTAGTCACTTCCCTCTTCTCCGTGTGCGGCTGCCAAGAGATCGATGATGGATGTTCTTTTTTTTTAAAACCCTCCAAAGAGTTGTCTTACATGTGCCTCACGAAACCCCAAAGAAGTCTGCCTGTCTTCTATTCGGCCCATGAAGTGTAATTGGATGATGTTCTCATAAAGTCCAATAATGTGATGATGTTAAATGATGTGATCATTAAAATAAAAATATGGTGCCATACACGTGCCTTGTTGCCTCTTTTTCCTAAATTTACTTGATTGAATATTATGTTTAATCATAATAGAAATCAAGTTCACCCCCTTGTAAACGTAGATGTGATGATTATTAAGTTGTTGACTTTGTGTAGCCTTGTTGTTGCTTCTTCCAAAAATCTGCCATCAAGTCCCTTTCACGTTTTTTTCTTTTGAACAACAACAAAACTTAATATGCTCCAAAAAGTAATTGATGATGTTTTTAATATTGTTTTTTCCTTTTGATGTTGCCGCTTTTCATCAACCGTAAGCTACGGACAAAACCTTAAGCTACGGTTTCTACATTCTGTTTCTTTGTTTCTCTATCTACCGTAGATTACGCCCGGAGTCCGTAAGTTACATTTTGACTTCGCTGGACAGTTTTGGCCGGTGTATACGAGAGACATATTTGCTTTCATGCAACTTTCGTATAATGACCCACAAGTTCCCAGACTTCAATGTTTTACGTTTCTCGCACATTCAAACTATCTTTTCGAACCGAATGACGTGATAAATCTCAGTTATCACCCACGATCGTTCCATTTCATCACTAAACCCTCCAACTTTACCGATTTACGCCGATTAACCTGTAACACCACAACAACTCGTAGATATCATATTCGCAACGCATAACCGCTTAAAACACAATAAAACACATATTATAACACACTTAACACTCGGGTTTCACACTCTCCCTCACATCCCCACACTTAACTTTGATTGTCCTCAACCAACCATTACAAACATTAATCACCTTATTAACAAATCACCATTGAATCCCTTACCGAATTAGCAAGTTAAGGTCTCAAGTCATACCCGTCCCATAGACTGACACAATCGAGGTTGACAATCTGACAGTTAGTGATACGCATTTAAAACAATTCAAGACTTGCCTAACTAAAACTAACATGCTTATGATACTACACACATGCCACACGCCCCTCACAATGATCACTCCTCTCGGTTTAATCAACACTAGCGTGTAATGTGCTAGTATATATTTCACTCAAAGCCAAATATGCTACCTTGCAATCATAAGCTTGTATAGCAATCACACCTCCACTGTATCAAATAACGTAACACATATCAAAAGGACTTTTGGTTTTGGGTTAAGGGTAAAGGTAGGGAAATATTTTTGGCTTTTTATGTTTAGATGGCGAACACAACTGAATATACCAAATCATGACAACTTATTCACAATAATACGAACACATGGGTGATTTCCAACCCATTTATTTAACACGAACATAACAATGATTTTTTTTTTGCTTTTTCTTTCTCTTTTTTCTTTTTCTCTTTTTTTTCAACAAACATCTAACACACAATTGTCATTCATGATTGGTAATCAAACGGGTCAAACGAGGTGTACAAACGAAAGGTATAAGGCTCAACGTGGTTAACTAAGGTGGGTGGATAAACAATCAACAAATACCACAATGGAAGGGATCCTAATGCCTTTATCATTTATGTGCATACGCTAAACCACAGTCTCGGCACGTATCAAACCACACAAGTTCTAACACCACAATTGTCATTCATGATTGGTAATCAAACGGGTCAAACGAGGTGTACAAACGAAAGGTATAAGGCTCAACGTGGTTAACTAAGGTGGGTGGATAAACAATCAACAAATACCACAATGGAAGGGATCCTAATGCCTTTATCATTTATGTGCATACGCTAAACCACAGTCTCGGCACGTATCAAACCACACAAGTTCTAACACAAAGCAACATATGGCCTACTCTCAGCAAATGAACATGTATTGCAATTCAACTATAATTCTAGTAGGCTCAAATATCTCACCGAACAAAAGGAATATGGGTTGCCGACACGTAGCATGTGTAATTCCTAAAGCATGTTACCCCTAGTTAGGCATCTCTTCTCAACTATTCTCTAAAAACATGTCAGAAATACTCTCATGAAACTTAAAGGGACAACCATGACTAGGGATCTAAGTTAGTTTAATATCAGTAGGAACCCTTTAGCAATTGAAAATGTTGGTTTTCATGTAGTTCAAGCATACTTGACATAAAAAAAATTTCAAAATTTTTCAATTTTTCTGCAAATTCAACCCTTCAAGCATTTATGATCACAATCTTACCGACCCTTTCTCGAGTTACCGCATCCCCACACTTGGGATACATTGTCCCCAATGTATGGTGCAATTTATACTCTAAACTCGAGAGATACCACCCACAAACCATGAACGGCTAATAACTAGACAACTCAACACAAAGAAACCACTCCCGACACAAAGACTCACACCACCAAAAACACAAAAACAAATAAAATAAAGGATAGAGAGACACAGTGACCTGATCAGTAAATCAGCAAGTGTCTGTAGCGGTGCAGCTGCTGTGATCAGACAGGGGCGCAAACTCCTCTTGGATTCTCTGACATCTCATCGGGGATGTTGCCAAACATCCCCACACTTGAATTATTGCATCCGCGAGAATTGAAACGTAGTAACCTGCCAAAACATAACACACCAAAACAAAACAAAACAAAACAATACTCTACATCCTCGGGCTGCCTCCCGAGAGCGCTAAGTTTTAGGTCTTCAGCCAGACCGTACCTAGTTTCCGTTATGGTGGTCGAATCGAACACTTTCCTACCGAGTTCCCAATGTAGACTCGATAGTTAACAAGCCACATCAAGCTTTGTTTAACGATGTGCGGCATGCTCTGTAAGAATGATATGCTATTGTGGGCCCATTGCTTGATAAATTGCCTAATGTCTTGCAAACCCACCTTTCGACTCTTACACCTTGAGCGATCATCCCTAGCTTTGTTGGTTGTAGTAACTAATACGGAAGGAGGATCAAGATATACTTCGATTACCTCAGTTTGTGGTCCTGTGCGAAGCGCTAAGCATTCAACTTCATGTGTCGAAGCACTTGTAACTTCTTCTTTCACTTCACTCTCAACAACAACAAACTTTTTCACGTGTGGTTCTTCATCAAATGAGGAAATCATTGTGGTATTAGTCTCCACAACCTCCTCACCATCTTGAAAACGGTTTTTGATATCATCGGGTAATGGTGAGATGGACTCTTCTACTCGTATCTTCATAGATAATACATCACACTTCATGCTCAAATAGTCAATTCGCTGTTGCTTTGAAAGGCTGGGTGCTGATAATAATTCATCGATCTTGGATAACATTGATTCCGCCCGAGCAAGTTGTTCATCCTCCTTCCTCATCTCTATACGTGCATCCCCACACTTATTTTGTGGAATGTCTTCTTTCACCTCAACACCTTCAATAGTTTTCTCCACATCTGACTGTTCAACAATTGAGAGAATCACCGGTGTGGTATTAACCTCCACAACCTCATCCCTTACTTGAGAAGGAGACATCTGTAGAGACACCCATCTATCCCTGGCTTGGCGTTTTTCCTTTGGAGTCATTCTTGGCCCATCATCCTTCACTTCAGCCATCAAAAGGTCATACTTCGTAATCCACATCTCCAACTGGTCCTCTATTGACAGGTAAGGTTTCGCCAATTCCTTTTCAATGTATGCCAGCTCTCTTTGTCTCATATATTCCATATGATTTCCAAATTGAGGTGATTGATAGTAACTATGTGACTGGGGTGCACATTCAGACTCACCCTGATCACATGTATACTGGGCATGATAGGCATCCTGATAGTGTACCTGATGGTCTTCATAATAATATTGAGAATCCTGTGAAGGTGAATCGAAGGACGAGTAATATGGTTGAATATCATCATAATAAACATCTAATTCATAAAACTCCCTCTGTGCGTCCTCACACATTTTCCGGAACACATGACAATCATCACGCGTGTGACATGGACTACCACAACCTCGGCATGACCAGTAAGCACTTTCCATAATAAGATCTGCAATGAATCTGCACAGACAAAACTAGTACACCCAAGGTAAAAGCAAACAGTGGAATATGTGATGAAAAAAACACTATTTTTGGATTTTATTTTTTTAATCTATTTTACTAAAAACTTAACACTAAACACTTTGCGCACGCCACCCCGGCAACGACGCCATTTTGATGTCTGTCGTTAAGGACATGCAAAAACCTATTTAAACTATTAGTATAGAATAAGCAGGGTATCGAACCAAGGGAGGACTGTGGAAAGCGTTTTTATGCTAAGTATTGATTAACTGTTACTGAATTGAGAAATCGGGTTGTTTGATTATGTAAAAGAACTAAATTAACAAGTAAAAAGTGTGATTTAAATCAGTAGGAAAAAAGATGGTTCCTCCAGATTTCAAGTTTTGCAATTAACTTCAATTATGTGTTTAATCGTTACCTACATAGACATAGGTGTTAATTTTGACTAATTAATTGTGATAACCAACGACTAAGTACTCCGGTCAATACATAACGGGAGGTTATCGAATGATTATCAATTACAATTTACAAACCCTAACCCCATGTCAAATATATCACAATTACTAGAACTCTCGGGAACTAAATGCTTAGAAATTAAGGTTTAAATAAACATAACTGTTTACAATCAAGAAAGCATCGAATGCTTAGATCACCAAGTAAAACGATTGTATCAAACACATGGTATCAATTAACTTACAAAAACCCTCCATCCGGAGGAAACCATAAAAGATACTAGCCGCTCATCTTGGTTGAATGATCTTCGCAGGCTTGAGTAGTCACTTCCCTCTTCTCCGTGTGCGGCTGCCAAGAGATCGATGATGGATGTTCTTTTTTTTTTTTAAAACCCTCCAAAGAGTTGTCTTACATGTGCCTCACGAAACCCAAAAGAAGTCTGTCTGTCTTCTATTCGGCCCATGAAGTGTAATTGGATGATGTTCTCATAAAGTCCAATAATGTGATGATGTTAAATGATGTGATCATTAAAATAAAAATATGGTGCCATACACGTGCCTTGTTGCCTCTTTTTCCTAAATTTACTTTTTTTTTTAACGACGGCTATTTTATTAAATCATAAAATAGTACAAAGGGGCCAGCAAGTGACTGGGAGTCCCGAGACACAAAAACAAAACATTACACAATAATATCTCGAACGTTAAACTCCATCCATCTCCCCCAGTCGATCCCGCTAAAAGGCGTCCTATTTTTAATCCACAAGAATGACTCCTCCTTTATCGCGTCTACTACTTTGCTGACAATAACAGGCTCGCCTTTGAAGATAAGAGCGTTTCGGGCTTTCCAGATGCTCCAAACAGAGGCTGCAAAAATGACTTCCATAACCTTCTTCCACTTGGATGAACCCTTTAAAAGATGCAGCCCATTCAACATGTCGCTAAAAGACTCGGCTTGAGTCATAACCGGTATTTTGGTCCAAACACAAAGCTGCCACCATATCGATCTAACCAACATGCACGAGACAACAATATGGTTAACCGTCTCCTCTCCAATCCCACACGCGCTACACCGAGTATCCGCCAAGTGGACCCCTCTTTTTGCCAGCTCTGATTTAGAAGCAATGCAGCCCAAAACAAGTTTCCACATAAAATAACTAATCTTATGTGGGATCCATTTGTTGAATTTCAAGTTTCCAAGCTGCACCTTTTCGCCTATTTTATCCGCGACTTCCTCCCTAACCCGAGCCACAGAAAACGAGTGGTCCGAAGCTTCAAACCCCAGCCTTTCCGGGTTCGAAATACCAGCCTTCACCATGTCTTTTGTTACTGCATTGATGTCTTTCCAATTTCCAGCCAAATCGCTACTCAAAGGCTCTTGCGAGTTGTTAGTGTTCCGCCCATGAATAGCTCGAATAACCCGTGCCCAAAGCTGGTCTGGAAAGGATTTGAGTCTCCACTTCCATTTCAAAAGAAGAGCCCAATTAAGGCTCCTAATCTCTCCCAAACCAAGCCCACCGAATCTCTTGGGCGCTTGAATTTTACCCCAAGCAACCCATCTCATTTTGCACCTCGATCCCGACTTACCCCAAATAAAGTCCCGTCTTAACCCCTCGAGCGACTTTATGACCTTCACCGGAGCCTTGTAAATTGAGAGAAAATAGGACGGGAGGTTTCCAAGAACCGCCTTTGCAAGCGTAATCCTTCCTCCCATAGATAGGGTCTTCGCTTTCCAACTCGACAACTTGGTAGCGAATTTATCTAAAATTGGTCTCCAAGGTTTAATGCGCTTCATATTCTCGCCGATAGGGAGACCAAGGAATTTAAACGGGAGAGACCCCATTTTACACCCAAACATAGAAGCCATATCCTCTACTTCATTTTTCCTTACTCCGACTCCCATAATGCTACTCTTGACAAGATTTACCCTAAGCCCCGACACCAAGTAAAGACATCTAAGGATACGTTTTAAATTCAACACATTTCTCCTCCTCCACATACCCATAAAAATCACATCATCGGCGTAGCACAAGTGGGTAAGATTCGGCCCGTCACCCAGGAGTTGGATGCCTTCAAAATACCCCAATCTAACCGCTCTTCTCATAAAAACTTCAATTACTTCCAAAACCAATATAAAGAGGAAAGGTGAGAGGGGGTCACCTTGCCGAAGGCCTCTTTTGAGATAAAACTCATTTGTAGGAGAACCATTCACGAGTACAGATGCTTTGCTAGAAGAGAGACACGCAATGATCCACCTTCTCCACCTCTTGGGAAAACCCATCATGTTCAAGTTATCCAAGAGGAATCCCCATCCTAAATTTACTTGATTGAATATTATGTTTAATCATAATAGAAATCAAGTTCACCCCTTGTAAACGTAGATGTGATGATTATTAAGTTGTTGACTTTGTGTAGCCTTGTTGTTGCTTCTTCCAAAAATCTGCCATCAAGTCCCTTTCACGTTTTTTTCTTTTGAACAGCAACAAAACTTAATATGCTCCAAAAAGTGATTGATGATGTTTTTAATATTGTTTTTTCCTTTTGATGTTGCCGCTTTTCATCAACCGTAAGCTACGGACAAAACCTTAAGCTACGGTTTCTACATTCTGTTTCTTTGTTTCTCTATCTACCGTAGATTACGCCCGGAGTCCGTAAGTTACATTTTGACTTCGCTGGACAGTTTTGGCCGGTGTATAAGAGAGACATATTTGCTTTCATGCAACTTTCGTATAATGACCCACAAGTTCCCAGACTTCAATGTTTTACGTTTCTCGCACATTCAAACTATCTTTTCGAACCGAATGACGTGATAAATCTCAGTTATCACCCACGATCGTTCCATTTCATCACTAAACCCTCTAACTTTACCGATTTACGCCGATTAACCTGTAACACCACAACAACTCGTAGATATCACATTCGCAACGCATAACCGCTTAAAACACAATAAAACACATATTATAACACACTTAACACTCGGGTTTCACACTCTCCATCAAGGAGCCTGTTATTATCAAATTATCAAGAACTTTGCGCTCCCAAAAGATGATGACCTGATGGCGCAACCTTCTGTTGGTGCTGGTAAGCTTATTTTGATTTTTTTTATCAATATTGCAATATTACTCTTTGTGTCTTTGCGCGTTGGGTAATATTGCAATATTTCTTTTTTTAAATAGGCTAGTTGATTAATCTGGGCATAGGCCCTGAGAAGAAGAAGAAACGTGCGACAATTGTTACTGCTGTGCCGAAGAAGATTGATGCGCCAAAGGCGAAGGTAAGACAAGAGAAGAAAGGTACGCGCCATTTCTCTGAACCCTAGTGTGATTATGTAGTGGTGTCTGACACTTTGGAAGGACTTGCGCTTGTAGTTCTAAGGAAACCAAAGGCGGAGCCTCGTGATACTACGGATATCCCAGCTTCCAACCCAGATGATCCCATTGATTTGGAATCAAGTCTAGAGCCTTTGCTGAGGACGAAGGCGGTGAAAATGATGCAAGCAGAGGTTGAAGCTGTGGTGCAGCCTGCCAAGAAGGTGCCAAGAAGGAAAATTGGCAAGAAGGGCAATCTGGATGCCTTCGTTGCAAAGTTCTCTCCAGGTTAGTGTCTTCTTTTAGCTGTTTTTTCTCATCATTTATGTTGATCATGGATTTTGATTTTGCAGAAAAGCCTACTCTGTCTATTCGCGCGGAGTAATCATCTGTTTTTAATGATGATCTCCCGCCTTCACCACCTCGCGCATCTATTAAGGAACAGTTGGAAGGTACCAAGGTTGCTGAAACAGAGGTGGAGAAGGTTGTTGAAGCGAAAAATTCTGAAGTTGAAGTTGAGAAGCCTGTCGAGGTTGAGCTAGAGGTGGAGAAGGTTGTGGAAATGGAGGTTATGGATGTTGGTGTTACCGAGCCTAAGTCGCCTGAAGGTGCGGCGCGCGACCCTGAGAAAAGGAAATCCATTCAGGACGACCCAGTGATAACCATTTCTGTTCCCACAACTACTGCTCCCCCTCGAGATGATGTTGAGCAAAGCACCGTTGGTGATCAGGGTTTTATTTATCATGAAGAAGAAGATTCTCCCATCCACCAGGAAGAAACTCCGGGGGATTATTATTACAGGTCTTATTCAGAGAGGAGGGCTTTTGAGATCCATGCGCCTGTATGGAAGCTCAAGCAGGGTGATACCTTTTCTGACTGGCAGGTCTGCCGGGATTGGTTGCAATGTGTTTTCCCTCCTGCTGAGGTGAAATTTCAAGAGGAGCATACTCATGATCAAACATACCACGCTTATATTGAAGAGACTGCCAGCTCAACTTCCACTACCCACTGCATTGTGCGCGAATGGTGTAGTATGCATAAAGTGTGGGCTGCTTTCGAATCGTCGAAGAAGGAGGCTGGTGAAGAGAAGGCGAGGGTTGCCCTGTTGAGGGCTAAGTTAGAGGCTGATCAAGCCAAATTTGAGAGTGAGCTGAAGACTAAAGAGTAGTCTGCTGTGGGGTGGAAAAGAAAAGCGGAGGCTGAGGCCGCTCAACTTGCGGAGGCTGCTCAACATGAGAAGATGGGTCTCCAAAATAACATTAACAATCTCAAGGCGGAGATTGAAAAGTTAAAGAAGGTCAAAACAAAGGCTGAAGCTACCCGTGATGAAGCCCGCTCTCATAGAGAGAGAAGTGAGCAAAGAGAGGTACAAACCTGCGCTACCCTTGCCCTTAGAGATAAGGAGATAGAAGAACTTACTTCTTTGTTATCTGATCAGGAACAAGTTAAAGCGGAGCTCGAGTCTGTCAAGAAAGATTTACAGCTTGAGAGGGTTGGGAAGGCCGAGACTTCCCGCAGTTTAGCCGATACTGAAGAGAAACTAGAAAATTCTGAAACTGCTCGGGTGACGGCGGAGAGTCTGGTTGAACCGCTGAAGGATGATATGCTCTGGATGAAGCATCGTAGGATTATAAATGTAAGTGTGTCAACTCCTTGTTATATTTTGATGTGTTTGACATCTTCTTATTTGTTTTATTGCGCATGTTGCAAATTCTGTCCTCAACTCCATCGATTTGGATCAAACGGTTGCTAATTTGATGGTTACCGCACGCAATGATGGATACACCCAAGGGTATACACAATGTACCCAGCATGTTAATAATGCATTAAGGGTTAATTGGGATACCAGCCGATCCACCACGCATGGAGTTGATACCGGAGCTGACCATGCTGCTGCCAAGACTGAATATAACAACTTACATCTTCCCGTGATGGATCTGGTCACCACTGCGCTGCAGTGTGATGATTTTGTGGCGCAATTGAAGGAGGTGTTTCCAGATGAAGGAGATGATGATGAAGACCTAGAATAGGTTTTCTTTGCACTTTTTGTGGTTGTTGAACATTTGTAGTTTGAATAGGCTTGGGATGCGGATCCATTTTAACAGTTTGTTAATGCGCTGTCGCGCAAGTAACTTTGTTGATGTATTGCTATGCATGTAAATTTTTTGTTAATGCGCTGCTGCGCAAGTAACTTGTATGGTATGTTTGAATTACAATGCTTTGCATGAGTACAATTACTTTGTTTAGGTAAGGGGAATAAAGATGGTATAAAGCTCATGTGTGAACATAGGGGCAGGACCTTACGCGGTGCTTGTGACCGCGGACCATTCATGAGACTTGTGTTAGGTTACCATAGTGTTTTTGCGCTTACCAAAAGAAATTGCATGCATTTGTAATATACATAGAGATAATGTAACGGACTTTGTATTAATTCGTATAGGGCGGAGAGGCCATGCATTACAAAGTTAGGATAAATAATGAAACTTAATTTACTGCTCATGCAAATGGTCCTTGTGCTATAAGTTGGTAAGTTGAAGAACTTTGCCAAATATGAAGGAAAACTATGATTGCATGCGCGTGGATCTGCCTTGGGCTTTTAAGCTTGTTTATCTTTTTTGTTACTTGGCCCCTCATCTCCGCGCGTGATCTGCTTGATTTCTTTGTGCACGTTCTGAATTAGATGAGTAAGTTCCCCACACTTAAGTGCTTTCTCTATTTCCGTGCGGAGACTGATGTAGTTGTTCGTGGTGTGGCCATTATCTTTGTGGTACTCGCAGTAGAGGTTTGGATCTTGCCCTCTTTTTTTTTTCATCGGCGGTGGTGTCTTGAATTGGTAGTCTTCAGTGCTGAGCACTTCCGCTGGTGTCTTGGTGATGGGCGTCCATTGTCTTTCGCGGTTCTCTTGCTTGGCTTCTTTTTGAGCTGTGATCTTGTTGATTGTCGCGCAGGCATCGTCTGAAGAGTATGCGCTTGAAGAGTTTTTCCAACTTTTCTTGAATTTCTTACCACTGCTTAATCTCATGTCTTGGGGGCGGTTTTGGGGCATTGGTGGTCTGTTGGAACTTAAATTGCGCTCTGTTTGAGCATAGACTTTGGCAGCTGCCATCAACTTTTCCCAACATTTCGGCAAACCTTCAGTCCTTGACAATACTTTGATCATATCATCGCACCTCACCGCGTATTTGAACTGCGCGCGGATTAAGTGCTCGTGCACATCGCCGATTTCCAATACTTCTTTGTTGTACCTTGTGATGAAATCTTCTAAACTTTCATCGTCGTTACGCCAGATGTTCATGACATTGGCGGAATCTCGAATAGATATGCGCTGTTGACTGAAATGGACCAAAATTTTTTCCTTCAGATCGACCCATGATGTTAGCTTGCCTACTAGTAGGTTGTCAAATCAAAGGCGTGCGGCGCCTGTTAGGGTTTGGACAAACAAGTGGCACCACATGGGTAGTGTCCATCCTCCGACTAATCCTGCGCTGGTGAACACGCGCAGATGATCATCGGGATCTGATAATCCATTGAACTTCTCAACATGTGAAGGTAATTTTGCCCGCTCCAGGGGAGCTAGTGAAATCTCTTTGACGAACTTAGAATTTTCAGCAGCTTCTGCTGGTCGGTAAATCAGATTGTAATCATACTCCGCTTTTGGGTTGTAAAGTGCATGGATTTTTGGTTTGTAGCTTGCGTGTTCTCTCTGCAATCGACTGAAAACGCTCGTGTTGTCTCCTTCATTATACGTCATGTCATATTCATCGGTTTGGGTGTCCAGCTTCTGAGAAGGACGCGGGCCCAAACGTGAATGGACCGATTGACGTTTGTGAGAGTACTGTTCATCACGGTGATCTCTTCGCCTGGACTTAGAGTGAGTGTGTCGCAACCCCCGCCCCTATCTGTCTCGGGAACTGGCGGCCGCGAACTCAGTGTCGGTGGTATCGGTGTTTATTAATTTGCCAGCGGAATTTACATCAGGATCGTAGTTAGGAAATATTTTATCAGAGTAAAACACCACATTTTATATAAATAAACATATTGGGATGAAACCCAAGTTTTTATTACAAACTGATTTATAGGAATAAATCCCATTTTATTTGAAATAAAACACCTTCTTTATTTAGGTAACTTTTATAGCCACTTTTCCAAGCCTTCAGTGCTGTCAAGCTGGCTTCTAATTGGCTTTCACACTGTGTTACCTGAAACACGTTTTAAAAACATTTGTCAGTGGGAAATACTGGTGAGTGAATCCCAGTTTAATCAATAAACATTTATTTAATTTAATTTAATTTAAACAGTATTGAGAGCGATTACAATGTTTTTATCTACCCAATTACTCATTCAGTACTGTCAATCCTGATTGGTGGGTCATATTACACATTGGCTAACTCTTCGTCCAATGGTAACGTGTCTCACATTTTGTATACAAAACCCCAACATACCGACAGTAATCGTAGAATTACAAAGACTCAATCACTGCTAAATTGCATTGTAAAATAGTTAAGGTTTTGTAAAAACTGTTTACAAAAAGGAGATTACTCACTTTGCTGTCTTAGATTTTCTGTAATGATTTCCTGGGAATAATCTATAAATTACACAAATGCACACGTGTTAGTATAATAACCCATTTTAACATTAGTAATACCCTCCCCGAGACGGCATTCCAACGACTACGTCGGGCATAACCATGACAGCCGTTACGGAACCCTAGATCAATCGGGTATAGTATCTACTACGTATCCAGGGGTTATGATACATACAATGGAGCAGAACTTCGTTAATTAGGGGGATATAATACCCGATTATAGCTTATACTATCAGAAATTCGTTGAGAGAGTAATGAATTGAGCGACGAAAACTTAAATCCCGAGCTCCCACTTTATAGGGCCTGTTTTGGGTTTTTACGCGGCCCGCGTAAGGTGTAGCCGAGAGGCTACGCGACCAGCGTCAAGGGGAGTCAACGACGTAGCTGATCCGGGTCACAGGGTAGGTTCAACACGCGTCGGCCACGTGTCAGCACCGGAGCTCGCCTGGTTTTTAAGTTGTCGCGGCCCGTGTAAGGTTTAAGGTGTGGCTTACGCGGCCCGCCTCAAACCCAAAAGTTAAATTTTTAATTATTTTTAATAATATTCAAGGTATTCGGGGTCCGTTTTCGCGTATGGGGTGTATTTTAGGACATATTGGGATATTAAAATATATTGTGGTGTCGAAAATATTTCGAGGGTGTCGGTTTTCTTTAGGGTCGTTATATCCTCCCCACCTTGTTTTAGAGCTCGTCCTCGAGATCTACTAGAACAAGTGTGGATATTTCTTTTGCATTTCTGATTCCAGCTCCCATGTGTACTCAGGTCTCTTTTGGAGTCTCACTTCACTTTGACCAGAATTAATCTCTTGTGCTTAAGGTTTTTGACTTTCCTGTCTTCAATCTGTAGAGGCCTTTCTACGAACTTGAGTTGTTCATTTACCTCTATATCCTTAAGAGGCACCACAAGTGATTCATCAGCTAGGCATTTCTTGAGATTAGATACATGAAATACATCATGTATTCTTGTCATTTCCTCTGGCAGTTGTAGCTGATAGGCTACAGGTCCAATTCTTCTAATAATCTCAAAAGGTCCAACATATCTGGGACTTAGCTTTCCTCTTTTGATGAATCTTACCACTCCTTTCCAAGGAGAGACTTTTAATAATACTTTATCTCCTATTTGAAATTCCAACGGTTTGCGTCGGTTATTAGCATAGCTCTTTTGTATATCACGTGCTGCTTTCGGTCGTTCCTTGACTTGAATAATCTTGTCGGTTGTTTCTTGCACTATCTCAGGGCCAGATAGTTGCTTTTCCCCAATTTCTGCCCAACAGACTGGGGTTCGGCACTTTCGTCCATAAAGTGCTTCGAATGGTGCAGCGTTGATACTTGTGTGATCACTATTATTATAAGAAAATTCTATTAAAGGTAAGTGATCGTCCCAATTACCTCCGAAATCAATTACACAAGCTCTAAGCATATCTTCCATTGTCTGAATTGTCCTTTCGCTTTATTCGTCTGTTTGTGGATGGTAAGCTATGCTTAGATTTAACTTGGTTCCCATTGCTTTTTGGAAATTTGACCAAAAATGAGAGGTAAAACGGCTATCCCTATCAGAAACAATTGATAAAGGAATTCCATGCAGTGAAACTATTTCATCTACATATAATTTAGCTAATTGTTCCATGCTGAAAGTTTCTTTCATTGGTAGAAAATGAGCTGACTTGGTTAGCCTATCTACAATCACCAAGATTGTATCATTACCTTTCTTTGTTTTGGGTAATTTGGTAACAAAATCCATTGTTATCAATTCCCATTTCCACACTGGCATTTCTAGCTGCTGTAATAAACCTGAAGGTTTTTGGTGTTCAGCTTTAACTTGTGAACAGGTTAAACATTTAGAAACATAGGCTGCTATGTCCTTTTTCATTCCTATCCACCAAAAATTCTTTCTTAAATCCTGATACATCTTATCACTTCCAGGATGCATTGTATAATTAGACTTATGGGCTTCTTCCAATATATGATGATGCAGGTTCCCTAATTTAGGTATCCATATTCTTTTTTTTATGGAATCTCCAAATTCCATCTGTTCCTTGTTCTAATTCCTTAATCATACCTTTTAGTTTTTCAGTATCATCCTTGATTACTGATTTTTGTGCTTTTCTAATTTGTTCATTTAAATCTACTTGTAGATTTAACTTAAGAGAACGTATCCTTTTTGGCTTTTAGTGATACTTTCAACTTAAAGCATCAGCAACTAAATTTGCCTTTCCTGCATGATACTGGATATCACAATCATAATCATTAAGCATTTCCATCCAGCGTCTTTGTCTCATATTCAACTCCTTTTGCCCGAAAACATACCTTAAACTTTTATGATCAGTGAATATGGTAAACTTACTACCATAAAGGTAATGTCTCCAAATCTTAAGGGCAAAAATTATGGCTCCTAATTCTAAATCATGGGTTGAATAATTCTCTTCATGATTCTTAAGTTGTCTAGACGCATAGGCTATAACCTTTTGACGTTGCATTAATACACATCCATAACCTAATTTAGAAGCGTCACAATAGACTACAAAGTCTTCAGTTCCTTCTGGTAACGCTAGTATGGGTGTATTAGTTAATCTTTGTTTAAGAATTCTAAATGCTTCTTCTTGTTTTGGTCCCCATTCAAACTTAATGGATTTACAGGTTAGCTTGGTTAAGGGAATGACTATTCTAGAAAAATCTTGAATAAATATTCTAGAGTAAATTGCTATTTTAGTCCCTGAGTTTTGTCCAAATTTGCCATTTTAGTCCAAATAGTTTTTTTGCCTCTGGGTCCCTGACTTTTCCCTTTTGTTGCCATTTTGATCACATACACTAACTCCATCCAAAAACTCCATCTTTAACCAGGGGTATTTTGGGGATTTTCATTTTAAATGTTTTCAATTGCCATTTTGATCCAATTCCAAAAAATCAAAAAAATAAAAAAAAATAAAAAAAAAATCCAAAAAATTCTTAAAAATAATAAAAATTCTAAAAAATTCTAAAAATTCCAAAAAATCCATTTCAGCGCGAACCGTTTCGAACCCGAACCGTTTCGAGCTGAACCGTTTCGATGCGTACCGTTTCGACCCGTACCGTTTCGACCCGAACCGTTTCGAGCTGAACCGTTTCGACGTGAACCGTTTCGACCCGTACCGTTTCGAGCCGAACCGTTTCGAGCCGAACCGTTTCAAGCCGAACCGTTTCAACCCGTACCGTTTCGAAGCCGAACCATTTCAAGCCGAACCGTTTCAAGCCGAACCGTTTCGAACGGCTCGAAACGGTTCGGTTCGGTTCGATACGGCACGGTTCGCGTCGAAACGGTACAACTCGAAACGGTTCAGTTCGAAACGGTTCAGCTCGAAACGGTTCGGTTCGATACGCCACGGTTCGGTTCGAAACGGTACGGGTCGAAACGGTTCGGCTTGAAACGGTTCGGGTTCGAAACGGTACGGGTCGAAACGGTTCGCGTCGAAACGGTTCGCGCTGAAACGGATCAGCTTCGAAACGGTACGGCTTGAAACGGTTCGGCTTCGAAACGGTTCGTCTTGAAACGGTTCGGCTTGAAACGGTTCGGCTTCGAAACGTTACGGGTCGAAACGGTTCGCGTCGAAACGGTTCAGCTTCGAAACGGTACAGCTTCGAAACGGTACGGCTTGAAACGGTTCGGCTTCGAAACGGTTCAGCTTGAAACGGTTCGGGTCGAAACGGTACGGTTCAAAACGGTTCGCGTCGAAACGGTTCAGCTCGAAACGGTACGGGTCGAAACGGTTCAGCTCGAAACGGTTCGGGTTCGAAACGGTTCGCGCCGAAATGGATTTTTTGGATTTTTTAGAATTTTTTAGAATTTATATGATTTTTTAGAATTTTTATTATTTTTTAGAATTTTTTGGAATTTTTTTGATTTTTTGGAATTGGATCAAAATGGCAATTGAAAACATTTAAAATGAAAATCCCCAAAATACCCCTGGTTAAAGATGGAGTTTTTGGATGGAGTTAGTGTATGTGATCAAAATGGCAAGAAAAGGGAAAAGTCAGGGACCCAGAGGCAAAAAAAAAAAAAACTATTTGGACTAAAATGACAAATTTGGACAAAACTCAGGGACTAAAATGGCAATTTACTCAATATTCTATAATAACCGGCCAATCCTAAGAAACTTGTAACCTCTGTTGGTGATTCAGGGGTCTTCCATTTGGTAATCACCTCAATTTTTGTTGGATCCACATGAATTTCTTCATGAATGACTAAGTGTCCAAGAAACTGTACCTGTTCTAACCAAAACTCGCATTTCAAAAATTTAGCATAAAGTTTTTCCTTTCTTAATAGACTTAAAAGTGTGTGCAAATGCTTTGCATGATCTTCTTTACTTTTAGAGTAAATTAGAATATCATCTATAAAGACAATTATGAATTTATCCAAATATGGCTTACATATTCGGTTCATCATGTCCATAAATGCAGCTGGGGCATTGGTTAACCCAAATGGCATGACAATAAATTCATAATGACCATACCTTGTTCTAAATGCAGTTTTAGGAATGTCCTCTTCCTGTACCTTTAATTGATGATATCCTGACCTTAAATCGATTTTTGAGAAAAATCGAGCTCCTTGCAATTGATCGAACAGATCATCGATTCTTGGTAATGGGTACCGATTCTTAGTTGTGACTTTGTTTAATTCACGGTAGTCAATGCACATATGCATTGATCCGTCCTTCTTTTTAACGAATAAAATTGGTGCTCCCCATGGCAATGAGCTTGGCTGTATGAATCCTTTCTCCAAGAATTCATCTAATTACTTCTTTAATTCCTGCATTACTGCGGGTGCCAAACGGTAAGGTGCTTTGGCAATTGGTGCTGTCCCTGGTAATAGGTGAATTCTGAATTCGACTTCTCTGTCTGGCGGTAGTCCTGGTAATTCTTCTGGAAATACATCTGAAAACTGAGATACTACTGGGATGCCCTTTAATTCTTTTCCTTTAGTGTTAGTGATTATAGAAATCAAATACACTATAGACCCTTTTCTTATATAGCTTGCTGTTTTCATCACAGAGATGAATTTAGTGGATCTAGATGGTTTATCACCTTTAATTGTGATCTTTTTACCCTTTGGTGAATTTACTTGAATTGACTTTTGATCACATAAAATATTAGCTTTATTGGGTATTAACTAATCCATTCCTAATACGACATCAAATCCTGCCAGATTCATTGGGTAAAGGTTTGCAATAAACTTTTGGTTTAAGATTTCTATTCTTGCTCCCTGCATGATTTTAGAAATCCTAACCGTTTCTCCATTTGCTGTCTCTATTAGACATTCTTGTGGTAGTTTAGTTAATGACTGATTTAGAAGTTTGCAAAATGAAATATTAATAAAACTTTGGTTTGCACCAGAGTCGAATAATACTTTAGCAAAAACATCATTAACTAAAAACGTACCGGCTATCACGTCTGGAATCATCTTGGCTTCATCTGCAGTTAGAACGAATGCTCTAGCATTTTTAGTGTTCTTGTTATTTGTAGCTGGAGCTAATTTTCCACAATTTGGTTTGATATGACCTTGTTCCCCACAGTTGTAGCATATCCTGTTGTTGGCTTTCCTCCTACAGTCTTCTTCCTTGTGTCCTGATATTTTGCAGAAATTGCAATATATGGAGCATCTTCCAGAATGCTTCCTTTTGCAATACTTGCAATAAGGTGTAGATGTGGAACCTACATTTTTCCGACGGTTGGAATTTCTAGATCGGAATTCCTGGGTAAGTCTTTGAGCTAGGTTTCTTCTCTGATCTTCTTCTCTAGTACGGATTAATTCATCTGTCAAGGTATTTGCTAGTTCTACAGCTTCTTCTATTAGTTTGAGGTCTAGCTGCCTTGACTACATGTCTAATCTCCCCGATTAATCCCTAGATGTAACGAGAGATTAATACCGGTTCAGGTGATGCAAGGGTTGGTACTATTCTAGCATATTCAAAGAATGTGGTAGTATAACCCTTACTATCTACCCCGGTCATCCTTAGGTTCAGAAACTTTTTTGCTATCTGTTCCTTTTCATTGGGAGGGCAAAATTTCCTTTCTACCATATTTTTAAATTCTTCCTATTCCATGTTGTATACCCTATTACTTCCTCTTGACTGGAGGATAGTGTTCCACCATTCTAAGGCTTAGTTTTTAAATAAATTAGAAGCAAACTTTATCTTATCTTCTTCAGCACACTTGCTTATTTTCAGAACAACCTCAGTCTTTTCTATCCAGCGCAGAGTTACAATGGGTCCTTCATTGCCCGAGAATTCTATTGGTTTACAGGACAAGAATTCTTTATAAGAACAACCATAAGACATGGTTCTTCTTCTTTTGGGAATGGGCACTTGAAGTACAGGTCCATTTTTCACGTTGTTTTCTGGTTCAGTTGGTCGCTTACTGCTATGCTTACTTTTATTATCTGCTTCCTTAATAGTTTGGATAATAAATGGCATTGCATCTATGATTCTTTGTGCCACTATATGTTGGATATCACTATTATCCACTTGGTTTCCATTGCTATTGATGCTCGGATTCTCATTAACCAAGTTAATGTTACTCTGGTTATCATTATTCAGATTTTCTTGATTTCCTTCGTTGGCCATCTGAATTTTAAACAGTTACCACGTATTAATATCACAAAATAATATTTAATATAGCCAATTACATGACACGCATTTTGGTCAAAAGCGTCGATCATTGCGACTTTACTCTATTCATATAATATGCATCTATTACACACCAGTACTGAAATTAAAATTACAATACCGACTGAAATTTATAGTCACACTACTAGTAATAGGCATCCGTAGTTTTTTTTTCATACACATACACACATATTATATTATTTTATTATAAATATTATTATTACTACCGTTTAACCATCACATTCATGGATATGGATTCATCCAGAAATCCATATTGCGCTCATCGTACTTCCAGACGAGTCGCTCTCCCACCTGTCTCATTCTTTCACTACTCTCTAAAATTTCCTCACCAAATGTCCTAAGTTCTTGTACGTTTTCTGCACTCATTGGGGGTGCATGTTCTAGGATTGGGTTCGGAATCTGGGGTGCGGGTTTCGGGTATGGAGGTATAGGGGCCTGGTATGGGTAAGGATTTTCTAGAATCTCTCTAATGAATACATCATTATCATAATAGGGATCTAGAGGGTCCAACCCTGGCTAGGCTCCTAGGTTTGGCATGGGTATGTCTTCGTGTATCGGGTAACGTTGCACATAGTCCCTATTGTCATCCCACCATGGGTCGTAATTTGGGTCTAAGGGATTTGGTGCGGGTACCCTAGGTATTTCCTCCAGATTAAAATCATGCATTTCTTCTTGATTTTTAGGGTTTTCTATCTCCATCGGTTGGTCAGGAATTGGTGGTTGTGGTTGGGGTGCTAACATTTGCTCCAGGTTAGTGTCAGTTGCAGTGGTTGCTAGGATATGGATATTGGCTATACCCCTATTAAGCATATCCTGGGCATAGGCATCAGTTTCTCTTTTGGCTGCGGCTAGTATTCTCTGGTCTTGTAACTTTTTCATACGCTTCCTACGCTCATGTGCCCCTCGACTGAACCATCCTCTCTTTTTCTGAGGGAATGGCTCCTCGGACTGAGCTTTAAACACGAATATTCCTTCTTCCGTATCAGCAGAGTACCCTGAGAGGGCAGGCTGAGAAGAGGCACCTTCGCTTCTAGGCGAACCAGACAATTGACAGTACGCGTCAGATGGTCCTTGGTCGCTCATACTGTAAACTAAAAAATAGTCAAATAACACATAACAAGAAATACAATTATGCACGTATTCTCGTAATTTATTTCCTAACAATTTAAATTTTGATGTCAGCAGAACGCTTCTGTGGCTGAATCAGTTGCTTAGCTCTGATACCACCTTTTGTCGCAACCCCCGCCCCCTATCTGTCCCGGGAACAGGCGGCCGCGAACTCAGTGTCGGTGGTATCAGTGTTTATTAATTTGGCAGCGGAATTTACATCAGGATCGTAGTTAGGAAATATTTTATCAGAGTAAAACACCACATTTTATATAAATAAACATATTGGGATGAAACCCAAGTTTTTATTACAAACTGATTTATAGGAATAAATCCCATTTTATTTGAAATAAAACACCTTCTTTATTTAGGTAACTTTTATAGCCACTTTTCCAAGCCTTCAGTGCTGTCCAGCTGGCTTCTAATTGGCTTTCACATTGTGTTACCGGAAACGCGTTTTAAAAACATTTGTCAGTGGGAAATACTGGTGAGTATGAATCCCAGTTTAATCAAGAAACATTAATTTAATTTAATTTAAACAGTATTGAGAGCGATTACAATGTTTATATCTACCCAATTACTCATTCAGTACTGTCAATCCTGACTGGTGGGTCATATTACACATTGGCTAACTCTTCGTCCAATGGTAACGTGTCTCACATTTTGTATACAAAACCCCAACATACCGGTAGTAATAGTAGAATAACAAAGACTCAATCACTGCTAAATTGGATTGTAAAATAGTTAAGGTTTTGTAAAAACTGTTTACAAAAAGGAGATTACTCACTTTGCTGTCTTAGATTTTCTGTAAGGATTTCCTAGGAATAATCTATAAATTACACAAATGCACACGTGTTAGTATAATAACCCATTTTAACATTAGTAATACCCTCCCCGAGACGGCATTCCAACGACTACGTCGGGCAGAACCACAACAGCCGTTACGGAACCCTAGATCAATCGGGCAGAGTATCTAATACGTATCCAGGGGTTATGATACTTACAACGGAGCAGAACTTCGTTAATTAGGGGGATATAATACCCGATTATAGCTTATACTATCAGAAATTCGTTGAGAGAGAAATGAATTGAGAGACGAAAACTGAAATCCCGAGCTCCTATTTTATAGGGCTTGTTTTGGGTTTTTACGCGGCCCGCGTAAGGTGTAGCCGAGAGGCTACACAGCCCGCGTCAAGGGGAGTCAACGACGTAGCTGATCCGGGTCACAGGGTAGGTTCAACACGCGTCGGCCACGTGTCAGCACCGGAGCTCGCCTGGTTTTTAAGTTGTCGCGGCCCGTGTAAGGTTTAAGGTGTGGCTTACGCGGCCCGCCTCAAACCCAAAAATTAAATTTTTAATTATTGTTAATAATATTCAAGGTATTCGGGGTCCGTTTTCGCGTATGGGGTGTATTTTAGGACATATTGGGATATTAAAATATATTGGGGTGTCGAAAATATTTCGAGTGTGTCGGTTTTCTTTAGGGTCGTTATAGAGTGGATTCATACTTGGTGGTAGATCTGGAATAGACTTCCGTATCATCTACTGACATGTGTGATGGTGCATCGTAGTGCAATACTCGAGGTACAGATGGAGCTCGCACCTGAGGTGCAAATCTACGTGATTGTGTTGCAGGTTGAGCAACTTGTGCACAAAGCTGTGCGTAGACTGCGTTTATCGCATCTTGAAATTTTACATACCACGAAATCGGAGTTTCACCAGGAGGTAAAATTGAACTGATCAGGATTTTAGGTTGTATTCCTGGTGTAACAGGATCATTTTCGTGATTAACGTTGTTCTGCACATCGTTATCATGTATGCTTCCTCCACAATTCCCTCGACACGGGAAGCATGAGCAAAATTGCCCCTGTTCTCTGGCCGAGGACCTTGTGGATGATTCGACGGAGCGTCTGCCATAGACAACAGAAAATGAGAAGAAATGAATCAAGCGAGAAGATGAAAATAGAAATTGAAGAATCGGTGGGCGCCAATGAAGAAACAGTGACCAGAATTGACCGGAATCAATCAGATCAGGGGTTTAGTCTCCGCATAAAAGAGTTAATCTTCTCGTTGATTCGTGGGGTTTGGCTAAATTCCTTCTCCGGTGATCACTGCAAAACAGAAAGCCGTTAGACTCACCACGGGGAGAATGGGGGTTCTCTCCGTGACCACCCTCCGGCGTGAGAATAAGTACCGGGATCTCGATGAAGAAGAAATAGTAAAAGTAGGTGAAGTGAAGTAACTTGTGAGATCATACCTACGGCGTCTTATTTTTAGCTGGTTTTTGGCGGGAAATTGGTGTGACGGAGGAAGTTAACAGAAAGTATTTTCCATTGGCGGTTATTCCATTTTCTGTCAATCACTAACGTCACATCCATACACACAGATTGTGAGTGTGATCGACGACTGGGGAGAAACCATGTGGAAAATGGGTTTGTTGTAGATTGATCTTCAAACGAATGCCATCACCATGATTAGATAAGCGTTCCAGATTATGCCACGTCACAGTTAGTTGTAACTGAATGGCCATGCACGATGAAGTCTTCTGGAAGATCTACAGCTGTAACCCTTTATGCCCTTGCCACGTGTCTATTCTGTTGTAACAGAGATTCCTTTTGTTCAAGTTTTGTCTTCAGGCGCGCGGAGATGTTTAGGATTTTTATCTTTAAGTCTAATTGTAACCCCGCGCGAGCCCGCGCAAGGGTGTTGAATGTTTGTTTCTCCTTTTCTCCGGCACATGGTTATCGAAGACTGTTTTCTTCCATATCTTTGTTTAGAACCGTTGTGCAGCCGCGCAGGGTTTTGTTCTGAAAATGTTCTTTGAATAAGGCCATGGCATAATCCTGTGCTTCTGCGCAAGGTTTTCGGGACCATATTCTTTTATCAATGAACTGTTTCTTTCCAAGTCTTGTTTGGGACAGCTGCGCGGCCGCGTAGGGTCCTGTTCAAGATGTCTTTGGAATAAGGTTGTGGTATGGTTTTATGCGCTTGTGCAAGGTTTTTGGGACCATACCCCTTGAACTATATACACTTATAGATAGATGACGGTATAACATGTCCTTTTTATAGGAAACTTTGAGCGTTTATATCTATAAACCTTCACAAACCCCATTAACAATATTAATCATATATATTCATAGGTAAAAGATCAAATACAAATAAAGTTAACGTACAAAACGTACGAACTGAAGGAAAAGATAAAAAAAACACGGTGTCATTTATGTAATTATCAGTAACTATCAAAATTACTCTTGTAGAGTAATTTTGATCTTTTCAAGAGTAATATTGTACAATGTTCTTGTAGAGTAATTTTGTTCTTGTAGGGTAATTATCAAAATTATTCTGCATCAAAATTACTTTTACAAGTGAATCGAAATTACCCTGCAAGTTTGTCAAACAACATACAATTCAAAATTACTCTACAAATGATCCTGTAGAGTAATTCTGATCTTGTAGAGAAATTTTGTAAAATGATCCTTTAGAGTAATTTTGATCTTTTGTAGAGTAATTAGTATTTAGCCCCCCCGCGTTGCGGGGCGGGGGCCGTAAAACTGCACTACCATTTTTATGAGAGGAGGCGTAAAAACGTGTTAGGCAGCAAACCAACGGCGACCAAAACGGAGAAAAAACGTAAAACAAAAATGACAAATTTATAAGTGACTTACGTAACGTACAAAGTGTACAAACTCAAATGTATACTGACACCTATTAGAAAGTTGAGGAGGTTAAAGTAATATTTTATAAAGTTTTTAAAAAGTAGAGGTCAAAAGTAACAACTTTAAAACTTAAGAGAAAAAAACTGACATTAAATAAATAAAAAAGTTGAGAAGCCACTTTTAATCACTAACCAAATTTTGGTGGCAAAACTTCAAAACCTAAAAAGGCAACTGGCACAATGTGATGTTATGGATTGATATATATAATAAGATGTGACTTACGTAACATACAAAATATAAAAACTCAAATGTCTACTCACACCTATTAGAAAGTTAAGGAGGTTAAAGTAATATTTTATAAAGTTTTTAAAAAGTAGAGGTCAAAAGTAACAACTTTAAAACTTAAGAGAAAAAAACTGACATTAAAAGAATAAAAAAGTTGAGAAGCCACTTTTAATCACTAACCAAATTTTGGTGGCAAAACTTCAAAACCAAAAAAGGCAACTGGCGCAATATGATGTTATGGATTGATATATATATATATATATATATATATATATATATAATTTTGTAAAATGATCATCTAAAATTACTCTACATGAACATTTTACAAAATTACTTCATAAAAGATCAAAATTACTCTCCAGATTTTTTTTTGGGGGGGGGGGGGGGGGTAGTGTAATTTTGATAATTATCCGATAAGACCAAAATTACTCTACATGAACATTTTACAAAATTACTATACAAAAGATCAAAATTACTCTACAGTACTTTTGTAGACTAATTTTGATAATTACACTACAAGAACAACTATTTTACAAAATTACTCTACAAAGATCAAAATTACTCTAAAGGTACATTTGTAGAGTAACTTTGATAGTTACTGATAATTTCAAAAATGACACTGCCTACTTTTGTCCTTTTTATGCAATTTGTACGTTTAGTACGTTAAGTTTATTTGTACAGTAACTTTCCCCTATATGTTTGTAGGAAGGAGGGCCCCACACGGAGTCCAGACCACCGCCCGCATATCTAAACCTCACATCAAGGAGTCTGGTTTGCTTCTTTCCACCTCTATTATAGAGAATTTATGGCTAACACCTCTCTCTCCTATTTTTTTTCACCATATAAAAGCAATATATATAAATAGTTATGTTTGAATATTAGATATATACATAGATTCAGAAAATTTTTAAAGGAAATATTTCATTTAATGAAATATAAGTACTTTATAGGAAATTCCTGTATATAAATATTGTGTCCACTAATAACACATTCACTAATATTTTTTTTGAACGCATATATTTGCACTTTACAGGAGTTAAATCCTCCACCTAATTTAAGAATTACATCAATGCTAACTTCATGTTGCTTCTCGTAACATTTGTCCTTATGAATGTTTACATATTCAATTGCTTCTTGACAATTGGGTAGCTTCTTGTAACAATCTTTGGTGCATAATTCTTCCTCGAACCTTTCTTTTTTGATAAAATTACACAAAATGTCCTTTACGTTTGTATCAATTTGAAGGCAATATATGTATTTGAAAAATAATTAATTTTTAATATAAAATTTAGTATATTAATAAGTGTGTCTCTTTCTATATATAATATGTCTTAAAATTTTATAGTTAGTTGAAATAAATTTAAGTTAAACTATCATCATTAAGAAACAAATTAAACAAGAATCACTAAACATAAACGAACGAACATGCAACATGTGCTTGAATCATAATAGTCGAGTACCAATTTGAACTTAGGCATTGTTTGATATGTAGGAATGAGGGGTGGAATGGAATAGACTATCACGAGGGACTCAAGAAAAAAAGTGTTTTGTTGGTCGAGGTAATGGAACGCATATATCGCCACCCACCATCGCCACCGCCACCCTCCGCTACCGACCATCGGCGCCACTGCCGGCCATCACCATCCACCACCACTATCACCCGTTACCCACGGATGCCACCACCACCACCACCCACCGCCTCTACCACCTGCCACCGTGACCACCCACGCCGATTTTATTCCTTTATCTTTTCTTGCTTATCAAACAGCGCAAAGTAATATTTTTTTTCCATTTCCACATGGTAACCAAAAAGACCATGGAATGGTAACGATCCATTTCATTCCTTTTTCTATTCCATTATCTTGTTCATTTCATTCCTTTATGCATTCCATTACCCCATACCAAAGAGACCCTTAGTGCTTCGAATTGATTAAGAAGCAATTGGTGACGATTGATAGAGAAGAACCGATTGAGGCCATTGGCCAATCTTTAGAGAAATACTGACTGCTTTTCACTTGTGAGTAAGAGAATATAACGATTAACACCGATCGTGAGTGAGGAAAAGGTAGATGCAATCAAATATTATAATTGAGGTTTGAAATTGTCACATTTGATAGTCGAGAACAAACCTTCGATATTTTTTTTTAGTATTTTAGATGCAACCATATTTGGATATGTTGTAGTATGTACGCAATAGCATAAGGCCATAATGTCACACCCCGATATTTTCACGTATTACCGGTGGGCCCGGTGGGGAGTATCGTGACGTAGTTGATATCATCATAGTCAAATAATCACAGTTCAATGCACAGCGGAAGTCTAAAGTAAAATATATTACAAACCGAGTGAAAGTAACATAAGTATTACAAACGGAATGTAAGAGGATCCACAGGCGGATCTTAAAACAGAAACATAAACACTGTTCAACAGACTTTAGACATTTAGAACTTGCAAGATTCCCTATTAACGCCCTAAGCTCCCAGCCAATTTACGTACAGTACCTGTCACTTAACCTTTTTGGAAAATACGTCAGTTTACACTGGTAAATACAATTAACTGACTCTTTTGAAAATCTTTATGAAAATTGATTTAAATGCACAAGGCACGAAAATTCTTTTATAACTTGGGATAATCATTTATATATAAACTTGTAAAAGAATTACATGTTCGTTATGCGTTTAGTAGCCCGGGCTGAATACCGGGTTAAAGATTAATTGGCACACTACATAATATAATCCCGCGACGAGTTATTCTCGAACAGGCGGTTATATCTTTTTATATATGCACCGGCAGGTGTATGCCTACACCCGGTGCTTAGGTCGTGGCCATTTCAATGAATGATGCCAAGGATATCCGGGACATGGTCATTAACCCCCCAAAGGCTTTAAGCAAACAAAACAGATTAAACGGGTCATCTCAATAAATTAACCTTCATACGATTAACAATTCAATGCCCGACCAAGCGGTATTTTATATACCGTACCCCAAGCCCGTATAAGGGAAAATAAGTTAAAAGTATTTACCTAAGCTTAAAATGCAATTTATACTCAGCCGTATATTCTAATCAGCAAGCACAAGTACCTCTACTGGGGCTCTCAATCTGGAACGAAGGTTTTGTTAACCTATTAGATTCCTAACGGGTATTATTTACGTTGAAACTTAGACCGGTTAGTTTTAAGAAAAGGTTTACGGTTCAAAACGCAAGATTAAGCACAGACTGGATTAGAATGTGGTTTAGACCCGACAAGTACGAAGACTTGTATAATATGGGTAAACTAAACACATCCTGGATTTTGAAGTGAAAATGATAAGGTTTGACCCGTTTCGGTTAATTTATGCAAACTAGTTACATAAACCGTACCGAACGCGAAAATGCATAACGGGTAACCAAATGAGTCATGAACATGTTCCACAAGTTAATATGCCTTAAATATGTTGTGATATCAGTAGGATATCTTCCATTATGCCCAAAACGAATTTAAAATCACATTAAGCCCCGAAAGGGCATTTTGGTCATTTTAAAGATTATAAAAGAGGTTAAATAATAATATGAGGTTCTGGTCTAAAATGATCAGTAAAAATATTTATTTTATCAAGTTATATCAGTAAGATATCTCACATATGTGAAATTTATCATTTAAGGCCAAACTATGCACCGTAGGGGCATTTTGGTCATTTCACATATGCTTTAAGGGTTAATTTTGGAAATCTGAGTTCAAAACTTTTATTTAAGGTTAAAGTATAAAAACTTATTCATAACATCAGTAGGTGTCAAGCTTTAGGTGCCTAATATGGTTTTAAACCATACTATGCGCCTAAATCGCATAAAAGTCGGTATTTGACGATATTCGGTTTAAATAGGGAAATCTGAGATTTTGACCAGCCTTTACCGTTTAAAATAACTTATTTGTAATATAAAATTAGTAGAAAAAGGTTTGATATGTAAAGGATGTATAAAACTCATTTTATTAGCAAAAAGGGCATTATCGTCAATTACCGAGCCTATGCGAGAACTCTATGTTATGATTATCTTAAAATTTAATAAAAATCTCCAAAAATCCCAAAATATTATTGTTTTGGAAAAAAATTACTGAAGCAAATTTAGTGATCAAACTTAGTTTGTGAGGTAGTGTGCTATGTAAACTTGTAAAAATGTGTTAACTTTGTTGAAAATGTAAACAGTTTTAGGATATAGTTCCGGAATGCAGAACTAAATCAATTTGTAAACGAAATGCAAGTAAAGTAAAAATTGACACGATATGCACGAGGAAAGCCCTTGATCTTTCTAGATCGCCGACATAAAACCTCGGGAGCTGACAATCGTCGGCTGCCTTGTTCTTCTTATTGCTTGAATAACCGGGATACAGTGCAGGATAATGCTCGGATCAAATCTAAGTGTTACAATGATTGTGATTTGTGAGTGTTGTGAGTGTTTGTGATTGAGATGGTGATCGTAGCTGCAATGTGTGTGTAAAAGTGGACAGGATTATGTGTCCCAACCTACTGATCCAGCACTCCTATTTATAGTAAACATAAATAACTAACTGTCCTACAATTCCGGGATCCTGCGAATATTCCCTTTTAACCGTTGTAAACCCCTTCTCCAAGCTTCCAACGTATTTCTTGTAACCACCTTGACCTATTCTTCAGGGAGACCAAGCCTCATGACCGTTTGTACCTTGCAGCCAAAGCAAATTGTTAACAGCACGCAGGATACCCTCGCAGGATGATACCAATATCCTGGTCCAGTATCATGGCAGCGAAAATAGACATATAAAGTCAGGATATAATTTCGAGATATAGGTTAGAAAATTCTACCCACAACAATTGTCCCCAAAAATATAGCTGTTGGGATCCTTTGATCTTAATAGATGTATTTTTCCAACGTTATCTGAAGTCTTAATGGATAGAGATGTGATGTGACCTGATGCAGCTTTCAAGGCTAGTATTTCTCATAGTTAGCTATCTTCGCCCTATATCTTTTACTTTCTTCTTGTTAATTATCACATTGTACCGGACCATTCAGGTATTCCCTCTCTCTCTATTCTTTCTTTGTGCATCTTTTCCGTCGTCACCGATCTCATGGCAAAACGCACTCGTTCATGCTCCGGCGACTCCAAGCCAACCTTCATGGCACACAATCTGCTTGGCAAGCCCGAGAATGAAGTTTGCAATTTTGATAATGCCGACATGGCCGCCCTACGTGCCTCTGGAGCCTTCCCTGATGGTACGTCATCCGGCCATTTGATTGGAACATCCGGTCAGATTTTTCTTCAGCTGAGTGGGTATGTTTTTTGGCTTAGTCCCTCAAGTTCAAGTCAGCATTCATCCTCCAATACGTCGGGTAAGGATGTATGTTCTAAATGTATTTCTGCACATGTTTGGTTAGTTGATGTATTAACATATAAAAATTGAAATTACTTCCCTTTTATGTAGATTCCAGCAAACTTGTTCCAATTTTCGATCTGGAAGAGCTTCACAGTTTCCCGGCAACCGTTCCAGTAAAGAATGAGCCTAGCTCCAAGCCTTCCATAGCATCCAAGCCTTCAACTAGTCCTAAACCTGCAGCCATGCCCAAGCCTTCCTCAGCATCGAAGCTTCGTGCTTCTAGTTCCCGTAAGAGGAAAGAATCTGATTCTCTTGTCATCGCTGAAGTCTTTTCCTACGAGAAACTTGGTTTCATGGAATCTAGCCATTTCATGACTTCTTTCCTTAACCAGGTAAATATCCTTATCCTACATCCTGCACACATATGCTAAATCGATACCCTGGTTAGATTATATTAACAATACCTGAGTTCTGTTTTGTAGGGTCTTGAGCGTCTGACGCATCTCTACACCGAAGCTCGTGAAACAGTGAAGATCTCGGAGGCCAAGTTGAAGAATGCTAAGATCACTATCGTGGATCAGGGGAAGATCGTCGCAGCCAGGTCACAACATTATGAAGATAAGTTAAAAAAGGTGACTCTGGATGCCGAAGCTGCAGTGAAGAAGGCCACTCAGAATGCTGAGATCGAGCAGGTTGTCGCCGAGGTCCAACATAAGCAAGATATGGCTTCATTCAGGGATGGCCTCAAGGGTTACGTCGTAGTTTCCGTCCTTCAGGCCAGGATTAAGATGGCTTATGAAGCCAGGATAGCGGGCTTTAAATGCCCAACCTGGACCGTTGATGTCTGGGAGAAGAAACTGAAGGATCTTGGTTTTAGTCCTGTGACGTATCCTGCCAAGCCGGAGATTGGCGAATCTTCCAAGGTGGGTGAGACGGTGGAAGAAGCTGGTGATGGTGGAGCTGGTGCTACCCCGTGAGCGGGTGGCAAAGTGAGTGATGATGGATATTTATGCCAACGTCGGAGCCCGCTTTTTTAAGTTAAATGGTTGTTGGTTGTTGAACACTTTTCTTTTTCTTGCATGTTGAACGATTTACTTTCCTGCACTTTAGACATTAGTACAATATGATGACCAAGGGTGGAGGGATCCTGAGTTTCAGGACGAAGCCCTTGGTCGTTGATGTGAATATTATAACAGTTAAAGGTGGAGGGATTTTGAGTTTCAAGACGAAGCCTTCGACTGTTATCTTTAATATGCTTTAGACTTTGTTGTACCCTTGGTGGATGGGTTTTGGTTTAAAACAAAACCAAGGGTGCAACCTTTTGAATCGTTAATATAAATCTAACTTTTGACCTTATCTTTGTGTTGTTCTTGCATCTTATTGTTTTTATATTATGTGTTATTTGCAAAAATCCTTAAAAATATTTTTCTTTTATAACTTGAAAAACACTTAGCGAATATAAAAATTTGGTATAACACAAACTCCCATAGTTAACAAGTTCCGTTTTTTTAGATAAGGGTCTTATACTTAGAGCAAATTTAAACAAGAATCCATACCAGAGAGATTTAGGCAAACACTTTGTAATAGACCTTTGGACCATTGACAAGGTCCCCAGTGGGATATAATGTTGGCATAGGTTTCCTTCTTGCTCCAGCATAAATGTCCCCAGTAGGATATAGTATCAACATATGTCATGTTCCATCACGGATGTCCCCTGTCTGTGCAGGACCAGTATGTTGTACCAGGATATGATCATTTAGCAATTCTTCAACCAGTTGTTTAAACTTAGCAATCTATTTTCAAAAATTTATGTAGACTTGTAAATGATTATGTTTTTTTCGAAAATATACTTTGGGATTATCCAAAAACTTTTTATTTGGACTAAACCCATTTTCCAGGCATTTAAGCCGGAGTATAAGAACCTCAAGACTTGAAAATTAATCAATCATACCAGAAACACTTAGGCAATAATTTCCAACCTCAACCTTTGAATCCTTTGCAATGTCCCCGGCATGGATGTCCCCTGTTTGTGCGGGATATTGCATCAATATATGACACACTTGAGTATTTCTTCACTTAGTGATTAAACTTCGTAACTTTTCACCAACCGAAGAACGTGTGTAAACACAATCGTAGTTCGTCATATCTTTGGAACTTGTCAAAAAGTTTAGTTTCACTGGGGATAAACCCTTAATATCCTGGGGATAAACCCTTAGCGTCCTGGGGATAAACCCTTAGCATCCTGGGGATAAACCCTTGTTTTCGTGCGCTACAGGCGGGAGTGTATAAACTCCAAGACTTAGAAAGGTGAAAACCTTTAAACCTTAGAGAGTATGAAAATACCCTTTCGCGAGAGAGGGTGATCAATCCTCATATACCTTTAGGATCCAGGATATAGCCAACAATAACGAAATTGTCAGCCAATTTTACATGGACTGGTCCCGCTATCTTGAACTATCCCTGGATAACTTGCGCTCCAGGCGGGGTGTTTAAACCCAATTCGAAAGAAAGGTGAATACCTTTAAACCTTTGAAGGGATCAGGATCCCTTAAACGTGAGAGAGGGGGCCAATCCTCTAATCTTTCGATCCTGAGTATATATCCTGGAGCTATATCCCGAAGCATATTCTGCAAAACACCTTCAAGCTAAGGTGGGTGTTAGATTGGCTAACACCCCTCCGATGCTTAAGTCAGTATTGGGTTCAAAAAGAGTAAATAAAATTAGATGAATTTAAGAGAGATAGAATTCATATCATCCTGAGTTAGAAATTAAATTCTAAACTCACTTGAAGTAAGCTTTAAGGTATATAGCATTCCAGGATCTTGGCAACATATCCCCTTCCATATTCTTGAGTCGGTATGCTCCTTTTCCGGATTCCGATTCAATCTCATAAGGTCCTTCCCACTTAGGAGCTAACTTTCCATCAGCAGGATTAGTAGTATTCTGAAAAGCCTTTCTTAATACCCAATCTCCAACTTGAAACCTTCTAGTCCTTATATTCTTGTTATATGCTCTGGATATCGTCTGTCGATATGCTGCCATCCTTAGCTTTGCCGCATCTCTTGTCTCATCAATAGTATCAAATTCTTGGCATAAGATTTCAGGATTTGATTCAGGATCCCGTAGGCTTGATCTAGCTGCCGGTATCACCATTTCTGTCGGGATCACTGCTTCTGCCCCAAATACCAAAGAAAATGGGGTTTGCCCAGTAGCATTCTTCACAGTTGTTCTATCAGCCCATAGGACAAATGGCAGTTCCTCTGCCCATTTTCCTTTTTTGGCACCTAACCTCTTCTTTAAGTTGTTGACGATTATCTTGTTCGAGGATTATGCTTGTCCATTTGCTTGAGGATGCACTGGTGTTGACGTGATCATCTTAATTCCCCAACTTTTGCAAAAATCAGTAGTTCTTTTGCTGATAAATTGGGATCCATTATCACAAATTATCTCGGCCGGTATCCCGAATCTTGTCAGGATATTCCTCTTTATGAATGATACCACTTCTTGATCTCTAACTTGGAAAAAGGCTTCTGCTTCAACCCACTTGGAGAAATAATCCGTCGTTACCAACATGAAAACCTTTCCTCCTGGAGCCTTTGGAAGCTTTCCCACTATATCCATACCCCATTTCATAAACGGCCAAGGGGATACGATAGGGTGTAATGGTTCTGCAGGCTGATGCAGGATGTTGCCGTGTCTTTGACATGCATCGCATTTCCGAGCATACTCCGTGGCATCCTTTCTCATGGCCGGCCAGTAATATCCTGTTCTCAATACCTTCGAGAACAGAGATCTGCCCCCAGTATGGTTGCCACAGTCTCCTTCGTGTATTTCCTGAAGTACCTCCTTGGTTTCAGGATCTTCCAAGCACCTTAGGTACGGACCTGCAATGGATTTCTTATACAAAATATTATTTATAATAGTAAAATGAGATACCTTCATCCTAAAAGCCTTAGGATTTGCATCCTTTGGGATATCTCCTTCTTGAAGATACTTCATAATTGGAGTCATCCAGGATTCAGGATCCTTCTTAGGATATCCATCACCAGGATACTGGATACATGCTACTTCTTTATCCTGAGATTTGAAATGTTCCATTGCAGGATACAAGATGTGTACTATCGGTATCTGAGTTCCCTCCGGTATCCTGACAGTAGATCCTAGGTTTGCTAGAGCCGTCAGCTTCAGCATTCTTTTCTCTTGGTACCTGTTCAAGTGTAAAAATTTCAAAATATCCTGCTAATTTTTTAACAATTTCAAGATATTCAGCTAAATTTTCACCTTTTACTGCATAAGATCCATAAGCATAAGCATGCTTCCTTGAGATCTGGAGGGATAGGATTGATTTCCATCCGTTCCCTATACTGGGCAATATGCTCCTCAGGATCCGTAGTCCCGTCATACAGTTTTATGTTGGGAGTCTGGAATCTTTTTGGTATTTCAGCATCACAGATAGGATATGCAAAGCGGGATATCCTGTGGCTGTCTTGGGATACTTCCGGAATTGGCTGGACCACTCCAGGTACACTGGATATCATGTCCTTCAATTTTTGGAGCTCCCGGGTAAATGTTGACATCATACCTGCATCCTGCAAAGAGCCATTGTTGTTAGTAGCAAGAATATTATTATTTGACACATTACCGGTCTGAGGATTTTGGCCATATCCTGAAGCATATCCTGAACTCCTCACAGTCGACATCCTGACCGAAGAGGGTATCTCAGGGGTATGATTCTGAGAATGGCTTGGGACGATATTCCCCCTGTTATCCTCAGTGTAAACTGGGGAACTGAAGTTCAAAGCCCTGGGCTGTATAGGAGTGACAGTTTCTTCAGCAGGTCTGCTCGAGCTAGCTTTTAAGAGTTGTATTTCTCTTAACAGCATTTGGTTAGTCTCCTGTTGCTGCCTCATTTGTTCCTACACACTTCCAAATAAAGTCAGAATTTCATCATTAGAGGCTAAAACGGGAGCAGAAACCTGAACACTCCGAGTAGGGATAACATCTTGAGATTGTGAAGAAAATGGCATCCTTGGAGGAGGTGGTGGAAGCACCGAACCGGTAGTAGCAGAGGTTGCAGCACACATAGTAGAGGAGCTCATGTTTGATCTTGAGGCCATTGTAAACAATGTGGCGAAAAGTTTTGAAAATAGAAAACCGATTAACGATTTCACAAAGATTTTTAGTAAAAGTAGCACCACTTGCCCCACGGTGGGCGCCAAATTGTTTTGGTAAAAAATTACCTAAGCAATTAAGTGATCAAATTAGTTAAGTGAGGTAGTGTGCTAGAATTATGTGTGAAAAATATGTTAACCAAGTTAGATATGAAAACAGTTTCAGGATACGGCTCAGGATATAGAGCTGTATCTATGATCAAACAATGAGCAAAAAAGTAAAGGTTGACACGTGATGTACGAGGAAAGCCCTTGATCAATCTAGATCGCCGGCATAAAACCTCGGGAGCTGACAATCGCAGCTGCCTTGTTCTTCTATTGCTTCAAATATCAGGATACAGTGCAGGATGTGGTGCGGATCGACTATGTGTTACAATGTAATTCGAATACAAGTGTTGTGTGTAGTGTTTGCGATGAGCTAGAGAGAAAGTGTTTGAAAATGTGTGAGTTGAGTGCCTTAATCTGATCCGCCCCCATCTATTTATAGTAAAACAAATGTAATTAACTATCCTACATAACCGGGATCCAACGAATATTCCTTAGTCGAACGTTGTAGACCTGGTCTTTCGGGTTCAACGTCTCTCCTTTAACAAATACGCCCGAGTCTTGAGGAGATGAAGTCCATTTGACCGTTGGCAAGTCCCAGTCTTTAACCTGCACGTGATTAATTCGATATACCTCAGGATATCACCCAGGATGTTAGCAATATCCCCGTCCAGTATCCTGATCACAGATAAACAATTAAAAGCAGGATATAGTTCAAGATATGTATGCTTAGAAAATGAGCCATAACAATTGTCCCGCCGGGACAATCTTCCGTCCATTCGACCGAGAGGTCCGATCGGACTTTTGTTCCGACGAATGGGTCTGCTTTTTTTCCTATCCTTTCTCCATAGGACTTCAATACCCGTTTTCACCTTTTATTTCCCGTTTCTTCGAACTTACTGGCCTGAGCTTTGCCCAAATCATGCCCATGGTTTGGCGCATATTAGTCACCTTGGAAGGAATTAAGGCTCGCCATATGCCTGACCTGTGCATCGAAGATTTGCCAAAGGCTTATCGTTTAAGATCTCATGGTTCCAGCCGATTCCTTCTATTCTCTATTTCCAAAGATCCTCTCATCCTCAAAGCTACCAAGACCGAGGATAAGTGGACAAGAAAATTCTTTTTTGTGAAAAGAGACTCCATTGATAAGGGTTTTGACCTCCCTAAAAGATGGTTAACTTCTGGTAGGACTTAGGGTTTTAGGAATATCCCCAATCATATCCCGAACCTCCATCCTGAACCAACATCCTGATATGTTTATTTCTTTTCCTGCAGCAAACTTTAAAGAACTAGCTCCTCCTAGTGTTGAATCGGAAGGGAGAATAAAAGAGATCTACAAGCTTCCAGAGGGTGAAAGAACCTTTAACCTGCTACTCACAAGCTCAAGCCAAAGATCAAGCTCCAGCATGTCTGGTAAGCATATTTTCAGGAATTATCTTTATATTAAACTGATTATTATTTTTAGAAGTATAATAAGCTTAAAACATCTTCCCTTATGTAGTGCCAGTTATTAACCTCGAAGGCTTCCAACTTGACGAGTTGGATAGTTACTCCAGCCTTGTGCCTGCCGAACAAGAACCTAAGCCGAAGCCATCTGCCACACCGAAGCCCATCACTTCAAAGACTACTACCGCTTCTAAAGCCCCTCCAGCATCCAGGACCCGGGCCTCTAGTTCTCGGAAGAGGAAAGAAATGGATTCTCCAACCGCCTCGGAAACATTCTCTCTCGAGAATCATGGGTTTAGTGAAGCTACTTCATTCCTCAAGCAGGTAAAAATTCCTTTCCAGTCTCCTGAACATGCATGTTAATCATTATCCTGTTCATTTTACGCCGATACCTGTATCTTTAACTGCAGGGCTTGGAACGTCTCATGCATTTGTATGAAGACGCCTGTGGGCTTAATAAGATGCTGCAGATCAAGCTCGAAAAAGCTGAAGCCACCATAGCTGATCAAGGAACAATTGCAGCAGCCAAGTCCCAGCATTATGAGGACAAATACAAGGCAATGACCCAGGAACATCAAGCTGCCCTCCACAAGGCCAAAGAGGATGCCCAAGCCAACCTAGATGCCGCCCTTCTCCAATACCAGCAGGATATGAGCTCATATCGGGATAGTCTCAAAGCATCCGTGGTCATCTCTCTTCTTCAAGCCAGGATAAGGATGGCTTATGAGGCCAGGGATTTGGGCTTCGAATGCCCCTCCTGGAACGTAAAGGCTTGGGAAGGTAAACTACAGGATATCGGAGGTCATCCCATTGCTCATCCTGCAAAGCATGCTGGTGAAGAGCCTTCTAAGGCGGCAGAGGAAGTGGCCAATGCTGGTGATGATGCCGAGAAGAATCCTGAGGATGATGCTGGTGCGAATGCTGGGAAAGAGGTTGCTGATCAAGAAGGTGCCGCTTCTTAGGCGGCGAAGTGGGCGATGATGGATATACGTGCCAAGGCCGGAGCCCACCTTTTTAAATTTCATGGTTGTGGTTGTGTAAACAATTTACTTTTCCTGTCTTCGAACAATTTATATTTCCTGCATTAGAACAATATGATGACCAAAGGTGGATGGGTCCTAGGTTTTAGGATGAAGCCCATGGTCATCGGTTAGTATAATCTGTTTTGAACTTCGTAGCGGTTGAAGGTGGACAGGTTTCGTTTTGAGATAAAACCTTCAACCGTTACGTAGGTATGGTAAAAACTAATCGTGCTTTTGGCGGATGGGCCTTGGTTTAAGGTGAAACCAAAAGCACAACTTTTGACTTGTTAATAATATAACTATCTCTTGACTGATTTGTTATTGCCTTGCATTATTTAATGTAACTCTTAGCTTTGTAAAAATTTTGTATTGTTATCTTTCAAAAAATATCCTGATCAATATGCTCAATGATATATAATAAAAACTGCTATTAGATTCGTTCGACTTTGTAGAAAGCTTTTTAAAGAGTGAAAAGCAGTCCACTTTTCCAAAACCTATTTTGATAATACTTAAATGATCAAAGTTTCTAACTAGTATTGTTTTCAAATATTTTAATCAAATATCCTGAAAAGTATTTTGAAAATATATTTTGAGAATATATCAGGATATTTAACTTTTACCAAGCATAGTATTGTCAAAAACTTAAACAACGTTTACAAAGGAAAGATCATACCAGGAATAGGGTATAAACCTATTATCAAACTTCAATCCCTTTGCAACTCTTCCAATGAAGATGTCCCCTGTCTGAGACACTTAGTGCATTAGTTCTGAACCTTATCCTTTGAGCTTTACACCATTGCCTTAATAGGAATGTCCCATGTGTACAATGTCTTCACATACTTAGAAATCCTCTGGATATCAATCCCCGTTGTATAGACAATTTTTCATGTTACAGGGGTAAAACCCAGGAATGTTCTTGAAATAAATCCCTTGAATTCTGGGGGAAATCCCAAATTTTCATGCGCTACAGGCGGGAGTGTATAAACTCCAAGACTTAGAAAGGTGAAAACCTTTAAACCTTAGAGAGTATGAAAATACCCTTTCGTGAGAGAGGGTGATCAATCCTCATATACCTTTAGGATTCAGGATATAGCCAACAGTAACGAAATTGTCAGCCACTTTTACATGGACTGGTCCTGCCACCTTGAACTATCCCTGAATAACTTGCGCTCCAGGCGGAGTGTTTAAACCCAATTCGGAAGAAAGGTGAATACCTTTAAACATGTGAAGGGATCAGGATCCCTTGTACGTGAGAGAGGGGGCCAATCCTCTAATCTTCTGAAGTATCCTGAGTGAGCATCCTGGAGCTATATCCCGAAGCATATACTGCAAAACATCCTTAAACTAAGGTGGGTGTTAGCTTGGCTAACACCCCTCCGATGCTTAAGTTAGTATTGGGTTTCAAAGAATAAATTAAACCAAACATATTTAAAAAAGATAGAATTCATACCATCCCGAGTTAGAAATTAAATTCTAAACTCACTTGAAATAAAGCTTAAGGTGTATAGCATTCCAAGATCTCGGTAGCATATCCCCTTTCATATTCTTGAGTCTATATGCTCATTTCCCTGTTTCTGATTCAACTTCATATGGTCCTTCCCATTTTCGAGCTAGCTAGCCATCGGCAGGATTAGTAGTATTCTGAAAAGCCTTTCTTAACGCCCAATCTCCAACCTTAAATCTTCTGGTCCTAATATTCTTGTTATATGCTCTGGATATTCTTTGTTGATATGCTGCCATCCTTAGCCTTGCTGCATCCCTTTTTTCATCTATAGTATCCAAATCCTGACACAAGGCTACAGGATTCTGTTCAGGATCCCGTAGGATAGATCTTGCAGTAGGTATTTCCATTTTCGTTGGAATCATTGCTTCTGCTCCAAATACCAAGGAAAATGGGGTTTGGCCTGTTGCATTCTTTACCGTTGTCCTATCAGCCCACAAAACAAAGGGTAATTCTTCTGCCCATCTTCCTTTTTTGGCTCCAAGTCTCTTCTTTAAGTTATTGACAATTATCTTGTTTGAGGATTCTGCTTGTCCATTCGCTTGAGGATGTACCGGAGTAGATGTTATCATTTTGATTCCCCAACTCTTGCAAAAGTCAGTAGTTCTCTTGCTAATAAACTGAGAACCATTGTCACAGATTATCTCGGCTGGTACTCCGAATCTGGTCAGGATATTTCTCTTTATGAAGGATACTACTTCTTGATCCCTGACTTGGACAAATGCCTCGGCTTCAACCCATTTGGAGAAATAATCTGTCATTGCCAACATAAAAAACTTCCCTCCTGGAGCCTTTGGAAGCTTTCCCACTATATCCATACCCCACTTCATAAATGGCCAAGGGGAAATAATAGGATATAATGGTTCAGCAGGCTGATGCAGTATGTTACTATGTCTTTGACATGCATCACATCTTCGAGCATATTCTGCGGCATCTTTTCTCATTGTTGGCCAATAATATCATGTCCTTAATACTTTTGAGAATAACGACCTGCCCCCAGTATGGTTACCATAATCCCCTTCATGTATATCCTGAAGTACTTCTTTGGCTTCAGGATCCTCCAAGCACCTCAAATACGGTCCTGCAAGAGATTTCTTGTATAAAACATTATTTATAATAGTGAATCATGATACCTTCATCCTAAATGCCTTAGGATTTTCATTTCCGGGGATGTGTCCTTCTTTGAGATATCTCATGATTGGAGCCGTCCAGGATTTAGGATCCTCTTCAGGATGCTCTGCTCCAGGATCCTGAATACCCGCTACTTCTTTATCCTGAGGATTCGTTGCAGGATATAAGACATGTAATATTGGTATTTGGGTTCCTTCTGGTATCCTGATCGATGATCCTAGATTTGCTAAGGCATCTGCTTCAGCATTATCCTCCCTTGGTACCTGTTCAAGTGTAAAAACATCGAAATATCCTGCTAATTTTTTGAGAATATCGAGGTATTCGATTAATTTCTCACCCTTGACTGCATAGGATCCATTAAAATGGTTAGTAATTAACAAGGAGTCAACATATACTCGCAAATTCTTGATACTCATATTCTTAGCCAATTCTAATCCTGCAATTAAAGCTTCATATTCTGCCTCATTATTAGTAGCAGGAAATTCACACCTAATAGCCTGGGGTAATATGTCCCCCTGTGGCGATTTTAGTAGTATACCTAAACCTACACCTCTTATATTGGATGCACCATCAGTATATAATGTCCAGGATCCTGAAGATTCTCCTAACTGTTGAACTTCTAGGTCTACCTCGTCCTGAATGTCACTACTGAAATCAGCCACAAAGTCAGCTAAAGCCTGAGACTTTATGGCATTTCTAGGTTCATATACTAAATCATAAGCACTTAACTTTACTGACCACTTGGCCATCCTGCCTGACATCTCTGGTTTCCTAAGCACATTTTTGACAGGATAATTCGTTTTAACATGGATCCTATGTGTCTCAAAATAATGTCTAAGCTTTGTTGATGCCATGACTAGAGCTAATATCAATTTTTCTAAATGAGAATACCTAGTTTCAGCATCTAACAAACTTTTACTAACATAATAAACAGGATATTGCTGACCTTCATGGTCTTTTATAAGAACGGCACTTACAGCATTCCCTGATACAGTGAGGTATAGGGATAGTGGTTCACCATTTTCACGCTTCATCAATAGAGGTGCAGTTGAGAGATATCGCTTCAAATCCTGCAAGGCTGCTTCATGCTTTGCTCCCCATTCAAATTTCTTATTCTTCTTGAGGATATAATAGAATTCCTTGCATTTTTCCGAGGATCTTGAAATAAATCTATTCAAAGCTGCTACTCGGCCTGTTAACCGTTGTACGTCCTTCATATTCAAGGGTGATTTTATATCCAGGATAGCTTTAATCTGCTCCGGGCTTGCCTCTATCCCCCTTTTCGTCACCATATATCCAAGAAACTTTCCTGCCCCCACTCCGAAATGGCACTTAGCAGGATTCAGCTTCATGTTATACTGATCCAGGATATCAAATGCTCCCTTGATATCCTGGAGGTGATCCTCAGCCTTTTTAGATTTCACCACCATATCGTCAATATATACCTCCATGGTGTCCCCCAGCTTATATTTGAACATCATGTTCACTAATCTCTGGTATGTTGCACCTGCATTTTTCAAACCGAAAGGCATGGCAGTATAGCAATATATACATGTTGGTGTCATGAAAGCAGTATCCTCCTGGTCCGAAGGCTCCATTTGAATCTGCTGAAATCCTGAGGATGCGTCCATGAACGTTAACATTTCATGTCCAGCAGTAGCATCCACCATTGCATCGATATGAGGGAGAGGAAATGGGTCTTTAGGACAAGCCTTGTTCAAGTCTGTGTAGTCTACACAGACTATCCATTTCCCGTTTTTCTTCTGTACCACAACTACGTTTGCTAGCCATCTTGGAAACTTGACTTCTCTGATCATCCTGGACTTCAACAATCTTTCAACTTCCTCTTGGATAATCGCATTCCGCTCAGGAGCAAATTTTCTTCTTTTTTGCTGAACAGGCTTGAATGATTTGTCAATTCCAAGCTTGTGAGTGATAATGTCTTTGGATATGCCTGTCATATCCTCATGCTTCCATGCAAACGTTGACATCCTGCATTTCAAAAAGTTAGTTAACTGCTTTTTAATATCCTGAGGGATATTGGTTCCTACGAGCACCGAGATATCAGGATTATCCTGATCCAGGATAATTTTCTTCACATCCTGCTTCGAATCCTCCACGATATCCTGGGCCCGCATCTTTAATTGCTATGCTGTACTAGGCTTAGTTGAGGATTTCATTGAGGATGAGTAGCATTCTTTTGCTTCCTGCTGATCACTTTCAACCTTGACAACTCCCCAAGGGGTAGGGATCTTGATGCATTGGTGATATGTTGATGGCACAGCCTTCATATCGTGAATCCATGGTCTTCCCAGTATGATGTTATAGCAGGATAAGGAGTCCATCACACAGAAGCGTTGTATCGAGTTGACCCCTTCAACATATACTGGTAACTTTATCTCCCCTACGGTATTCCTAGCTTCTCCACTGAAACCAACGAGCACAGTGGACTTCGAAGTAATGTCCATCGGAGATACATTCATCCTCTTCAATGTTTCCAGCTGAATTATATTGACAGAACTACCGTTGTCTACCAGTATCCTGCGTACAAAATGGTTAGCCACATATAATGTTATTACCAAAGCATCATGGTGAGGATCCTGAACAGTATCCCTGTCATCACTATCGAAAGTGATCACTTTATCAGTTGTGAGGGTAGTCATCCTGACTGGTCTGTCTCCCCTCTCACTCTTAGCTTCCTTTGCATGTCTCTTGGCCGCCGAATACGAAGTTCCACAAATATCGGATCCTCCTGAAATAAAGTTAATTATCTTGGCATCTGCTGGGGGTGATGCTGCTCGTTCAGGATCCTTCTCGGGATCCTGACCTTTATTCTTCTTCTTTCCCAGCAAGTCCTTCAGATACCCTTTGCTTAACAGGTAACTTATTTCTTTCCTTAAAGCAATGCAATCCTCGGTCATATGTCCGAAGTCTTCGTGGAAGGCACAGCATTTGGATTTATCCTTCCAATCAGCTTTCTGCTGGTTCTTTCGAGGCCAGCTAGCTTTGTCCCCTAAACCCTGCATAGTATACATTAACTCAGGTATATTAACAGAAAAACAGTATTCAGATAAGTCAGGATATTCTTCAGGTTCCTCGTCTTCAACAGCATTCACTTTCTTTTTATCATTTCTGCCATATGGCTTGGAGCGATATGGCTTATATGAGGTTTCTGATTTCCTGTTAGTTGATTCATAGGTTGAGGTAGAATTCATCCTCTCCTGCATCTTCTTGTCATCTTCCAAACGGATATATCTCAAAGCCCTGTTACGAGCTTCGTCGAGATTCCTGCAGGGATTCATAACAAGATCCTGATAAAACTGAGAATCCTTTTGTAACCCCATCTTAAAAGCTTGCACAGCTGTTGCAACATCAAGATGTGGGATATCCAAGGATTCTCGACTGAATTTGTTCACATAATCCCTCAAGGATTCCTGAGGCCCTTGAGTTATCCTGTAAAGATCACTGGTTAGTTTCTCAAAACTCCGACTACAAGAAAATTGACTGTTAAATAAATTAACCAAATGAGCAAACGAAGTAATTGAGTGAGGAGGGACGTTTAATAACCATTTTAAGGCTGATCCTGTCTGGGTAGAACCAAATCCCTTACATAAGCATGCTTCCTTGAGATCTGGAGGGATAGGATTGATTTCCATCCGTTCCCTATACTGGGCAATATGCTCCTCAGGATCCGTAGTCCCGTCATACAGTTTTATGTTGGGAGTCTGGAATCTTTTTGGTATTTCAGCATCACAGATAGGATATGCAAAGCGGGATATCCTGTGGCTGTCTTGGGATACTTCCGGAATTGGCTGGACCACTCCAGGTACACTGGATATCATGTCCTTCAATTTTTGGAGCTCCCGGGTAAATGTTGACGTCATACCTGCATCTTGCAAAGAGCCATTGTTGTTAGTAGCAAAAATATTATTATTTGACACATTACCGGTCTGAGGATTTTGGCCATATCCTGAAGCATATCCTGAACTCCTCACAGTCGACATCCTGACCGAAGAGGGTATCTCAGGGGTATGATTCTGAGAATGGCTTGGGACGATATTCCCCCTGTTATCCTCAGTGTAAACTGGGGAACTGAAGTTCAAAGCCCTGGGCTGTATAGGAGTGACAGTTTCTTCAGCAGGTCTGCTCGAGCTAGCTTTTAAGAGTTGTATTTCTCTTAACAGCATTTGGTTAGTCTCCTGTTGCTGCCTCATTTGTTCCTACACACTTCCAAATAAAGTCAGAATTTCATCATTAGAGGCTAAAACGGGAGCAGATCCCTGAACACTCCGAGTAGGGATAACATCTTGAGATTGTGAAGAAAATGGCATCCTTGGAGGAGGTGGTGGAAGCACCGAACCGGTAGTAGTAGAGGTTGCAGCACACATAGTAGAGGAGCTCATGTTTGATCTTGAGGCCATTGTAAACAATGTGGCAAAAAGTTTTGAAAATAGAAAACCGATTAACGATTTCACAAAGATTTTTAGTAAAAGTAGCACCACTTGCCCCACGGTGGGCGCCAAATTGTTTTGGTAAAAAATTACCTAAGCAATTAAGTGATCAAATTAGTTAAGTGAGGTAGTGTGCTAGAATTATGTGTGAAAAATATGTTAACCAAGTTAGATATGAAAACAGTTTCAGGATACGGCTCAGGATATAGAGCTGTATCTATGATCAAACAATGAGCAAAAAAGTAAAGGTTGACACGTGATGTACGAGGAAAGCCCTTGATCAATCTAGATCGCCGGCATAAAACCTCGGGAGCTGACAATCGCAGCTGCCTTGTTCTTCTATTGCTTCAAATATCAGGATACAGTGCAGGATGTGGTGCGGATCGACTATGTGTTACAATGTAATTCGAATACAAGTGTTGTGTGTAGTGTTTGCGATGAGCTAGAGAGAAAGTGTTTGAAAATGTGTGAGTTGAGTGCCTTAATCTGATCCGCCCCCATCTATTTATAGTAAAACAAATGTAACTAACTATCCTACATAACCGAGATCCAACGAATATTCCTTAGTCGAACGTTGTAGACCTGGTCTTTCGGGTTCAACGTCTCTCCTTTAACAATTACGCCCGAGTCTTGAGGAGATGAAGTCCATTTGACCGTTGGCAAGTCCCAGTCTTTAACCTGCACGTGATTAATTCGATATACCTTAGGATATCACCCAGGATGTTAGCAATATCCCCGTCCAGTATCCTGATCACAGATAAACAATTAAAAGCAGGATATAGTTCAAGATATGTATGCTTAGAAAATGAGCCATAACATATACCCAAACCTACACCTCTTACATTAGATGCGCCATCAGTATATAATGTCCAGGATTCTAAGTTTTCTCCTAGCTGTTGTACTTCTAGGTCTACTTCACTTTGAATATCACTACTGAAATCAGCCACAAAGTCAGCTATAGCCTGAGACTTTATGGCATTTCTAGGTTCATAAACTAGATCATATGCACTTAATTTCACTGACCACTTAGCCATCCTACCTGACATCTCGGGTTTCCTAAGCACATTTTTAACAGGATACTTGGTTTTAACATGAATCCTATGTGTTTCAATATAATGTCTAAGTTTTGTTGACGCTATAACTAGGGCTAATATCAATTTTTCTAAGTGTGAATATCTAGTCAGCATCTAGTAAACGTTTACTAACATAATAGACAGGATACTGCTGACCTTCGTGACCCTTTACCGAGTAATGACTTTATCATCCGTAAGCATGGTCATCCTTGTGGGCTTATCTCCTATTTCCTCTTTAGCCTTCCTGGCACGCCTCTTAGCTGTAGAGTAAGAAGTTCGACATATGTCAGATCCCCCAGAGATAAAGTTAATTATCTTGGCATCTGGTGGTGGAGATGCAGCTCTCTCAGGATCCTGGTCAGTATCCTGAGCTTTCTTCTTTCTACCGAGGAATTCTTTCAAGTATCCTTTGCTCAGCAAGTAGCTTATCTCCTTTCTCAAGGCTATGTAATCATCTGTCATGTGCCCAAAGTCTTCATGGAAGGCACATCATTTAGATTTATCCTTCCAATCTGTATTCCTTGGATTCTTTTTCGGCCACCTAGCTTTGCCCCCCAGTCCCTGTATAGCATACATTAACTCAGGAACATTTACAGAAAAAACAATACTCTGAGATTTTAGGATATTCTTCATCATCCTCATCTTCAACAACATTCACTGTCTTATTATCGTTCTTAGCATATGGCTTTGAACGATACTGTTTGTAGGAAGATTCTGACTTCCTATTTGTCAATTCATATGTTGAAGATGTGTTCATCCTCTCATGCATTTTCTTGTCATCTTCAAGCCTTATGTATCTTAAAGCCCTATTTCGAGCTTCATCTAAATTCCTGCAAGGATTCGTTACAGGATCCTGATAAAATTGACAATCCTTCCGTAACCCCATTTTGAAAGCTTGTACTGCCGTAGCAACATCAAGATTCGGGATATCCAGGGATTCTCTACTAAATTTGTTAACATAATCCCTTAGGGATTCTTGTGATCCTTGTGTTATCCTCTAAAGATCACTTGTTAGTTTCTCAAAGCTCATGCTACAAGAAAATTGACTGATAAACAAATTAACTAAATGAGAAAATGATGTAATTGAATAAGGTGGAACATTTAAAAGCCATTTTAAGGCCGATCCTGTTAAAGTTGAACCGAAGCCTTTGCATAAGCATGCTTCCTTAAGTTCTGGTGGGATTGGATTTATTTCCATCCTTTCCCTATACTGAGCAATATGCTCCTCAGGATCTGTCATCCCATCATACAACTTCATGCTGGGAGTCTGGAATTTTTTTGGAATTTCAGCATCACAAATCGGATGAGCAAATCGGGATATCCTGTGACTATCCTGGGATACTTCCGGTATAGGCTGCACTACTCCAGGAACACTTGATATCATATCCTTCAATTTTTGAAGTTCCCTGGTCAATGCTGGTGTTACACCTATATCCTGCAAAGAATCAGAATTATTAGTAGCAGGGATACTGATATTGGCAAACATGTTACCAGCCTGTTGACTTTTGCCATATCCTGGGCCATATCCTAGGCCATATCCTGGACCATATCATGGATCCCTCACGGTCGATATCCTGGTGGATGATGGTATCTCCAGCATGTTGCTCCAGGACTGACTCGTTATCATGTTGCCTTGATTATCCTCGGTAAATGTTGCTGAACTAAAGTTCAGCATCCTGGGCTGTAGAGGAGTAGTTGTATCCTCCACAGGTTTCCTGGAGTTTGACTTCAAGAGTTGTATATCCTTCATGATCGTCTGGTTAGTTTCTTGCTACCTCTTCATTTGTTCTTGTATACTACCAAACAAAGACAGAATTTCGTCATTAGAAGCAAGGATATGGGTTCTCCCTGAATTTCCGGATATATAAACATTCTGAGCAGTAGAAATTTCTCTCGGTGTGTGGCTTTCATTTCTCCTCTGAAAAGTTTGAACTTGTAAAGATGGAGGAGGTAATGAACCAGCAGCAGCAGAGGTTGAAACAGACATGGAAGAAGAGTTCAAATTCGATTGAGAAGCCATTAGAAATAGTTTTGAAAAGAATTTCGAAAACAGGAAACCGAGTAATGATTTTTACAAAGTATTGATTAAAAATAGCACCACTTGTCCCACGGTGGGCGCCAAATTGTTTTGGTAAAAAATTACCAAAGAAATTTAGTGATCAAACTTAGTTTGTGAGGTAGTGTGCTATGTAAACTTGTAAAAATGTGTTAACTTTGTCGAAAATGTAAACAATTTCAGGATATAGTTCCGGGATGCAGAGCTATATCAATTTGTAAACGAAATGCAAGTAAAGTAAAAATTGACACGAGATGTACGAGGAAAGCCCTTGATCTTTCTAGATCGCCGGCATAAAACCTCGGGAACTGACAATCGTCGGCTGCCTTGTTCTTCTTATTGCTTGAATAAACGGGATACAGTGCAGGATAATGCTCAGATCAAATCTAAGTGTTACAATGATTGTGATTTGTGAGTGTTGTGGGTGTTTGTGATTGAGATGGTGATCGTAGCTGCAATGTGTGTGTAAAAGTGGACGGGATTATGTGTCCCAACCTACTGATCCAACACTCCTATTTATAGTAAACATAACTAACTAACTGTCCTACAATTCCGGGATCCTACGAATATTCCCTTTTGACCGTTGTAAACCCCTTCTGCAAGCTTCCAACGTTTTTCTTGTAACCACCTTGACCTATTCTTCAGGGAGACCAAGGCTCATGACCGTTTGTACCTTGCAGCTAAAGCAAATTGTTAACAGCACGCAGGATACCCTCGCAGGATGTTACCAATATCCTGGTCCAGTATCCTGGTAGCGAAAATAGACATATAAAGTCAGGATATAATTTCGGGATATAGGTTAGAAAATTCCACCCACAACAATTATATTACATCAGTAGGTAAAAGGTTTGATGTCAAAATTTGGGTTTAAATAGGCTTTATGCCGAAAATGCCGTTTAATTAACAAAAAGCTTTCAATTTACGTTATTGCGCATAACTCCCATTTTAGACTACGAACTGATGTGAAATTTTATGAACATGTTTATAAATTAGTAATAAAGGTTTTTGTCCTCTCACATTTTCAAAAATCTTGTTTTAATATCAAAAGGGCATTATGGTCAACATTTAGGCATTTAACGGAAACATGCAATGAACTAGGATTTCTAAGGAACCAAGTTGTATAAGCTCAGAGGGTTATACTAACCTATAATATGGTCCTAAATGAATCCTAAGGCATATCTAAACTAAGCTAAATCCTAAACTAAGCTAAATCGGGTCAGAACTGAAAGTCAAAGCAAAAGTCTACTTTTGCGACTTTCGGTTCCGAACCGAGCCTAAACTCAGAATTGTCGGGTTGAACATGCCTAGACATGTTCAATTAATATTTACCAAGTTATTAAAGTGACAAAACTGATTTTATTGCCTTTACATCATTAGTTATGAATTTTATTTAAAAAAAAAACTGACTCGCTTGACTTTTATTTTAATTACTTTGACCCGACAATTAACTAAGCAAACGTGGTAATTAGGAGGTGCCCCTTTGAGGGTTTAATACCTACCTAATTACGATCACGTAGCCATGTTCGTTGCGAACAATGGCTTGACCGTTTAAAAGTCAAAGCGTTTATCGTAAATGCTTGAATTTTCGGCTTTAAGAGCCAAATAATTGAAGTAAGCACGAAAGGACACTTACAAAGGGTCCAAGCAAGGATGTAATTGATCTAGGATGTTCAGGTATGAAGCACAAAAGCTCCAACTTAGAACAATTCTGATCAAGGTGTGAAATGAGAGCAAGAACAAGTGGGTTTATATAGAATTTCAAGAACCGTTAGGATCGTTTCTCGTAACCCGAGCTTCAATCTTGGCCCTCCACTTGGGCAAATGGTTTTGGAATACAATGGGATGTTAAAAACCATCAAATGGTAGCCTAAGGTATTGAAAATATTACATAAAAGCCCCTGAAATTCGACCAGATTGCTGAAACATGAATCTGCCCAGATCAGTCTCTGGCCCCCCGCAAGAGGCCTCTTGCTCCCCGCCAGAGACCAAAATGGCATATTTACTGAAATGGCCCCTGCAGTGTAAAAACTTGATTTCTTGCACGTTTAAGCCCCGTTAACCCCATTTCAAGGCTCTAAAATGAAGTTAAAGTATAGGAAACTTGAAATGTGCTAAAAAATATCTTGGATGTCAGTTCGTTTGGTCGTACGATTGCGTTATTTGGTTAATTACGACGGAAGTCGTAACGGACGCAAAAACGATCCAAATTAAGCGACGAATGGAATTTAATCATGCCAAACACTAAAATAAAATATTTTAATGATTACATAAATTTTTGGATATCCGGATATATTCAGAACGTAAGATATGCGCGAAAATGCAAACTTATGCACTTTTTGACGCTTTTAGTCCCTGCTGATCAAATAAGTTTATTTTTGCGCACCAAACACCTCTAAGCCTATTTCTAAGCTATGTAAAGGATATTTAGGGCATGTTTAACTTATGATCATATTCCGGAAGGTTCGATACCATACGAATCGGTATACTTTTACAGTTTGACGCAATTAGTCCTTTAATCGCACAAAGTAGCGCGAAATGTCATTTAATGATATCCAAGCCTTCCATGGCCCATAATGGGTATTCCCAAGCATGTGTTTAATTATTACTACACTCCCGTTTGCTTAAATGGTCGCTAAAGGCGTAGATTCAAAAGTTGACGCTTGTGGTCCCTCTAATGCGCAAACTTGCGCATATCATCGTTTAATAGCATCGAAGCCTTATCTAATCCATGTTAGGAATTATTGGGAGTATTATAAAACATCACGATGCTTCAGGTTCGTCAAAAGGTCATTCAGAGGTATAATTAAACATATTGACGCTTCTAACCCCTTAAACTTGCAAAGTTGCGCGTAACTTCACTTATAGGCATAAAAGCCCTTAATGGCCAATATTAGGCGTTCCCGAGAGTGTAATCAATTTTCATGACACTCTCGGTTTGTTAAAAGGTCTCTCAAAGGTAAGAATTAACATGTTGACACTTTTAACCCTTCATTGCGTAATCTTTCAATTAATTACACAAACGACTACTCATGACCAACAAGTGGCCCATTTGTGAATATGATTACCATGTGATGTTATTCAGAGTCTTATAATAAGCATGTTAACATTTCCAGTCCTTCTATAATCAAAGTTTTTGATTTTTCGCAAAAATTTGCCCCTCAAATTCAACGTTTGACTTTATTAGGGTTTATTACACGTGTCAATACATCATTGGACGTGATTTTTACGAGGTGTTACATCCTCACCCCCTTAAAAGAAATCTCGACCTCGAGATTTGCTCAAGTAATGGAAGTACTTTCTGATGTATCATGGACTTAACCTCCATAACATATTTGGGACCTCTCCAAGCACCCAAGGTGACCTTTATATTAGGTACATGTATCATTTTGGAGCTTCTTACCCTGTCGATCCTTAATCGATACGGGTTTCTCAACAAATCATAAATTTTTATTAATCTGCATATCATTATGTGATAATGCGTCTCGACTTACAGGTGAAACATATCCTTAAATCACTATTGTGGGACACATTGATTTCCATCAAGTTCCTCAGGTAAGTTTTAGCTTATAGATTACAAATCTTGATATATTCGATTTACTCGAATGATTTCATATATCAGAGCTTAACTAACCCGATAAATTCAAATTTCAGCACACCCTTCTTAGGATGATATCTTCAATTGAACCCTATTCCTTATTAAGGACTTAAGAGAGTTGCGACTTTCATCATTCTTAGATTTTTCTGCCGATTACTGGCAACTTTCAGACGATTTCGAATTCGTATGATCTTATTCGTTGTTTCCAAGGTAATTTTCAGAACCTGATAATTGGACTTTCCAAAATCCCGTCCATCAAACGGACGTTTGGCATTTCATCTATACAAGGCCTCCAAAGGAGCAGCCTTGATACCTATATAATAACTATTATAGAAAAGCTTATTTAAGGTGAGATGGTTATTCCAACCACTGCCTAAAAAAAATCTTAAGGAGTAGCTAATCCTTACAGCTAGTCGAACAAATCGACGATCCTGGGCAGCCGATGTCGATTCTTAATTGTTACCTAAGTATGGTTGCGGTAATCAATGCATAAGCATAATGAACCATCTTTCTTAATCAATAATATCGGAGTTCTCAGAATTACGAATTTGGCTTGATGAACCTTTATCTTTAAACTCTCCTAATTAAAGTTTCGATTCTCCCAATAATGATGGTATTAATCGTTATGGAGATTTCACAATATTGCAGCCCTAAGCGGAATGTTAATCTTAACTCTACTTGTCTCAGGAGGTAAACAGGGTATTCTTTGGAGAGGATAATCAAGACACAAGGAGACTACAGAGATTTCCCAAATCTCAAGCCCCCGGTTTTACTATCATTGCCTGTGTCAGATAATTGACACGTTTTCTTTATGAGTCCACGGATTCCTTAATCAGAGACACTTACCTGGAAAATCCTACATTGGATATCTTCTTTGAACACCACTAGCCGACTCTAGTACCATATGACCATCGGGATATCTCAGTGGCTCCATACATTAAACCTCCATACTGATCAGGCATGGAAGCAATCTATGGGACGCACTAGGATACGTAAATCCTCATATGGCTCCTTTATCGAGCATAGTCTAGCATTCGCAGTTGATAGAAATCAATGATATAATAAAATAAAATAACATATATCATCGTACTCGATCTGGAGAAAGAGTACTTTAGATTTTAATGAATGAAGATTATAGGACAAGAAATAGAAGTAAGGGTTTCTTATGATTCTTGTTGGTAAGTTTTACCTTACACTTAATGTCTGGAGTTCTTATGGGAGAATTCTAAGAGTTTGCTAAGTTTATGGTCTTATGAAAGACTCAATAGCACCTGAATCCAAACGTAATTCTTAGCAATAAGTTCACAATAAGGGGTTTATCTGGTGTCATCCTTGATATGAACTGCCTCTAACATTCATCAGGAGGGTTTAGGCGCCTCCATTCTTAATTATTCTATAATTAGCTATAAATTTTTTGACAATTTTAGGGCAGTTTGCTCTGATGTGGCCCTTAATGCCACAGCCGAAACAGACTGCATTCCTTATTTTTCTATATTTAGGGAACTACAGATGCCACACTTCTTTGACCTTTAGTCTGTTAGACACTGTCCCAGTGCCCTTTTGTTGCAGGTCATGCATACAGGCTCTTTAGATCTCTGGGAGTTATCCTTCTCCCTTTTTCCTTTCTCTGGTAGCCCCAGATTTTACTGATTTACTTCCTATCCCATCTAATGTGAGTGGCAGAGATAGATCCATAATGGATTTATAAGAAGCAGACTTTGACGTCTTAACATGCCCTCTTATTTCTGATGCTAAACCACCAATATATATATATAGTGCATTATGCTTAGACTCTGGGTTTACTGAATAGGGTACTATCCCAGACAAAAGCTAAAGTCTATAACGTTATGTTTACGGTCTAGATCCATCATGGTGAGAATCAGGAAATTCTTATTCCACCTTTTCCATTCCGAGTTGTAGACAACTTGGACCATCTCCAATTGTGTAGGAGTATTCTTTCTGAAATTTCATTAAAGTCTTCCACCAATTAAGGGCACTGCCCTTGAATGACTGTGATACATATCTCACAATGTCTCTCTCAGCACAACCGCTGATGTCCATAATGGTTTCTATTTCATCCAACAATTTCATGCAATCAATGGCCTCTTTTTCGCCATTGAAGTCTCTTGATTTACCACAGACAAAGTACCTTTAAGTACATCCTTTTAGAGGAACGGGGCTCCTCACTATATATCATCTTATTTGGTTCATTTTTCGCATTCAAAGTATGACAAAGCTCTTTTTCATGATCAGAGGGAATATGATTTAGGGCAAGTAGCATTCTGTTCTTTGAATCTTTTCATGACTTTTCTCATAGCCTTTCTCATAGCTGTGTCAATCATATTAACCTTGAGGTTCACATTTGTTGCATCCTCAGTATCGCAACTGTTATTCGTCTCATTCAAGTTTGCCATACTTGAGGCTTGGCACTAAATGCCAAAATTAATCAATTGCTTAATTGCATTTCTATAGCGAGTCATCACCCTGACGACCTAACATACATTAACCATGGTATTATTAAACCATATAAGCTAATAGGGTATGAACATTCCTAATGAATGTTATTTGAATGTACTTCAATTACATTCAGCCTAGGTCACAGAAGGACCATCAATGGCCTTTAGGGTTTGGACAAAGTCCATTACCCTTTTGACAGGGGATCAAAATGTCCCAACTGTCTTTGGCATATAGATGATTTTAGATAGCTCGAAGGCTTGCCATAATGGCTTTCTAAAATATGAAACATTAGTCCGTCAGGAAGGACTTAAATAATCATATGGCACGAAGGCCTTGTCGCAGAGGACGTTATAAGATATGGCAACAAACGCCTGTGACGGAGGACATTAATTTATAAGCCGCAATCTTATTAGATTAGGGGTTTTAAGATTTGAACCTAGTTCTTCACCGTTGGACAGGGAGTCATAGACTACCATTGTCATCGTCTTGAAAGGCGATTTATTTTGGCACATAGGCAAATCCTAGGACATCATCAATGGATGTTTACATATATTCATATATGTGTATATATATATATATATATATAAATATAGTCATTGAGTATATCAGTCATGATCTTATCGATCTTATAGACTTTAAGGCTTGGGCATTGCCCATCACCTTCGACGATGTACCATAAGGGTCACATTTGACAATGTCTCTAATGGACAATATAGTATATAATCCGTAGGTGATATAGATCCTATCGGTGATTTAGGATAATGCCACGAAGGGTAATACAATAAACACACTTATATATAGGAAGTACCAGCGGCGCATCCACCATGTGTTTATTGTATTACTCTAGTTTCGTTATCTAAATCACCGTCAAGATACATATAATCATAACCATTGAGTCGGAAAGTACTTCTTGAAATCTCCCTATGAAGATAGGAAGACCCAAGACTGTACTTCAAATATCCTATAAAATAATATGATCATCACATCAGATGATATTAGTCATGATCGCACTGATCATATAGACTGTTAGGGTTGGGTATAGTATAACCCACCACTTTGAACAGGGGATCATAAAGACCACCACTAACTTTGTCTTATCTCTAATAGAATAAAGTATAGCCCGTAGGCTTTTCATCACTAGGGATGTTAATATTATGATCATCATACTGATGATACTGGTCAGGATCACATTGTTCATATAGACTATGGGATTTGAGCATAACTCACCCCCTTGGGCAAAGAATTATAAAAGATTACAATTGCCTTGTCACTATTGGACAATATAATATAGCCCGTAGGCAAAACATCATTAAGGATGTTAAATTTAATCATCGTATTGATGATTTTTTTTAGTCATGATCTCATTGATCATATAGACTGTTAGGCTGGAGCATAGCTCACTACTTTGAACAGGGGATCATAAGGATCACAATGTCAATGTCACTAATGGACAATATATTATAGCCCGTAGGCTCTTCATCACAAATGGATGTTTATACTTTGATCATCATACTGATGATACTTGCCATGATCTAATTCGATCATATAGGCTTTAAGGCCTGGACATAGTCTAAATACCCTGACGGCTGGTGTGGTCTCTCAGGTCACACTGCTAGGAGTGTTAACATGTTCTCAGATGTTAACAAGATTACTTTGTCTTAATGGTTACACAATATTACCATGATCGCATTGATCCTATAGGTTTGGAGGCTTGAACATAGTTCACCACCTCTAGATAGAAGGGGTATCTCCCTTAACTATCATAGTAGAAGGAATAATCATCCATAACTACCAAAAGTTTTGGCCAATTAATGTGGACTTGCCACTTGGCAGCGGTAAACCATTAAGAAGATCTTTTGAAATTATTTAGCAGATCGATAAAATTCAAATCAAGTGATACTAATGGTTGATAAAGGACGAAATGAATACCTATATAAAATTTTCAAAACCTTTAATAAATCATTAGGAAATTTACCATAATGCCTTAAACAGGACTTTTAGTATCATACTTGTCCATAGAGGACTTTAAAAGGAAGTTATAAGTATAGGGACTATAAAATTATAGTTTGCCCATGTAGGGACTATAATAAAGTATCAGGTCTACAAAGGGGTTACAAGGAGATATCATATCCGCTGAAGGACTTATAATGAAATCTCATGCCCATGGAAGGATTATTTAAAAATAACATATTCCCGAAAGGATTTTAATAAAATAACATGTCCATAAAAGGACTATATTGAAATATAATGCCCTTGAAGGGACTATGATTAACATACGTATATACCAAGTCTTATCAGGAGACGTAGGTCCGCAAGGACTATAATGAAATACTACGTCCACAAAGGACTACAATAATCAAATACCCAAACAGGGATTTTAATGAAAAGAAGTATGGTGAAGGAGGGTCTTCTAATGTCTTCCTTTCTTTATTCTGGTTGTTTCTTCATCTTTATTTATCGTACGCAGTAGCGACTCTGAAGATTTTAGTGAATAAAGTAATATTTCAAATCAGGATCCATTGCAGAAGTAGAATCCAAGGATTCAATGATTAAAGAAAAAGACAAGGATCACGGATTAGGTTTTGACTGGTATATTCTAAGTCTGAAATTCCGAAACTCGGAGGTAAGAAATAGGGATTAATAACATCCACATGTATCATCTTCAATGTGGGAGCCTCAGGGACCTCCTGGTATGGACTCCGTAGTCTGGATAAGGGTTTAAACAAATTTGGTTTTGGAAATAGGTCCATAAAGGTCTTTCTTCCAACTGGTTGCACGCTTATCCTAGCCGCGGTATGAATCTTGGCATTTCTAGGCTTCGGATGTGGAGAATTTCCATCACGGCTTCTTTACCTAGCGATATATTCAAAATATATAAAATCGAAAACAATATTTTACTGAATAGGGATGAGAGTATTCCTATGTTAAGTCTAGACTCAGAAGGTTTGAGGAATGTGCTACTGTGTCATTTGAGATTAAACACTAAAGGCTAGTGTTTAATTCACTCAAACGTTGGCTCTGATACCAACCTGTCACATCCCGATATTTCCACGTATTACCGGTGGGGAGTATCGTGACGTAGTTCATATCATCATAGTCAAATAATCACAGTTCAATGCACAACGGAAGTCTAAAGTAAAATATATTACAAACCGAGTGAAAGTAACATAAGTATTAAAAACGGAATGTAAGAGGATCCACAGGCGGATCTTAAAACAGAAACATAAACACCGTTCAACAGACTTTAGACATTTAGAACTTGCAAGATTCCCTATTAATGCCCTGAGCTCCCAGCCAATTTACGTACAGTACCTGTCACTTAACCTTTTTGGAAAATACGTCAGTTTACACTGGTAAATACAATTAACTGACTCTTTTGAAAATCTTTATGAAAATTGATTTAAATGCACAAGGCACGGAAATTCTTTTATAACTTGGGATAATTATTTATATATAAACTTGTAAAAGAATTACATGTTCGTTATGCGTTCAGTTGCCCGGGCTGAATACCGGGTTAAAGATTAATTGACACACCACATAATATAATCCCGCGACGAGTTATTCTCGAACAGGCGGTTATATCTTTTTATATATGCACCGGCAGGTGTATGCCTACACCCCGTGCTTAGGTCGTGGCCATTTCAATGAATGATGCCAAGGATATCCGGGACATGGTCATTAACCCCCCAAAGGCTTTAAGCAAACAAAACAGATTAAACGGGTCATCTCAATAAATTAACCTTCATACGATTAACAATTCAATGCCCAACCAAGCGGTATTTTATATACCGTACCCCAAGCCCGTATAAGGGAAAATAAGTTAAAATTAGTTACATGAGCTTAAAATGCAATTTATACTCAGCCGTATATTCTAATTAGCAAGCACAAGTACCTCTACTAGGGCTCTCAATCTGGAACAAAGGTTTTGTTAACCTATTAGATTCCTAACGGGTCTTATTTAAGTTGAAACTTAGACCGGTTAGTTTTAAGGAAATGTTTACGGTTCAAAATGCAAGATTAAGTGCAGACCGGATTAGAATGTGATTTAGACCCGACAAGTACGGAGACTTGTATAATATGGGTAAACTAAACACATCCTGGATTTTGAAGTGAAAATGATAAGGTTTGACCCGTTTCGGTTAATTTATGCAAACTAGTTACATAAACTGTACCGAACGTGAAAATGCATAACGGGTAACCAAATGAGTCATGAACATGTTCCACAAGTTAATATGCCTTAAATATGGTGTGATATTAGTAGGATATCTTCCATTATGCCCAAAACGAATTTAAAATCACATTAAGCCCCGAAAGGGCATTTTGGTCATTTTAAATATTGTAAAAGAGGTTAAATAATAATCTGAGGTTCTGGTCTAAAGTGATCAGTAAAAATATTTATTTTATCAAGTTATATCAGTAAGATATCTCACATATGTGAAATTTATCATTTGTGGCCAAACTATGCACCGTAGGGGCATTTTGGTCATTTCACATATGCTTTAAGGGTTAATTTTGGAAATCTGAGTTCAAAACTTTTATTTACGGTTAAAGTATAAAAACTTATTCATAACATCAGTAGGTTTCAAGCTTTAGGTGCCTAATATGGTTTTAAACCATACTATGCGCCTAAATCGCATAAAAGTCGGTATTTGACGATATTCGGTTTAAATAGGGAAATCTGAGATTTTGACCAGCCTTTACCATTTAAAATAAATTATTTGTCATATAAAATTAGTAGAAAAAGGTTTGGCATGTAAAGGATGTATAAAACTCATTTTATTAGCAAAAAGGGCGTTATCGTCAATTACCGAGCCTATGCGAGAACTCTATGTTATGATTATCTTAAAATTTAATAAAAATATCCAAAAATCCCAAAATATTATATTACATCAGTAGGTGAAAGGTTTGATGTCAAAATTTGGGTTTAAATAGGCTTTATGCCGAAAATGCCGTTTAATTAATAAAAAGGTTTCAATTTACGCTATTGCGCATAACTCCCATTTTAGACCACGAACTGATGTGAAATTTTATGGACATGTTTATAAATCAGTAATAAAGGTTTTTGTACTCTCACATTTTCAAAAATCTTGTTTTAATATCAAAAGGGCATTATGGTCAACATTTAAGCATTTAACGGAAACATGCAATGAACTAGGATTTCTAAGGAACCAAGTTGTATAACCTCAGAGGGTTATACTAACCTATAATATGGTCCTAAAGGAATCCAAAGGCATATCTAAACTAAGCTAAATTGGGTCAGAACTGAAAGTCAAAGCAAAAGTCTACTTTTGCGACTTTCGGTTCCGAACCGAGCCTAAACTCAGACATGTCGGGTTGAACATGCCTAGACATGTTCAATTAATATTTACCAAGTTATTAAAGTGACAAAACTGATTTTATTGCCTTTACATCATTAGTTATGAATTTTATTTAAAAAAAACCGACTAGCTTGACTTTTATTTTAATTACTTTGACCCAACAATTAACTAAGCAAACGTGGTAATTAGGAGGTGCCCCTTTGAGGGTTTAATACCTACCTAATTACGATCACGTAGACATGTTCGTTGCGAACAATGGCTTGACCGTTTAAAAGTCAAAGCGTTTATCGCAAACGCTTGACTTTTCGGCTTTAAGAGCCAAATAATTGAACTAAGCACGAAAGGACACTTACAAAGGGTCCAAGCAAGGATGGAATTGATCTAGGATGTTCAGGTATGAAGCACAAAATCTCCAACTTAGAACAATTCAGATCAAGGTGTGAAATGAGAGCAAGAATAAGTGGGTTTATATAGAATTTCAAGAACCGTTAGGATCGTTTCTCATAACCCGAGCTTCAATTTTGGCCCTCCACTTGGGCAAATGGTTTTGGAATACAATGGGATGTTCAGATCAAGGTGTGAAATGAGAGCAAGAACAAGTGGGTTTATATAGAATTTCAAGAACCGTTAGGATCGTTTCTCGTAACCCGAGCTTCAATCTTGGCCCTCCACTTGGGCAAATGGTTTTGGAATACAATGGGATGTTAAAAACCATCAAATGGTAGCCCAAGTTATTGAAAATATTACATAAAAGCCCCTGAAATTCGACCAGATTGCTGAAAACAGGAATCTGCCCAGATCAGTCTCTGGCCCCCCGCGAGAGGCCTCTCGCTCCCCGCAAGAGACCAAAATGGCAGATTTGCTGAAATGGCCCCTGCAGTGTAAAAACTTGATTTCTGGCACGTTTAAGCCCCGCTAACCCCATTTCAAGGCTCTAAAATGAAGTTAAAGTATAGGAAACTTGAAATGTGCTCAAAAATATCTCGGTTGTCAGTTCGTTTGGTCGTACGGTTGCGTTATTCGGTTAATTACGACGGAAGTCGTAACGGACGCAAAAACGATCCAAATTAAGCGACGAATGGAATTTTATCATGCCAATCACTAAAATAAAAGATTTTAATGATTACATAAATTTTTGGATGTCCGGATATATTCAGAACGTAAGATATGCGCGAAAATGCAAACTTATGCACTTTTTGATGCTTTTAGTCCCTGTTGATCAAATATGTTTATTTTTGCGCATCAAACACCTCTAAGCCTATTTCTAAGCTATGTAAAGGATATTTAGGGCATGTTTAACTTATGATCATATTCCGGAAGGTTCGATACCATACGAATCGGTATACTTTTGCAGTTTGACGCAATTAGTCCTTTAATCGCACAAAGTAGCGCGAAATGTCCTTTAATGATATCCAAGCCTTCCATGGCCCATAATGGGTATTCCCAAGAATGTGTTTAATTATTACTATGCTCCCGTTTGCTTAAATGGTCGCTGAAAGGCGTAGATTCAAAAGTTGACGCTTTTGGTCCCTCTAATGCGCAAACTTGCGCATATCATCGTTTAATAGCATCGAAGCCTTATCTAATCCATGTTAGGCATTCTTGGGATTATTATAAATCATCACGATGCTTCGGGTTCGTTAAAAGGTCATTCAGAGGTATAATTAAACATATTGACGCTTTTAACCCCTTAAACTTGCAAAGTTGCGCGTAACTTCACTTATAGGCATAAAAGCCCTTAATGGCCAATATTAGGCATTCCCGAGAGTGTAATAAATTATCATGATGCTCTCGGTTTGTTAAAAGGTCTCCTAGAGGTAAGAATTAACATGTCGACACTTTTAACCGTTCATTGCGTAATCCTTCAATTAATTACGCAAACGACTACTCATGACCAACAAGTGGCCCATTTGTGAATATGATTACCATGTGATGTTATTCAGAGGCTTATAATAAGCATGTTAACATTTCCAGTCCTTCTATAATCAAATTTTTTGATTTTTCTCAAAAATTAGCCCCTCAAATTCAATGTTTGACTTTATTAGGGTTTATTACACGTGTCAATACATCATTGGACGTGATTTTTACGAGGTGTTACACATAAGTTGAAGAACGAAAGGAAAGCCCCGTAAACTAATTCACATTAAAAAACTGAACTTCGGGGCTAAGCAATGGATCAATTTACAAGGCATGTCGATTGGTTCTGATTGTAATTAAAACGTTTAAAGGTTATGACAACATCAAATAACATTGCAATTTTAGGTGCGAGATTAGAGGGTAGGAACCCTATGTTTTTTTGACACTAGGGGGCTTGTGGCTACAGGTTAGTGATGGATTGAAACTACGATTAAGGTATATAATGCCCAGGGCTCATGATTTGAACAGTAAAGTGGGTGGTTTTGTTAAGATTCAAGTGGCACGACAGAAACCACAAAAACATTTACAAACGAATGTAACACAAAACCAATACATAAACAACACAAGATTCTAACAACTTGGTTCGGTCTCAATAGGAAACCTACGTCAACGGCTACAACTAGGGTTTTCTTTTCTTGCTTACCAAACAACACAAAGTAATAATTTTTTCATTTCCACATGGTAACCAGACAAGACTATGGCATGGTAACGATCCATTTCATTCCTTTATCTATTCCATTACCTTGTTCATTTCATTCACTCATGCATTCCATTACCCCATACCAAACAGACCCTTAGTGTTTAGAATCGATTAAGAAGCGACTGGTGATGATTGATAGAGAAGAACCGATTGAGGCCATTGGCCAATCCATATAGAAATACTGATTGCTTTTCGATTGTGAGTAAGAGAATATAACGATTAACACCGATCGTGAGTGAGGAAGAGGTAGACGCAATCAAATATTATAATTGAGGTTTGAAATCGTCACATTTGATAGTCGAGAACAAACCTTCGATATTTTTTTTAGTATTTTAGATGCAACCATATTTGGATATGTTGTAGTATGTACGCAGTAGCATAAGGCCATAAGTTGAAGAACTAAAGGAAAGCCCAAAACTAATTCACATTAAAAAAATGAACTTCAGGGCCAAGCAATGGATCAATTTACAAGGCATGTCAATTGGTTCTGATTGTAATTAAAAGTTTAAAGGTTATGATAACATCAAATAACATTGCAATTTTAGGTGCGAGATTAAAGGTAGGAGCCCTATGGTTTTTTTTGACACTAGAGGGCTTGTGGCTATAGGTTAGTGATGGATCGAGACTACGATTAAGATATATGATGCCCAGGGCTCATGATTTGAATAGTAAAGTGGGTGGCTTGGTTAAGATTCAAGTGGCACGGGAGAAACCACAAAAACATTTACAAACGAATTTAACACAGAACCAAAACAAAAACAACACAAGATTCTAACAACTTGGTTTGGTCTAAATGGGAGACTTACATCAGCGGCTACAACTAGGGTTTTCTTTATTAGCTTAGGCACAAAAAATTATAAGTAAATGCAAATTATTCTTAATACAGATAAATGAGGTTATTAACTTAGGAATTAAGAAAACTTAAACCCGGCCCAATAAGGCCTCCTAAACCCAACAATATCCCATTGGAAGGCCTTACATAATCGTCAACTACCTTCCAGCCAAACAAATAAGCTATGCATCGAGTACCACAATAATCTTACAAAAAAGTCCTCTAAGCTTCTATTTCCTAATAATAATTTAAAAATTTATTCCAATCCTCCTAGTTGCAACGACCCTCTTCGTCAGTATCCTGAAAGGCCCATTGAAGCTCCCTAAGCTCTAACCCAACATTTTTCTCATACTCTGCCATGGCTAAACCTACCATTGTTTTCAATACTGAGTATCAATGCATCATCCTCAAACACTTCTTCAAAAGCTGAATTCAGCTGTGTTTTTGACATTGAGTACGTTTAACATGTCCCACCTTTTTACAACCCTAATGAGTCACCTTTTGAGTTCTAGACGAACTCATGGTCACACTGCCCCTATTATTTCCTCGACCATTGCCAACTTGCAACACTTCATGAGATGATTGTCCATGATTTCTCCTTCTGACATTTTTTACTCATAACCAAAACCCAAATCCCCTCAAATGCCATGGCTAAACCTACCATTGTTTTGAATACTGAGTATCAATGCATCATCGTCAAACACTTCTTCAAAAGTAGAATTCGGTTGTTTTTTTTTACCATTGAGTACTTTTAACATGTCCCACCTTTCTACAACCCCAACAAGTCACCTTTTGAGTTCTAGACGAACTCATGCTCACATTGCCCTTATTATTTCCTCGACCATTGCCAACTTTCAACACTTCATGAGATGATTGTCCATTATTTCTCCTTCTGACATTTTTTACTCGTAACCAAAACCTAAATGCCATGGCTAAACCTACCATTGTTTTCAACACTGAGTCCACATTGTTTTAAACACTGAGTATCAATGCATCATCCTCAAACACTTCTTCAAAAGCAGAATTCAGTTGTTTTTTTTACCTTGAGTACTTTTAACATGTCCCACCTTTCTACAACCCCAACAAGTCACCTTTTGAGTTCTAGACGAACTCATGCTCACACTGCCCCTATTATTTCATCGACCATTGTTAACTTTCAACACTTCATGAGATGATTGTCCATGATTTCTCCTTCTGACATTTTTACTCATAACCAAAATCCAGAGAGCTTTCAACTCATCATCCAGATTTATTCCAACAAGATCCGATTTTTGCAAATTTGAATTGAGTTTATTAACGTGACTTGTCACTGAGTTTTCTTCTAATCATTCTTGTTTTCACCAACTCACGCAACATGAACACATTATTTTCTGTAGATGGTTCTCATACATGCTTAGCAAAGCCTTCATCATGCCACTGGACGTGGTCTCATCTATGATACTGAAAGCAACGCTCCTCATTAAAGAAAGAGTAATCACCGTCTTTGCTTTTTATCTAAAGCAGCCCATTCCACTGGTTCCATTTTCTCTGGTTTTACCTCTGCTAATACCACATTGTAAAACCTCACAAAATCATGTCCAATACAATGGTGACACGTGTCATAAACCCTGATCATGGTAAAAGATAACCTGAGGGACTGAAACTGTCAAACAGTGCAAAGATGTAATTAGAAGGAGCAAAAGCGTCAACACGCCAAAATTGTGCCTCTGAATGACTTTATATAATGTTTGTATTTATTATTGAATAAATTGTCGGACACTAGAAGCCGTTTGCGCTTAAAAATCAAAAGTTATAAAACACAGGGGTTAAAAGTGTCAACATGTTAATTCTTACCTCGGAGTGACCTTTTAACATTCCCGAAGCTTTGTAATATATTAATTTACCCTCATGAATATCTGATAAAGATTTCATAAAGATCCGGTTCAATTTTATGGAGCAAATTGAAGTTTCCAAGAATAGGGGTTAAAAGTGTAAAAATAAGAATTCTTCATTCGGGAACCATTTACAATATGTCCAAGACATCTTTTTGCATGGCTACACTCCCTAGAGCATCCCAGACCTGTTTATTTTGACCATGCATGTTGAAAATGTCAGATTATCGAACAATGGAAGTGCAGGGACTGATCATTTAAACAAACAAAACAATTTTAAAAACTGTTGTCTCACGTGGCGTGCCAGGACCTGCCTGGTCTGGCGCGTGGCGCGACGGGGAGGGTTTTCCAGCCAAACTGCCAGCTGCCCAGCTCTGCAACCTGCAATCTTTGGAGGATCTCTGCAACCTGTTTTCGAATTCAACAGCAAGTTTAACTGTTTTGGGAAACCACTAGACACATGTTAGCATCATAAACCACCTGAGGACACATGGATTGATCTTGTGAAGTGGAAATCACTATAAATAGAACCCAATGTCTTCACTTGTTCTTGCACAATTTCAAATTTCACAAACAAACTCTCAACTGAGTTCTCTGGAGCAACCTGGTCATTAAGGAGGCTCTAATAGTTCAAACTTTCGTGCTAAGGACCATTGTAAATGTTCTTAGCTTCTGTAGTTAAGCTTTTGTTAGTTTAAGGATCGAAAGTCAAAGTTAGCGTAATTCTGCTTTGACTTTGTGATTAATCACGAACGGTCCAGCCATTATTCGAATTGAAAGTGGCTATGTGTTGGTAATTATGTAGGTAATAAACCCTTAAAAGGGCACTTTCAAATTATCACGTTATCTCAGTCAATTGTCGGGTCAAACTTCTTAATAAAAAGTCAAACGAGTCAGTTTTTGCAAAATAATTCATAACTGATAATGCTGAAGTTATGGAACATGTTTTAACACTTAAATAACTTGGTAAATAATATAAGAACATGTTTAGGCATGTTCAACCCGACAATTCTGAGTTTAGACTCGGTTCGCAACCGAAAGTCGCAAAAGTAGACTTTTGCTTTGACTTTCAGTTCTGACCCGATTTATCTTAGTTTAGTTATGCCGTAGGGTTCCTTTAGGACCATATTATACGTTAGTATAACCCTCTGAGGTTATACAACATGGTTCCATAGAAATCCTAAGTGCAGGTACTACGCGTAATGGGCTGGAACTCCTGAGTATTAAATAAAAAGTCTTGCAAGCTTTTGATACTTAAAATCTGTTGAACAATATTTCTTTCTGTTTTAGATCCGCCTGTGGATCCATTTACAATCCGTTGTGTAATATGTTATTATACTTTCAACTCGGTTTGTATAATTACTTTTAGACTTCCGTTGTGCATTAAACTGTGATTAATTGACCATAATGATATCAACTACGTCACGATACTCCCCACCGGGCCCACCGGTAATACGTGGAAATAACGCGATGTGACAGGTTGGTATTAGAGCCGACATTGAGTGAATTAGACACTAGCCTTTTGTGTTTAATCTCAATGACATAGTTTGCACATTCCTTAACTTCCGAGTCTAGGCAAATGACTTAGGACTAATCCTAATCTTATTGTTTTCTTTTTGTTGGTTTCTTTTGTTTATTTTGACAGGAACAAAGACAAAATGCCGCCACGTGTTAGAGGTAGAGGTGGAAGAGGAAAGGCACCGATGACTGCAAGAAATGACCATGATGCCGGTCCATCTCACCGGCGTACTCCATCAGCGAACCTTAGCTCTAGTCCTCACGAGGATTGGAGAACTTATTTAGAGCCTGCGAGATGCTCTATCTCGCTCAGTTCCTCCCCATCTTACCATCACTCGTTCGGACCTCATCAAGACGAGGAGCATAACGATTCGCACCATTCCTTCATACCTTTGCAACGATCGGGTTCGCACCGTGCCTTCCAGGACCCGACACCCTTTTTCCAAAGCCGGTTCAATTTGATGAACCAGGTTCAAGAACCAGAGGGTCCAAACCCTTTGGGGCCAGCTGATCATTATCCTAAGATGCTGGATATGGAGATGGACGAGGATCCTGATCCCGAGCTACCACCGACTGGGACACCGACGCATCCCATTGATATATCCAGCGGATCATCCTTTGATGGTTCGCCTTATAGGGCCCCAGACATTTTCGCTGAGAGATGGGCTACATACAAGTAGGAGTACACTCCCCCTCACCACTACTCACCATCACACCAACAGGTCCCTTCTGAGGACCCGCATTTTCAGGCGGTCACGCCACTGCCACCACCAGCGCAAGAGCAGCAACTGCCTCCAGAACCACCGAGGCGTAGGATAACAGGTGCACGGATGTCCGTGCGTGGGGGATTTCACTTCAGCACCCCCAACACTCCAGCAACAGCCACTACCCGCCATTGTATAAAGACCCGTAAATGGGTAGGCCTTCAAACCCAGCTTCTGAAATGGACTCTGCTCCAGTCGCACCACCACCGCCCATGGGTTATGAAAACCCAATTCCTTCTTACCCCGGTGCAGCAGCATATGACCCGTTCGAGCAGCAAGCTTACTCGGGTTACAATTACAACAATACCCCTGATGTTGACCCGTACCTCGAGGCGGTAAACTACAATGCTCTCTACCCTAGAGGACCCTTTTCAGCTACGTACCCAACTGGGTACCCAACATATGGGTATCAATACCCACCACCTCCTCAACCTCAGCAGCAACAGCCGCCGCAGCCACCACAGATCCAACCACCACAGCATCAGGAAATCCTTCAACGGTTGCACGAGGTGGAGCAACAGGTACAGGAGGAGCGTAGAAGCCACCGGGGTCTACTTAAGGGTTTGGCAAACCTAATAAAGCGGAAGAAGAAGAGGGATTATTGAAAGTCCTTGTTTATTTGTTTTGAAATTTTTATTTTCAATTAAGTCCCTGAGTGGACATTTTAGTTATGTATCATTCTTATTTCTGTCCCTGCGTGGACAATGTTATTTATTTAAAAGTCCCGTTTTGGGGCAGCTATGTACTTCTTTCAATTTATGGAATGTTTTAATTTAAATTTCATTTGTCATTATATGTATGAATATATAATAAATCAAAATATCATTCCATTTAACAATTGATCTGCCATTCAATATTAAAGGAAATTCTTGAAGGTGTAACCTAGCCCATTTGTCATTTTAGACATGGCCCTGATGGTAAAACCTTTTTAAAATTCAAATCTTTGTTAACATCTGAAAACATGTTAGCACTCCTAGCAAATGTGATTCGATAAAATCACACTAGTCATCCTTGTATTGGATTTTTCCAATTCCTATTCTTACCTGATTTAAATATCCATTAGTGATGAAGTGCCTACGGGCCATATTCATTGTCTAATAAGACAAAAGACAGTTGTAGTCTACGACTCCTTATCAAGAAAAGGTGATGAACTATGTTCAAACCTTAATGCCTCGATCTTATAAGATCATGGCTTATAATTTAAAACTGTCCTTGTGACTAGGCCTTTTGTGCCACTCTAATATCTTTAATGATTTATATCTGAGGATAAAATATAATGAAAATCCTAAATAAATATGGCTAACAAATTAACCAATATGGTTTATATTTACCATGGTTAATGAATCATAAAAAATGGCGATTCCAAAATAAACCTCTGAATAAAATATTGCCAATTGTTTTATAGCAATCAAGATTCAGCATGTCTAAATCAGAAGAGGTTAACAGTCATCCAAGGGAGAAAAATGATACCACCAGAGTTAATGTAGCTGGTGCAGATTTACAAGCAATGATAGATAATGCTGTCACTCGAGCCATGGACAGACAGTTCAAAGAATCAAGTGGTACTCGTAGCAGGACGCAATCGGTACCACATACAAAACCACCTTCCAAGACACACCCATCTCATAAGGACGATTCTCATCATTTTTCGAATCAGAGAAGTGTTCCATCCAACTGAATTGTGCTCAATCAAGAGCCACGTGTCAAGACCTGCTCTTATAAATACTTCGTCTCCTGCAAGCCAAGGGACTTTACAGGAGAAAAAGGAGCCATTGATTGTATGACTTGGCTCGATGAGATGGACACTGTGGTTGATATCAGTGGATGTGCAGAACAACATATTGTGAAGTTTGTTTCACAATCATTTAAAGGTGAAGCTTTAGCTTGGTGGAGGTCGTTAATCCAAGCTACATGGAAGATTCCATTGTATAACTTGTCTTGGGATCAGTTTGTTGCATTGATCAGGGAAAACTTCTGTCCTCAGCATGAGGTGGAAAGGATTGAAACCGACTTCTTGACTCTAGTCATGAAGAACTTGGATTGTCAGGCGTATCTTACAAGCTTCAATACCATGTCCCGATTGGTTCCTTATTTGGTCACACTGGAACCAAAGCGCATAGCTCGTTTTATTGGAGGTCTAGCTCCAGAAATCAAGGGAAATGTGAAAGCATCCAGACCTACCACATTCAGGTCAGTGGTAGATCTGTCTCTATCTCTTACACTCGATGCAGTCAGAAATAAATCTGCCAAAGCTTCTGAGGAAGGAAAACGGAAACGGGAGGATGAGAGTACTCATCGCTCCGACAAGAAAATAAAGGGAAACTCAGATCATAGGAAGGGTTCTGGGTTTAAAAAAGGATAACCAGCAGTCGGGTGAAAAACCCAAATGTAAAACCTGCCAGAAAAACCATTTTGGGAAGTGTAGATTCGAGTCAAAATCGCAGTCGCAATCTCATGCAAAGCCTAATGGATGTGGGATCTGCAAGTCCAAAGAGCATAAGACTTTTGATTGCAAGAAAATGAATGGTGCAACTTGTTATGGTTGCAACGAAAAGGGGCACATTAAGACCAATTGCCCTAAGAATCCAAAGAAGCCTGAAGAGGCTAAGAAGACCAATGCTCGGGTCTTCCAGATGAATGCTCAGGAGGCTGTTCAGAATGACAATGTGATAACAGGTACTTTTTTTTATCAATGATGTTTATGCTTGAGTGTTGTTTGATTTAGGTACATGCAAGTCTTTTATAGACAATAAATTTTGTAAACTATTAAATCTGCCTGTTAAGACTCTAAGAATAAAGTATGAAATAGAATTGGCCGATGGTACTATAGAGATCGCTTCAACAATGCTAGATGGATGCTTTATATCCATTAGGAATCACTCTTTTCCACTATCCTTGCTTCCGATGAAATTAGCAGGATTCGACATAGTGATAGGTATGGATTGGTTGTCTCGTAACCAAGCCCAAATTGTATGTGATAAGAAGCAATTGGTTATCAAGACTCCTTATGGTGAGCCATTAATAATTCGGGGAGATACGCAATACAGATTACCTAAGCAAGTGTCTATACTTAAGGCGTCGAAGTGTTTAAAGAAAGGTTGTGTCATTTACATGGCACAACTAACCGTTGATGAACCAAAGCCCAAGATTGAAGATATCCCTGTTATTTCAGAATATCCAGATGTTTTTCCTGAAGAACTACCTGGATTACCTCCAGATAGGCAAGTGGAATTCAGGATCGATATTATTCCTGGAGCAGCACCAGTTACAAGAGCACCTTATCGATTGGCCCCAACTGAGATGAAAGAGTTAAGGACTCAGTTGGATGATTTGTTAGAAAAGGGTTTTATTCGACCTAGCTCATCCCCTTGGGGAGCGCCGATTCTATTTGTAAAGAAGAAGGATGGCTCGATGCGTCTGTGCATCGATTATCGCGAGCTAAACAAAGTTACAATCAAGAACATATATCCATTGCCCAGGATCGACGATTTATTCGATCAGCTTCAAGGAGCAAGTTACTTCTCAAAGATCGATCTAAGGTCAGGATACCACCAGTTGAAGGTCAGAAATGAAGACGTGTATAAGACCGCATTCAGAACTCGCTATGGCCACTATAAATTCTTAGTGATGCCTTTCGGGCTCACTAATGCACCTGCAGCATTCATGGATCTCATGAATCGCGTTTGCAAGCCGTATCTAGACAAATTTGTCATTGTCTTTATCGATGACATACTTATTTATTCAAAGAATCAAGCCGATCATGAAAGACATCTCCGGTGTATCCTTAAACTTCTATAGCAAGAAAAGTTCTACGCCAAGTTTTCCAAATGTGAGTTTTGGCTTCGTGAAGTCCAATTTCTTGGACATGTGGTGAGCGAGCATGGTATCCAGGTGGATCCCGCTAAGATCGAAGCGATTATGAATTGGCAAGCACCGAAAACACCTACAGAGATACGCAGCTTCTTGGGTCTAGCAGGATACTACAGGCGTTTAATCGAAAACTTTTCAAGGATTGTTGCACATATAACTTCGTTGACTCGCAAGAATATAACGTTTTATTGGGGTCCCAAGCAACAAGAATCTTTTGAGATTCTTAAGCAAAAGTTGAGCAATGCTCCTGTGTTGACATTGCCAGAAGGGATTGAAGAGTTTGTTGTATATTGCGATGCATCGCACACCGGTATGGGTTGTGTGCTTATGCAGAAGGGCAAGGTTATTGGCTATGCCTCACGTCAATTAAAGGTGCACGAAAAGAACTACACCACCCATGATTTGGAATTGGGTGCTGTTGTATTTGCACTAAAGCTTTGGAGGCACTATCTATATGGGACCTAGTGCGTGATCTATTCCGATCATAAGAGCCTTCAGCATCTGTTTAATCAGAAGGATCTTAACATGAGGCAGCGCCGATGGATGGAAACATTAAACGATTATGATTGTGAAATTCGATATCATCCAGGCAAAGCGAATGTAGTCGCTGATGCTTTGAGCAGGAAAGAAAGGATTAAACCGATAAGAATCAATGCCAAGAGCATTGAACTAAAGAACAACTTGAATGAAAAACTGTTAGCCGCTCAAAAGGTAGCCGTGTTGGAAACTAACTATCCGAATGAGAAGTTAGGCGTAACTGCCGATCAATTGTCATATGGCAAGGACGGAATCCTAAGATTAAATGGTCGAATCTGGGTTCCAATCCATGGAGGACTTAGAGACGTGATCCTTCAGGAAGCTCATAGTTCGAAATATTCAGTCCATTCTGGTAGTGATAAGATGTACCAGGATTTAAAGGCAAATTATTGGTGGATAGGTTTGAAGAAATCTATAGCCACTTATGTGGCTAAATGTCTGACGTGTGCACAGGTTAAAGCCGAGCATCAAAAGCCGTTAGGTTTGTTGCAACAGCCTGAATTTCCCACCTGGAAGTGGGAAATCGTAACCATGGACTTTATTACTAAGTTACCAAGAACGAAGCGTGGAAATGATACGATTTGGGTTATAGTCGACAGATTGACCAAGTCAGCTCACTTCTTGCCGATTAAAGAAACATACAACTCTGATAAGCTAGCTCAGCTGTACGTGGATGAGATTGTATCTCTCCACGGAGTACCAGTGGCTATTATCTCTGATAGGGATACAAGATAGACATCGCATTTTTGGAAAAGCTTTCAACAATCATTAGGCACTCGTTTAAATTTCAGCGCTGCTTATCATCCTCAGACAGATGGACAAAGCGAGCGTACGATTCAAACGCTTGAGGATATGCTATGAGCTTGTGTTGTAGACTTGGGTGGAAGTTGGGATGACCATCTCCCTTTAGTTGAATAAAGCATGTGCCGATTGTGAAAGTAAAATGGGATGCCCGTAGAGTCCCAGAATACACTTGGGAGGTTGAATCCACAATGAAACAGAAATACCCTCATTTATTTCAGTAAATCTTGAGGTCGAGATTTCTTTTAAGGGGGTGAGGATGTAACACCTCGCACAATCATGTCCAATACAGTGGTGACACGTGTCATAAACCCTGATCATGGTAAAAGATAACCTGAGGGACTGAAACTGTCAAACAGTGCAAAGATGTAATTAGAAGGACCAAAAGCGTCAACATGCCAAACTTGTGCCTCTGAATGACTTTATATAATGTTCGTATTCATTATTGAATAAATTGTCGGACACTAGAAGCCGTTTGCGCTTAAAAATCAAAAGTTACAAAACACAGGGGTTAAAAGTGTCAACATGTTAATTCTTACCTCTGAGTGACCTTTTAACATTCCCGAAGCTTTGTAATATATTAATTTACCCTGTTGAATATCTGATAAAGATTTCATAAAGATCCGGTTCAATTTTATGGAGCAAATTGAAGTTTCCAAGAATAGGGGTTAAAAGTGTAAAAATAAGAATTCTTCATTCGGGAACCATTTACAATATGTCCAAGACATCTTTTTGCATGGCTACACACCCTAGAGCATCCCAGACCTGTTTATTTTGACCATGCATGCTGAAAATGTCAGATTATCGAACAATGGAAGTGCAGGGACTGATCATGCAAACAAACAAAACAATTTTAAAAACCGTTGTCTCGCGTGGCGCGCCAGGACCTGCCTGGTCTGGCGCGTGGCGCGACGAGGAGGGTTTTCCAGCCAAACTGCCAGCTGCCCAGCTCTGCAACCTGCAATCTTTGGAGGATCTCTGCAACCTGTTTTCGAATTCAGCAGCAAGTTTAACTGTTTTGGGAAACAACTAGACACATGTTAGCATCATAAACCACCTGAGGACACATGGATTGATCTTGTGAAGTGGAAATCACTATAAATAGAACCCAATGTCTTCACTTGTTCTTGCACAATTTCAGATTTCACAAACAAACTCTCAACTGAGTTCTCTGGAGCAACCTGGTCATTAAGGAGGCTCTAATAGTTCAAACTTTCATGCTAAGGACCATTGTAAATGTTCTTAGCTTCTGTAGTTAAGCTTTTGTTAGTTTAAGGATCGAAAGTCAAAGTTAGCGTAATTCTGCTTTGACTTTATGATTAATCACTAACGGTCCCGCCATTATTTGAATTGAAAGTGGTTATGTGTTGGTAATTATGTAGGAAATAAACCCTTAAAAGGGTACCTTCAAATTATCACGTTATCTCAGTCAATTGTCGGGTCAAACTTCTTAATAAAAAGTCAAACGAGTCAGTTTTTGCAAAATAATTCATAACTGATAATGCTGAAGTTATGGAACATGTTTTAACACTTAAATAACTTGGTAAATAATATAAGAACATGTTTAGGCATGTTCAACCCGACAATTCTGAGTTTAGACTCGGTTCGCAACCGAAAGTCGCAAAAGTAGACTTTTGCTTTAACTTTCAGTTCTGACCCGATTTAGCTTAGTTTAGTTATGCCTTAGGGTTCCTTTAGGACCATATTATATGTTAGTATAACCCTCTGAGGTTATACAACATGGTTCCATAGAAATCCTAGTTCATTGCATGTTTCCGTTAAATGCTTAAAGGTTGACTGTTATCCCCTTTTATCATTAAAACGAGATTTTTGAAAATGTAAGAGGACAAAAATATTTATTACTGAATTATAAGTATGTCCTAAAAGTTTGACATCAGTTTCTGGTCTAAAATGAAAGTTATGCGCGATATCGTAAAATGAAAGCTTTTTGTTAATTAAATAGCATTTTTGGCATAAATCATATTTAAACCCAATTTTTGGCACCAAACTTTCTAACCACTGCTATAATATAATATTTTGGGATTTTTAGAAGTTTTTTTCAAATTTTTTACTGACCATAACATGGAGTTCTTGCATGTGCTCGGTAATTGACGATAATGCCCTTTTCGCTAATAAAATGTGTTCTACACATCATTTACATGTCAAACATTTTTCTACTGACTTTATATATTAAATAAAATATTTTAAACACTTGAGACTGACTAAAATCTCAAACTTCCTTCAACAACCCGAATATCGTCAAATACCGACTTTTATGCGAAATAGGCGCATAGTATGGTTTAAAACCATATTTTGCACCTAAGACTTATTACCTACTGATTTTTAAAATAAATTTTTATACTTTAACAGTAAGTTCAAGTCTTGAACTCAGATTTCCAAATTTGACACTTAAAGCGTATGTGAAATGACCAAAATGCCCCTACGGTGCATAGTTTGGCCATAAATGATAACTTTCACACATGTGTGATATCTTACTGATGTAACTTGTTAAAATAAATATTTTTACTGATTTTTTTAGACCAGAACCTCAGTTTACTATTTAATCTCTTTTATAAACATTAAAATGACCAAAATACCCTTTCGGGGCTTAAATTGGTTTTAAATTCATTTTGGGCATAATGGAAGATATCCTACTGATATCATAACATATTTAAAGCATATTAACTTATGGAACCTGTACATAACTCTTTGGGTTACCCGTTATGCATATTCGCGTTCGGTACGGTTTATGTAACTAGTTTGCATAAATTAACCGAAACGGGTCAAACCTTATTATTTTTACTTCAAAATCCAGAATGTGTTTAGTTTACCCATTTTATACAAGTTTTCATACTTGTTGGGTCTAAATCACATTCTAATCCGGTCTTCGCTTAATCTTGCGTTTTGAACCGTAAACCTTTCTTTAAAACTAACCGGACTAAGTTATAACTTAAATAAGACCCGTTAGGAATCTAATAGGTTATTAAGACCTTCATACCAGATTAGGAGCCCAGTAAAAGCTACTTGTACTTGCTGATTTGATATACGGCTGAGAATAAAATTATATTTTAGCTCATGTAAATACTTTTAACTTATTTCCCTTATACGGGCTTGGGATACGGTAAATTATTACCGCTTGGTCGGGTATTGAATCTTTAATCGATTAGTGGTTAAATCATTGGGATAACCCGTTTAAATCTATTTTGTTTGATCTAAGCCTTTGGGGGGTTAATGACTGTGTCCTGGATATCCTTGACTCATTCATTTGAAATGGCCACGACTTAAGCACGGGGTGTAGGCATACACCTGACAGTTGTGTATGTGAAAAGATATACCCGCTTGTTGAGGATAACTCGCCGTGGGTTTATATTATGTGGTGTGTCTATTAATCTTGTCCCGGCTTCTATCCCGGGTCCTGAACGTATGACAAGCATATAAATCTGTATACAAGATTATTTTAATAATTGTCCCAAGTTATAAAAGATTTTATGCCTTGCACATCCAAACCAATTTTATAAATGCTTTTCAAAAGAGTCAGTTAATTATATTTACTAGTGTAAACTGACGTATTTTTCAAAAAGACTAAGTGCAGGTACTACGCGTAATGGGCTGGAACTCCTGAGTATTAAATAAAGAGTCTTTCAAGCTTTTGATACTTAAAATCTGTTGAACAATATTTCTTTCTGTTTTAGATCCGCCTGTGGATCCATTTACAATCCATTGTGTAATATTTTATTATACTTTCAACTCGGTTTGTATAATTACTTTTAGACTTCCACTGTGCATTAAACTGTGATTAATTGACCATAATGATATCAACTACGTCACGATACTCCCCACCGGTAATACATGGAAATAACGCGGTGTGACAGGTTGGTATCAGAGCCAACATTGAGTGAATTAGACACTAGCCTTTTGTGTTTAATCTCAATGACACAGTTTGCACATTCCTTGACTTTCGAGTCTAGGCAAATGACTTAGGACTAATCCTAATCTTATTGTTTTCTTTTTGTTGGTTTCTTTTGTTTGTTTTGACAGGAACAAAGACAAAATGGCGCCACGTGTTAGTAGAGGTGGAAGAGGAAAGGCACCGATGACTGCAAGAAATGACCATGAAGCCAGGCCATCTCACTGGCGTACTCCATCACCGAACCTTAGCTCTAGTCCTCACGAGGATTGGAGAACTTCTGTCTCGCTCAGTTCCTCCCCGTCTTACCATCACTCGTTCGGACCTCATCAAGACGAGGAGCATAGCGATTTACACTATTCCTTCATACCTTTGCAGTGATCGGGTTCGCACCGTGCCTTCCAGGACCCGACACCCTTTTTCCAAAGCCGGTTCAATCCGATGAACCAGGTTCAAGAATCAGAGGGTCCAAACCCTTTGGGGCCAGCTGATAATTATCCTAAGATGCTAGATATGGAGATGGACGAGGATCCTGATCCCTAGCTACCACCGACTGGGACGCCGACGCATCCCATTGATATATCCAGCGGATCATCCTTTCATGGTTCGCCTTACAGGGGCCCAGACATTTTCACTGAGAGATGGGCTACATACAAGTGGGAGTACACTCCCCCTCCCCCTCGCGTTCGTTCGTTTATGTTCGTGAACGTTCGTTAACGTGTTCGCATGTGTTTGATAGTTCATTAGTGTTTTTAGTTTTTATATTTATTTGAATATATCATAAGTCTGACAAATTAAATATTTAATAAGTGTTAGTCTATTATATATTATGTTCATAGAATATTTTTTGTGTTCGTTTATTTCCATTTGTGTTCATGAACATTAGCTTGTGCTCATTTGTGTTCGTCAACGTTCGTTGCCTAAAATTAACAAACAAACACCAACGAACACGAACATGTTCATTTCCTTAACAAACGAACACAAACATAAAATCCCGTTCGATAAGCATTCGTGAACTGTTCGTGAACACATATTTTTTAACAAACGAACACGAACAAGGTCTTATTCGTGTTTGTTCAGTTCGTTTACAGCCCTACCTCGGGCAATATCTTGCAAACAAATTTAGACCCGAAACACCGAACATCAAAAAAAAGGTACCCGAAAAAACTCATGAGCTTGGTAAGTCGGTCAAAGATCTCGATCACGAAACCCTAAACCTTCGATAAAACAGATCTCGGTAATTATTTTTTGCTACTAACTTCTAATCACAAAAAAAAAAAAAAAAAAAAAAAACCGGACCAAAAGCAAAGACTACCTAGGTAAGCCCAAAAAAACTTGGATTTTTCTTTGTCTCCTTCACATGCCTTTTTTGTTGTTCCCTCTTCCCGTTTATTTCTTGAATGATGCAAAATCAAAGAACGAAGTCTTCTTTCGATCTTAACAAAACCTTAAGAACTGTTTTTTCTATGGCGATTGGACATTGATTAATCTCGGCTAGTCTGGTCGGCTATGCTTGTCATCTTCAAAATGGGCAAACTATCTGCGAATCCTCTTCGGTGCAAAATTGTGTGTTCGGTGAGCCAAAACTCTGATACCACTTGTTAGGATTCAAGTGGCACATCAGAAACAACAAAAAAAAACAAGCACAAAAGAATTTCACACATATAAGATAGACGACAAAAGAACTTTAACGTCGTTTGGTTCCATTGGAAGACCTACGGCCACAACTAGGGGTTTTTTAGCTTAGGCACATAAAATTACAAGTAAATGCAGGAGAAAAATGCCAGGATAGTCCCTGTGGTTTGCCCTTTTTTCACCTTTAGTCCCTAACTTTCTAAAATTACATCTATAGTCCCCAACTTTTGCAAATTCGTTCTCGGATAGTCCCTAGCGTGGATAGAGGTTAGTTTGTCCAGTTAACTGGGTGTGAAATTACCTAAATACCCTTAATATTAAAAAACTAATCAATGACTTCATCTTCCCCACTTTCACCACCATCTCCACCTTTTACCTCTACCCACCCCCACCCACTCTCCCCCTTTTCTTTCTCCTTGTCTGCAACAAACCACCATCCCCACCTTTCTTTCTCCTTTCTGCAGCAAACCACCATCACCGGACGCCATCATCACCACCAACAAACCATCTCTCCCTCGCGTGTTCCCCGACACACCTCCACCTCCACCGCCACCGGAATACTCCGCCGAACCAGTTAAATCTGGACCTGCACCAATCTGACCATGCGTCTTTAGGAACAATGGTCTGTTTTAATAACGAAAAATCTGTTAATTTTTTGATTTTGGTCTGGTTCAAATCGACGGCCAGGTCTGCAATTTTTGGGTTTTTGGGTTTTGTTCTGGTCTGTTATCATGAACCTACCACTTTGATCTCGAACCTCCAACCACCGTTTAGTGTATACTATTGTTAAAGCTGTAGTTTCTTTTAATATTTCAGTTTCATGATTTAGCTATGTTCTTTTATTTTGAATCTGTGTGGAGATGATGAAATATTATCTAATGGTAGTGGTGTTCCATATGAATTTGTGATAAAAATTAGAGTGATGTGCATGTGAACTGACATCAGGGTTTTGTTACAGCTAAATTAGAGCTTTGAATAGATGTCAATATTAGAAAGGAAGATTCTTTTGCAGTGCTATGGTGGTGGTGGTGGTGTTATGCGGTGGTGATGGTGGTGGAGATGGTGGTTGTGGTGAGGGGTGATTGTGGCAGTGGTGATGATGCCGGTGGTGCTGGTTTTGGCAGTGATGGTGGTGGTGGCTGAAAGGTGATGTGGGTTAGGATTTTATACTAAATAAATAATAAGGGCATTTTTGTCATTTCACACCCACTTAACTGGAAAAACTAACCCTCATCCACGCTAGGGACTATCCGAGAACGAATTTGCAAAAGTTGGGGACTATAGTTGTAATTTTAGAAAGTTAGGGACTAAAGGTAAAAAACTAGCAAACCACAGGGACTATTCGGGCACTTTTCTCTAAATGCAGATTATGTATTATATAGAGAATTAGGGTTATTAACTTAGGGGACTAGGGGTGGACAAAATTTTGTCCATGATGGTTTCTTATAACGCGAGGAACAAACAAATATACCACCGCCACCAACATATTCAACGCGTGGAAGTTTGGATCCTGTGATAAAATCAACGAGTGATGGAGGAAAGGATGTGAGGGGGTGTGAGTGTTTATTGTTGGGTGTTGTGAGTGATAGGCATTGCCACTAAAAATGGTTATGAGTGATGGAATAATGGTTGATGACATGGCGAAACTTGATTGGATGTTGTGAGTGATGAGTGAGTGATGAGTGATCACCACCCCTCCCCTCTTAGGGTTCAAGAAAACTAAACCCAGCTCAATAAGGCCTTCATAAACCCAACAAGCTTTTGGTTATAAGCACATGGCCAGGCTTCTTGATATTTTACGGTTTGAAGGATTTACAGGAAACCTGTAAAAAAACGTTTGTCAGATTTGTTTTTGACATTCTATTGACACGATATATTTTCACATGAACAGACAATGACATATAAGAATGTTAACTATCACGATTTAACACAACCAGTATCCCTGATCCAGTGGTTACTCTTGCATATCACAATTGTGTACAGCGGAAGTATTCGAGTACATTTGATTCATATGAACACGAAATTGTAAGAACAAATGATGGACAATTTGTATAAAGGAAATTGTCTTGGTAACCGGTAATAATTGCCGGTAAACCTTATATATACAATATACTAGAACGGTTATGAAGGTAGTTATGTTTGGCGGGAATAACCGTCATCTTAAATGACTTTACCCAACCGACATATCCGTTCGAATGTATCTGTTCATATACACACACATATCTAATAAGTTTAAGTTTAATACAACTAATAATAATATAAATTATGTTTATAATACTAATACTCTCCCTAAACATAATTTGGTTTACGGGAGTTCTTGAGCACACTGAGATTAGCATCATCCACTGCAGCTTTAGCACGATTGAAATCAAATTTCCTTCTTACATTCAGCTTCCCTATTCCGCTCCAGTCATTACCGGCAAAAAATGCATAATGTTTCACTTCCTTCTCTACTGCTCCGGTACTGCTCGAACATCCAGCAGTCTCCGTTTGACCTGCATCAGTTATAACCTCCTTATCTCCTTCGCTCATGCTCTGTCTGGGATCCACAATCTTCTCTTCCTCTTTTCCGGTTGCCCTTTCCTGTGTTAACTTGAACTTGTAGTAGTATACAAGTACGTCCAGATACATAGCGTATATCAGACGCATGTATTCACCATCTTCATACTCGAAACCTGTATCTTTTGCTATCACCGCCCACATACCATTGTCGGTTATTCTCCGGTGACCTCCTTCTCTATTCACAGCCATGTACAGATCTAGTAACTTCACTTGACGATTGTTTGAAGCATAAGCAGGCAGTGGCCTTGAATGAATTTCTAGTTTCTCTTTAAGAAACCATTCTATCATACTATTAAACGTGATTTCGAGATAGTATTTATATTTAAGAAAGTAATCAACGTCTTCAAGCATATCTAATAGAGCCTTGCAGTCTCTAAAATCACTGAACTTCATTGCTTCCTGGATTAGAATATTCCAATCCGGTTCATCTGTAGATATGTTCAGTTTCTCAAAGTATTCATTTAAAAATTCGGTTTTATACTTCTCATGTTCATGTCCCTTACTTATCACATTCTGTTTTTCTAATTCTCCAATTTCCTCTTCTCTTGTCATTCCTGAATGACCATTCCTTCTGTTGTTTAATGGAATACTAAACGTTGGATAAATTTTACATTTCTCTCCCATGAATCTTACTGTATAACCCTGAGTTATGAACTGATCAAAACTCAAGACATTTCTGTCTATATCTGTAGTGTAGAACACACTTTGAATACGTATATTTTCAGACCCGGACATAACATCTACCACACCAATGCCTCTAATGAAGAAAAAATGATTTTCTCCAGTCATAGTTTCGACATGAGACATATTTTTTATGCGCTTAAACATGTCTATGTTACTAGAGAAATGGTGTTTGAAAGATTTAGGTTCTGTTTGTTTTCCTGCCAGAAGCACTTCTGGCCACTTTTGTATGCGTCGCGCAGACGCGCGCAGACCTTTGGGTCCTGCAGCTTGTTTGTTTTCTCGCAGACCTTTCATTAAAAAAGGTCTGCGAGACCTCTTCCCCACGCAGATATCAGCCCATGTCTTCTAACCTCTTCTCACCTCTTCACCAATACTCCTCTTCTCCATCTCCTCCGAAACCCACCAACCAACCATCATCTTCATCTGCAAACAAAACCCCCAAATCGAAACCCACCACCACCGCTGACATCATCAGCATCATCCAAATCGAAACCCCCAAATCAAAACAGAGAGCTATAGGAGAACAGGGGAAAAAGATGGGTGTTTACCGGTGTGATGGCGGTGGTGAGATGAAGGCGGTGGTGTGATGGCGGAGATGAAGGTCGGAGACGGAAGGTCGGAGACGGCGGCGGCTCCGCCGGTTCTCTCCTCTCTCTGGTTCCCTCTCTTTCTGATGGCGGCGGTGAGATGATGGCGGTGGTGTGATGGCGGTGGTGAGATGATGGCGGTGGTGAGATGATGGTGGTGGTGCTATGGCGGAGGTGGTGGTGGTGGTGCTATGGGCGGTGGTGGTGCAGATTGTAGCGAGAGAGAGAGTAGAGAGAGAGGAGTCTTGTGTGTGTGGTGTGTGTGAGAACTGTGAAGTGGTTTTATTAGAAAAAAAACAAACCCTCTTCTCCTTGCAGACTGCAGACATTTGGTCCACCTCTTCTTCTGCAGATGCCTGCAGATGTGGTCCGCAGACTGCAGACCTTTTCCTTCAGAAAAAACAAACACAACCTTACTGACATACCATATATCTGACCAACATCCTCCCTCGGTCCCATCCACAATGAATTCTTGTTGGCGGTCAATCTGATGGCTGTTTTCTTCATCAGTATTTTTCTGAGTTCCTGCATCAACCGCTTGTCGAAGTAACTGACTCTCTTCATCCTTTTCTTTCTCTTGACATGAGGAGATTTGATGACCAGGCATGTTGCAGTAGTAACAGCGACGTTCCATTCTTCTTCGTTCTCGTTTTTCTTCAGAACAGTGTGCACATGGCATCATTGAAGAGGTCGGCCTGAGATTGTCACTCCTTGCATAACTGGCTCTGATACCACTTTCTTGCATATCACAATTGTGTACATCGGAAGTATTCGAGTACATTTGATTCATATGAACACGAAATTGTAAGAACAAATGATGGACAATTTGTATAAAGGAAATTGTCTTGGTAACCGGTAATAATTGCCGGTAAACCCTATATATACAATATACTAGAACGGTTATGAAGGTAGTTATGTTTGGCGGGAATAACCGTCATATTAAATGACTTTACCCAACCGACATATCCGTTCGAATGTATCTGTTCATATACACACACATATCTAATAAGTTTAAGTTTAATACAAATAATAATAATATAAATTACGTTTATAATACTAATAGTTACTCTCATTCTTTTTAACTTGCATGATGTATGTTCAAACCTACATCACTGTATATTTGCTATATTCATCATTCATTGGATCCGGTCTAGCATCCTAATTAGTTGCGACCGACAAGTTAACATTAGGACACTTAGTTCTCTTAACCCACTTATCTAAATCTGAGAATCCAAGTTTTGTACTGCGATATGTTTAATGTGATCTCAAGGTGTACATTAATATAGAACTTGGTTAACTTTGATGACCCGACCTAATAAAAGAATCTCAATGATCTGAAACTATATATATAATTACTTTTCTAGATGTAATTAACCTAACAAATGGGCTCTCAGCTAAGCTCTCACTATCCTGATTGTTTAACTAGTGATGATTACTGAAAAAGTGCTTATACTTTTTTTTGAAGACTGAACACGTCAATGAGGAGGTGAAAGCTATCATATAATTGTTTCCCTTGTTAAACTTTCCTTCGATTGATTGGTAGAGTAGTTGCAACGAATATAAAACTTCTACAGATATCCGGTTCCACTGTTCCACAAGTATAAACATGTTCCAACATATATTGTTTAAAGTCATAATTAATCTATAAATGCTTTCCGTAACGTAATAAAGTCCATTTATTTTATGTACCCATTCATATGAAAATGAAATGTATGAAACTCATTACGACTCTCGCTTTCTCTTGGAAAATTACGTTGGTTTCCTCATTCAAACTTTCACACAAAAGAAAGAAAAGAATTAAACTATAGTCAACAAGTAATAAATATTTTAGCCATTTGATTTGCAGATAATAATTTTTATTAAGTTGAAATTGAAACCTCCAAATGTCAAAATCAATAGGCATACATATGTTGACTCTTACGACATTTTTCTTAACTTACTTAGACACGCATGCACACAGTTGCATGTTGATGGTGAAATCTCTAGTTGATAAGAATTAGGTATGGAGAGTTCTGCATTTATCCTCTTCTTTTATATACGTATACATCACATATATATATACGCATATAAAATTTTAATAGGCATGCGCATTTAACATCTCCATATGGTCATATATAAAGTGGACTTTGTCTAAAATATTACAGTAATGTCAATATAAACTGATGGAAAGTCTTATTGTTAGATTATAAATTTTAAGGATGTTGATAAGGATAAAAATTTAGATAGTATGTATACACTTCGAGAAATAGTATTTTGACTAAAAATTTTAAATAATAACAAAGGAAAATTGTGAGTGTTTGTATGTGGTTTTTTCAAACCTAGGAACATAGGTTAAGTGTGTACATATATATATGGCGTTTTTAATAACCGTATAATATATTTGTAGATTAGATTGTAATATGTAGCCCCTCTCTCTCACACAAACACACATAAATCAGCAAAGTCCCGAAAAGGAGCACACCCACACACATATATACGTATATGTTTGGGATTGGCTAAAATATTTAGGGATTGTGTAATACACTAAAACTATATGAAAAAAAAAAAAACATGATACCATGCTCACAACACACATAAAAAAAGCTCCGAGCCTTAAAATTTAAGATACCATGCGTTAATTTCCTTTTTACTATTTATAAAAAAACCTCTTTTTAGCATAACTCATATATATTATATACACACATTATTGTCCATCATGAACTAGAATCCTTAAGCACTTTAGGAAGAAAACAGTTACTAAACACCTTGATCATACGTTTAAGTTACAAGTCCTTTTGTGTGTATTGAGAGAGAGAGGAGAACAAAATATTGTAACGCCTCGCTTTTTGTAACTTTCCTTAATTAGAATGTTTGTCTTGTATTCTATTTTTGGAAACTTGTATTCTATTGTAATCGTATTTCGTTTCCAACGATTGTACTCCGAGGCTTCGATCGTAATAAAACTTGATCATTTTATGTGAATTAAACTTGATTTATACATACTTGTTTTACATTCAATTTAAATACATGCTTGATACATATTCATCTTTCAAGCAAACGCGTACTTGTTTCATACACAATCAGTCGTAAATATGCATTTGGATACTATTTTTACATACAAATAGTTAATCATACATTCACAATACTTGATTTATACTTTCATGCATGTTTTATACCTAAAATATGCTAATTATACAATTTATAACCTAAAATATATTAATTATCAAACTTAAGGGGCTAATATGTAAAAAATGAAACGTTTGCCCGGAAAGAATGTGCCGCAGCACGCGCCACTTGTCCCTTCACCCTCCGCGTGTAGTCAAGCACCATGATCCGCATCATGGTCCTTTATGCGCACAGATTGGCCAAATTCTCAACCACGTCTCCCACCTAATTGTCTTTAAAGCTGATTTAACACCCAAACCTACTCACCTACTATATAAACAACCTCCCTAGCCCCCATTTGCACTTTTCAAACACTTCTAAATCATCAAAACACTCTATAAATTGCTGGAAATTCAAGTTCAAGGCAGAAACTTTCTTGTGCAAAAGTGAGAAACTCACTTTTCTTCAACTTTTCTTCACCATTTCTTCCTCTACAAAGCTTGGAACACCTCTAGGAATGTTTCCATAGCTTTACCATGGTTACCCAAGGTGGAACAACACCATTTTGAGATCTAAACTTTCTGTTTTGGAAGAATCTATGGTTAACCTTTATGAAACTCAACTTTTCTTATTGAATCTCATGCTCAACATCTTCCTAAACCCATCTATGGTTGTGGAACTTGTTAGAGCTTGATTATTACAAGTTTAGAGGTCCAAACACCCTCTAAACTTTCTATTTTAATAGAGTTTAAGACAACCCACAAGTGTTGAAGTCATCCAAATCTACCATAGTTCATATGGCAAGACTTGTGATTGATGCAAGTGTGAACCTTGGAAGCTTTGGCTATCCTAACTTGTACTACACCTCACTTGATGATTTATTTTGCTAATCCAAGTAGCTTGCTAGTCTTAAAGTAAGATAATCCCGTCTAGCCTCCAATACTTAGTTAAATCTTTCCATGTTGGGACGACTCACCCGGGTTAATCTTACTTGGCTACTTGAAGACACATTAGTTAGTTGTACACTTCCTTTTCATTCATGACCATCCGAATCATCCTTGTGATGATTTGTGTATTGGTGAATCATACAATGAGGTTAATCCTCCATGCTTGACTTACATGACAATCTATGATACTATTGATGGACTTAGTTTTATATATATATATATATATATATATATATATATATATAGGGTAAGGTTATTGTAAAAAAGGTTAAAAGTGTGAGAAAGGTGAGAAATATTATGGAGATGACATGTGTCCTCCATCTAAATTAATTCAAAAGGGTAAACAAGTAATTTTATAATTAATTCAATTAATTCAAAACTTACCATAACCGCCACCTTAATTATAGGAACATGCTTTTTTAAAAGATCTCTAAAAAAACACTACGAATAACACTGCAAGCCCCATTCAGTACATATATAACACAATTCAATAATTATATAACACCATTCAGCAAGTATATAACACCATTCAGTAAGTATATAACACAATTCAGCAAGTATATAACACCATTCAGTAAAGAATATAATACCATTCAGTAAAGAATATAACACCATTCAGTAAAAGAATATAACACCATTCAGTAAAGAAATATTACACCATTCAGTAAAGAATATAACACCATTCAGTAAAGAAATATAACACCATTCAGTAAAGAAAATAACATCATTCAGTAAAGAATATAACACCATTCAGTAAAGAAAATAACACCATCCAGTACAATGTATCAATTGAAAAAACTTTTACATCCAAAATTCAGTACAATGTATCAAAGCCGAAGACGTACGTTTACCTTTCGTCCCGTGCTTGGTTGCTCCAACCGCCACCGATCACCACCGATTGCACCGCCGTACGATCATTGGAACACCTACGTTTCTGTTTACCGATCACCAAGGCCGCTGCCGCTCGCCGCCGCCGCTCCAGTGCGATGTAGAGAGATAGATCGAAATTGTAGAGAGAGAGAGAGCATCTGTTCGAGCGATTGGAGAGAGAGATCCAAATTTTAGGGATTTTGATTTACAGTTTCCTATTTTGAATGGATATAAAGACTTTATTACCCCTATAATTTTCAATTCAGTCCAAAAAAATAAAACAAATTTTACAATTTGGTCCCTATTAATCTAAACAATTAGATCAAAGATCTAATGGTGTAGATTCTTTCTTATTCTTCTCACACTTTTGGTCTTTTTTTACAAGAACCTTTACCTATATATATATATATATATATATATATATATATATTTAGGAGAAGGATTCGTTAGGAACGACCCTTTATTGCGAGAAATGCGAGAACCAAGTGTGAACAAAACAAAAAATACCTAAAAAAAAAAATCAAAAAACACTCAATTTTTTTTTTACTATTTTTTAATGAAAAAATCGCTATATTTCGTCACAAAAAAAAAACCAAAAAAAAAAAAATTTCAAGTAACAATTATCCATGCACATGTCCATATGTATCATTTCTTTGACAAATTTCGTAATACATTACTAATATCAGACAATTTCACTTTCATTTAACAACATTAGAAATGCACATGTGCATCTATATGTATAAACATGTTATAACGTGTTTTGGTACACCACTTTGAATACACTTTCCCTTTCATTTATCATACCATCCATAATACACTACCATTACCTCCTACCATCCGTAATACATTACCATTGCCTCCTACCATCCATAATACAATACTATTACCAATATTTCACTTTATTACATGTACATCAACACCCTTTATACCATCCAAACAACATATTCCATTATAAAGTGACAGATATAACCAAACCATCAACAACTAGATATAACTAACCAAAACACATGTATATGGGTCTATTTCATCATTTAAAATCACAAAATTTTTGTACCAAAACACGTTATATAATGGTTATACATAATGATGCACATGTGCATTCTTAATATTGGTAATGTAAAAAGTAGTATATTGCGGATTGTAATGTAAATGAAAGTGCATTTTTCCACTACTAGTAATATATTACGGAATTTGTCCAAGAAATGATAAATATGCACATTTGCATCCATAACTGTTACTCGAAAAAAAAGTTTTTTTTTTTTTTTTTGTAACGAAATATAGCGATTTTTATTAGAAAAATATTAAAAAAAATCTTTTTGTGTGTTTTTTGGATTTTTTAGGTATTTTTTTTGTGTTCACATTGGTTCTCGCGGTTCTCGCAATAAGGTGGTTCTCAAATGAACCTTACCCTATATATGTATAAACATGGCCGGACTCATGATGATAACCGGTTTATGATTATTTATCATGAACTTAGGCTTCTTTATCTATGATTCTAAGTCTCTCGTTGTTGATTCTAATGGACAAACTAGGACCCATGGAATCACATACAGCTTAGTGTCAAAACAAGTACTTAGACTAGAGATACTTTTATGCATACATACTTTTTGTACTTTAAATTCCAAATCCGAATCTTCCGTCATAATTATTCTGAATACTCACACACCTTCGTTTACCCCATGTAGGGTGACCTCGATTTTCCATCCTTCAACTCTCCAACTCTTCACAGGATTCCAAAGGAAAGCTTTGCAAAACCGTGAGTACACTCGAACACGCTTTTTACGCTTTACACTTTTTGGGTGCAATATGTTTAACCTATTAAAATACACGAAATCACACTTATACTTTATGCAAACACAAACAATCCATCATACATGCTTAAATACGTGATACTTGATTTGTATTTCTTGGATTATTCTATGTGATTCGCTTGTCATTAACTTCGTGTGGGCCTCCCTTTAACATTTATAGCACTATAGGAGTAACGCACCGCCAGTAGTCTTGTGGTCATGTTAAGTGTATAACTCAAGCGGTAATCAGAAGATTGACTTGTTAAAGTGCATGCCATGATACATTAATCTAGTTGACTGTTTTGGTCAAAAATTACCTAAGCAATTAAGTGATCAAATTAGTTAAGTGAGGTAGTGTGCTAGAATTATGTGTAAAAAATATGCTAACCAAGTTAGATATGAAAACAGTTTCAGGATACGGCTCAGGATATAGAGCTGTATCTATGATCAAACAATGAGCAAAAAAGTAAAGGTTGACACGTGATGTATGAGGAAAGCCCTTGATCAATCTAGATCGCCGGCATAAAACCTCGGGAGCTGACAATCGCAGCTGCCTTGTTCTTCTATTGCTTCAAATATCAGGATACAGTGCAGGATGTGGTGCGGATCGACTATGTGTTACAATGTAATTCGAATACAAGTGTTGTGTGTAGTGTTTGCGATGAGCTAGAGAGAAAGTGTTTGAAAATGTGTGAGTTGAGTGCCTTAATCTGATCCGCCCCCATCTATTTATAGTAAAACAAATGTAACTAACTATCCTACATAACCGGGATCCAATGAATATTCCTTAGTCGAACGTTGTAGACCTGGTCTTTCGGGTTCAACGTCTCTCTTTTAACAAATACGCCCGAGTCTTGAGGAGATGAAGTCCATTTGACCGTTGGCAAGTCCCAGTCTTTAACCTGCACGTGATTAATTCGATATACCTCAGGATATCACCCAGGATGTTAGCAATATCACCGTCCAGTATCCTGATCACAAATAAACAATTAAAAGCAGGATATAGTTCAAGATATGTATGCTTAGAAAATGAGCCATAACAATTGTCCCCAAATATATCGGTTGGTATACCAATCCAACGGATATATTTTAAAAGTTTCACCTCATAACTTAAGGCAATCAATACGACTAGACCCTTGAAATGACAGTGGTGCAACTTCCAAAGCGTTATTTACTCTTTACCCCCTACATTCAGCCTATATTAACCGAGGGACTCCTCATTATGGTTATCCTTATCTTCAACCGGATATCAGGTACTTTCCTCTCTATCCTTTCTATTTTCCTTGTTTATATCTCCCTTTCTCCGATTGTGATCTTCCATGGCGACGCGTACCAGATCGCAAATGACGGACTCTGTTTCCACCTTCCACAAACAGAATCTGCTTCAGAAACCTTCAAAAGAGGTGTGTTCTTTCGATAATTCTGACATCGCGGCCCTACGAGCTTCCGGTGCCTTTCCCGCCGGGACAATCTTCCGTCCATTCGACCGAGAGGTCCGATCGGACTTTTGTTCCGACGAATGGGTCTGCTTTTTTGCCTATCCTTTCTCCATAGGACTTCAATACCCGTTTTCACCTTTTATTTCCCGTTTCTTCGAACTTACTGGCCTGAGCTTTGCCCAAATCATGCCCATGGTTTGGCGCATATTAGTCACCTTGGAAGGAATTAAGGCTCGCCATATGCCTGACCTGTGCATCGAAGATTTGCCAAAGGCTTATCGTTTAAGATCTCATGGTTCCAGCCGATTCCTTCTATTCTCTATTTCCAAAGATCCTCTCATCCTCAAAGCTACCAAGACCGAGGATAAGTGGACAAGAAATTTTTTTTTTGTGAAAAGAGACTCCATTGATAAGGGTTTTGACCTCCCTAAACGATGGTTGACTTCTGGTAGGACTTAGGGTTTTAGGAATATGCCCAATCATATCCCGAACCTCCATCCTGAACCAACATCCTGATATGTTTATTTCTTTTCCTGCAGCAAACTTTAAAGAACTAGCTCCTCCTAGTGCTGAATCGGAAGGGAGAATAAAAGACATCTACAAGCTTCCAGAGGGTGAAAGAACCTTTAACCTGCTACTCACAAGCTCAAGCCAAAGATCAAGCTCCAGCATGTCTGGTAAGCATATTTTCAGGAATTATCTTTATATTAAACTGATTATTATTTTTAGAAGTATAATAAGCTTAAAACATCTTCCCTTATGTAGTGCCAGTTATTAACCTCGAAGGCTTCCAACTTGACGAGTTGGATAGTTACACCAGCCTTGTGCCTGCCGAACAAGAACCTAAGCCGAAGCCACCTGCCACACCGAAGCCCATCACTTCAAAGACTACTACCGCTTCTAAAGCCCCTCCAGCATCCAGGACCCGGGCCTCTAGTTCCCGGAAGAGGAAAGAAATGGATTCTCCAACCGCCTCGGAAACATTCTCTCTCGAGAATCATGGGTTTAGTGAAGCTACTTCATTCCTCAAGCAGGTAAAAATTCCTTTCCAATATCCTGAACATGCATGTTAATCATTATCCTGTTCATTTTACGCCGATACCTGTATCTTTAACTGCAGGGCTTGGAACGTCTCATGCATTTGTATGAAGACGCTCGTGGGCTTAATAAGATGCTGCAGATCAAGCTCGAAAAAGCTGAAGCCACCACAGCTGATCAAGGAACAATTGCAGCTGCCAAGTCCCAGCATTATGAGGACAAATACAAGGCAATGACCCAGGAACATCAAGCTGCCCTCCACAAGGCCAAAGAGGATGCCCAAGCCAACCTAGATGCCGCCCTTCTCCAATACCAGCAGGATATGAGCTCATATCGGGATAGTCTCAAAGCATCCGTGGTCATCTCTCTTCTTCAAGCCAGGATAAGGATGGCTTATGAGGCCAGGGATTTGGGCTTCGAATGCCCCTCCTGGAACGTAAAGGCTTGGGAAGGTAAACTACAGGATCTCGGAGGTCATCCCGTTGCTCATCCTGCAAAGCATGCTGGTGAAGAGCCTTCTAAGGCGGCAGAGGAAGTGGCCAATGCTGGTGATGATGCCGAGAAGAATCATGAGGCTGATGCTGGTGCGAATGCTGGGAAAGAGGTTGCTGATCAAGAAGGTGCCGCTTCTTAGGCGGCGAAGTGGGCGATGATGGATATACGTGCCAAGGCCGGAGCCCACTTTTTCAAATTTCATGGTTGTGGTTGTGTAAACAATTTACTTTTCCTGTCTTCGAACAATTTATATTTCCTGCATTAGAACAATATGATGACCAAAGGTGGATGGGTCCTAGGTTTTAGGATGAAGCCATTGGTCATCGGTTAGTATAATCTGTTTTGAACTTCGTAGCGGTTGAAGGTGGACAGGTTTCGTTTTGAGATAAAACCTTCAACCGTTACGTAGGTATGGTAAAAACTAATCGTGCTTTTGGCGGATGGGCCTTGGTTTAAGGTGAAACCAAAAGCACAACTTTTGACTTGTTAATAATATAACTATCTCTTGACTGATTTGTTATTGCCTTGCATTACTTAATGTAACTCTTAGCTTTGTAAAAATTTTGTATTGTTATCTTTCAAAAATATCCTGATCAATATGCTCAATGATATATAATAAAAACTGCTATTAGATTCGTTCAACTTTGTAGAAAGCTTTTTAAAGAGTGAAAAGCAGTCCACTTTTTCAAAACCTGTTTTGATAATACTTAAATGATCAAAGTTTCTAACTAGTATTGTTTTCAAATATTTTAATCAAATATCCTGAAAAGTATTTTGAAAATATATTTTGAGAATATATCAGGATATTTAACCTTTTACCAAGCATAGTATTGTCAAAAACTTAAACAACGTTTACAAAGGAAAGATCATACCAGGAATAGGGTATAAACCTATTATCAAACTTCAATCCCTTTGCAACTCTTCCAATGAAGATGTCCCCTGTCTGAGACACTTAGTGCATTAGTTCTGAACCTTATCCTTTGAGCTTTACACCATTGCCTTAATAGGAATGTCCCCTGTGTACAATGTCTTCACATACTTAGAAATCCTCTGGATATCAATCCCCGTTGTATAGACAATTTTTCATGTTACAGGGGTAAAACCCAGGAATGTTCTTGAAATAAATCCCTTGAATTCTGGGGGAAATCCTAAATTTTCGTGCGCTACAGGCGGGAGTGTATAAACTCCAAGACTTAGAAAGGTGAAAACCTTTAAACCTTAGAGAGTATGAAAATACCCTTTCGTGAGAGAGGGTGATCAATCCTCATATACCTTTAGGATTCAGGATATAGCCAACAGTAACGAAATTGTCAGCCACTTTTACATGGACTGGTCCCGCCACCTTGAACTATCCCTGAATAACTTGCGCTCCAGGCGGAGTGTTTAAACCCAATTCGGAAGAAAGGTGAATACCTTTAAACCTGTGAAGGGATCAGGATCCCTTGTACGTGAGAGAGGGGGCCAATCCTCTAATCTTCTGAAGTATCCTGAGTGAGCATCATGGAGCTATATCCCGAAGCATATACTGCAAAACATCCTTAAACTAAGGTGGGTGTTAGCTTGGCTAACACCCCTCCGATGCTTAAGTTAGTATTGGGTTTCAAAGAATAAATTAAACCAAACATATTTAAAAAAGATAGAATTCATACCATCCTGAGTTAGAAATTAAATTCTAAACTCACTTGAAATAAAGCTTAAGGTGTATAGCATTCCAAGATCTCGGTAGCATATCCCCTTTCATATTCTTGAGTCTATATGCTCCTTTCCCTGCTTCTGATTCAACTTCATATGGTCCTTCCCATTTTGGAGCTAGCTTGCCATCGGCAGGATTAGTAGTATTCTGAAAAGCCTTTCTTAACACCCAATCTCCAACCTTAAATCTTCTGGTCCTAATATTCTTGTTATATGCTCTGGATATTCTTTGTTGATATGCTGCCATCCTTAGCCTTGCTGCATCCCTTTTTTCATCTATAGTATCCAAATCCTGACACAAGGCTTCAGGATTCTGTTCAGGATCCCGTAGGATAGATCTTGCAGTAGGTATTGCCATTTCCGTTGGAATCATTGCTTCTGCTCCAAATACCAAGGAAAATGGGGTTTGGCCTGTTGCATTCTTTACCGTTGTCCTATCAGCCCACAAAACAAAGGGTAATTCTTCTGCCCATCTTCCTTTTTTGGCTCCAAGTCTCTTCTTTAAGTTATTGACAATTATCTTGTTTGAGGATTCTGCTTGTCCTTCGCCCACAATTATGCTGTACTAGGCTTAGTTGAGGATTTCATTGAGGATGAGTAGCATTCTTTCGCTTCCTGTTGATCACTTTCAACCTTGACAACTCCCCAAGGGGTAGGGATCTTGATGCATTGGTGATATGTTGATGGCACAGCCTTCATATCGTGAATCCATGGTCTTCCCAGTATGATGTTATAGCAGGATAAGGAGTCCATCACAGAGAAGCGTTGTATCGAGTTGACCCCTTCAACATATACTGGTAACTTTATCTCCCCTACGGTATTCCTAGCTTCTCCACTGAAACCAACGAGCACAGTGGACTTCGAAGTAATGTCCATCAGAGATACATTCATCCACTTCAATGTTTCCAGCTGAATTATATTGACAGAACTATCGTTGTCTACCAGTATCCAGCGTACAAAATGGTTAGCCACATATAATGTTATTACCAAAGCATCATGGTGAGGATCCTGAACAGTATCCCTGTCATCACTATCGAAAGTGATCACTTTATCAGTTGTGAGGGTAGTCATCCTGACTGGTCTGTCTCCCCTCTCACTCTTAGCTTCCTTTGCATGTCTCTTGGCCGCCGAATACGAAGTTCCACAAATATCGGATCCTCCTGAAATAAAGTTAATTATCTTGGCATCTGCTGGGGGTGATGCTGCTCGTTCAGGATCCTTCTCGGGATCCTGACCTTTATTCTTCTTTTTTTCCCAACAAGTCCTTCAGATACCCTTTGCTTAATAGGTAACTTATTTCTTTCCTTAAAGCAATGCAATCCTCGGTCATATGTCCGAAGTCTTCGTGGAAGGCACACCATTTGGATTTATCCTTCCAATCAGCTTTCTGCTGGTTCTTTCGAGGCCACCTAGCTTTGTCCCCTAAACCCTGCATAGCATACATTAACTCAGGTATATTAACAGAAAAGCAGTATTCAGATAAGTCAGGATATTCTTCAGGATCCTCGTCTTCAACAACATTCACTTTCTTGTTATCATTTCTGCCATATGGCTTGGAGCGATATGGCTTATATGAGGTTTCTGATTTCCTGTTAGTTGATTCATAGGTTGAGGTAGAATTCATCCTCTCCTGCATCTTCTTGTCATCTTCCAAATGGATATATCTCAAAGCCCTGTGACGAGCTTCGTCGAGATTCCTGCAGGGATTCATTACAAGATCCTGATAAAACTGAGAATCCTTTTGTAACCCCATCTTAAAAGCTTGCACAGCTGTTGCAACGTCAAGATGTGGGATATCCAAGGATTCTCGACTGAATTTGTTCACATAATCCCTCAAGGATTCCTGAGGCCCTTTAGTTATCCTGTAAAGATCACTGGTTAGTTTCTCAAAACTCCGACTACAAGAAAATTGACTGTTAAATAAATTAACCAAATGAGCAAACGAAGTAATTGAGTGAGGAGGGACGTTTAACAGCCATTTTAAGGCTGATCCTGTCAGGGTAGAACCAAATCCCTTGCATAAGAATGCTTCCTTGAGATCTGGAGGGATAGGATTGATTTCCATCCGTTCCCTATACTGGGCAATATGCTCCTCAGGATCCGTAGTCCCGTCATACAGTTTCATGTTGGGAGTCTGGAATCTTTTTGGTATTTCAGCATCACAGATAGGATACGCAAAGCGGGATATCCTGTGGCTGTCTTGGGATACTTTCGGAATTGGCTGGACCACTCCAGGTACACTGGATATCATGTCCTTCAATTTTTGGAGCTCCCGGGTAAATGTTGACGTCATACCTGCATCTTGCAAAGAGCCATTGTTGTTAGTAGCAAAAATATTATTATTTGACACATTACCGGTCTGAGGATTTTGGCCATATCCTGAAGCATATCCTGAACTCCTCACAGTCGACATCCTGACCGAAGAGGGTATCTCAAGGGTATGATTCTGAGAATGGCTTGGGACGATATTCCCCCTATTATCCTCAGTGTAAACTGCGGAACTGAAGTTCAAAGCCCTGGGCTGTATAGGAGTGACAGTTTCTTCAGCAGGTCTGCTCGAGCTAGCTTTTAAGAGTTGTATTTCTCTTAACAGCATTTGGTTAGTCTCCTGTTGCTGCCTTATTTGTTCCTGCACACTTCCAAATAAAGTCAGAATTTCATCATTAGAGGCTAAAACGGGAGCAGATCCCTGAACACTCCGAGTAGGGATAACATCTTGAGTTTGTGAAGAAAATGGCATCCTTGGAGGAGGTGGTGGAAGCACCGAACCGGTAGTAGCAGAGGTTGCAGCAGACATAGTAGATGAGCTCATGTTTGATCTTGAGGCCATTGTAAACAATGTGGCGAAAAGTTTTGAAAATAGAAAACCGATTAACGATTTCACAAAGATTTTTAGTAAAAGTAGCACCACTTGCCCCACGGTGGGCGCCAAATTGTTTTGGTCAAAAATTACCTAAGCAATTAAGTGATCAAATTAGTTAAGTGAGGTAGTGTGCTAGAATTATGTGTAAAAAATATGTTAACCAAGTTAGATATGAAAACAGTTTCAGGATATGGCTCAGGATATAGAGCTGTATCTATGATCAAACAATGAGCAAAAAAGTAAAGGTTGACACGTGATGTACTAGGAAAGCCCTTGATCAATCTAGATCGCCGGCATAAAACCTCGGGAGCTGACAATCGCAGCTGCCTTGTTCTTCTATTGCTTCAAATATCAGGATACAGTGCAGGATGTGGTGCGGATCGACTATGTGTTACAATGTAATTCGAATACAAGTGTTGTGTGTAGTGTTTGCGATGAGCTAGAGAGAAAGTGTTTGAAAATGTGTGAGTTGAGTGCCTTAATCTGATCCGCCCCCATCTATTTATAGTAAAACAAATGTAACTAACTATCCTACATAACCGGGATCCAACGAATATTCCTTAGTCGAACGTTGTAGACCTGGTCTTTCGGGTTCAACGTCTCTCCTTTAACAAATACGCCCGAGTCTTGAGGAGATGAAGTCCATTTGACCGTTGGCAAGTCCCAGTCTTTAACCTGCACGTGATTAATTCGATATACCTCAGGATATCACCCAGGATGTTAGCAATATCCCCGTCCAGTATCCTGATCACAGATAAACAATTAAAAGCAGGATATAGTTCAATATATGTATGCTTAGAAAATGAGCCATAACATTGACTATTTTTCCATGTGGATTCGTTTAAACCGTTTTTATATACTTATGCTATATTAAACTTATGTACTCGCCAATACCTTGTGTGTTGAACTATATTTTTAAACATGTTGCAGGTTGATGATGTTGCTATTGATGAAATCTAGTAGGGAAGACTTAGAAACGCATTTAGAAATACTAGATTTTGTTATCGTATTTTTGTTGAACTTTGTTGTACTTTGAATTTCCAAATGTTGTACTTTGATTTCTTTGATGTACTTGGCAATTATTATATATGAATGACATCGGTTTTGAATTAAGTATTGTCAAAATAGTGTTATGAAGTCTCAAGCAATCTCGTTCGTCTCACTCCGATATTTCCGCCATCGGTAGGGTTGTGACAAATATAAAAGGATTTTGCGTGAGAAGTGTAAGAAGCAATTTAGGCATTTTATCAAACCAATTTAATTGTTAAGATTACGACAATTTTGTAATTAAATTTCAGTTGGAAAAGGTAAAATAGGGAATTCGTCCATGTGTTAACTTTTTCCATTGAAATACTAGTTTTTGCAAAGCTGGTGGTGGAGTAGTAAAGAAGAGATCTCGTGTTCTAAGTGACCCATGTTCGATTCCCGCCCACCATTTAGTTTCGGCGGCACCTGGTGATGATGTGAGACTAGGCGAGTAGGCGGCAATCGCTAGTTCGATCCTTGAACTGAACATGTTTTACCTCACCACATTGTTGTGCCTTCGAGCGAGTGTTCACGGGCTTCAGCCCTAGGTGAGGGTTTTCCACGGTTCAGATGCGAGTGTATCGTGATGTGGTGAATTTCACCAATAACTCATTTGAAGGATTCATTAGCCGTTCAAAGAAAAATACTTGTTTTACCATTTTTTAACTCACGTCACTTTATACTTTTTTTTGTAATTAAAAGGTTATGTCGGTGGGCTAATCCGACATAGCCAAGTGTCGCCTTTTGGTTGGTCAAAAGAATTTTTTCTTTTAACCCTTAACTTTTCTAATTTACGTGTTTAGTCCTTCTGTTATAACTATCATAATATATATGTTTAGTCCCTCTACTTAATAAACTTTTTTCCTCATTAGTTAACTTTGCTAATATACATGTTTAGTCCCTCTACTTTAACTTTGTTGTCCTTCTACTCTAGCTTTCCTAATATACATATTTAGTCCCTCAACTTAATAAATTTGATTCCCCATTAGTTTACTTTGCTTATATACATGTTTACGTCATCTACTTTAACTTTGTTGATATACATATTTAATTATTCTACTTTACTTTTATTTAGTTAAGTATTTCGTCTTTTAGAGTTTTTTTCTCCCTAACGTAATGAACCAAAACCAATCCAACTGAATAATATTGTTTCCGCTATTGGTATTATCAGAACCAATATTTTTTCTTTTAGTATTTCGTTTGTTGGTGTTTTTTATACATACGTGGACGTTTCAATAATCCTTTTCCAATGATTTTATGTTATCTCTTTCGGTTGCTATACCGAGTGTCGGTACTATATTGATAATCAAACTCCCGCCGCAACGCGCGGGGTAAAATTTCTAGTTTTAATAAAAACTTTTACACCAAAATATAAAATATCTTGTTCTTTTTAAAATGTGTAATATTGTTATATTTTTCATTAAATGCAACATTTTTCATTATCTTGTCACCATTAGATCAATTGATCCATATTGCCATCACATCGTAATTACTTCCTACACTACTCATTGTAAAATTTATTTTGTATTGGAACCCGATATACACACATTGTTGGAATAATGTGTCCAAGTATCGACACTCGACAAAATTGCTACTGAGGTACGATATAAGGGTTAAGGGTTACACCGAGAGCAACAACTAAATATTGATTTTTTAGAGTTAAACGACCTGACACGAAATGCGCATTATGACGATGATTGTTAGTGAATAATCATGTGAAGTTGTGACGATTATTAGAGAATAATCGATCTAGGTGTTGGTTGTTAAGTTGTAACAACTGGAGGGTTTTAAAAGATGGAAATTAAATATAGAGTTATTTAATTATTTCGTTTATAATTAACGGGTTTTCGATTAATTAATTAAAGTGTTAACTAAATTAAATAAAAAGGAAACTAGGTAAATAATTGTTATTTATCTAGTTAGTTTAAATAAATGTTTATTTATTTAAATAATTATCTGATTGATTATCTAATTGTTAAATAATAAGATCAAACAAACATGAGCTTATTAGTGATAAACCTGGTGGAGGATTTGAGAGATTATAATTAGGATGCTCCGAGTTAGGTTTTTCATTGAACCATTAAAAAAAAAAAAAAAAAAAAACTGAGTAGAAACCTGAAAATCTTGGTTCCCTTTCTCTCTCTTCCTCTCAGTCCATCACTCACTAACGTGACCGGCTACCGGTGCTAAACAATGACCAGCACTAATGTGTGACCCGTCACGCCGCCACGCTGCAAACCACACGCGGCCACCGCACGCACTGCTGATCCGCGACGCGCAGACGCTCTGCAGTCTCGCTCTCCTTGCCACATTATCGTGGTCGTGTTTCAGTCGCCGCTGTCGCCCATTACCAGGTTATACAGGATTAGTAATTTGGTTCGAATTGTTTGTTCCATTCGGATGTCTCTGTTCGATTAAACCATTCAAAATTGTGTGGTGTGATAAACGAGTAGAAATCGCAGGAGTTCAGTTGTCTGGATTACTTGTTGCCGCAAGTTCGTGATACCGGATCTAGTGCCCAGAGATGTTGAATCGAGGTCTCTCGCGATTCAAAAGTCTATTGCAATCGTTTTCAGGTATTGTATTCTATACACCCTATAGTTGTGGTTTACCTTTTCTATTTGTTTGCATCTGGACTCCTGGTGGGAGATCCAAAGTCTTTTTGGATTGGCTCGTACACACATGTTTCCGTTGCATAAATTTTAACTAGTCGTGTACGAAACCCAACACACATGCACACATATACGTACCCACACATATATACATACATACAACCATATATGTTTTCTATAAGACATCAATAAATCATCCTGAAAACCATCACATTCACGTCCTTAGACAAAATGCTGGCACCTTTTAGACATAGTTGTCATAAGGAGTTCTGAACCTTAACCCAACTGGGATAACCCCCTTTACATGTCATTCGTACCCGATATTTTGCTTATATAAGTACGCATTTCACACATCCTAACTCGTATTAAAACCTAACATAAAAGATTGATAACACTAATATCACTAAAACATGTCCTTTTTGAAAGTGCGAATTTGTATTGATATTCATCGTGACAACAATTAATTTTTGTAGTTGTTCTATTTCTTGATATTTGACTCGTCTTTGGTTGATGTGGGAAAATCAAGGTTGCGATAGTTCACACATGTCTTAAAGGTAAAATCCAACAAAATTTTAAGAATGTTTGAGAAGATCTAACAATCATATTGTCCAATACTTATGAATGTGATAATCATATCCTCCTAAAACTTTTGAAAATGTCGTTCGTTTTTACTTTTACGACATGTTTGTACTATGACACTCATGATCTATCAAAAAGAAAACATAATGAAAAAAATTCTATATGTGTTAAACTGACATGTTGATTGAAAGTTTAATTGGTAGAACCCGTACACCTTTAACTTATGTGTACACGTGAGCTTAGTTCCATGCTTTAGCCCATCATTAGAAAATCTTTACATAGGTTGATCCATAATATAAAAATCAGGCAATTGAATGACATAAGTTTATCTTCGACAAAATGTTTGAACCTTAACGGAATCCAAGTTGGGAGCCATCATTAACCTAGATGATTCAGTTAAGATGTATTATAATGAAAAAAATATCATGCCTAATCACACACACAACTAAGATATCTTCTAACTTTGCCTTAATCTACGCGACATCCTCGAATGAAACCTAGGCCCGCACTATAATATGATATTATGTGTATACTCGAAGGTTAGGTTCAAAGCCTAAGTGATCATGGACCCAAGATCCCCTACTCAAGGTCCGAATAATGTTATTCTCAAAACAAAACAAAACAAAACAAAACAAAACAAAACAAAACAAAACAATACTATATTCAAGAGATGATGTGTAGTGTTAGCTAGGCATGTTTGTAAGCATTTGCCCGAGGTATATAACTTTTGTGATACGAGGGAGCATGTAACACCCAAGGCAAATCCCACATAAGGCGTGGACAGAAGAGATTCTTGGCTCATAAGGAATGCCCCACCTCAAATATCAACTAAAATTTTGGGCACATTCATTGTGGTTAAAAAAAACTCCACAATTAAATGTGCTTAGGCGGGCAAGAAAAAAACAAATATGTAAGTTCTTGGATATGCCACCTATTGGGTAAAGCAGACAATTTTGGTGGTACATGTTAGGGATAGATTTTCTAAACCTAAGGATCACGGATCCTCAAATACTGCCAGGATCACGGATCCTCAATTCTGTTTGAATTAAGGATCCTCAGAAGTCGTTGCAGGATTATGATCCATGATCCTCATTGTTATCCTTACACTAACGGTTGCTTTCACTATATTTAAGCTTGTTTTGCAGGAGTATACGCATTGGACCTAGTCTTGCCGATATTCTTGGGGAATATGCTCTCAATATTCTGCACGTGCATAGCTTAATGACCGTTATGGAAGTCGTGGGTAGCTAGCACCATTTGCGGGTTGTTAGTTATTTGGATTATTTCTATTTTTAAAAAGGGGATAACAAGCTTGAAATAGAACAAGTTAGCAAACACACACACTCGAAACAGCTCTCTGCAACTCATTGGTGATTTCATACACATTACGCACTAGTGATCCTTGTAACAAGCTTGTTATCATCCCGAGTTGTAATCATCATTTGTTTAAATATAGTTGGTGATCGGTAGTTTCCATCACCTGAGGTTTTTTATGCCGGAGATCATCTCTTGATCAAGGGCTTTTACCTCGTATAAACCCTTGTGTCACTTGTTCATTTCATTTGAAGTTTGTTCATACATTCACTATTCAATTCAAGCATCACACCTCACAAAATAAGATTTGGTTGCATAATCCCAGTCTGATTTTTGACCAAAACAGTTTGGCGCCCACCGTGGGGCAATTGGTGCTTCATTTCTGAAAAATTTTGTTCATTGTGCTCATTTCGGTTCATTATCTTCAACCATATGGCTTCTTCAGCAAAGAACACTTCAAGTTCCATGCCGGAAATCACTTCTTCATAGGGCGTTCCACCTTTGCCTCCACCACCTTTTGGATCTCAGAAGAATGCTGAGAATCCTGAGAAGAAACCGACCCCCGATTTCTCAAAACCACCAACTTCTGCTGTTTCTTCTAGCCCTACTAACAGTGATCTTTTTACTTTGATTTTGCAGATGAGGGATCACATACAACAGCAGGACAAAACCAACGAAAGGATCCTCTGGGAGATTGGTGACACAAGAAACATAAGAGATCAGCGGAGGATCACTCTCCATTGGTGCCTAGATCACTGGATTTCGACACTCCAGCTATAACCGCCCTGCAATCTGCAGCTCCCGACATCCAGTACCCGAGTGGACCATTGGGAAGGCGTTATGGATCAACAACTATGAGTCAGGCTTTAGGGGTCCAGCTTCCAGCCTTCGGGATCCTCTTTCCAGCATCAGGGATCCTTCGTTAGCTCAGGAGGATATATGGGGACGCACACAGTTCAAGGATCCTCTCAGGTTCAAGGATCCTCTCAGGTTCAAGGATCCTCTCAGGTTCAAGGATCCTCCTTTCAGGTTCAAGGATCCTCATCTCAGGTTTACGGATCCATGGATTATCCTCCAAGACCCCCAGTCATAGCACATCAAGGATCCAACATCTTTCAGGATCAAGGATTCTTAAGGAATGTGCAACCCGGAAGTACATATGTTCATCAAGGAGACTTCATTCCAATGCAGACCATTGCTTCTTCTGGTCCTTCAGTCATACCAGAATCTCGTCAATACGGATTCACATCTGGAATTCCAAACTTGAATCCTCCGGGAGGTAACACTTTGAATAATTCTTATAACACTAACCATGGCTTTGTGCAGGATACAGGTATCAATCAAGCTATGGCTAGGGAATTACAGAAACTGAAGGATATGATATCCAGCGTTCCAGGAGTGGTTAAGCCCATTCCTGAAATTGCAGATGGAAGCCACAGGATATCTCGCTTTGCACCACCCGTTTGTGATGCAGAAATCCCAAAGAGGTTTCAAATACCAACCATGAAACTATATGATGGCTCGAAGGATCCAGAAGAACATGTAGCTCAATATAGAGAAAGGATGGAGATCAATCCCATCCCGGAGAGGTTAAAAGATGCATGTTTGTGCAAGGGTTTCGGATCCACATTAACGGGATCAGCTCTCAAATGGCTGCTAAGTCTTCCACCTTACTCTATTACTTCATTTGCTAATCTAGTTAACCTGTTTAATAGTCAATTCTCATGTAGTAGAAAATTTGAACGATTAACTAGTGATCTATATAGGGTAACACAAGGTCAAAATGAATCACTTAGAGATTATATCACTAAGTTTAGTAAAGAATCCTTAGATATTCCTAATTTGGATATTGCTACGGCTGTAGAAGCCTTCAAAATGGGTTTACTTAGGGATTCATTGTTCTATGATGATCTTGTCATGACCCCTTGCAGGAATCTTGATGAAGTAAGAACCAGGGCCCTTAGATTCATCCGATTAGAGGATGATAAAAGGATCCAGGAAAGACTGCAGGATCCTCAAAGCAGGAAAAGCAAGGATCCTACTTCAGGAACAACAAGTCCAAGTCTTACAACAAGTCTAATAATCAGAACGTGCATGCAATAGAACAGGAAGAGGATGATGAGGATTATCCTCCAATTTCTGTATATTGTTTTTCTGTTGATAACAATGAACTAATCCTTGCAATGCAGAACTTAGGTGAAAAAGCAAGATGGCCTAGAAAAAGTGACAAGCCAGCTGCAACAAAAGACAAATCCAAATGGTGTGCATATCATGAAGATTTCGGTCATCTCATAGAAGAATGTATTACACTAAGAAAAGAGATTGGTTACTTATGGAGCAAAGGGCACTTGAAGGAACTGTTGGGAAGAAAAAAGTCAAGGATCCAGGATCCTGAAAAAGTTCCAGAGAGAGCTCCTGCTCCCCCCGCTGATGCACAAGTTATCAACTTTATATCCGGAGGATCAGATATATGTGGCACTTCCTTTTCAGCAGCTAAGAGGCATGCGAAGGAGACCAAGATGGATAATGGGGATAGACCCATCCGAACCTCTACAGTTACACAGGAAAAAGTTATAACTTTTGATAAGGATGATCGAGTTGATGTCCAGGATCCTCATCATGATGGTCTGGTTATTACCCTGTTTATATCTAACCATTTTGTTCGCAGGATCTTGATAGATGGTGGAAGCTCTGTAAACATCATTCAGCTTGATGTCCTCAAGAAGATGAACATTCCCGAATCGGACATTGTCCCAAGATCCTCGGTTCTTGTCAGATTCAGTGGAGAAACCAAGAACACATTGGGGGACATCAAACTTCCCATTTACATAGAGGGTCTTCATTCTTATAAAAAAAATTTGTGTTATAGATTGCTTATCCTGTTGCAATGTTATCCTTGGCAGGCCATGGATACATGACATGAAGGCAGTCCCATCTACATATCATCAATGTGTAAAGCTTCCTAGTCCAAGGGGGGTGGTAAAGATTGAGAGTGATCAACAAGAAGCGAAGAATTGCTACACCTCATCAATGAAGCCAGCATCAAGACCAAGGGAGCAATAGCAATTAAAGCATCCTCCAAGAGATGTCTTGGAGGCAACGGAACAGGATGTGAAAGATATCCTTATGGATCCTCAGGATCCTGAATCCAAGATCTTCATAGGATCAGGGATCCTCAACAACATTGAACAGGATCTAATATCCTTCCTAAGGAAAAGAAAGACTACATTTACCTGGAAGCATGAAGACATGACAGGTATCTCTAAAGATATAATTACTTATAAACTTGGCATTGACAGGTCATTCAAACCAATACATCAAAAGAGGAAGAAGTTTGCACCTAAGAGGAATGCCATTATCTAGGAGGAGGTAGATAAACTGCTCCGAGCAGGTATGATAAGGGAGGTTAAGTATCCAAGGTGGTTAGCCAATGTGGTCGTTGTTCAAAAGAAAAATGGAAAGTGGAGGCTATGTGTCAATTTTACTAATTTAAACAAGGCATGTCCCAAGGATCCTTTCCCATTACCCCACATTGACTCCATGGTGGATGCTACTGCGGGTCATGAGTTGTTGACTTTTATGGATGCTTCATCTGGATTTCAGCAAATTCAGATGGAACCATCTGATCAAGAGGATACAGCCTTCATGACCCCAACTGGTATATACTGTTATATTGCTATGCCATTTGGACTAAGAAATGCAGGTGCTACTTATCAAAGGCTAGTCAATATGATGTTTAAGGAACAAATTGGACACACTATGGAAGTCTATATAGACGACATGGTGGTTAAGTCCAAGAGAGCTAAGGATCACCTACGAGACTTGGAGGAAGCATTCGATATCCTTGATAAATTTAACATGAAACTGAATCCTTCAAAGTGTCACTTTGGTGTTAAAACAGGCAAATTCTTAGGCTATATGGTGACAAAAAGAGGCATTGAAGCAAGTCCAGAGCAAATCAAGGCAATTGTGAATATAAAATCTCCTGCCAATGCCAAAGATGTGCAAAGGTTGACAGGGAGGATCGTGGCCTTGAACAGGTTCATATCAAAGTCGTCAGAAAAGTGCAAGGAATTCTATGAAATTTTGAGAAAGAACAAGAAATTTTAGTGGACTGATAAGCATGAAAATGCTCTCAAAGCCCTTAAGGGTTACCTATCCTCAGCTCCTGCCTTAATGAAACCAGAAAAAAGGGATATATTATCCTTATATTTGGCAGTCTCTCCTAAAGCAGTAAGTGCAGTCCTTGTTAGGATCATGAAGGTACACAACACCCTGTCTATTATGTAAGTAAGAGTTTGCTTGATGCTGAATCCAGGTATTCACATTTAGAAAAACTTATTCTTGCTTTGATAATGGCATCTACTAAATTAAGACATTATTTTGAAACTCATGCCATTATTGTTAGAACTAATTTCCCAATTAAGAATGTTCTCAGGAAACCTGAGATGTCAGGAAGGATGGCCAAATGGGCAGTGAAGCTCAGTGCTTATGATATAAGATATGAGCCAAGAACTGCCATTAAATCTCAAGCCTTAGCTAACTTTGTGGCAGATTTCAGTAGTGATTTACAAAGGGAAGCTGAGTTAGAAGTTCAGCAGCTTGAGGAGGCCAAGGATCCTTGGATACTCTTCACAGATGGAGCCTCTAATGTCAAGGGAGCTGGACTTGGAATACTACTAAAATCGCCACAGGGGGATATAATACCCCACTCAATAGCTTGCGAGTTTCAAACTACTAACAAATGAGGCTGAATATGAAGCCTTGATAGCTGGTTTTGCAAATTGCCAAGCATATGAGGATCAGGTATCTTGAGGTACATGTAGATTCATTGTTAATTACTAATCACTTTAATGGATCCTATGCTGTTAAAGGTGAAAAGCTAATCAAATATTTAGAGATAGTCAAAGAATTGGCACTCTCTTTTGCTTCCTTTAGTTTGACACAGGTACCCAGAGAAGAGAATGGAGAAGCTGATGCACTGGCCAACCTAGGATCATCCTTGAAGATCCCAGAGGATATCAGAATCCCTATTATTCATATCCTAACTCCTGCTATTGTGGATCATGTAGCTATGGAGATAGGAGAGGATTCTGCAGTCATCACTCAGGATCATGGATCCTTCCAATCATGAGATATATACAACATGGAGAGATTCCTACAGGAGAAAAACCCCATATCTTTCAAAGTCAAGGTATCTCAATTTACAATATTAAATAACATGTTATATAAACAATCTCTTGCAGGACCATATCTAAGATGCATTGAGGATCCTGAAATCCAAGAAGTCCTAAAGGATTTTCATGAAGGAGATTGTGGAAACCACACTGGGGGCAGGGCACTATTCTCAAGGATCCTAAGGACAGGATACTATTGGCCTACAATGAAGAAGGATGCTATGGATTATGCCAAGAAGTGTGATCCTTGTCAGAGACATATTAATATCCTTCACCAACCAGCAGAACTCCTGCATCCTATATCCTCTTCTTGGCCATTCATGAGATGGGGAATGGATATAGTTGGCAAACTTCCCAAGACACCTGGTGGAAAAGTGTTCATGCTTGCTATGACTGATTACTTCTCCAAGTGGATAGAAGCTGAAGCTTTTGCTCAAGTCAGAGAAAAAGAAGTGATATCCTTTATTAAGAGAAATATTATTACCAGATTTGGTATCCCTTCTGAAATTGTTTGTGATAATGGATCCCAATTTATTGGGAGTAGAACTACTAACTTTTGTGATAGCTGGGGGATTAAGATGATAACATCAACACCAGTCCACCCACAAGCTAATGGTCAAGCAGAATCATCTAACAAGATCATCATCAACAACTTGAAGAAGAAGCTTGGATCCAAGAAAGGAAAATGTGCAGAAGAACAACCTTATATGTTATGGGCTGATAGGACAACTCCTAAGAATGCTACTGGCCAGACTCCATTTTCTTTAGTGTTTGGGGCAGAATCAGTGATCCCTACAGAGATGGTGGTTCCTACTGCAAGAACAAGCATCCGTGATCCTGAAGGAAATGCTGAAAACTTGGTTCAAGACTTGGATACCATAGAAGAACTCAGGGATTTGACAAGGATAAGAATGGCTAGTTATCAACAAAGGATGGCTGGAGCTTATAACAAGAATGTCAGGATCAGGAAGTTTCAAGTCGGTGATATGGTGTTAAGGAAAGAATTCCAAAATACCACCAATCCTGCTGATGGCAAGTTAGCACCAAAGTGGGAAGGTCCCTACCTTATTGAAGCTGAGGCAGGAAAGGGGGCATATCGATTATTAACAATGGAAGGAGATTTGCTACCAAGAGCTTGGAATGTTGTCCACTTAAAAAGATCTTCATGTAATAAGGATCCAGGATCCTCAACTATCTCTGTGTCCGATGGCCATAAAGGATCCTAAGAGGATAGATGATCCTCACTCTGGTAATGATCTAACTTCAATTTATCCACTTCTTTAATTAATTTATTTACAAGGAGAAGGATCCTGGATCCTTTATCCTTCCTTCACTTAATTCTGAGTTTTGCAGAAGATTGGCATATCCTTAAAAAATGATTGAGTATCCACAGAAGTCTCCAAAGTTATTTGTGCTTGTCCCCAGTATTTGGGCTTGTCCCCAGTTTTTGGGCTAGTCCCCAGTATCGCCAGTAGCGCACGATGATCCGGGTGCAGTTCAAGGCAATGGGACCAGTACCCGCTTTAGGGGCTGACAATTTCATTGTACTGGCTGTATTCAGGATCCTACGTATAATGGTAGACGTACCATACATCCGTTCCTAAGGTTTCTAACGTTTTCACGTTAGCTAAGGTTTTGGCATTTTCATGTCACTAAGTTTGGATGGTCGCCAGTGAGGGCCATACTCCAGTTTACACAAGATCCTTTGGGCTTCTCCCCAGTTTTTTGGGCTTATCCCCAGTTCTTTGGGCTTGTCCCCAGTTTTTTGGGCTTGTCCCCAGTTCTTTGGGCTTGTCCCCAGTTTATTGGGCTTGTCCCCAGATTGTTGGGCTTGTCCCTGTTAGGGGAGGATTTTCCTATCCTAAGGATCACGGATCCTCAAGCACTACCAGGATCATGGATCCTCAATTCTGTTTGAATTAAGGATCCTCAGAAGGTGTTGCAGGATCAGGATTCAGGATCCTCATGATTATCCTTACACTAACGATTGTCTTTGCTATGTTTGAGTCTGTTTTGCAGGAGTATATGCCTTAGACTTGGTCTTGCCGATATTCTTGGAGACTATGCTCTCAATATTCCGCACGTGCATGGCTTAGTGAACGTTATGGAGATCGTGGGAAGCTAGCATGAATTGTGGATAGTTAGTTGTTTTAGTTATTTCTAATTTTAAAAGGGGATAACGAGCTTGAATTAGAACACTTAGCTAATTTAGAAAACATACACTCTCGTAACAGTGCTCAATAAGCTCTCAACAGTTTACTTGGCGATTTCATACATTTTTGCACTTTAGCACAGTAGTGATCCTTGTAACAAGCTTGTTATCATCCCGAGTTGTAACAACCCTTTGTTTAATTTTAGTTGGTGATCGGTAGTTTCCATCACCCGAGGTTTTTTATGCCGGAGATCAACTCTTGATCAAGGGCTTTTCCTCGTATAAATCCTTGTGTCACCTCTTTATTTGATTCGCAAATTGTTCATACATTTATTCAAGCATCATTCCTCACAACAAAGATTTAGTTGCATTATCCTAGCCTGATTTTTGACCAAAACAGTTTGGCGCCCACCGTGGGGCAATTGGTGCTTCATTTCTGAAAAGTTTTGCTCATTGTGTTCATTTTGGTTCATCATCTTCAACCACATGGCTTCTTCAGCGAAGAACACTTCAAGTTCAATGCCGGCAGTCACTTCTTCACAGGGTGTTCCACCTTTGCCTCCACCACCCTTTGGATCCCAGTAGAATGCTGAAAATGCTGCAAAGAGAACAAGCCCCGTTTTCCCAAAACCACCAACTTCTGCTGTTTCTTCTAACCCTACTACTAGTGATCTTTTTACTTTGATTTTGCAGATGAGGGATCACATACAAGAGTAGGACAAGACTAACGAAAGGATCCTCCGGGAGATTGGTGACATCAAGAAACAGAAGAGATCAGGGGAGGATCACTCTCCTCTGATACCAAGGTCACTGGATTTCGACACTCCAACTATAACTGCCCAACAATCTGCAGCTTCGGATATCCAGTACCAAACTATTGGGAAGGCGTTATGGAACAACAACCATGAGTCAGGCGTTAGGGTCTCACTTCCAGCCTTCAGGATCCTATTTTCAGCCTTCGGGATCCTCTTTCCAGCATCAGGGATCCTTCCTCAGCTCAGGAGGATATATGGGGACGCACACAGTTCAAGGATCCTCTCAGGTTCAAGGATCCTCTCAGGTTCAAGGATCCTCTCAAGTTCAAGGATCCTCCTTTCAGGTTCAAGGATCCAACATCTTTCAGGATCAAGGATTCTTAAGAAATGTACAACCCTCAAGCACAGATGTTCATCAAGGAGACTTCATTCCAATGCAGACCATTGCCTCTTCTGGTCCTTCAATCATACCAGAATCCCGTCAATATGGATTCACATCTGGAATTCCAAACTTGAATCCTCTGGGAGGTAACATTTTTAATAATTCTTATAACACTAACCATGGCTCTATGCAGGATACATGTATCAATCAAGCTATGGCTAGAGAATTACAGAAACTGAAGGATATGATATCCAGCGTTCCAGGAGTGGTTAAGCCCATTCCTGAAATTGCAGATGGTAGCCATAGGATATCTCGTTTTGCACCACCTATTTGTGATGCTGAGATACCCAAAAGGTTCCAGATACCAACTATGAAGCTGTATGATGGTTCGACGGATCCAGAGGAACATGTAGCTCAATACAGAGAAAGGATGGAGATCAATCCAATTCCTGAGAGGTTAAAGGAAGCATGTCTATGCAAGGGTTTTGGAGCCACACTCACAGGATCAGCACTTAAATGGCTGCTAAGTCTTCCCCCTTACTCTATTACTTCATTTGCTAATCTAGTTAATCTGTTTAATAGTTAATTCTCATGTAGTAGAAAATTTGAACGTTTAACTAGTGATCTATATAGGGTAACACAAGGTCAAAATGAATCACTTAGAGATTACATCACTAAGTTTAGTAAAGAATCCTTAGACATTCCTAATCTGGATATAGCTACGGCTGTGGAAGCCTTTAAAATGGGTTTGCTTAGGGATTCATTATTCTATGATAATCTTGTCATGACCCCATGCAGGAATCTTGATGAAGTGAGAACCAGGGCCCTTAGATTCATCCGATTAGAGGATGATAAAAGGATCCAGGAGAGACTAGCAGGATCCTCGAAGCAGGAGAAACAAGGATCCTACTTCAGGAACAACAAGTCCAAACCCTACAACAAGTCTGACAACCAGAACGTGCATGCAGTAGAACAGGAAGAGGATGATGAGGATTATCCTCCCATTTCTGAATACTGTTTTTCTGTTGATAACAATGAACTAATTCTTGCAATGCAGAATTTAGGTGAGAAAGCTAGGTGGCCAAGGAAAAGTGATAAACCAGCCGCAACAAATGACAAGTCCAAATGGTGTGCATATCATGAGGATTTCGGACATCTCACTGAAGAGTGTATTGCACTTAGAAAAGAAATTGGTTACTTGTTAAGCAAGGGGCACTTAAAGGAACTTTTGGGAAGGAAGAAGTCAAGGATCCAGGATCCTGAGAAGATCCCATAAAGAGTTCATGCTCCTCCAGCAGATACACAAGTTATAAACTTCATATCCGGTGGATCAGACATTTGTGGTACTTCTTTTTCAGCAGCCAAGAGGCATGCCAAGGAGACCAAGATGGATAATGGAGATAGATCCATCCGAACCTCTACTGTTACACAGGAGAAAGTTATAACTTTTGATGAGGATGATCGTGTTGATGTGCAGGATCCTCACCTTGATGGTCTTGTTATTACTTTATTCATATCTAACCATTTTGTTCGCAGAATCCTAATCGATGGAGGAAGCTTGGTGAACATCATTCAACTTGATGTCCTCAAGAAGATGAACATCCCTGAATCAGATATTATCCCAAGATCCTCAGTTCTTGTGGGATTTAGCGGAGAAACCAAGAATACATTGGGGGACATTAAACTTCCCATCTACATCGAGGGACTTCATTCTTATAAAAAAATTTGTGTTATAGATTGCTTATCCTGTTGCAATGTTATCCTTGGCAGGCCATGGATACATGACATGAAGGCAGTTACATCTACATATCATCAATGTGTGAAGCTTCCTAGTCCATGGGGGGTGATAAAGATTGAGAGTGACCAACAAGAAGCAAAAAATTGCTACACCTCATCAATGAAGCCAGCCTCAAGACCAAGGGAGCAATAGCAACTAAAGTATCCTCCAAGAGACGTCTTGGAGGCAAGAGAACATGATGTGAAAGAAATCCTTATGGATCCTCATGATCCTAAATCAAAAGTCTTCATAGGATTAGGGATCCTCAGCAACTTCGAATAGGATCTAGTATCCTTCCTTAAAAGAAGAAAAAACTACCTTTGCCTGGAAGCATGAAGACATGACAGGTATATCTAAAGATATAATTACCCATAAACTTGGTATTGACATGTCATTCAAGCCTATACATCAAAAGAGGAGGAAATTTGCACATGAAAGGAATACCATTATCTAGGAGAATGTAGACAAATTACTCCGAGCAGGTATGATTAGAGAGGTTAAGTATCCAAGATGGTTAGCCAATGTGGTTGTTGTTCAAAAGAAAAACGGAAAGTGGAGGGTATGTGTTGATTTTACTGATTTAAACAAGGCATGTCCCAAGGATCCTTTCCCATTACCCCACATTGACTCCATGGTGGATGCTACCGTGGCTCATGAGTTGTTGACTTTTATGGATGCTTCATTTGGATTTCAACAAATTCAGATGGAACCATCTGATCAAGAGGATACAGCCTTTATGACCCCAACTGGTATCTGTTGTTATATTGCTATGCCATTTGGACTAAGGAATGCAGGTGCTACTTATCAAAGGCTAGTCAATATCATGTTTAAGGAACAAATAGGACTCACTATGGAAGTCTACATAGACGACATGGTGGTTAAGTCCAAGAGAGCTGAGGATCACCTTAGAGACCTGGAAG